>OY776123.1:36830050-37532309 GCA_963675135.1 Galeopsis tetrahit
CAAAGAGATAAACATTATATGTTGAGAGGGAAAGTGCCTCAAATTACAGTGTCACAAGCTGGTGAGTGGAGACAGAGTTGTTGATCTCCCTATCCTTGGTGCTGAAAGAGCTCAACCAGAAGTCCCTGATGCTGCTCCTAATGTCCCAAACACTGCCAGCCACATTCCTATATCCAGAGACTTTATACTTTCCTAATTAACTCATTTGCAGGATACCATCAATGAATTGCAGTTCATGAAGGGCTATTGGATGAAGAAACTTCCTGCTACACCAGGAGGAGTACCTGCTGTTGCTGCACCAGTCCCTAATGTTGGTGTGAATGAGTTTAAGGGAGTTAGAATTGAAGAAAGTGTTGATGATGCTGAAACTAATGTTGTTGCAAATTTTGCAACATTGGTGATTGAACCTGATGAAGAAGAACAAGTTTTTGGAGATCTTCCAGACCTTGCTGGAAATGCCTGAAGACAGGGAGAGGTTGAATATCAAAAGATGCAATGTGAAGATTTCTGTTGCTGCAGTTTTTTTTACAGCAAATGATGCATCTTGTTCAGATTATGCCTTACTGTTTTGATTATCCTGTGCTCTGATTTACTGTTTGCCTTGTTAAGGTTTACAAACTCAGTACTCTATTTCCTTTAGTTGTTTAGGATATTATATTATTTGTTAGGAGTTCGTTTTACTTTGAACTTAGCTCATTTCATATTACTCTGATTATAACTTGTTTCTTTAATTCCCATTAGCTCTGATTATTTCACTTTCAAACAGGTTGTGTTAAATGAGTATATTACTTACCCATTTTATTTTTGAAAGATATTACAAGGACAAGTGTTCTATTTTTAGTATTCAAAGTACTCATTCCAAATATTTTCTCGTTTCTTTCACTATCTGATCATATGCTACAACATTTTTTTACTTGATTAGTACATGGATAGCATGTACATAAAACTGGTTAATATATGTTTTCATATGTACATCAAGTGTGCTGTAGCAGAAATGTCAAATTGGGGGAGATTGTTGATGTTATCGAAGATGTTATCACACAAGGGTACAACATCTTAATTCGACCTTTCTTATTTTTCCTAAGTCTAATTTATATGTTCTAGCTAATGTTGCTTTGGATATTGTAACATCGCAGGTTGAAGATCTAGAATGTTCTACACGGTTCTAGGCTGAAAGGTTCTAGAAGGTTGTAAAATGATGTTATTCATGCGGTTGCTTGGAAAAACGTCCAGAATTGGCTGGAAGAACCTAGAAGGCGGTTGGGAGAAAAAGAAAGAATGAGATCCTACATTTTATGAGACATGGATGAAGGTTCTTGGCTCCATTTCCACGCCTAAAAATAGGCCAAAACGTCTTCATTTATTCCAGGCCATCAAGCCCCAACGAAGTGTCATTCTTTAATTACTAAACTAGCGTTCATTCTGTTAGGAATTAATTTTCATTGGAATGTTCATGTCCCTTCCAACCTGGAACCGTGTAGAATATTCTATATCTTCAATCTGCGATGTTACAACATCCAAAGCAACATTAGCAAGAACACATAAATTAGACTTAGGAAAAATAAGAAAAGTTGAATGAAGATGGTGCAGGTATGATAACATCTTTGATAACATCACCAAGTTTTCAACATCAACAATCTCCCCCAATTTGACCTTTCTGCTACAGCACACCTATCAAAGAGCTGAAATAAGACTCGATAATCTATCTAGTCTAAAAAGGATAATCTTTAGCGCTACCAAAGAGGATTCTGCTCCAGTCAATGTTACATCAAGTCTTGTTTCTTTGGTAGCTAAAACAACCGAAGCAACTAAGGGAGATGGATACTCCCATGGCCAATGTCGCGCCTGAAAAAGCAGAGGCTTCTGCTCACACTGGTTCCTCTCTCTCAGAATCAAGTGATTCGGAGCCCATGCCTCTGAAATCTTCCTTGGCTAAGGGAAAATGAAAGCGGGGCCCGAAACAACCGAAGACGAGGTCTGGCCGAGTGTTTTCAAGAGTGAACTATGCTGAAACTTCAAGGACAAAGAAGCCCATGGCTTGTGATATAGCTGAGACTCCAATTCAGGTCTTCACAGATTCTGAAAAAGATAGTTCTGATGGTGATGTTGCTGAGAAAGTAAGCTCTAAAGAGAAGGATGTCACTCTAATGGAGTTGTGCAAAAAGAAAGGTAAAAAATCGAAACAAATGAAGGATGTTACTCCGTTGCTCCAGTAGTTGTTGCAACCTCTGTCCCTGCTGGAAATAATGAAAGCCCTATTGATAATAGTTCTGATGAGTCTGATCAACCAAATTCTGAGTCTGAGAACACCTTTAATGGTCATGAAGATACACCTACTTCTGAAACTGATGTAGAAATGGAGACCTCCGAGGATAGGTTAGCTAATCTGTCAAGGAGAAAATTATTAATTGAACGTAGGATATCTGTGCCTGATTTTAATTCTAAGGGTTTTGTTAGATTTCTTGAGGATAGAAACTTACTACATGCTGTTACTTTTGGTAAATCATTTGTTGCAACATGGGTATATGAGTTTTATTCTTGTTTAAGAAAGAGCAATGGTAGAAGGATATCACGGTGGTATGGAATTGTAAGGTTTAGAGAAAGAGATCTTCCTTTTACACTCGAACTGATTAATGAAATTTTACACCTTGAAACTGTTGAGGAGGTTGAGGAACCCTCAATGGATGTGATTGCTCAGGAAATTACTAGTGGTAGGGTGATGAGATGGATGAAAGTGATGCTTGCATGTTACCTTACTTCATTATATTCAGTGCTACATAAATTGATCAGGAGTTTCGGTATCTTAATCTTGATCTCATTTTATTCCCAACAATTTCCCTCTTTTTGATGATGTCAAAACCTATACAATGGTGACTTGACTATACTATTAAAGATATTCAATAGAGATGACTAAGTCAAATTTCTTGAAAGAAAATGTTAGCACAATAATAGTTCAAGCACATATAGGTTAATTCAGGTCAGTTGAGATAATGAGATATTATCTCTTGAAGCAAAATGGTTAACTTATCATTGATATGAGTAAACATTACAAGGCATGATGATAATTTAGTTAACCAATCAGAGCATGTGATTCATGATCATAACATAAAATAAAAGGAAATTTATAAGTTTCAGAGATCATCTTTAGCTGGTGGCACCATCTCGTATTGTGCCCACACTTTTCTTTTCAGATACATGATCTCCTTATTGGTTCCTTTAGGTCCTACTTTCAGCTTCTCAATCTTCATGATGTCAATGAATTCTTGTAGGATCTTATGCTGATCAATGAAGCCTCCACTGAACTTTGGGGGCATATAGAGAATTGGTCCAGGAGCCTTGAATTCAACTCTTGCCATTTCAGCTGCAGCAAAGAGTTTTTGATAAAGATCTATGTGGTTATCATACATAAACTGAGTGAAAATACTCTACACATCTTACTCAAGCCATCTCCCTATGACATAGAAGGCATATACAAATTATGTCTTGGCTTCCTCCCATTGATCATTCAGTGAGATTGGGACCCAAGTGTCAAGATGAGGATATTTGGTGTCCATCCTGACCAACAATTTGGGCTTCAGCTGAGTGTATGAAACTCTCTTTCTCCCTGGCTTCACAATCTTCTCCCTTCTTTTGTCCCTTGCTCTGTTTGCTTCCATGAGAGCCTCCATCTTCTCTCTGGCTCTCTCCATAGACAGTTTCTGCTGAGTTTCAGGGTCCTTCCCAAATCCTTCTTCAAACAACTTTGAAGGATCATCAGTTAAGACTGGTGTTCTCTTCTTTTCAGGGCTCTTGGCCACTTCTTCTTAGCAGTCTTGTTTTTCTTGGGGTTTGGTTCATCTTCAATTCTGAACTCAGTTGGCAGACTCAGGTTGGTTGAGAAATCAGTGAAGGTTTCCTCTCTTCTCTTGCTCTTCTTCACTTTCTTCATTTTCCCCCTCACTTGGATATCTTCTTCTTTCTTGTCCAAGCCTACAGTCTCTCCACCTGGCCTTTGCTGCCATCTAGCTTCCTCTTCCTGAATTGATGTCATATAATTCTTTACAGCTATATCAAGTTGTTCTTCTATTAAGTCCTCTATGCTCATCACTTGCTTCCTTTTTCCTTCAATCTCAGGCACTGTAGACTTAGAATCAGAGCTGCTGCTGCTGCCAATCTTCAAGTCAACTTTAGCTCTTGCTCTTTCTCTTTCCCCCTTTTTGGCAACATCAAAACATTGAGACTTCAAATCACTCATAGTGGCTGACATCGGAGCTTGTGCCTGGTTAAGGGATTTGATCTCATTCAGGAGATAGACATTCTCATCATGGATGTTCTGGCATTTTGTCATTGCTCATGCTAAAAAATACAAGAACTGGCTTCATCTTTTGCTCCACAACAGCCTCCGTGGTAGCCTTTAGAGTTTCATCTAACTTGGCTTTGAGAAGTTCAGTGAGGTTGGCCACTGCATCTTCAGAGATCTTGGTAAATACATCACTTGTGAACTTAACCGAGGCTTCCTTCGCCATAGCCAATCTAAGTTCTTCAGTTCTCTTCCTCTGAAGTGCAGTCTTTTGCCTTAAAGCTTGCTTAACCACATGTTTGATAGCAGTAACATTCTTATTGTGGTTTTTCACCAGCAGCTTGTGCTCTTTCTTCACAGATGAGGTAAACTCCTCCATTGTAGATTTGGCTTTCTGCATATCAGTGGAGATGGTTTGCAACCCTAATTCTACTCCACCGATTCTTGCTTCAATTGTGGGCAACACCACATCTTTTGACCTTGTCAACCTCATCTCTACTGAGGCTAATGTTCTCCCTTGCTCATCCAGATTCTAGAGCCTCTGAAGTGTGTGCATGAGCATGTCCCACTTGTTTGGCCAAAATGTCCAACTTTGTTGAATGGACCTCAATTGCATCATAAGCAAACTTTAGAGTGGATAGGTAATCATCAGCCAATACTGGAGTATCTGTGAAAACATCTGCAACAAATATTTGATCAAGAGTGACACCTTCATTATCTGCAAAGAAAAGGTCACGCCAATATTGTGCAAATATTTATTTCTCATCTCGATGTCATCGGTTCCATTCAGTACCAGTATGTTGATGACAATGGAAACCTGGTCCTTTCTCGATTGCATGGTGCCCTCTCTGACAAAAATTTTGACGTAGTAAGTTATTCTTGGTTGTATTATTATTATTTACATACGTACATTATTCTTGAATTTAATAAAAATATGATATGATATGTAGGTGACGCTCAATTATCCGCATGAGTACATTACTTGGATTAAAGGTTACACCAACAGTCAATATGGGAATGAATATTTACGTTCAATTACATTAGGCACAAGCCTTGGTGAGTACGGCCTGTTTGGCAAGATATCTGATTCCAAAGATTTCATGTTCAGCATAAACCTTGGAATAAAACGACAATTCTTTGGATTTCATGGCACCGCTGATAGTAATTGTGAGATAAGACTAATACACTGAAACCCTTCTCTTCCCCCTCCTTATTTTTTCGGCGTCTTCGACGGGCTGGTATCCCCCGTCGCCGCCTTGCCCCTTCCCCTTTCTTCTCAATTTTTTCGACGTCCTCGACGAGCAGGTATCCCTCGTCACCACTTTTTTTTTTTTATCTCGAACGATCTGGTCTCCCTCGTTCCCTCTCTCGGCCACTTTTAGCCGCCACCGACGAGCATGTATTCCTCGTCCCCCCTCTTCTTCTCGAATGAGCTGGTCTCCCTCGTTCCCTCATTTGGCTGCTTTTAGCCGCCACCGACGAGCTAGTATCCCTCGTCCCCCCTCTTCTTCTCGAACGAGCTGGTCTCCCTCGTTCCCTCTCTTGGCCACTTTTCGCCGCCACCGACGAGCTTGTATTCCTCGTCCCCCTTCTTCTTCTCGAGCGAGCAAGTCTCCTCGTCCTCTCTAATTTTTTTTCTTCGAGCGAGCACGTCTCCTCGTTCCCTCTCATGGCCGATCAAGTTATCTCCATGACTGTTTTCACTCATATGGTGTTAGTCACACTCACCTACACTCTAATTTTCTCTATAACCTCACGCTATATCCTTTTTCTTCTACTTTTATCTTTATCCGGAGAGCCCATTATCAATATCATTGGTTGCTTGCCCCTCCGATCTATTTGGTTTGTGCTCGAATCAATTGCTTCCACTAAACTTGCAACTGTTTCTTGCCTATTTTTTTGTCATCGTTCGTCCTTCAAAGGATTTCGGTATTTCGATCCATTTGCTTCCCGTTTTTATGCGCCTTGGCATGTCCTATTTGGTGATTTTAAATTTCCGTTATTTCTCCTGTTGTATGACAACAAAAGTGCATTGTTTTCCAGATGTTTTCACGAAGTTTCTATCTCAAACTCGCTTCAGATTGTTGTGTACCAAGCTCGTGTTCATTACATTCCCACCTTCGCTTGACCGGGGGTATTAGAGAATATAATAGAATAATATATTATAGGAATAGTATAATATATTATAGGTAGCAATCTTCTATTTATGGTTTATATTTATTTCCTTGTTTATCTATTTCCTTGTGTATCTCTTGTAATCCCTATATATAGTGGACCACTCTTATCGTCTCATTAACGGTGATTGAATATAATTCTCACATGGTATCAGAGCGAACTCTCTACTTCGATGTGTGGATCCACCTGTGGAACCACGTGTCGACCTGGTCCCCGTCTGAGCCGTCTCACGTGAGGGAGGGTATTAAGGTATCCCACATCGGATAGAGAGATGGTCTTGGGTGGGCTTATAAGCCTGGGCAATCCTCTCACTTAACACCTTGGTTTTAAGTATAGAGTCCTTCTTATAGTAATCTATCTGTTCCATTGGAGTTTATATGAAGCCAAACACCACCTTCAACTTGGTCAAGAAATAAATATTTGCAGCAAATATTTGATCAAGAGTGACACCTTCATTATTGTTATTTTGTGTGGAATATGTGCATAATAGCATGTTATAATAATCCCTAAATTTCAAGTTAAATTTCCAACATTTTAATAAGATTTCCGTCATTTTTTCAATTTTTTTGCGATATCGATATATCGGTAAAATTAAGGTTGCGATATTTGTTGCGATAGCGATATTTTCATCCTTAACTATATCCACACCATAACTCTAATTACTATACACATTCCACATAAAATATGTTTTTTTCTAAAAATAAAATTTAATACCCACACCTCGTATTTAGGCAATTATAACTCAATTCTAAAAAAATTAAAAATTATGAAAAAATCATTCTCCATTGACGGAACATAAGAAATGTGATGAAATAAGAAAAAGAAAAAAGTGAGTTTAGGTTTGAAAGAAGGAGTTCCAAATATACATATTTTACATTTAGGGGATGTTTGTTTTGGGATGAGAAATTCTGATTTGTGATTTTGAAATCTCACTCATGTTCTAGTTTGAGATTTGAATTTAGAATTTTAAAATCCTACCCTATAAATTCTACAAAAGTCAACCCTATAAATACCTACAAACTCTATATAGATATCTATAAAACCTATATAAACACTTCAAAATTCCAAAACAAACATCCCCTTAGAATTTTCTACCGAACAAATGAGTAAATTTGAAATATTTAATCTCCATTTTTTATGTAGTTTCATTAGTTTTTATCAAAATTTAGAGTTTTAATTTTTATGATTTTTTATTTTTTTGTGAATTTTTAAAGTATTTTGAATTCAATTTTTTCTTTTTCTTGATTCACTGGGCGCAGAGGAGAATGATTTTTTGTGGTTTTTTTTAAAAAATTTTGGGTATAACTGTTTAAAATTAAAATGTAGTAGAAATTTAAAAATAAAATATATTTTATATAGGGTGTATATAGTAATTGGGTGTGTATGAGAAAGATTTAAGTAGGGATTGTAGTAATAATTTGCCTAATATTTTAATAAAATTAATTCACATTGTTTTTCGTAGAATCAATTCTCTTAACTTATTCTCCTAAATTAGTGGATCGGCTAAGATGATTTAATATTTTTTGCAAGTATTTAAAAGTGGAAAGAATAAGGCCGCCAGTTGAACAAAGAAAGGCCCATGCAAGTATTTGTAAGCCGATTTATAACCTTCCTAAAACCCTACATACATTTTCAGGCGGATAAATTGTGAAGGCTTCTTCATGCTTTTACGTCGATCATCTCCTGGTATTAATACTATACTCTTTATTAGTATATCTTAATTCATTCACTCTACTCTATATGTGTTTTGTTTAGTGGTAATTGGAATTTCGATCTATTCATCAATTGGGAACTAATTCAACCAGTCTAGGTTTTTTAAATTAATACTCGATCTCCAAACTTTGTGTTTTGTATGTATGATTTTTTAAAAGTAATATTGATTATTTTGGAGGTAGTATATATTATTTGTATTCTGATTTCATTTATAAATAAAATGACTGTGTATAAATCTTATGCCTCTATTTTATTTTGTCTCTATTTTAAGGAAATGTCACTTTAATATGAATACAGTGTATGACTAAATAAGTGATGAGTTAGATAATGAAAATAAAAATATTATTTATATTTTAAAACATACATATTAACCTTTGATGAATCAATAAAAAATATTTACATATAAAGTTTAAACCGATGGAGTACGTTTTTTGCTTATTTGGATTCTATCAATTTTGAAAGAAAAAAAAGAAAAGAAGCCAATATTTTCGTACTTGTATGGAATCAAAAAGTGAAAAGCCATAAGCCCCTTCAGGATTATCTTACACGCACACATATGACATATGTAAGCTTCATACGCATTGGACAATTCACATTGAGGTTTGCCAATCTATATTGCTCATAATGTTTTTATTATTAAACATTAACGATATTCTTATGAAATCTTAAGGAACATTCATGATTGTTTGGTGGCTTTTGCTTTATCATGCATTTGCACAAATAATTTACTTATTTATATATATCTAATTTCCACATGTCTATCTCATACGACTTTTTAGGTACTTGTGCTTGTAACATGAATTTCTGAAAAAATTCTGAATTGATAGTATCAAATATTTAATTTTAAATCTATAAATTCATTTCAATCTCCACCGTTATTATATCTATGTCTCATTTCCAGATCTCTATGCATGTCTTCTTAGTACTTCTGTGGAAAAAAAATCAATCTAAATTAACATTTCAAATAAGATTTAAAGTAACTTCTTACCATCTTATGCTTATTAGTCCGGAGAAAGTGATACAACAAAGAGATGGTGCTCTGTTTTAACAACTAGTAGCAGCAAAGGTATTAATATTGGTGCTAATGTTCCATTTAACCTAAAAAAATGAGCCCGTTTTGGGCTGTCGCCACGAGTACCAAACAAATGTGATTTTAGCCGAACAATGTGCCTTATTTTGGTTGTCATATATACTTGCATCACACAATGTATTCATGTGTATTCTACTTGTCACAGGTTAGCAGTCTCATGGACCTTATTGTGAATAGCTTATACAACAACATAGAAGTATGTCATTGTGAGCTTTATCAGGCATGTCTTTCAATCTATATGCATGCCACTATTTTCTTCTTTAATTTATTTTGCTTTCTATTTGCTGCACACTAGTCCTGACAAATTACTACTGAAAGTGTGTGTTTTATTAGAATGTTGTCTAGAGTGTTGAATCGATTCAAACAATGTAAAACAAAAGACTTAAAAACACTTAAAACCTAAATTAAAAATTTATATAGCCTATGAATAAGTTTATGTGTGCCTCACGACAGAAACTTCACTATAACGAGTAGTGATATAAAGTGCAATCTCAATTTAGAGATTTGGAAACTACAATATTTATAAATATTTGAAAAAACAACCTACTCGATTGATTTATATTAAACTACCACATTTTTAGGTGTATGTATATAATCTCCTAATTAAAATGAGAAAGACAAATATGTTGATAGGGTCTACAACAATTTATCAACCTAATGAGAAGAAACTCAAATTTTCCTAAAGTAAAAAACACAATTGCATTCAATAATAGTCTAGTAGTGTAGCGTATTGTTTTCTCCTCAATTTGTGTGGCAGCCAAACATTATTATACTTCGAAACCAATTGCCCCAACCTCTTAATGGATCAGATTTGTGAGATTGAAGAACTCGTTTATTCGAATTGTGAGATCCAAGTAAATCCTTAAATAAGGAATACAAAATTAGAGATTGTTCAATTCAGATAAAACATAAATAACTAAGTAATACAATAATGGAAAACTATATAATTGCATCGAGGAAGATGATTGAGCTTAAAGTCTCCAATTGCATCTTCAAGGATCTGCACTGCAAGTGCGTGTGCAAGTGTGATCAGAAGTGTTGTCTATTGTGTTGGCACTATTTAGACAACAATGTACATCGGAAATTAAATGAACACTTTGCATATAGAGATATTCAAAATTTGCGTAGATTATAAATAATCTACATGGATTACTATAACAAAGTACTGACACAAATGTCTACAACCTTTTAGAGGTTTGAAAAAATACAACTTAATAAAGTTTGAAAAATCTACTCGATTTTATGAAACTATCTCCCTCATAGATCTTATACATATAATCTAGTAGATGAACATGATAGATACAATAAGGTGGTGTTTGGTTTGAGATTGTGGTGGATTTGATTGGGATTGAGATTGGAAAAAGGTGGATTGGGGTAATCCATGAATAGTAATTGTGTTTAAGTTGTGTTTGGTTAAGGATTGAAAAAAGTAGAGGTAAATGTAACTTTATGTCACATCAAGAGTAATGTTACAATATTTTATTATTGTTAGTAGTTAAATAATAATGGGATGATAGTGAATGATATATTATTTTAGTATCGTTAATTAGTGAGGTAATAATTGAATAAAGTTTAATTATTAATATTTTGTTTATAGTGTAAATATATGTATTTAATATTTAATATACTTACATATATTTATATTAATTTATTATTATTTGTATTTAATGTACTCCCTCCGTCCCGAAAGTGTTTGCACCACAAAGTGGGCACACTTATTAAGAAAAATGTGTAATGAGTGGAGTGTTAGATGGATAATTTTGTAAAGTTATATGAATAAAGTAAAAAAGTGATTGGAAAAAGGGTAAGAGTAATGACATTTTGTGTAAATATGTGAATATTGTGAGGGTGGGGTTTATGGGATAGTTTCCTTTTATAGGTGTGCAAACAATTATGGGACGAACAAATAAGGTAAGTGTGCAAATAGTTGTGGGACAGAGGGAGTACTAATTATTATTTATCTAATTAATATTAATATTAAATATATTTATGCACATAAATATTATATATACATATTATATACGTGCACATTATAAGTAATATATATATATATATATATATATATACTCTCTCCGTTCCATAAGTGTTTGCACCACAAAATGGGCACACTTTTTTAAGAAAAAAGTGTAATGAGTGGAGTGTTGAGAGGTAATGTTGTAAAAATATATGAATAAAGTAAAAAAGTGATTGAAAAGAGGATAAAAGTAATGGCATTTTGTGTAAATATGTGAATATTTTGAGGGTGGGGTTTATGAAAGAGTTTTCTTTTATGGGTGTGCAAACAATTGTGGGACGGACAAATAAGACAAGTGTGCAAACAATTGAGGGACGGAGGGAGTATATTATAATATTAATTTGAAAGTGTGTGGTATCTAGTGTTTAAGTAAAGACAGAATAATGTTGCATTGAATGTTGAGACAAATAGTGCAATACTGACTCTAACAAAATGTAAAGACATACAACGGAAGACTAAAACACTAAAACAAGAAGAACACAATGAAAATACTTTTTAACATAGATTTTTATTAATGAAAAATCTATGCCATCCTTACGGCGAAACACTTAACTTGTAATTACAAAATGTCGTGTGAAATGTTACAACAATAACTTTCACAAATCGAAACTACAATCGAGGCAGGTGCCTGAATCTGGAAAAAAGATTTAAGTGTAAAACACTGTCTAAATACTAATCCTATCTATGATTACACTCTTATTAGATCAAAAGACTAGTTTCGAGCTACACCGGAAGTTGGTATACTTCGGCATAGTCTAAAAAATGTAGCTACTGGCCATAACTCCTAATAGGGATGAACGCTCAAACTAGGATGTTAATCGAATAGTACATACTGAATAATGCAAGCCTCCTTCAGTATTTATAGATAAAATAACGAGTTCTATAGTCTTCCATGTAGGATCCTACTTTTTAGGATCTCAACTCCCATAATCTTTCTAGATCCTTCTTCAAGGTTCCAGGTCATTCTACAATGCTCCAGGCCCTTTCAAGTTCCAGTTCTTTGTAGAAGCTTCTAGATTCGTCCTGAATGTGACAACATTTAGATCAACATTTAATGTAACATTTCAAAAAAGACTTAGAAAAAATCAAGGAAGGTCAAATTAAGATGTTGTTGATAATGTTAAGGCAATTAAAAGTTAACAACATCTACAATCTCCCCCAATTTGACCTTTCGACTACAACACACCTGATGCACATATATTTCTATACATACTTAGTATTGTGTATTTATGTGAGGTGAACATCTACACTAAATACTAGTCAAGACAATACGTGTTGTAACCGTTGGATCAAATCAAATGAAGACCAAGAATAAATTCACTAAGATCCGTCCATAAGATCAAAGCAATTTTATTAAAAAAAAATAAGTATAAACAGTATACTTATTTACACAACATTTAAACTTATAAAAATCTTAAGAGTATCTACAACGGTGGGTTACTAGTGAGTTATAACTTTTGGGGAAGGGTTACAACCATTGTGGAGGAGAGTTATAACTCAAAAAAAACTCTCCTCAAATGGGTTATACTTCCTTAACCGTCCTTTTGTGTTCTTTTGCTGACAAATGTGGGCTTGGCCCACATATATATATATTTTTTATATTGTTTTTTCATTCCGGCTTTTATACATATTGAACAAATAAATTAGATACAGTACTGTTGTGCCACAAATTGCACGAACGGATTGGATATCCTTCAGATCAGATATCCAAGTTCCTGAACTCGTATGAATAATCCGAGTATAATGCCTACTCCGAAATGATCCTCCAAGAACCTGCAAAAGACACGCCGGAGGGAGATCCGGCGCGGACACTCCGACGCTCAAGTCCGTATATGTAATTCGGTGTACGATAAGGACGTAAAAGCCCTCTTTCTATCAAGGAGGTTCTCGAAGAAAATCAGAAAGTTTGTAAGAGGCGTAATGAGTTATATGAAGTTAGAGATCGTAACCTGAGAATGTACCCAAGCTTGCCTATTTATAGAGGAATTCTACCTGAGAGGAAGTTAGGTTTTCCCCTTATTTCGGACCTGCACTTCCCACTACCTTTGACTCGGCCCAGCCACTTTTGACAGAGTCCTCCACTCTCTCAATCCCTGAAGAACCGCAACCACTCCCCTTGGTGGACTTCAACCGCTGAGAAGAGGAAGAATGAGTCTTCCTTTATCCAATCTTAGCCCGTTTCGTACGGAACCTCTCCCAAACTTTCGGTCTACTAATTCTCCTCAGGGCCAGGTCTTCCTGATATCTCTCCCCTGGGTGGAGCTCCCTCCAGAGGGACATCCGGGTGAGATTCTTTATTCTGAGAGTATTCTTTAAGCTCGTATCTCCTCATCTATCTTATCCTCTATACACGTGTCGACTTATGAAATGACAATTTTAGGCCGTATTTCTGGAGAGACGTGTTTTACCCTTGCTTCGGAGAGAAATTTCGGAAGTATTCTCCTTCACAAATTTTTCCCGCCCACAGTTCCGAAAAATGCTTCGACTTCCGCGCCTGGCCCCCACACAGTCGCAATTTTCTCTCTCTTGCTACTTTCTCGAGGAGAAGCCTCGATTCTAGCCCCTTTCTTGTTCACTCTTCCACATCTCATACATTTCTTTCAAATCTCCCTTTCTCAGAAACTCCCCCGCCGTTTTCCTTTCTCTTTTCAGGCGTCTCTTCTTTCCAGCTCTCACCGCCGCCGCTCGTCCAGTCCGACTCCGTACTCCTTCCGGCAAGGTAACCCAGTTATCCTCTACCTCATTTTTATTTTGCAAGTACTTTGTCAATGTTTCCGTCTCAACCTTCTCCCCCGCTTGAGTGTTCCGGACTGAGCCCGTCCCGATCGACTTCATCTCAGGTAGGGAGCCCCCAAATGAGGGATAGAATTTCGACTTCTTCTTTGGTCAACGACACCCATTTAGCTAGTCTCACCTAAGCTCAGGTCTTCCCACCGGAGTACATCCTCCGAATTCCACGTTCCGACGAACGCCCCAATTTCCCAGAGCCTCAAACCCTAGCTTTCTTCGAAGCCCAGATTAGGGCTGGCCTTCGATTTCCTGTCCATCCTTACTTGGCCTCCATCTCTACTCGCATGCAAATCCCCCTTAATCAGTTTACTCCTAATGCCATCCGCACAATGATTGGATTTTATATTTTGATGAAGGAGAACGGCGGTGAGCCTTCCGCTGAGTTATTTCTGAGTCAGCACTCTTGTAAGCTGAACAATGGCTTCTTCTATGTTTGTGGGAGAAGGTCTCGTGCTTGCAGATTCATGACAAAGCTTCATGAAGAAGAATCGTCCTGGAAAGATTATTATATGTTTGTGACTAACCCCTCTGATTGGCCCTTTCCCCATGGACGCTGGTTATATCATAACCCAGGAGTGCCTCTTCCTCCTCTGAAAACTTACTCTGCCTCAAATTATACTGATATGACTACCCTCAATGATCATGTTCGCCAACACGATTTCTTTGATGTCCTTGGTATCTGCAAAAATTCTCGCATTCTCTCTCATTTTGGATTTTGTCCCCAGGATTTTCCTTTAGAACCTCGCGATGGTAAAAGATTCCCTGTTCTTTTATTCTGTTCTTCATATGTGGCTATTTTTCTGAAAATTTCTTGGTTGCTTGCAGCAATGAGCTGGTTAACTCACATTTCGTGGGATGCCCCTGCTCTCGGGATGGTGAAGGCACCTGCAGTTGTTACTCCTGACAATCCTCCTAAGGCTCCTCATTCTCCTGCTCCTGCTTTAGAAAGCTCTGTAAAGACCCCGGCTCCAAAGAGTTCTACAAAGGCTCCTCCTCTTCCTAGTTCTTCCGCCCAAGTCCCTGGTTCCGTCTCTAGGAGGACTCACTCAGCTACAAACGCTTTCTTTTCCGATTCCGGCACTTCCAAGAAGAAGAAGGGAAAAACCACTCGTGCTCCTTCTGAGAAAGAAATCCCCCTTTCTACTTCCTATGAGCCTATCCAGCGTCTCATCAGCCGATGTCCTCCTCCTTCCAACACCGAGCTTTCTGGCAAGCCTCTTCCTGAGGATCAATTGCTCCACGGCGCTCATCTCTTTTCTGAGGTATTTCCCCTTATCTTTATGGCATCTAAATTCATCATGTCTGAAATGTTATTTTTTTTCTCATCATGCAGTTCGGGCTTGTCTACACTAAGATATTTGACCAAACTATCGAACTGGTTGCTGGGAATGAACTCCTTCGAGCTGAGGTGTCCTCTTCTCAATCGACTCTTAAAGGTGTCACCGCGGAGAGGGACAAAGCTCAAAAGCGGGCTCAGGCCTTGGCTGAAGAGTTGCCTCTCCTCCGGGCTCAAAGTAAGCAAGAGACAGCTAAGACTAAGCATTTGGAGGGGGAAGTGGAACGGATGGAAAAAGAGATGAAGCGGATGGAGGAAGAGATGAAGCAAATGGAGCGTGAGCTGCCAGATGTTGGAGTGCAGGCCTGCATCAAATCCCTGTTCACCTCTCCCTTGGGTCAAGAATTTCTGGGGACTCTCCATACTCAATGGTTGTCCAGCTTTTTAAAGAGCTCAAGCTTCTTATGCGCCATGGGGCCACATATTCCTCATTTCATCGATCACTGCTTCAGCAATGTCGTGGCCGAGCATTCAGCTCCAGAATTCGATGGGACCTACTCTCGTGCCTTCCGTCTGGATAAGCTTGCTCCTCCTCCCAAATTCCTAGGGGATCCAGCAGAAAGTGCCGACAGCCCTTGGTGGCTGCCCGGAATGGGTCAGGCTATTGCCAGTTTGCAGGCGGCCAAGGTGGGCATGGCTGAGCTAGAACCTCTGGAACCATTAAACTATCCTTACGCCTCTGCCCCCAAGACTGAGGTGAACGCAGGTGAAGGAAAGGATGTTGATGCTATCTTAGGAGGAGGAGAGGGCCCAGAGGAGGGTAGAGGATCTAGCAGTCATGCTGCTGCTGAAGAAGCTGCTGTCGAAGGAGCTGCCGCTGAAAAGGTTGCTTAAAATTCATGTTTCCATGATCTTAACAAACATTTTACCTTTCTTTTGCTACACTCTTTAATTTCTGCTCATGATACTTGTTTTTATTATACTCTATAGGGTACCCCACACTCCTGGATATGTGGGGGCTTTTTGTGGTAATCCTGTTAGCTTCTTACTATTCGTTTATGGCGTATCTTTCCTTTCTTGCTCACGTGGACAGCCTATAAGACCGGTAAGACACATGGTGGAGGTGTCCTCTTTTCCTTTCCCCTCTCGGTCTTGTGGGCTGCATCATTATTATTTTCTCCTGGCCTCACAGCCTTCAAGGAGTTTCTCAAAAAATTCAAGAAATCTCTCTCCATCTTGAGGAACCTACTCGAGTTTTAAGTAGATCTTTAGGCTTCTGCCTATCTTTTCCTTCGTTTTTAAATAACCTACTTGGGTCTCAAGTATAGTGAGGAGTTCTCCAACTCTCCTTGGCCTCTAGGCCTTCGAGTGTCTCTCATTCTTATTCTTAGAAGATTTTTATTCGTAAAAATCTTTCTTTCATTTCTAAGTAACCCACTTGGGTCTTAAGTATGGTGAGGAGCTCTCCAGCTCTCCTCGGCCTCTAGGCCTTCGATTGTCTCTCACTCTTATTCTTAGAAGATTTTGATTCGTAAAGATCTTTCTTTCATTTCTAAGTAACCCACTTGGGTCTTAAGTATGGTGAGGAGCTCTCCAGCTCTCCCCGGCCTCTAGGCCTTCGAGTGTCTCTTATTCTTAGAAGATTTTGATTCGTAAAAATCTTTCTTTCATCTCTAAGTAACCCACTTGGGTCTTTAAGTATGGTGAAGAGCTCTCCAGCTCTTCTCGGCCTCTAGGCCTTCGAGTGTCTCTCACTCTTATTCTTAGAAGATTTTGATTCGTAAAAATCTTTCTTTCATTTCTAAGTAACCCACTTGGGTCTTAAGTATGGTGAGGAGCTCTCCAGCTCTCCTCGGCCTCTGGGCTTTCGAGTGTCTCTCACTCTCACAATTCATATTCATGCATCATGTATTCTAATAAGAAAAGGATAGTCAAAACGCAATAACTCTGCATAATTTTTCTCAAAAGGGAAAAAGCTTCATTGATTAATATCAGTCTTCAACATAGGCCATAGATAACCTACGCCGGTCTCATTAAAAACCTCTTTACGGAAAAACCCTAAAGGGGAAACCCGTAAAGAGGGAAAAAGAGCTCCGGTGAAGCTACTAAGTACATTAAATAAAACAGAAATTAGCGCAGAATCACAAATGGTCTCAAGACCTTACATTTTCTTCAAACAAAGAACCTCTTCAAGTGGCAAACATTCCAAGGTCTGGCTATATCGACTCCCTCCATGCTCTACAATCTATAGGATCCTCCCTTCAGTACCCGCGTGATTCTATAGGGCCCCTCCCAATTGGGCTCCAGTTTCCCCGTGTTCTTTAGAGCATCAGCTCTTCTTAACACTAGATCCCCCAGTATAAAGGACCTCGGAATCACCCTTCGATCATATGTAGCTTTAATTCTACTCTTATATCTCTCCGCACGTACTCGAGCCATCTCTCTTTCTTCTTCCATTAAATCCAGGGCCTCTCTCATCAGCCTATCGTTTTGATATTCTTCGAATTGGGCAATTCGGTGGGATTGCAACACGGCCTCTGGAGGTATCACCGCCGCAGCTCCGTAGACCAGCTGGAAAGGGGATTCTCCCGTGGCTGTCTTTGGGCTAGTTCTGTAGGACCATAGCACGTTATCTAACTCGTTCACCCATCCTCCACCTATTTTCGTCAGCCTCGTCCGGATACCATCTACTATGGTTCGATTAGTGACTTCCACCTGCCCATTAGCTTGGGGGTGAGCTACGGAAGTGAATCTTTGTACTATGTTTAGCCTTGCGCACCATCCTCGTACATTTTCTCCATTGAACTGTGTCCCATTATCAGAGACCAGTATCCGGGGTACTCCGAACCTGCAGCAGATCTGTCTTTTCAGGAATCTAATCACATTCTCCTCATCTATTTTAGCTAGAGGGGCAGCTTCGACCCACTTGCTAAAATAATCCACTGCTACTCTAAAAAATTTCCTTCCTCCCAGGGTTGGAGGGAAGGGCCCCACCAAGTCGATTCCCCATTTGGCGAAAGGACACGGAGAGTGCATAGCTCCCATCTCCTCCGCAGGAGTCCTTATCAGGGGACCATTTTTCTGGCATTTTGCACATTTCTTTACGAACTCTTTGGCATCCTTCGTCATGGAGGGCCAGTATAACCCAGCCCTCAAGGCTTTCTTCACCACTGTTTTATATCCCTCGTGACTAGCCGCGTGGCCTTCATGAATTTCTTTGAGTGTATACACCGCTTCTCGGGTTGATATGCACCTCAAGTATGGTTGGGTGAACGACTTCTTGTATAGTTGCCCTCCGATAATACAGTATTTGATCCTAAGAGCTCGAGCTTCTCAGGTGGTAGGGGCATCTACTTCTCTGGTGAGTTCCGTCCAGATATCTTTCCTCCAATCATCTCCTTCCTCGATGGAACCAATGGAGCTTCCGAGAGCCTCTCTTTCTGCTACCACCAAGGTCACCGTTCCCTGTCCATCAAATTCTGTGGAACTGGCAAGTTTGGAGAGGCTATCAGCATGTACGTTCTCCTCTCGAGGTACTTGAATCACCTTACAATCTTGGAACTTGCCCATCACCTCTTTAGCCTGTTCCAGGTAAGCAGCCATTCTGTTATCTTTAGCTGCATACTCTCCATTTACTTGTTGAACAACCAATTGGGAATCGGAATATAGAATTACCTTTAAGGCTCCCAACTCAACAGCCATCTCCATTCCTCTGATCAGAGCCTAGTATTCTGCTCCATTATTTGAAGTTATGAATTGGAATCTCACTGCAAATTGTAGGTCCACTCCTTGGGGATTCACTAGCACTATCCCTGCTCCACACCCGTTCAAAGTTACTGAGCCATCCACATATACCTTCCATCCCTCTACCTCTTCCGGTTTGGTGGATTCTTGGATGAAGTCAGACAGAGCTTGGGCTTTTATGGCCCTCCGTGGCTCGAAGTCCACATCATATTGTTGGAGCTCTATTTCCCATCTCACCATCCTTCCTGAGAGGTCTGCTCGACCGATAACCTGTTTCAATGAGTAATTAGTGCGGACCAGTATTTTATAAGAGAGAAAGTATGGGCGCAGTCTCCGCGACGTGAATACTACGACCATAGCAGCCTTTTCAATTTCCGAGTATCGAGCTTCATCCCCTTGAATGACCTTACTGACGTAATATATAGGATGTTGGATAGATCCTTCTTCTTTGACTAGAGCTGTGCTCAGCGAGAATTCCCCTACGGAGAGATACAGGATGAGAGTATCTCCCGGAGAAGGTTTAATCAGCTTCGGTTGTTGGGACAGGTGACGTTTCAGATCCTCAAAGGCCTTCTGGCATGTTTCATTCCTCTCGAACTTGGCCCCTTTCTTGAGAATTTTGAAGAAGGGGTGACTTTTCTCGGCGGACCTGGCTATAAATCTACTCAATGCTGTGATTCTCCCATTTAACGTCTGGAGCTCTTTCACGTTCCTCGGTGGCTGCATGTCTAGTACAGCCTTTACTTTAGCTGGATTCACCTCTATCCCTCTCTGAGTAACCATGTATCCAAGGAACTTCCCCGACTTCACCCCGAAAGAGCACTTGGTCGGGTTCAATTTGATACCATTTTCTCGAATCACCTGGAAAATCTCATCTAGGTCCTCCACATGCTGTTCTTCTTTCACACTCTTGGCCAATATATCATCCACATAGATTTCCATGTTTCTTCCTATCTGCCCTCGAAAGACGGCATCAACCATTCTCTGGTACGTTGCACCGGCGTTGATTAACCCGAATGGCATTCGGACATAACCAAACGTTCCACACGCTGCTATGAAGCACACTTTGGGGACATCTGAGGGGTTCAGCTGGATCTGGTGGTAACCTTGATATGCATCCATCATACTCAATAGCTCGAAGCCAGAAGTCGCGTCCACTAACTGATCTATCCTCGGCAGCGGGTAATAGTCTTTAGGGCATGCCTTGTTGAGGTCTCTGAAGTCAATGCACATTCTCCATTTCCCTGCCCCCTTAGGTACTAACACCGCATTGGAGAGCCATTCTGGGAATTGTACCTTCACGACATGTCCAATTCATCGATGTGACTGTAAACTTTAGGGGGAGGGATGTGACTTTTACTCCTGAGTTGATTAATGAGTTTTTGCATATTACCAATGTTGAGGAAGATGAGGAACCTGATATGGATGTGGTAATTGCTGCTATAACTGGTTGTAGGAAGGTTAAGTGGGTTAGGAAGATGTTAGCCAAAGATCTTACCTCCTTGCACTCAGTTTTATATAAACTCATTGTTTACAATTGGATCCCCACCACCGATACTACCAAAATTACAAAAGATCAAGTTGTTATTATATATGATCTCTGTACTTAAGAAGTTCAATCTAGGCCTTACTATTTTTCACCATATGATGAGATTTACTGGGAAAGTGTCTAGAAAAGTTAATCTGCCCTATCCTCCTGTTCTAATTTCAAATTACTTGAAGCATCATGGTTTTGTTGCTAAGAAGACAGATGTGTTGAGGGTCATCCACTTATGCTCAACCAGGACAATCTAGTCTGAAACAAAGGAATGAAACAACAAATGTTGAGAACATTGGTAAAAATGTTTCTGTTTCACAAGCTTTTATTATGTTAAAGCTACAACACTTGAAGAGCTCCAGTTCCTGATGAATAGATGGACGAGAATCCTTTCCACTACAACAGTGGGAGTACCACCACCATCTTACCTCATTGCTGCTATAACTGATGGTAGGAAGGTTAAGTGGACTAGGAAGATGTTAGCCAAAGATCTTACCTCCTTGCACTCAGTTTTATATAAACTTATTGTTTACAATTAGATCTCCACCACCGATACTACCAAGATTACAAAATATCAAATTGTTCTTATGTATAGGTAGGATCTCTGTACTTAAGAAGTTCAATCTAGGGCTTACTATTTTTCACCATATGATGAGATTTACTGGGAAAGTGTCGTGAAAAGGTAATCCTGCCCTATCCTGGTACTGAACATCAGCACAGACCATCCACTTCTGCTCAACCAGGACCATCTAGTCCGAAACAAATGAATTCCTGATCATCAGCTGCATCTTCATAGTTTGCACAGACTCCCCCATAATATGTAATCTCCCCAAGTATTCAATGTCTTCAAACATTCAAATCTCCATAGAGATCTTGAATGTCTCTCTCATCTATGGCTTGTTCTTCTTCATCCCTTGCAACTTCAACAACATCATCTAATTGTTGATCAGTTGTTGGAGGAACAACAGGGTGATCATCAGTGTTGCTAGGGCCAACACCATCTATAGGAACAGTAGTAGAAATGTTAGAAGCAAGAACATCTACACTAAAATGTCAAAATTGCTGCTGGATTAAAAGATCTTCCGTTATACTTTGGAGGTTAGTTACTGTTTCATGTAAAATGTCAATTTGTTGCAGTATATAATGTGAAGATAAATTGAAAGAGTGCGTGTTAAGTAAAACAAGACTAATGCTACACTAAATGCTATAACACCCAATGTAACACTGACTCGATTATAGAATATCAGAACACGAACAACAGAAGACTTGAAAGAATGAAAACTCAAAGACACATGAAATAACTTTTGCATAGATTTTAATTTAAAATCTATGCGTGAGCCTCATGGCTAAACTTTCACTAATCAATGAGTGAATACAAATGGTGTGTGAACAAATATTCGCAACAAAAATAAGACTCGATAATGTATGTAGTCTAAAGATGGCTTAAGTGTAAAACACTACCAAAAACTAATCTAACTCTATGATCTCTCTATCTATAGAAGTGTAGAAAAGTCTATGTTGTACAGGAAGTTTGAACTCTTCGGCACAGCGACAAGAACATGTCATTGACAATTAATTTCTAAGAGGATGAATGCTAGTTTAGGACATAAAGAATGGCACTTCGTTGGATTGGATGTTGTACATGATTCTAACCTATTTATAGACGTGGAAGAAAGCCTAAAACCTTCATCTATGATCTCCTAAAAAATAGGATCTCATTCCTTCTTTTTCTCCCATCGTCTTCTAGGTCCTTCTAGCATATTTTGGACGTCTCTCACATACAACCACTTGTTCTACAGTATTCTGCAACCTTCCAAAACCTTCCAGCCTGGAACCGTGTAGAATATTCTAGATCTTCAATCTACAATGTTACAGCATCCAAAGCAGCATCAACTAGAAAGAACATAGAAATTTAGACTTAGGAAAAATAAGAAAGGTCAAATTAAGATGTTGCAGCCTTGTGTGATAACATCTTTGATAACATCACTAAATCTTCAACATCAACAACCTCCCTCAATTTGACATTTATGCTACAGCACACCTGATGTACATATGTAAACATATATAAACCAGTTTTATGTACATGCTAGAGCATTACCATCATATCCATGTACTAATCAAGTCAACACATGTTGTAGCATATGATCAAAACAAGAAAATATCCAAGACTAAGTGACATTAGTACTCTGAATACTAAATAGAACACTTGTCCTTTTAATATCTTCTAAAAATAAAGTGAGTAAGTAATATACTCCCTCCATCCATGAAAAGTAGTCCCATTAGAATGGGGCACATGTTTTAAGAAAAAGGTAGATAAAGTAGATAAAATAAGGGTATTATAGGGTATTGCGGGGTCCATTGTGAATAAAGTGATAGTTTGTAAATAAAGTTGATGGCAATTTGAGTAATTAAGTGATGGTTGAAGGGTGATAGTTTCCAAAAAGGGTATGGGACTACATTTTGTGGACAAAGAATATAGGGCAAATGGGACTACTTTTGTGGACAAAGAATATAGGGCAAATGGGAGTACTCATTTAACACAACCTGTTTCAAAGTAAAAATAATCAAAGCTAAAAAGAATTATGAAACAAGTTATAATCAGAGCAATATAAAAAGAACTAAGTTCAAAGTAAAGTGAACTCCTATCAACTAATATAATATCCTAAACAACTAAAGGAAATAAAGTATTGAGTTTGTTAAACTTAACAAACCAAACTATAATTCGGAACAATAGATAATCAAAACAGTAAGACATAATTTGAACAAGATGCATCATTTGTTGTAACAACAACTGCATCAACACACTCCTGCACCTTGCATCTTTGAAGTTCAGCCTCCCCTTGTCTTCAAGCATTTTCAGCAAGGTCTGGAAGATTTCCATAAACCTATTCATCATCAGGTTCAATCACCAGTGCTGCAAAGTTTGCAACACCATTAGTATCAGTATCAGCATCAGCAACAACTTCTTCAATTCTAACTCATCCAGACTCATTCACCCCAACATCAGGGACTGGTGCAGCAGCTCCCCCTGGTGTAGCAGAAAGCATCTTCATGAACTGCAATTAATTAATGGAATCCTGCAAATGAGTTAATTGGGCAAGTATAAAGTCTCTAGAGATAGGAATGTGGCTAGCAGTGTTGGGAATATTCGAAATAACATCAGGGACTTCTGGTTGAGCTCTTTCAAGACCAAGTACAGGGAGACCAACAACTCTATATCCACTCATCAACTTATGTGACACTGTCATTTGAGGTACTCTCCTCTCAACATGTAATATATTTCCTTTTGGTAGTTGTTGCTTCTCAAATACCCATAAATAAGAGCAAGGTATGGCATATTACCCTTCTCAGAAATTGTCCCAGAAAACTTCATCACGGGATTAAATATCGTCATTCCTAAATTGAAGTTCCTCATCACAACATTTATGTATAGAAGTATAGCTTGACTCATCGTGACCTTAGTTGAATTTGTGGATGGAATCCAGTTATACACAATGAGTTTATGCAAAATTGAATATAGATAGGTAAAATTACAAACCTACATCACTTTCTTTCAAGTCATCACTCTACCACCTGTAATTGCCTGAGCAATCACATCCATTGAGGGTTCTTCAACTTCCTCAACAGTTTCAAGATGCAAAGATTCATTAATCAGTTCAGGACTGAATGTAAGATCTTTTTCTCTAAATCTTACAACCTCATACCACTATGATTTCCTTCTACCAATGCTCTTACGTAAACAGGAATAAAACTCATACACCCATGTTGCAACAAATGATTCAGTAAAAGTAACAGCATGTAATAAGTTTCTATCCTCAAGTAACCTAATTAACCCCTTAGCATCAAAGTCAGAAACATATATCATACGTTCAATTAGCATATTACTTTTAGAGATCTTAATTAATCTATCCTCAAAAGATTCCATTTCTTCATCAGTATCAGATTTAGGGGTACCTTTCTCACCACCAGAGGTATTTTCAGAATCTGAACTAGGTTGATCAGAACCATCAGAGCTACTTTCATTAGGGCTTTCATCACCATTTCCATCTTCAGGTGTAGGTGCTTCAGCATCTGGAGTAGCAACCTTCTTTTGCTTTGATTTCTTTCCTTTCCTTTTGCACATTTCGAACAAGGTAACATCATCTTCCTCAGAAATCACCTTCTCAGTTTCAGCAACTCCACCTTCCGAATAATCCTTTTCAGAGTCTGTGAATACTTGAATTGGAGTCTCAACAATATCACTTGCTACGGGCTTCTTTCTTCTTGAAGGTTCAATATAGTTCACCCTCGAAAATACACGGCCCGACCTTCTCCTTCGCTGGTTAGGGCTTCTCTTCCTTTTCCCCTTTGTCAAGGCAGATTTCAGAGGAATGGGCTTTGAGTCACTCAATTTCGAGAGTGAGAAATCAATGTGAGCAGAATCCTCTGCTATTTCAAGCGTGGCATCGGCCATGGAAGTATCACCTTCCGTAGCTGCTTTAGTTGTTACAACAACACTAGTAGCAATCAGAGTGGTGGTTTCAGGCATGGTTTTGGGTTCAATTTCGGACTCAATAGGTTTTTCGATCTGGGGTTTTGTGGTGTGGAGGCAGTGGATGGATTTTGAGTAGGATTTGGAGTAGGAAAATTCGGAGGAACATCTCCAACAAAAATTTGAGGCATAGGCAATGAATTTAGGATATTGGAGGAGATGTTTTGGATTACCTGAGTGAATTCCTCTATGGTAGCATTTTGAGGAATTACTACAGTAGCCGGAGCAGCTAGTGGTGGTGGTGGTGCGGTCGTGATTGATGTAGTAACCGGTGCAACATTTCTGGTGGTTTGGTTGTTGTCTTGGTTGGACGCCATTGATGCAAGAATGTGGAGAGGGTTCGAAGAAGATGAGGACGATGGAGTAGTTTCAGAGTGAGATGAAGGAGATGAAGAGTTTCTCTTTCTCGTCATTTTAAATTGTCTCCCAACTACAAGAAAGTGGCACGAAAATCAAACACTAAATTGCAATTTGAATTTCTGGGAAATTTCAGCTTACACAATTCGACTTACATTGATGAATTAAACACAATGTCACAAGATGATTTATATAGAGCATAAGATTGGAAGTTATTAAAATATCCCACTAATTAGAAAAATCTAGAAAATAATGTGCATGATCAGATTGTGATACCTCAATTTTCGGTCATGATGAGTAAAGTGGGTATCCTACGTTCAATTAGATAATGGAGTTAGTGGATAAAATTGCAGAATTAATTAATTAAATAATCAATAAATTAGCTCAAAGTTAATTAAAGAAATGCATGATCTGGAACATAAAAACGTGGGTTAGTGTATACTCCATTCAATAAAATAAATTCCAGGAAATTGATTAAATAATTACAACTAATAAAAATAAATTTGAATCATTTAATGTTGTACTCAAAACATTTGTATATACACCTCAATACGGTTTTTACATGAATTTGCTTCATTTGTGTTGCACCATATATTTTTCTTTTCTTTTTGTGTTGTAGCACCTAGTTCTTATTGATCCATTTTTCTACAAGAGTGCATCGTAGTAGCGAACTTTGTGCCCCATAATTACTCAATTGATTATGAACCTATTGATGTATTTTATTAACCACCTTTTAAAAAGAAGAATCGTAGTAGTGAACTTCGTGCTTCAGAGTTTCTCAGTGATTAACTACATCTTTTAGTATGTTTCCGGAATATTTTTTTATGCATTTGAGAGGTGTAAAATTGTGTTTATTTTTTTTACAACAAATTTTAGATTCAAAGATAGTTTACAAAGTAATTATTTAACAAACTATGAAATAAATTAAATCAATTAGTATTAAACATAACCTTGATGTTGTTCCAAATGCTCCCGCATTTGAAACCATCCAGATTACAATCACCAATCTTCAAAGCTCAGTTGAAGACTTGCTTATCCAGAAACAATTTTGGGAACTACTACTTTCTACTCCCACAGGGGAGTAGCTGATGTTAATTTTTTTTTTTTTTTTTTGATTACAAGTTAAATACCCATCCCATTTCCCCTACCCATGACTCGAACCCAGGATCTAAGGCCTAGGTAGTGGTGCTCTAACCACTTGAGCTATCCCACTATTGTTCCTACAAGTAACACTACAAGAAAAAAGGCTTAATACTACATTAATTTTAATACATTATAAAAGAGGTGTATTGAAAGCTTCTTACACTAAATTTCCATAACCTAAAACTACAATATTCTATGAACTAATAATACATTATTAACTAAGTGCCATAATACAACATATTAGGACATTTTGAATAGTGTATTATTAACATTATTTTAGTTTTGAAATATAAATAATTTTATATTAATTAATATAATTTATTTAAACTCTTAAAATCGTCCAGTTTTTTTTTATGCCTATTCTTGAAAGACTTTTTAAAAATAAATAAATTATTAAAATATACATTGTCCCTAATATTCTTAATATCTACGATTTTATAGCAATTTTCAAATATGAAATAATTAACTAGAATGGATTTTTATTTTTGTTGAGGCGGAACTTAAATTTTTTTTTTACTAAAAAAATAGTAAAATCAATCTCATTTTGCAATTAATATACTACTTGGTTAAATAATAATTATATGGAGTACATATTTTGTGGGCCTTTATTGGGCTCTGTTAGCAAATTTGTATAACAAATTAAAGTGTGTTAGTTATATTTTTTTTAAAAGGAAGGGTAAGCAATAAACGTTAATATATTAATAAAGCGTGTTGTGTTGTATAATAAAACGTTTGATACGGTTTGTGAAAACAGGAATTGGATAAACCCAGTATCACAAACCAGTATTTTCATAACCGAACCGGTGATCAAACCGGACAGGCCACCGGTTCACGGTTCAATCGGTTGGACCGGTTAGACCGCTGGTCCAACTGGTAAAATATTTTGTATGTATTTTTTTTAATATTATCGATGTGTCATTAAAAAATATATATGCAAACATAAGTTTGAAAAAAAAAACTGGGTTATTCAATTCAAAAATAATGTATTATGTATTTTTATTATCATAGTTATAAAATACAAGGTTTTTTTTTTAAAAACGTTTGACCGGTAATACAGGATTAAATGTCATCTCTAATATTAGCTCAATATAGTTTGGGTTTAATACATGGGTATGAAGTTGGGCCTCATTTACCAAAAACAATAGGCAGCTAAGCACATTTACCTTCCTATAATGAGGAAATTAGGGTTTCACTTCTTTCTATAGCTAAGGTGTCCACGGCCAACAGGTAACTCTCTTATTTTTTGTGGAATATATTGATTTTATAGTTAAAAATTTATCAATTCATAACAATCCATAGTGTTGGGATCTTGGGGAATTTTGGACTTCAGCTTCTGTCTCCTATGGCTGCCGTCGCGGTGGCTGCTAATGCTTTACAGCGTTGTTGCTTATCGTGGTGGGACGGTGGCTGTTGTTGTTTTGCAGTAGTCGCGCTTTAGAAGAAAAGGAATTGGGGGAGAGAATGAATCGACGCGTGAATCGGTGAATGAGTAAAATTGAATTTAGTATTTAATATTTAATTATTTAATATTAAAAAATAATCGGGTCCGACCGGTTTTATCCGGTTTATCGGTTTTGGCCGGTTGGACAGGTTTTTGACCGGGTTTGGCCGGGTCAACCATAAAAATGGGTTTTAGGCACTTTTCGGACCGGTGTCGTGACCGGTTCACGGTCGAACCGGCCGGTCCGGTCCGGTTTTGACAATACTGTCGCAAACCAATTACCCTTTCTTCGCGCGAACCCAACTGATTTTCCCGTTCTTGTGCGCCGCCCTGGGAGTATTTTAATCAACCGAAGGAATAAAAATTGGCTTGAGAGGAGGCGCTCTGAATCGAATCGCACTAACGTTCAGGTATATTCTTTTCTTGAGATTTTTTTTTCTTCGATCATCTTTTTTGGTGGATTATTTGGTGTCACCCCCTTCATCATATAGTTCTTTCTTGTTCTTGTATCATGCTACTATGATGGAAATTGAATTAAAATGTATAGAGGAGCTTAAATATATAGTTTTGAAATTCAATTATGAATTGAGGGAGTGTTTGGATTTCAAGGGAGTAACTAAATCAATTGATGGAGAATTAGGTGTTTTAAAGTTTGAATTGCCAGAATTATATAAACTAGTGCTCAAGAACGGTAGTTAGGGTGGAGCAGGTTCTGGAGTTGGCTCTAGTGCTTTAGACGGAACCTGAGTTCCATTGTTTTTACTGACTGGAATGCAGACCACGGGCAATGTGTAATCTAGATGAGTTAGTTACTGTTTCTTGTAAAGCCATAGTCGATGTATTGCATCAGTCAAATGATGTCGAATTTATACGGATTTGAGTCGCTTTGCCTTTTCTTCCTTTAAAGCCTTAAAGCATAGATAGCAACTCTAGTTCTCTTGATTTTAGCTTCCAAGGCAAAAATCTAGCTTTCGTAGGAGGCACACTAATTAGAAAATATTGTAATCTTGGGCGTCAGTCTAGAGATGGTGGCCTCTTGTTCCTTCTCCTTGCTGCGAGCTACCATAAGCTCTTTCTTAGTTTTCATATCTTCATCTTCCAAGGCAATGACGTGGCTTTCATATGTGGCATGCTGAAAATGGTTTAAATCCTTGTAAACCACTTTGAAATAAGCATCTCTAAATTAACATTTTAAATTACATGATGTCTAACCTACTTTTCTAGGGCAATCCCACTTGAAATGATTCCAATCCTTTGTTAAATACACATAGAAAATGAGATAAATTTGATCTAGATGAGTATGCACCATATGCCATTCTTCCTCTATTTTTCCAAATTCTTCTAAAATTTTGGAAGCTCGAAATACTATTTTTTTCCAGCTTAGTGAATGACTTGAATTATGAGACTGACTAGTTAACTTTATTTCACGATAAATGTTTGTATGAAAAAGTGTAATATTAAACAGATTTGAATCTGGTGTTGTATATACCATTATGTGCAATATAATTGTACGCATATATTGTGAGTATAAATTATGTGAAAATCTCAATAGTTTGTTGAGTTCATTTTTATTTACCAATTATATATATATATATTTCACGATCGGATAGTTTGTTGAGTTCATTTTTATTTTGCATGATTTTGAATATCAAAGTATCAATAATATGAAACTATATATTAACATTTTCAATTAAGTCGAATTACTGAAGTTGTGCCTTTTATTTTCTTTTCTCAGAACACATTCCCATAATAATATGGATAGAAGTTGGATGTCCAAGTCAATAGTGAGTAAGGAATACCAAGATGGACTTAAGTATTTCTTAGACTTTTCTTTTTCGAATGCATCTGTGAATGGAAAAATATTATGTCCATGCAAGCATTGCAAGATTGGTTTGCTTGCAAGCAGAGAGGATGCATTTGAACACTTGACAGTTGTCGGGTTTATTCCTAGATACACTGAATGGATACCTCAACGTGACTCTACACGGACTTCAACAAATGTTGATGACATTGAAGGTTTAATTAATGATGCTTTTGGAGATCTACAAGAGCATGTTGATATGCAAGGCACAAATGATTTTCTAGGGGACGAAGAAATTGCTGGTGGACAGGCTGGAAAAGTTTAAAAGTTGATTGATGAAAGATGTCATGGATGATTGACTAATAAAGCGTGAAAATGTCTCAAAACTTTCATTCTTAATTCCTTTGCTGCACCTAAAATGTCATGGATGATTGACTAATAAAGCATTTGATATGATGATGGGGTTATTAAGTGAAGCATTCCCAAAAGCCATGGCTGACTTACCTGAATCTTATAAGCAAGTCGAGACGTGGATGGATGATTTAGGGCTTGGTTACGAAAAAATTGATGCATGTCCAAATGATTGAACTCTATATTTGGGGACGAACGAGAGAATAACTTCTTGCGAGACATGCAAGGAACTCAGGTGGAAAACTTCTCGCAAGGATCCTATGGGTGATAAAATAAAGATAGAAAGAAATGTATTATGGTATTTCCCTCCTAAACCTAGATTGCAGATATTGTATATGTCTAAAAAGACTGCTTTCCATATGAGATGGCATTCTAAATGTCGCACGAAGGACGGAAATATGAGACATCCTGCTGATTCTCTGGCATGGCAAACTTTTCACAATTTATACCCTCATTATGCTAAGGAGCCTCGTAATGTTCGATTGGGGTTAGCTTCAGACGGGTTTAATCCATTTAAAAATATGAGTGTGTCTCACAGCACATGGACTGTGATACTAATTTCGTATGACCTCCCACCATGGATGTGCATGAAACAACTGTACTTTATGTTGTCACTACTAATTCCTGGTCCATTAGCTCCTGGGAACAATATTGATGTTTTACAACCTCTTATTGTTGATTTGAAGGATTTGTGGGAAGTAGGAGTTGAAACATATGATGCATCAACTAAGCAAAAATTTCAGTTGCATGCATCATTATTATGGACAATAAGTGATTTTCCAGGATATGCAACTTTGTCAGGATGGAGCACAAAAGGTGAATTTGCTTCTCCTGTTTGTCATAGACATACACATTCAAAGTGATTATGTAATGGTAGGAAGCATTGTTATATGTATCCGTCATCGGAGGTTTTTAAAAAAGAAACATGTGTTTCGAAAGAATATAAGACATTTTGATGGCTCAGTAGAACATGGAGAAGCCCCGCCCTGATTATCTGGTGATATGGTGATGGATGGACTTAAAAATTTCTCGATTAAATTTGGAAGATTAGTTAAGAATAATCCGAAGCTGTCTTTCAATTGGAAAAAGGTAAGTATTTTCTTTGAACTACCATATTGAAAAGACAATGTTGTGCGCCATAATCTTGATGTCATGCATATAGAGAAAAATGTTTGTGAGAGCATTTGCGGCACCTTTTTGGGTATGGATAGTACGTAAGTCAAAAGATAATCATAAATCACGACTTGACTTAAAGGAACTTGGGATTAGACGAGAGCTTCATCCCATTGAAAAGGATTCTGGAAAGGTATACTTGCCTCCAGCCCCTTTTACGATGAGTAGGACAGAGAAAACATTGTTTTGTGAGGTTCTCAATCGAGTTAAAGTTCCAGATGGTTATGCCTTAAATATTTCACGGTGTGTTCAAATGAAACCACCTAAACTTTTGGGCCTGAAGAGTCATGATTATCACATTGTGATGCAACAATTGTTACCAATAGCATTAAGAAGAACACTTCCTAAATCTGTGCGGTCTCCTTTCTTGAGATTTGGTAAATACTTTAGAGAACTATGTTCTAAAGTAATTAATCCTAGAGATGCAATTCGTTTGGAAAAAGATATTGCTTTGGTGCTTTTTGTGTTAGAGAGGATTTGCCCACCGTCTTTTTTTGAATGTTATGGTGCATCTAACCATACATTTAGCTACTGAAGTTAAACTAGCTGGCCCAGTTTACTACCGTTGGATGTATCCCATAGAAAGGTAATTATCAAAAAAAAAATCAATTAATATATGATGGAAGTTTGTTATGATTAATATTATTTCGTTCACAAGTTAGATAAAAATGTTTGAATTTCGATAACTTATCCTTTTTTATCTATGTTCTGTTTTGAAAAAAAAAAAAGGTATTTAGGTACATTGAAGTCATACGTGTGAAATAGAAGTAGTCCTGAAGGCTCAATTGCTCGAGGTTATCTAGCGGAAGAATGCTTGTCTTTTTGCTCTTTATACTTATGATTATGTAGAATCAAAGTTCAACCAAACATCAAGAAATGAGGACATAGAATTAGAGAGTAGTGCCACATCTGAGTTAAATGTATTTAAGGTGGTAGGTCATTCTCTTGGAAAAGGAACCCCTACAAAATTTGACGTTGAAACATTGAAGAAAGCACATCAGTATGTGTTGTTTAATTGTGATGCTCTCATACCCTATATTGAGTAAGTTATTTTATTTTGGTTCATCAGAATATAAGGTTTTCTAAATTTGAAAAAGCTAATGATTTAAACTTTTTTAGGGAGTATCGCGCGTAACATGGTGGAACAAATACATACCCATGTTGCACGCCATCAAATTGAACGTATTCATAGTGAAAATTTTGTGGATTGGTTTTCCAAACATGTAAGTATTATTTTTAATAATAATAAGATCAATTATTTAATATCTAGTAACTATATACAATACTTTTGAGTTTACTTTTCAAACAGGTTGAAGGATTGCAAATGTCTGAGGAAAATTCAAAATCGGATTGAAGTATGAAAAGTTTGTGGTGAATGGCTTTAGGTTTCACACTAAAGATTTGGAGAGTAGTAGGAAGACACAAAATAGTGGGGTAAGTGTCAAGACTTACAACATCAAGTTTTTCAAGTACAAGGGACCAAAATCATGTATTGAGCGATTTAGATTATTACGGAGTTTTAAATAATATCATTGAGCTTGATTATGATGGAGGGCATAGAGTGGTATTGTGTTATTGTGATTGGGTGTCGAAAGGGAAACGATTGAAACAGGACGATGAAGGGTATACATTGGCTAATTTTTCAAATGTAAAGCGTCACAATGAGCCATTCAAATTATGGCTGCTTTTTAGTTATATATTAGTATATAATTATATAACCTCCGCTAAAAAATAATTAGTATATCCCTAGTTCCTAAACTGTGTTTTGATAGAAATCGTCGATCGAATTTCCCTTTCGCTCAATTCATGCTTTCCGCCCAAATATTTCCTCTAAATTCAATCAAAATCGTGGGGAATTGAAGAAACCCGCCAAGAATGAAAAAGAAAAACATGGATCGTGGGTTATGGTTTCCTCCACGAACAATCGGAGTTTTCCAGTTTCACAAGCATTAGACTTGTTCAAATTTTTGTTCTCTTACTAAATTGACGGTAATTTCCGTCCTTTGTATCTACTATGTTTCAAATTGTTGATTGACATTTTGAATTAATATATTTATATTTTATAATTTTAGGGCAAGTTTTGGATTCACATATTGCTGAATCACAAAGAATTTTGTGAATTGACGAGGTACTTAATTTTTAATTCCTTTTGTTTCAGTGTCATTTATTTAGTTGATTAAAATTTGCACTACTCAGTGGCTTGGAGTTGTATGACTATTTTCGATTTGAAGGTATTTTAGATATAAAGATTGGTGTTTGAATCAAGTGGCTTGCTTAGACAATTAGAATTCAAATAGCAGATAGGAGGGAGATGTTTATTTCAATAATGCAAAGTGTTATGTTCCTTCACCAGTGTTTAACTTATACCCATGCTATCAATAAAATTAGTGAATATTTACTCATATCTACACAGTTGAACCGCTTAAGACTTAAATCTACAACAATTTTTTTCTATTATTTAAAACTTCAAAATGACTGCAAAATCCCTCTTATACCCTTTTGTCTCTCTCCTCTTAAAAAATCACTTATTTTCCTATCTCATTCTCTCTCTCATATTACTTTCAAAATTTCTCTCTCCCATCTCAGCACACTTCTCTCCCATATCCCAGAAGGTAGTGAAGGCTCCATGTCTGACGTGTTTTAGAAGGTGAGGCTAATGGCTTAGATTCTGATGCTGAATCAAGAGGCTCCCTGATGTAGCGCAGCCTATGTTCTTGAAGCGAAACCACAATTCAATGATAACCAAACTATTATATCCAATTAAACCCACTGTATAATTCTGAAAACCCACATTTTAATTCTCAAATCAACAACCAACAATTCAACACCTACAGGAGGTATTTATAACCTCACTTTAGAAATGGAACAAGCGGTTTGGTGCTAACAACTATTCCTAACCGCTTACAACTAACTACACAAGCGATTCTAAAAAGGGACCAAAAGTGACAAAGTCTCATATTTATTCCGCAGTTTGATCTTCATCACTCTCTCCGGGTGAGGGAAGATTCGCCCTCGAATCTAACACAGTTTGATCTTCAGGACGCTCGTCGTCATGGTAAGGAACAAGATGTTTCACGTTAAACACGTCGAAACACCGTAGCGTGGACGGAAGACGAAGTCGATAGGCATTAGAATTAATCCGTTCAATGATCTCCAAGGGACCCACCTTCCGTGCTGTGAGCTTGTTATATTCGTGGGATGGAATACGATCCTTAGTCAAGACCGCCCATACCAAGTCCCCCACTTCGAAGAGAACATGCTGTCGGTGAATGTCGGTCGCGTGCTTGTAGCTAACGGCTGCTGCCTCCAGATTTGCGCGTGTGCTGGCATGTACCTGCTGCAAAGATTCCACAAATTCACGGGCTGTGCCATGGGGCCGTAGTCGCAACGGAAGAACCAGGAGGTCCAAGGGTCCTTGCGGCACCAATGTGTATACGACCTGAAATGGGGCAAAGCCTGTACTCTGATTTTTCGTGGAATTGTGGGCAAATTCAGCTTGTGCAAGCTTCACGTCCCATGATCTCAAGTTGTCTCCCACCAAACAACGAAGAAGGTTTCTAAGAGACTTGTTCACCACCTCCGTCTGCCCATCGGTCTGCGGATGATAGGCGCTACTAAAGTTTAACGACGTATTTACCATACGCCAAAGGCTACGCCAAAAGTGGCTCAAAAATCTGGTATCACGATCCGAAAAAATAGATTGTGGTAACCCGTGCAAACGATACACCTCCCGAAAGAACAATGCTGCTACTTTGATGGTGTCGGCCGTCTTTCGACAAGGGACAACATGGGCCATTTTAGAAAATCTATCCACGATAACAAAAATAGAATCGTTACCCCTTTGAGTTCGTGGAAGACCGAGGACAAAGTCCATGTTGATGTCGACCCAAGGTTGGGACGGTATTGGGAGGGGAGTGTAGAGGCCTGCGTTTGAAGCAACTCCCTTTGCCACGTGGCATGTGTGGTACCTCTCCACAAAGCGTGTCGCGTCCTTCCTTATAGATGGCCAAAAGTACGACCGTGCAACTAAATCAATTGTCCTATCCCTGCCTGCATGCCCTGCATTATGTAGTTCTTGCAAAAGATGCAGGCGTAAACTCCCTTCTCGGATGCACAGTTTATTTTCTCTAAACAAGAAACCCTCTGTTAAGGCATATTTGTCCACCCATCCGTCTTTTAGATTGTCAATTAAAGGACCAAAGAAAGGGTTAGACGCGTCACTACAGGAAATTACACTTTCCATGATGAATTTTTTCGTGACGACACAAAATTCGTCACAATTTGCTACTTAAAGGTGACGAGTTTAAATTTTGTTACTTAATAATGAGAATTCGTGACAAAATTTTATTTTGTCACCAATAGTAGTTTTATTCATGACGAAATTTTATTTTGTCGACAATAATATATGCTTTCGTCACTAATGTGGAAAAAATCATGACAACAATAAGATATTCGTCACTAAAAACTTTGGTGACGAAATTTATAATAATTGGTGACGATATTCTGCGTCATGAAAATTAATATTTTTATGACAATGCTATTATTTGTCATTAATTATTCAAAATAAATAGTGACAAAATTATTTCGTTATAATATTATTTGGCAACAATACCCATTGTAATTAGTGACGATCACATTTGTCATATAATATAATATATTCATGACGAGATTATGTTTCGTCATTAATTGTTCAAAAAAATTAGTGACATATTTTTTTGTCACCAATGTTTACATATAGTGACGATTAATAACAATTTGTCACTTTTCACAGGACACAGTCGTAAATTTTATAACCATTTTTTGTGACGCATGAATTTTCGTCATCATATGTTACAAAAAAACTGACAAATTTGTATTTAGTCATTAATTTTTTTATTTATGACATGTTGTCGTTTTCATTATTAATAATTTTATTTGTCAATAATTAGTATACTTCATAACGAATTTAATAAATGCATCATACAATTGAATATTCGTCAATATATGCATCACAATTAAATATTCGTCAGTATATGCATCATAAAATTGAATAATATATTCAATCTAAGTAAAAGGTGAATTTTAGACATTTAAATAATGTATTCAATCTAAGTAAAAGGACATGAAGTATATGAGAGAATCCTACTTACAATAAATATTTGAAACTTTGTATTTATTTACATAAAACATCTTAAAATTAAATTAAAATAGCATTATATTAAAATAATACACTCATAAGATTTGAACACTAATTGGGACGCTAAAACACTCCCACACACATCTCTTCTTCCTCGAGAAAGAGTTCTCTTACAACATCATACATTATATAAAAGATACTATTTGCTTGGTAATGAAATTTCGGGACATAGAAAAGTGTTTTATAAATAATCGACTGAACTATTTTCGGGAAATTTCCTTACGATGTACTTATTCAGGGGCGGACCCAGCTAGGTACAAGGGGGTACAACTGTACCCCCAAAATGGAAAAAAATTGTCTAATATACTAGAGTATGTAGTTAGTGTATATTTCATGAAGTTCACATTCTACGAAATTATTGGGCCCATCTAATTGGACTTATTAATTCTCAACCTTTAAATTGGTATTTGGTTTTACGCCTTTCCCTTTAATTTTTCTTTTTTTCTTTTATTTACTAGTACCATTTAATTAAATATTACTCCCTTCTATTTCACAATTCTCATTTTTCTTTTAAAAATAATATTATTTAAATATTTATTTATTAATAAATTCCACAATACTCAATTATACTATCCAACATATCTATTTTATATATAAATTAATTCATAATTAAAATTTGTGTCCGAAAAAATGAACACAATGAATTTGAACGAAGAGGGTACACATATTTCTTTTATAAGACTTCTTGTGTGCGTCAAATATAATTTAAGTATATTTGTACTCACTTGTCTATTTATCTACTCATTTTCTTTTTAAAACTATTAACATGAGGAATTTCGACCTTCTCTCAATGTCTTATAATAACGTGTCTTTTATTTTTATTTTATTCCACATCTGTATATCTAGTTAGTTGGGTTAACTAAAACTTTAGCAATTTCAACGGAAAAGTCATTGATGTACACTTATGGATTAGACTTTAAACATTAAATAATATTTTACAAATTATTTATCGTACCCCCAAATTCAAATTCCTGGGTCCGCCATTGTGTTCTATAAATAATCGACTGAACTATTTTCGGGAAATTTCCTTATGATGTACTTATTTAAAAATTTATTTTATTTTATTTTTTCTTTTCTTTACCTTTTTCTTTTTTATATTATAAGGGATTGAGAATTTTTTTTCTTTTTATATTATATTTGCATTTAGATTTTATTCAAAAATTATTTACATTCAAATTTTAAAATAATTTTTTATTTCTATTTTATTTAGATCTTTTACACATTACTACACATTGCATATCATCAACAAATAATGCATACAACACATTGCATACTAGCAACAAATAATGCATATATCGAGTGAATTGCATATCAACAACAAATAATGCATACTACACATTGCATACTAACAACAAATAATGCATATATCGACTGACTGTTGCATATTTGCAACACACATTGCATACTAACAATAATCAATGCATATACCGATATGTTAAAAATAATGATCATTTTCTAAGTTATCATAATTTATTTTCCACTTTTCACAATGGCCTGGGCTGTATTCATCAGTTCGTAAAGAAGTTTCAATTGCAGCTCTCAAACCACTGTAAAAAAACAAAAAAAACCATTACCTTTTCTTCAAGAGAGAAGAAGGCCTCTAAATAAAAATTTCTTAAAGAATCTAAAAATAACAAAAACCAACTCCAGCATGTTCAACATCTTACAAATCCAAATGAGCACTAATCGATTTTAAATCTACACAATTTTACATACTTTTTTTTATTTATTTTTTATTGTGGTTTAAAGATTTTTTCACCAAATAAACGAATCAAATGATCAAAAAATAGAATCGAATCAAAATTAACTTCATATTTTTTTCACCAAAATAAATTATAGCAGGAGACCCAAGAAATCAAAAGATCAAGAAAAAAGATTTTTTCACCAAATCCATTAACCCCATTCTTTGTCACTGTACACAAGATTCAACCTAATATAACATAGGAACCCTAGATACGCCGCCCCCCTTAGACGTGCAGATGACGTTGCCGCCCCACCCTAGCTCACTCGCCTCCTCGTCCACAGATCTAAGGTCTCCAGAGAAGATTTTTCTAGTTGGAGACGCGCCGCCTCCAAATCCATAAACTTGCTTCGATCTCATAGATATAAGAAATACGATTCTTCTCACCGGAGCTCACTTACGGATCGGAGGAGGCTTACAGATCTGAGTTGCGCCTTGTAATTTGAAGGGGAGTGATGAAGATCAAACTGCGGAATAAATATGAGAGACATTAGACAACCCATTCGCCCCCCTTGATCGTGCATTCCGCAATCGCACATGCCAATTGGAACCGGCGGCACGAAAGGACGAACCATCTTCTACGGACGAAACAGAGACATTAGACAACCCATTCGCCCCCCTTAATCGTGCATTCCGCAATCGCACATGCCAATTGGAACCGGCGGCACGAAAGGACGACGATCACCGATGGGAACTGGGTTTCAAGATGGAGATTCCGGAGTTCCATGATAATTCGGAGGCTACAGATCTCTTGGATTGGTTAATTACGGTGGACGAAATATTGGAATTCAAGAACGTTCCGGAAGATCGGCGTGTCGCTCTCGTCGCCACCCGCCTTAGAGGTCGTGCCACCCACTGGTGGAAACACTTGAAATCTTCTCGAGCCCGTTTGGATATGTCACCGGTTAACTCTTGGCCGAAATTCAAGACGAAAGTAAAAAAGGCCTTTTTGCCATTCAACCATTCCCGGACTCTCTTTCAACGGCTGCAAAATTTGCGACATGGTAGTCGATCGGTGGCGGATTATTTGGAGGAGTTTTAGCAGCTTATGACGCGCAATGACCTATCGGAGTCCACAGGTCAGTTAGTCTCACGCTACATAGGCGGTTTACGATTGAACATCCAGGACGTCTTGAACTTATGTTCCCCGGCCTCGGAAACACATCAGCGCGCACTTCTTGTGGAAAAGCAGCAAGCGCGGCGCACTCCGAGGTTCTCTACTCCCCGTTCGGACGTTGGCCCATCTGGGACGCAAAACTGCCAACAGACCCCTTTCGCCGGGTCGTCCAAACCAACCGCCCCCGCTACACCGGCGATTGTCGCGCGCCAACCAGGCGCTTGCTTTTCTTATGGTGCCCCGGGCCACAGGTCCGCCAATTGCCCCAAACGCTCACTACTGTCAGATGAATCGTTGTACGACGACCCTCCCCGGTTCGACGAAGAGGCCGACACCCTGGAGGACGAGGTCCAATTATATGGAGACGATGGCCCTGCCTTGTTAGCCCGCCGTACCTGCTTGGCACCCAAGAACGAGGAGTCGTCCATCCAGCGGACATCCCTATTTCATTCCTCTTGCACCATCTTAGGAAAGGTGTGTAGATTTATCATTGACTCGGGCTCGTGTGAGAACGTGGTCGCAGAATCTGTCGTACACAAACTGTCCCTCCTTTGCGAACCCCACTCCGCACCATACACGTTGTCTTGGTTGCAACAAGGTACATCTATTATCGTTAAAGCACGCGTACTTGTATCGTTTTCCATTGGGACAACATATCGCGACGCAATTTGGTGTGACGTGGCCCCAATGGATGCTTGCCATGTCCTCCTTGGGCGACCGTGGCAGTACGATCGTTCGGTGCTCCATGACGGTCGGAAAAACACATACACCTTTTCATTTGAAGGCGTACGAATTGTGCTCTTACCCACTCCGGGCAACCCACATCGTCCTATCTCGGATAATCTGGTGCTACTCCTTTCTTACAAGAGCTTTCTCAGTGAACTACGTAAAACACATGTTGTTTTCGCGCTAGTGGCGCATGATATTACTCCATCCTCTGTGATTTCGGCTCTTGTCTCTCCTTTACTACAGGCTTTCGCGGACGTGTTCCCGAAAGAACTCCCGACGGGTTTACCCCCCATGCGTGACATTCAGCATCACATAGACCTTGTTCCGGGCGCGGCCCTGCCCAATAGACCGCACTACCGTATGAGTCCGGCCGAGCATGACGAACTGAAGAAGCAAGTCACCGAGCTTCTGGCTAAAGGGTTCCTTCGCGTGAGCCTGAGCCCATGCGCTATGCCGGCATTATTAATCCCAAAAAAGGACAAGTCGTGGCGCATGTGCAACTACAGATTTCCCATACAACGGCTTGATGATTTATTGGATCAGCTCTCGGGTGCAGCGGTTTTTAGCAAATTAGACCTCAAGGCGGGATATCATCAAATTCGTATCCGACCGGGTGACGAATGGAAAATGGCGTTCAAGATTCGGGAGGGTTTATTCGAATGGCTCGTGATGCCTTTCGGCCTGTCTAACGCGCCTAGCACATTTATGAGGATCATGACGCACACCCTTCCTCCATTAATTGGCACTTGCGTCGTCGTCTACTTCGACGATATATTAGTTTACAATAAAAATGTCGAAGGCCACTTGGAGTACCTGGAAGCGGTTTTGACAATACTCCGAAAAGAGAAGTTTTACGCGGCAGCCCCTAAGTGCGCGTTCTTGCAACCATCAGTTTTATTTCTGGGATATATGATTTCGGCGGAAGGGATTGGCATGGATGCGTCGAAAATTCACGCTATTAACAGTTGGCCACCCCCCCGAACACCGACCGAGGCGCGAAGCTTTCACGGCCTGGCCTCGTTCTATCGCCGTTTTATTCCCCATTTTAGTACCATTATGGCCCCCATCACGGATTGTATGAACCGCTCGTTATTTGCTTGGACAGCCGAGGCGGCGACAACTTTCGAGGTTATTAAACGGAAACTTACCACAACCCCGTTATTGGTTTTGCGAGATTTCACTTTGCCTTTAGAATTACATTGCGATGCGTCGAAAATAGGCATTGGCGCTGTTTTAAGTCAGTCCGGACGGCAATAGCGTATTTCAGCGAAAAATTGACAGGCCCCCGTTCGCGTTACAGCACGTATGACGTTGAATTTTATGCAGTGGTTCGGGCCGTTCGCCATTGGCGACATTACTTGTTTCAAAAGGAGTTCATCCTATTTACAGACCATGAGGCACTTAAACACTTACAGAGCCAAGACGCGGTGTCATCTCGCCATGCTGGGTGGTCTGCGTACCTATAACAATTTACGTTTGTGATTAAGCACCAGTCGGGCACAATGAATCACGTCGCCGATGCTCTCAGCCAACGTTGTTGACGACAATGTGCACCCAGACAATTGGCTTCGATTCACTCCGGGACGGCTACGCACTACAAGAAATTTGAGAAATCGCGACGACAAAAATCGTCATAAAAACATCATTTTTCGTCACGAAAGATGTTTGGTGACAAAAAAAATTGTCACAAAGAACGTCACCATATGTGCGCCACGATAGATCAAGGCGACGATATTTGGATTCGTCATCAAAAGTCATCATTTAATGACGATAAAGATCACTGTCACTATATCATTTCATCTATAGTGACATATAAATTGTCACATTTGCCATCAAAATTTCGTCACTTAATATGATATTTCGTCACTAAAGGTGAAATTTTACACGACAATTTAATTTATTGTCACTAAAAAATATTTTTTTGTGACGATTTTTTATATATTACCAACCTTATCAAATTTTAGTGACGTCTTTTTTGTCACCGTTAGATTAACTATCGTCATAATTTGTATATTTCGTCACGAAAAATTGTTCTTCCCTGGCAAAATATTGTCCGTTGTTATATATATGTATATATAATGACGATAAAATTTGTCACTAAAAAGTAATGATTTAGTGACAATTTTTTTTACCGTCACTAAATAATGTGGAAATTGTGACAAATTATTTTTGTCATTATAATATATTGTTTAGTGACGAAAATTGTGATCATCACTAAAAGTTTAGTAATAGTGACAACATATTTTTCGTAATAATTCAAATCTTTCGTCGTAAAAAATTTACATTATAGTGACTAAAAATTTGATCGTCATTATAAATATAGATACAACGATGACACATTTTGTCACCCAAACAAGACTTTAGTGACAAATTGTTCAATGTCATTAAAGGATGTGAAAATTGTGACAAAATATTTTTGTCATAATAAAAAAAAAATCAATGACAAAAATGATAATGGTCACAAAAACATGGTAACAACATATATCATCATTATTAATTAACATGCAACGATAAAATATTATTATAAAAAGAACAAATTTTCATCATAAATTAAGGAAAGAACAAATGTTTACAACAATAACTATCTTAAAAGATAAAATGAATTTGCATTAATAAATAGAATTCCTCAAGCATTTAGAAATTAACTAACAAGAAATATTTTTCTATCACTTCATGAAACTAAAAAAATATAAAATTTATAACCATCACTTTATCAGTAAAAAAAAGTCACTAAATTCTCAATATTTGCACCTTCGACAGCCATCTTTGCATCTTGTGCAATTATGTTTGCATTCAAAACATACACTTATGTTCTGAGTTCTTGCACTCGAGCTTCGGATTCTTGCAAATTGATGGTAACACACGTAGTTGATTAGAAGGATCGTACAATGTTTTACGTCTGCTTGGAAGGTTTGGGCCATAACCAGGACCTTTTACATATCTTGTTACATGGTCCAACACCTCAAACACTATCTCATTTGCACTCTTTTCAATTCTAAGATCAATATATTCGTCTCGTTTTTGTTTTTTGTTTTTCATCATCTCCTGATAATTAAACATAAAAAGAAGAAAATTACCATCAATTTTAGTAATAAAACAAAATCTCATAAATATTTACCCAAAATCAAATTTAAAGCAGACTATAAAGATGACCATCATCTTTACTTCTTTAGTGGTAGAGCTTCTAAGTAAACATAAAATTTAATGTACTAAACCTAAGTATTTGATCAATATTACAACTAATACCTTTAAATAATTCCAGTGATACTACATTTTTATCAAGGAAAATCTGTAGTAGAGCAAAGAAGAATTGAACACTAATTGTGCTGCCATAAATACAAGACGATCACTGAAAAACTCAATTGTGCTTCCTTAAATCAAATCTGCCATGGAAAATGGCTAGACAAGAATATGATTGATCAACTTCAAATCTGCTCATACTTAGTTAACACTTAGTATACCAAAAGAAGCTCATGTTGGAAAACATAGTGGCTAAAATTTCTGGTCAGCTTTAATACACCGAGACTAAAATATCTCCTAGGAGGTCTCAAATCATCACAAGAAAATATGATTAAATATTGTAAAATCCATTAAAAAATGTTTTTCCAAGTAAAAAATGCTAACAGGTTTTGATATTTATAAGCAAACCTTCCTAATTGCAAACTTCGTAGAAGGCCAATAATGTTATATAGATTACTTCTCTTTTGTATATGTAAAACTTAACAGATTCTTCTAACTGCCATCAACATTAGATTATTGGAAGTATAGACTTTGGTCCAGTTCTAAGATCCAGATGATAACCGAGTAAGATTAAAATTAGTTACTACTACAATGGACAATACTCTTTACTAAATTTAAATGCTTGTTGAATCATAATCACAAAATTGTGCTAACATCATCTAGTACTAAAATATTTGTTCTTCTATCATGTAAGGTAACTTCCCCCTAGTGTGTAAATTATTTTCCTCGAGTACAAAACCAACTAAACGAAATCTTTTAACCAAGAAGATGTATTCAATTGGTAGACACAAAGAATCAAACTTCATGTAAAAGAACATTTTTCAATAAAACTAAAATGACATGAGATTAAATGAACCAGAAAATAGATGTCTTCCAAACATGGTGATCAATTCACTAATATAATTACAAACTAGAATCTCATGAATGCAGATTTGATGTATGAACTAAAAAGATTTATCAAGAAGCACAAAATGAAATATTAGACTCGGTAAACAGAAGATAGATAACTCACAATGATGTTTGGATTGAAGGAAGCTCCAAATTGTACAATTGTGAATGAGCTTTTCTAGTTGCAATGCTTCAAAGAGAAAAAAAAAAACAAAAAACAATGTCACAAAATAAAAAAGATATTAGGTATATAGAAGATAGGTTTGGAGATTGAAGACTTGCAGATGTATAACCTACAAGCCAAAGCTATATTCTCCTACAACTTATAAGGTGAAAGCTTAAGTAAACCTACAAGTAAAGCTATATTCTCCTTCAACTTCTGAGATAAAATTTAAATGTACTATAAATCAAATTAAGACATGTTTCTTGGAAACAACAACAAATAATAATTAAACTAGATAGTAATCTGATAATTCAAAAAGCATTTCCCTATAAAGACGCTGATAAGAGTCACAGATCAACACTGAAATAACTTAACAATGTGTTCATATTGCGGGAAAATTAAGAAATTTCCTATAAACGAGTTCCCAAATATTATTAAAGTTGTTACATATATATATATGTGTGTGTGTGTGTGGGTGGGTGTTCTTATTGGAGAAAATTAAGAAAATCCTTGTAAATGAGTTCCCTAATGTTGTTAAAGTTCTTAAATATGTAATATAAGATATATGTGTGCGTATGTGGACTATATATGTGATGTCTTAATTCAAAACAAGGACTCGCCTTGACCCACTGAATTAACTAATATTCCTTAAAAAAGAAAAGAAAAATAGTGTGAAATTAGTCAGTTGGTTAAGTTCCAACTTCCAAACCCTTCTTCTTATCTGATTGAAGAGTATCCATTTAAAATGTCTTTAAAGACTAATAGCTTACAAATGAGTAATCATTAATTCCTATAAAATTTTAATAAAGCTAACCTAAAAATTTAATAAGTATTTCACCTTACCACCCTGGCTTATTTCAACAACTTGCAGAAATTAAGCTAGTTGGTTTCATTATTAATAAAGCAAACCAAACACACATATACACATATAAATAGTATTGGAGAAAAGGAAAATAAGTAAATCACAAAGAAGCAAAGTTCAAATGACAGTATTAAAACAATTGATCCGCTGATAGATCGTAGAGACGCCAGATCAACAATCAGGTTAGTGTTTTATATTTTTCCCCTTTCTTTAATTAGGGTTTCTTGACCAGATTTAAGAATTTACTTTTGAGATCGAACCCAGTTGTTGTGTCCCAATATTATTTGTTGTGTCCTTGAGAAATTACGAGATAATAATGCAAGTCAGAGTTGTGTTCTTCTCAAACAACAAATATTTGTCTGACCACTTATGTGTTGGGAATTTGCTATCAGGACTATGTGAAGGAAATAGTGATATCAGCAGATACTCAAGAAGCATGTTCTAGGAGCCAAACTCTTCCAATTTTTCTGAAAATCGAACATCTCGACAGGTAAATGGTGAACGGATTCTACTATTTTTTTTAATTAGGGTTTCATTTCAAGAATTTATATTTCAAGTTTTGATTATAATCATTCAAAGGTTTCACATCTGGTGCTTGACTTTGATTCGTCACAGGAAAATTCTTCCAAAAAGCAATTCAAATTTGATCACGTACGTATTTAAACCTCTGAGGATAACCAAGGTAACATATAACTTCACATGGATATGTGTTTTGTTAATCCCTCCTAGAGGACCTGTTTTTTTCTTACTTTCTACATAATTCCATGACTTTTTCTTTTAATATGCAGATTCCGTCTTTACTACAATTCTACCCATAGTGACCTCTGTCCTTGATGGTTACAACGTGTGCATATTCGCTTATAGACAAACTGGCACCGGAAAGACAAAACACAATGGAAGGAACACCAGAAAATATGGAAGTTAATTATTGTACTCTAGAGGAGCTGTTTAGAATATTGAGGGAAAGAAGCAGCATCACGAGACATGATTTGTTTGAGAGCATGTTGGAAGTTTACAATGGAAAGATAAGGGGTCTTCTGGTTGAGACTCGAACCAACCTGCTAAGAAGTGAGCCTTTTATAATTTTTCTTGCTTGCCTTTTCATGTACTTTTATCATTTTGCTATTAAAGCAGTTTTATTAAACCCCACCCTGAGTCTTATACTTCTCCAAGTTTCTTTGGTCTGCATGTGATATCAAACTATAGGTCTTGCCTGACGTAGAATATGATTAAATTGATAGGATATAAATAGTGAGGGTTTTGATATTATCAAGCATTATCTTTTTCCCAGAGTGGTTAACTTTTGCAAATGCAGATTGCAGGTTAAACAATCAGCTGAGGGCACAAAGAAAGTCCCTGGACTCGTTGAAGCTCACGCCTATGGCATAGAGATCTGTCGTATCCACCAATGCTAACGAAGATCAGCTGGGATTTGATTTCAATTGTGTAGCGATTGCTTTATTTTGTTGAGCTTCCTATAAACTTTTGCTCTATTTTGTTGAATCTTTATTTCTTTCTAGTATGCCTATGCGGTTACCCTTGATTTTTGTAGAAATTTTGTTAATCTGAAAGGTGCATATACTACTCTTACAACTTCATATCAAAATGAACTTTCCATATGAAACATGGATACCGATGTAGGCATTATCATTTTATGTCTTCGTCTTATTATTCTGAACAATTCTTTTCAGTGATATTAACTGAATTAAATATAAAATCCCTACATCACAACAAACCCGCTGTTTGAATATGCCATTTACAAATGTGCACATCTATTTTGCATATTGATATGCATGTCACTCTGTGCACATTGGTTCATGTTATTTTATGCATACCAAAAAATTCAGTCTTGTATGCCGTTTTAAACTTCATATTGAAATGAACATATGTCTTCATAACCCATTTCTACATACCAAAATTCATTTCATGTTCATATTAAAATTCATAATCTATTTCATATATATATGCATATTCAACATATGGGGAATTGTATACTCTATGACACGCTTATTTCTGAATCATAAAATGCAGATTTTTTAACTTTTTTTGTTTGGATAATTAACAATTAATTCGAATTGCTTAATTTTAGGAATATTTGAATAATTGGAAGGATCATAAAATGCAGATTTTTTAATTTTATTTGTTTGAATAATTAACAATTAATTCGAATTGCTTAATTTTAGGAATTTTTTAATAATTGGAAGGTGCGTATAACTAGGAACTGCATTAATTCAAAATTATTAATTTCAAATTATTAATATTTATTAATTTCAAATTATTTAAATTGGTAAAGGCCAACAATGTCTTATTAGGTGCCATTTTGACTCTAATAGATTTTAAAAAAAAAACCTATGTCCTATTAGATAAATTTCTTAGTGAAATGACCTTAACAATAATTTTCCCATTCTATTCAACTACAATATTTGAATCTTGAGCAAAGATAGAGGGGCTGAGTTTCCAGGTTATGAATGTTATCAACTCACCAATAATAATGTCTAAAAGAAAATACCAACTACCAACAATTATGAGATAACTTGAATTAGAAAATAGTTGAAAAAGTAATTTAGACTTCACCAAAATAAGGATAATCGATAAAGAGAGAAGAAAGAAATTAGATTATTATATGTACTGAGTTTCCATGTTCACAAGGCCACATTGAGTTAAGTAGAGACTTTCATCTACCATCCATCATATATAATCTAATTTTTCAGAAACACACACAAATAGAAATTTATTCAGGTAATCAATAACCGTTAATATTGCACTCAAATTACCTCAAACAAAATGGAAATAACATAAGAAATTATAATTATAATAATAGTAATAGTAATAGTAAATTGATAATCTTTTAACCCACAACTTACTTTACCATTCAAAGAAGTCAGCAGCGCTAAGCGACCAAAAACATAATACACAAGCGGACAAATCTATCCAATTTCAAACAATGTTGAAAAAAGGAATTGAGAAAATTTACCTGCGCAGAGGCTGCCTTTGGATCTGCAATGAAAGGGCGGTAATTACCAAGTCACAGCTACGACAACAGTACGACATCGACACTACACAAGAGAGAGGCAGCGGTGCTTCGATCACAGAGACAGCGACGATAGAAGGTGGTGGCACAGATCAGTCCCAAATGCGGTGGACTGCATGGCGGCAGCGAGATCTGGCCGTGCACGAAGACGGCGTCGCGCTCTCTGTACTAGCGCCCACACATACAGGTTGCGATCTATTTCGTATGACTAGGGGGAGGGCGGCAAGTTTAGGCGGAGCGCGACTATGGTGGTAGGAGGCGGGCGACGGTGGAACCCAGCTCATGACCGACCAAGCACCATCGAGAGCGATTGAAAGGTGTCTCTACTTCATTTGGTAAAAGAAAATTAGGTAAAATTGAAATAAGTTAGGGGCTGTTTGGTTAGGGATGGTGGTGGATGGGATGGGGATGGGGATTGGAAAAATGTGGATGGGGGTAATCCATGAATAGTAATTGAATAAAAATTGTGTTTGGATAGAGATTGAAAAATAGGTGTGGATGGAGAACTTTATGTCAAATCAATAGGGATTGGAAAAATTGTGTTTGGATAGAGATTGAAAAATTGTATTTTATTATTGTTAGTTAGTAAAGTAATTAATGTAAGGAAGAAAAGTAGGAAAGAGAATAAATGTGTGGAAGAAAAGTAGGAGAGAGAATAAATGTGTGGAAGAAAAGTAGGAAAGAGAATAAATGTGTGGAAGAAAAGTAGGAGAGAGAATAAATGTATGGAAGAAAAAGTAGGAGAGAGAATGAGTAATTAATATAAAAATATGATGATGTAATTGTATAAAAATAGGTATATAGGTGTATTATAGGGGTGGATGTGTATTGAGATGGGTATTTGGATGGAGAGGGATGGAGAGGAATGGGATGGGGGATGGCCCATCCAAATCCGGATGGGCCAATCCCAAACCAAACACACCTTGGGTTTTCACTCTCAATATTGGGGGGAAAGATGGAGGCAAATTTTCATTTCATTTTCATTTTAAGGGGGAGAATCGACTTTGTTGAAAAATATTCTCACGCTCCGTTCAAAAGAAAAAATCTATCTCACGCTTGAAATTTGAAAATACACATTGGTGATTTAGATTTTTTTAGAATACTTGTTAATTTTTATATTATTTTAATTAATTTGATTTGATAGAGAGGGAAAGAATTGAGCCATTATTTCACTTGTAAAATTTAGAAGATAAAGAAATTGTGAATATTGTATGATAAATTTAAAAATAATACTCCCTCCGTCCACGAAAAGTAGTCTCATTTGACACATATTCTTTATCCACCAAATGTAGTCACATGCACTTTATGGAAACTATCACCCTTCAACTATCACTTAATTACTCAATTTGCCATCAACTTTATTCCTAAACAATCACTTTATTCACAATGGACCCCACAATACCCTATAATACCCTTACTTTATCTACTTTATCTACCATTTTCTTAAAACTTGTGCCCCATCCCCATGTCCCTACTTTTCATGGATGGAGGGAGTATTCTTTTGGTAAAGAAAAAAAAGATTTTAAAAAATACATAATCATTTTAAAGATATGGTGAATATTGTAAAACAAAATGAAAATTAATAAAATTTGTAAAAAATTGTAGATACGAAGTATAATTGTCATAGATAACTATAAAAAATTGCAAATACAAATTATAACTATTATGCCTACAAGTATCACTTTTCGATGATACGAGAACAACGAAGTAAAGTACATTAGTGTCGGTTCACTAATCCAGTGTTGACTCACTAATCGATTTTCCTATAATATGATTTTTCAGTGATCTACATTACTCTACGGTGAAATATATGAAACCAACTAAATGAATTACGTTAGTGTTGGTTCACTGATCGATCAGTTTCAAGATAATATGATTTCCAGCAATCTAGGTTATTGTGCGGTGATACGAGACGAACGAAACAAATTATTTACGTTAGTTTCGATTCACCATTTGAGTGTAGGTTCAATGATCGATTTTCATCACATGGTTTCCGGTGATCTAGGTTAATGTATGATACGAGACTAATAAAAGTATTTATATTTCTAATTCAACAACTATTTGCCAGAATTCCAAGCATCTAGCGTCGTGAAAGGCCCTTGAATTGAAATATTAAATTAGATTACCTTCAATACTCACAGAGCATGAATGTGAGCAACATAAGATCATTTTCAGTGTGGTGCCGCACATCCACACTATGTTGATGCTGCTCATCTCCACAGGAGATCTAGTTCAGACGACGATCAATTAACAAACTACACAAATACAATGAATTCATAATTAATCAAAAGCACATTTGAGTAGATAAATCTGAATATATGAATAGAGAATGATTTGTTATAAGAACATCGAAATAGAGACGAAACATACTTAGCCTAACACCGGTGAAGAATCGATGAGGCTTGAATGACACCGAAATTTGAGGTTCATACACAACAAAAAATGCTAAATTTAATATTATTTGTGAAGTTTTATGAAATTGATTTGTTTAATTTTATTTTAAACATCTCACTTTTAATTTTATCTAATTTATTTAATTTTTAAATATAAATATGAAATTACATATCTAATTATAAACATATATTTGATAAAAAAAAATTAAGAGAATATAATTAAAATTTAATGATTGAAGATTTTTCCGGTTTAATCAAAATTTTGGCGGTAAATGGTGATTTTGGTGGCAATATGATGATTTTCGAGTGCAATTTGCCGCCAAGGTTAGATATACTCTTATAGAATTTTGAGATTTTCTCTACAAACTAACATTCGCAATTATGCAGCCTCCTCTGCAAACATACGATACTCAGAAAAATGTAGGATTGTCGATCGTCGCTCGCCTGTTTCTATTCTCAGCCTCCCCTTTGTTCACAATTCCCACCGGTACCGGTTATTTTCTCCCTGTTCACCGCTGAACTCCGTTGAAGCGTCGTTCGACGTCTTTCGTGGCATCCTATCGTTCAAGCACGTAAGGCCTAAATTTTTATGCATCCCTAATTTAATTCGAAACCTAACAAGATTCGGATGAAATTGTGCCAATTTTTCTCCTATCTTCTTCCCTTTTCTCATCCTTCTCTCTCTGCTCTTTCACCCTTTCCTTTTCTTTTTAATCTATCTCTTGCTTGAATACCGGTGGGTACTTTTTCAATCGCTTACCGTCGAATCTCAATTCAGATGTATACACCGAGAAACAAGTTCTCCATTGAGATGGCAGATGGTTATTTATCATCTCTAGTTTACGAGATATTTTTTATTCCACTATCTGACTTGCGCTGATTTAGGTTAATCTTTTCAAAGTCAGAGTTTTAGATTCAATTTCATTTATTTGCTATTGCTTCGAGCCTTCGATATTCAAATCGTCATTTGGGTGATTTTGGTTTAGACGTTAAATATGGGCTATTAAGTAAAATTGTCATTTGGGTGATTTTGGTTTAGACACTAATGAAAGCATTTGACATGTGTGTTGTTTTTCTTATTGAAAACCATATGTGATTGAGGATTAGGTATGCATCTAAGACCACTGCATTATTATTATTATGACCAGGAAGCTGATTTTTTGTTATTTCTTCAAGGCAAACTCTTTATAGTGTCCTAGTATAGAATCTTATCACCTCCTCTAACCCCTTCATTATTGTTCTTTACAGTATACTAATTTATTGGATGCCATGTGGTTTTGTCTCCAATCACCGTAATCGCTCCACTTTCCAATCGATAACCATGGAGAAAATGCATTATCCGGCCACTCTTAGAAGTTTAAAGAACGGTACACTTTAATGATTTATCTGCTCGTGTTTTGCATCATATTTGCAGAATTGGTTTGTAAATCATATTTCTTCGATTGGAGATTTTAAGAATCGTAAATCTTCTGTTAATCAAATTCAAGCTATGTCTTTGCATAAGCAAAAGGAATTTATACCGCACTGATGAATAATTCCCCCGAGAGAAACAACTACTGTATGAACATCTTATCCCTCAATATCTACACTTTGTTATGTGTTGTTTTTGCCTTTTTCCACATCACATTTAAATATTGCTAATTTGCTATATGCTTACAAGAAATAAGAGAAATAAGAAAGAAAAAATATAATGCGTGCCTTCACCAATTAGCAGTTTGGCTAGATAAGAATGAACTCAGCACAGTCCTGAACATGTGCTATTTTAGCTCTAAGTATAAAGAACTTTTTCAGTCAAATTGAATGGCACATCTGCTAATTTCTATGAAGCACTTATTAACTAGTTCCAAGTTTTCTCTAGGTTACGTTGGTTAAATATCAAAATGTTGGAAGTGAATTTGATGTAGATATCCTTTATCGATTTAACTTTACCCTTATATGCTGAGTTAGCAAGGTCAGCATTCTTTACAGCTCTGAGAAATCCTCTCAAGATTACTGATTCGTGTTAACACCAGGTACATCAATGTCAGGTTGTAGATTTCAAAGCTACCCGTGCTATCGAGATGGGAAATGCTTTATTACTTTTGGGCAAACTGGTTAAGGTACACTTACTTTTGTTTCAGTTTGATGGTAGGATTTTGGGTAATCAAATAATTGAATTTTATGGCATGAGTCAGATTACACCACAAAAGCTCTGATAATTAATACTCATTCCAGGTTGCACCACAATTGAAATTTGCAATCTGGTTCTATTGTATAGAGATAATACACTAATTAATGAACTTTATATAATAATTTAAGAAGAGAGATCGTGGCCTTAAATTATAATAGGAATATAGGATGTTCTATAGTTCAAATGATTTAATAAAATGGAAAGCAGCCCACTCATGATTTTTGAGAGAGATGAGACCATTCATAACCCACCCCACCCATTGTCTTCCTTCATCCATCCACTATGTCTAACTATACCATATTACTGTCTCCGTTTTGCCGGAAAATCATGGAGACAACAATGTTACACCCTTCCAACACATAGTGTTCCTGCTTTGGATTTATGGGTGGCTAGTCATGTTACTCACCCAGAATCAGTTAATCTTACTGCAGTGTGATAAATGTATCGGTAATTAGATTTGGAAAATCAATTCACATATTAATATTTTGTTGTTTGATCAGTATCCTTGCCCCAACTAAACTGGGTTCATGTATCTTGACGATTTTGCTTGGTACGTCATAAGTTTCCTGTAATAAGAAATGGTCCAGCTTACTGAAAATATGGCTTTTAAAATTAGTTTGATCAGTAAAACTATATATGGTTAAAATTCAGGTAACTGAAATCTTTTTATTTAATTACTAGGTGTCCACTTGGTGCCATGATGATTATTCTGCCTTTGTTCTTGGTGAGGGTTTTAGAATTAGACGGTGGCTGTTGTCGGCTTTTATTTCACTCTATTTTCATGCTTTTTATTTCTCTTTTTCATATGTTCCCAGATCCATCAGTTCAGTCGCGGACGACCTAGAACTGGATTTGAGTATTGACGGTTTGCAAGGTTCTCATGCCATGGCTGTCGGCGATCGCTGGACTGTCAGTTTCAGGCCGTTGTAACTACTAGGATCTGGAAGGTAAACAAAAATGAACAATGATAAATAAGAAAAGAACAAAAATGACATGCATATTGATCAATTTTGTTTTATCTTTCAAAAAGTCCTTATAAATGATTTCCATTGACATATTATTTTTATTTTTTATATGCTCTTATTTGAGATTTTCCATCTTGCTTGATTGTGCACCTTTTAGAACATTCCAATGTAATGGTGTAGGAGTAACCGAGGAATCCTGACCCTTCATTCTCTATTAAAGCATATGGTCAAGTCCGAGCTATGCTTTTCTCATAGTTTGTTTCTCTGTCAAATAAGAAGTGGGTTACTTGTTCTCCAACAACAACTGGAACTAATTATGTTATATTTTATTCGAGAATATTCCCTAATAAGGTCATTTCTATAGACTATTAAACAACTAAAACATACAACTTTTAAAATTTTCTAATAAGGTCAAATTAGAGCTAAAAAACCAAGAATATCCTTATATAAATAGGAATCTGTCTATTCATTTAATTCATTCTACTCATTCGCTCAAAATCAAAATCAAAACCCTAGCCCTCTTCCTCTCCCCCTTTTCCCAACGCTGCCGCCGCCGTCTTCTGCAATTTCATCTCCCACGCGGCATCGCTACACACGGCCTCCACGCCGCCCCCTCCATGGCCATGGTCGTCGCCCACTTCGCCATGGCTGATCTGTTCTCCGTCGACTCCAAATAAATATTATGATTATTGCAAACGCCTTCTATAACTAAAATTGCTATCCAATAGCCAGTTTTTACAGTCCGTCCCAAATCCCAGTTCTCTCCTCTTCTCCTCCCTCTACATTTCTCTTTCGCTCGCTTTCCTTAGCGCGCTATTTCTCTCTCACACGCACTTCTGTGTTTTTTTTTGATTGGGTTTTCTTGTACAAAGAAATTCTGAACAAAAATCTGCAATAAAAAAAATCTGAACAAATAAATATTTTTTTAATAAAATTTAAATAAATATAAAATAATAACATTAATAAATAATAATAGTAATTAATATAACACACTATAACATAAACTAAGCTTAATAATTAATAAAATATAACATATCAAACATATATCATGATGATGATAATGAGGGACTAGGTGAGAGAAAAGTTGAATTTGACAAGTCATAAAAGTTCCTTAATTTTGGAAAATGAAAAGTATTTCACGCGATGGGAAGGAAGGGCACACTAGTAATTATATGTCCTTCTTTGTAGATTTAAGTAATGTAATTTTATGATGGTAGTTTTGTGTACTATAGGATTCCAAATTGTAGATTTGAGTGATTTTTCCATAAAATTATTTGACCGACCAAAAAAAGGTTGCACTACTCAGGTTTTTACTAACTCCGATAGCTGATGGTATGGATTACTAGTAGGACTAATATGTATTTAGTTGGGAGTTTCATGATATTAACTTGTTGACATTTTTCTCTTTCAATTGATAGTAATGAAAACATATAGCTGAATTGATAATATTTTACTCAATTTAAGATCAGGGATAGGATAACATCACAACTTGAATACTATGTATGCCAAAATGAATGTTTAGAAGTTTACAAGCTGTTAGAAATAATTCTTCTGTATGCATTATATAGTGGAAAGCCTTAGCATCAGCCTGGACGACATACATCCAGCCCCATCCATTGAGTATGACCATGAGCTTCCTGGATATAAAAATTACACAACCTTCCTTGAAGAGTTGGATACTGTGATCTGAGATTAATAGAGAAACTATTAATGTTCATTAACTTTGAAACAATTGAGAACCAGTAAATGTATGCAAGTTTTAGGAAAGTTATTCCTCTAATGGTAAGCAATGTTGATCTCTGAAAAGATTGCATGCCTCTTTATTTTGTTAGTATACTTTTGCAAGTCCAATATTTTTGTTTTAATAGTAATCATTTTTTACATTTTGCAGATATGACTAAAAAAAAGTACATCTAAAAACTTATTTCTTCGAGATGAGTCAATTTCGCAACCACCTAAAGTCTTGGCAACAAGAGATCATCCTCAGAGTTCTCGTGGTCAATTTGACATGTCAAATTGTAGAGACAAAAGTATGAATAGACTCTACTCTATATACATTTCTATTACATCTTTATAAACTAGTAGTCATATTTCATTTCTAACTCAGTCACATTGTTTTTTCTTTATTATAATTCTTTAATTTGTAGTGATGCCAACTAGAACCCAAGATTACAGAAGACGTTACCCGGATTGTGCGAATAAAGGAAAGACTCCAACTGTTGTGTCACATAGAACTAATAAGAGAATTTATAATGGATGTGCAAGTTATCAACAAGCCCCAAATACGGTATCACATCAGCCATTCATGGACATGCCACTAGGTGAGAAGACTTGCATGAGCCACCATCCTTACGATATACTTGGAGAGGAAGCAAGGATCGAGAAAGAGCTAATAAACGGAAGCTACGAGTTGGACAACCAGATTATGGCTAGATTATGGGAGGAATCAAGAAGCGAGGATGAGCTTACAAATGAAAATTGGGAGATGAACAACCAACATAACAGTAAATTCAGAGAAGAATCAAGAGCTGAAGATGAAATCGTGGATGGAAGTTATGACCAAGAACGCGAGCAAGGTAATGGTGTAAGCATAGTATTGTACTTTATTTAAAAGCCATAAAGTAGTATTTAATTGTGTGCTAATAGGTGATGAAATTGTTTATATATCTATGAAAAAAGTTCGAGGTCCCACATATATGGAAAATGTTTGGGGTCGTCCTACCAACCTACAACGACATCATGTTGAATATAATGAGTTTGGTCAGCCAATAGGTGGTTAAAGTAGCATGTTTACTCATTTCTTAGGTTCAATTGCAAGAAGTGGTAAATATTGTCCAATTGATGTGAAGGATTGGCGTGCAATGTCAAGGAAAAATAAATCTGATATGCTAGGGGTTGTAAAGGTAATCATTTTTTTAGCAATGCATTTATTTTTCTTTTTAAATTGTTTAACTAATCTGTCTAACTCCCGACATTCTTGTTCTTGGTGTTACCATAGTTTTTTTTGGAATCTCTTTGGTGCTTTGAATTTGATGTTTCAATTGCTTTGTTCAAATGATGGTCTTTTATTTCTTCTTTTCTGTTTTTTTTATTCAGACTTATAGTAGAAGTTCATTTTCCAGTAGTGTAAATAGCCCTTTGTCCAGTCTTTTCCATGTACTAATAAGTTTCTCTATCGCTATTAGACCATTTTTAACACTAAAGCATGATGAACTCCAAGTTGCATTAAGTATGTGACAGGTTTGGGATATTTTTAGAGGATAATTTTTCAAACAAAAGTTATTCAGAAGAAAGAACTTGGAATCTGCACTATTTTTAAAATATACAATCAAGTTTGATAGACTTTATATTAGGGGTGTTCATTCATCTCTTTTATCAATACTAGCATATTTTTATTGTTTTGCTGCATTTTATCACTGATTTATGTGTGTATATATTTGAGTTCTTTGCTAATTTAATAACATGAATGTATGATGCAGTTACGATTTCATGTTCATGTTACTTCGAAAAAGTGGATTTTGTCATCCATTGGGGATAAATGGAAAAATTGGAAACATTGTTTGAAATATAATTATTGGGAAGACGGTGTTCCTTTGGTTAATTTGATAGAACAAAAACTGGATGAAAGAATAGTGCTTGATCATTGGATCAAACTCGTTACGTATTGGAGCTTAGATGAAGCAAGGGTTTGTTATGATTGTGAAAGGTAAAAAAAAAAATAGAATATGCACCCATTAATTTTTTTCTTCAATTTAATTTCAGGAAGTAAGCAAAAGGAACAAGAAAGCTAGATCTAAAAAAGTCATGAAGAAAATTACTGGAAAGAGATCATTTGCCCAAGTTCATCTAAACTGGTAATACAACTGTTTCATGTTTTATTTCAACATTATTAACATATCTTAATATTTAATTTAACAATTTCTATTTCCAGACAAAGAAATTAGGACGACCTCCTAATCGCCATGAACTATTCGGTGTGTGTTTTGTTAAACCGAATGAGGAGTCAAGTAACCCGAATGAGGAATCAAGTGATGTTGCTTCAAGAAAATATGTAAGTTTGCATGATACAAATTACTTTTATTAATTACATTAATGAAATATGTGGCAACTCCTAATTGTTTAAATTCAAAGTTGGAAATGCAAGAGCTCACCAACCAACTTGGAGAAGGTTCAGAAGATCCAATTGGTCCCAATGATGTATTTGCCCAAACTATGGGGCCGGATCGACCTGGCCATGTGAGGATGATGGGTAAAGGCATCTATCTGCCCATCAGATGTATGGGGTGATCTTCCAAGGAGTTCATCCAACCACATCTTGAAGGAATAACAATTATAAATTACAAAACTGAAAACACTTGTGGCACAATTACAAAGATGTGGAGATTCACAAGTTCCCTCTGCTCAACATGGATTATCAATTAACTCTCCATCAAACCGTGGTGCAACAAATCTACCTCTTATGGTGAAGTATCTTTTAATTTTTATTATCTATTATCTATTACCCATTGTGTTATATCAATATCATGACCTAATGGTCATATATATTTAAATCTTATAAAATTAAGTACATATATGAGAATTTTCATTTTTTTTTCTTAAAAGGTCGGTGAACATGTTTCTCTCAAAAGCTTATTTGATCCTAAACTAATTGTTGCGAAAGGATGCATTCATAGTATCAATCCATTATCTGGTGTTGGGGGCCAACTGCTAGGATCAAATTGGTGTGAAGTAAATGTGAAAGTGGTGATTGAACCTGATGAAGACTTGATTAGGCCTTATGATAATCTTCAAAAGGTTGCACACGTACTCGGAGAAATGATTGCTTGGCCTTGTCATTTGGTATGCTGCGCAATTTTATCGTTTTACAAATCATTAGTATTTAAAAATAAATCTGCAACATTTGTTTGATTCTTTAAATAATTTCATCTTTTTGGTTGCTCTTGATATTGGCTGCAATACTGATTAATGGGTCATTCATTTTTATCAAATTACCTAATTGTCGATTGTTAAACACATTATGTACAATAAAATTTTCGTCCTCAAATCATGTTTCTACAATATTTGAAACTTATGGAAAATGTTATATGTTTTTGTAAGCTTGGGTATGGCTGGGGCTCTATATGATTGGGTTTGCAAGGAGCAGATAATTGATTATGTTCAGGTTTGAGTTCCATGGAGAGTTGTGGGATTTATTTCCTTAGTTTTTATCTTTTCAAATGAGTGGAGATGCAGTTTGATTGAGCATTATGATTGATATTTGTTTGTTTAGTTTAACTTTAACTTTTGTGGTTGTTTTGCTTTTGACAACCTACAATTGTATATATACTTGCATTTCTCCATTTCTTAACTTAGATGAATGTTGCTTTTCAATATCTTTCTTTTTACATAAATATTTTTTTGGACTTCAGTTAGTAATGAATATTACATTATATGCATTGCCTACTATAAAGAGAAAGATGTTTTCTTGTGGAGGTGTTAATCCAAAGTGCTACTACAATATTTAATTTCTGAACTTCTTAATTTATTATCATGAGTGGAATTGGATGAATTTATTTACATGGTTAGTGAAGTTACGGTGAACCATGTACATTGGAATACTTTTGAAAGAAAATGATTTAACAATGATATGTTATTTTTTGTATTTGAGCACTTTTTATTTGTTTTTATTATATGTCTACTGAAAACTTATTTTAGTCCTTTAACTTAGCGTTGATTTTGTTCATCTATTCAGGACTCAAGAGTAGTAGAATTTCCGGACTTAAAAAGCATGAAGATTGTCGATTTGTTCATCCCTAAACAGGTAGATTCTTTCTTCTATACGAAGAATTCGGTGCCATTCATATCTCAGGTCTTCGTGCGACTCTCCCGACCCTTCTCTTCTTCTTGGTCTTCCTCCTGCCATCCTTCTTTCATTCTTACCGCTTTCGGCCTTGGTGTCAACCTTTCTGAAACGAAGCCATTGTTCACGCCTTTGTCTTCGTCCCGGGCTTAGTCGTCCTTGCCCATCATCCAGATGATGAAGTTTCTCGATTTGTTTATCTCCATCCAGAATTCCAATTTTTTTTTTTAAATGACTTGTGTGTAGAGATTTTATTGGTATTTATATAGAAATGTTATCAAGTTTAGTGTTTCGGGTGACTTTGTTAAATTTTATTATATTTATTGAGAAGACATTTTAATATTATTCTTTCTAAAATATTTTATAATTTATTATTATTGTTGTTATTTAATTATCATTAATATTATTATGAATTTGGTGATTATTATTATTAATTTGATATTGTAATTATATATATATATATATATATATTATGTATATATATATATATACATTTAATAGTGTATTATTAATTAATATTAAAAAATTATAATAATATAAAATAGTTTTAAAATGAATGTAACATGACACTTAATCATGTAGTTTTAACTAATATTGAGAATTACGGTAATAAAAATTATTTTAATAATAAATCTATCATGACATTTAATATTGTATTATTAATTAATATTAAAAAATCAATATAGTAATTAAGTGTAGTTTAAACAATTTTATCAATACATTAGAATGGATGACATTTTTATTAAATGTCTTGATAGGTTGAAAGTAGTATTAGATAAACTATAATTACATTTTCAAATGTCAACATAACTCATTTTTCTCGTAGTGTAATGGATCAATTCCTGGAACATGTGGTGTTCATGACATTCCAGATGCTACTCAACCTGATGCTGCTCCAGTTCAAACCGTAAATGAAGATGCTGATGTTGATGCAGTTCAACAAGACCAAGATGATGAAGACCTTCATACCCTTTATGGAGATATTTGAGTGAAGCATAAAGACAAGGGCAGGGTATGTATTAAGGGGGAGTTCGTGCAGACAACTTGAAGATGTAGTTGGAGATTATATTCGACACAATCCTTTCTCTTAATGCAATTATATATTCTTGCCTTGTTGTAATGTTTTAATCAATTTGATTTATTTTTTGCTAGAAAATAATTTAACTTTTTGCATTGTTTAGTTGGAACAATTCAGTTTATTAGAATTTCCTTTATTATTTTAGGATTTTATTTATTTATTTATTTAGTTCTGTTCTTTTAATCTAAACACATTGTTTTAGTGTTTAGAGAAAGACTTGTTACTTAAATTCGGCGATTATGGTTTTATTTCATTTATTTGTAGTAAACTTTGTATAATTCTACTTTTAATAATTCTGGATGTTTAACATCAGAAATGTTGTTGTAGAAATGTTAAATGAACTTTGTGGTGCTTGATATGAAAGAAGACACAAATGTCCCATTAATTCTTGGGAGACCATTTCTTGCTACGGTGGGGCAAATATCAACTTGAGGAAATGAAAGGTGACGTTGGAGGTCAATGAAGAGAAGGTGGTTTTATCTATGTATGGCTCAATTGAAAGTGCCCCAAGAAAGGAAGAATGTCACTCTATGAAAGAACTCAAAGTTTGTGTGGAAAAAGGGAAAGGAACGAAGCTAGAGCACATGACAAAAGTGCCATTGAAAGATCCGGGAGATGGAAATGAATTGAATGAAGTAAACACCCAAACTTGAGCAAAACTCAAGTTTGGGGGGAGTTGATAAGAAGAAGAGATTTGATGAGTTGCTTGAGGGAAATGAAAATGAAGAGGAGAGAAGAAAAAGTTCGAAGGAGAGAAAAATCGAAAAAGGTTTTGAAATTGGAGGTGGGGTAGTACGGTGCAACTTTGGAGCAGTGTTGTAAAAGGCGGAAATCACTAAGCGGGCGGTTTCGGCCGCCTAATCGGCGCCTAGGCGCCGCTTAGAATTTCCGTTTTTTTTTTTTTATTATTCTCCATACCAAATTAAAATAGTTAACATTTCTACTGCAAGACCAAGTGTGCAACACACCAAACTCTCAAACTAATTTCTATTGAAAAACAAAGCATACGATTATTTAATTAGTAATTTAGTATACTGCTATTAATTAACACTCAAGTCAAACTCTCAAACTACTAGTATACTAATGTCTACAACACTGTTAAATAGAACTCCCTTCGTCCCGGGGAAAGCTCCCCATGAGCTCCGGGCACGGAGGTTAAGAAATATTAATATAATAAGTAGATGTATTAGAGGTGATGTGATTGAGAGAGAGAAGAATATAATGACATGTGAGAGGGAATAGTTACTAAAAAAGGAATGAGTAGCTTTCATTGGGACGAACGAAAAAGGAAAGTTGGGTAGCTTTCACTGGGACAGAGGGAGTACTAAATAGTATACTAAATAAAATAAAAAAATAGAGCAAATAAGTCTCACGCTCTCAAACAAGAGTCTAAAACTCTAAATGTCCAACCTACGAGCTGGGAGACGCGGGACAACCGACGACGGCGAGACGGGATGGGCTTCTGTGGGCGACGGAGGCGGTGGGTTGTGCGACGGAAGCAGTGGGCTGTGCGACGGAGGCGGTGAGCTGTGCGACGCCGACGCGAGCGAGCTGCGCGGCTGCATCGTTTTCACTTTCAGAATTGATTCAAATTATGAATGAACCCTATCTTAATTACTTCATATAATATTTGAGTTTTTTTTTTATTATTTTAATCAAAACGACGTCGTTTTGTATATTTAAACCAAAAAAAAATGTACCATCCTAATCGGTGCTCCACCTAGGACCGCCTAATCAGCCTGTCGATTAATGTGCACAGATTAGTAAAAAAAAAAAAAAGTAAATTTTTTTCGCCGCCTAGCGCCTAGGCGCCGATTTTTGCATCCCTGCTTTGAAGTGATGGAAATTATTAGAAATTTGAATCTTAAGGGACGTAACACGTTGGTTATGAAGAAAGTGAAGTTTGAAGGAAACCTTGAGTTTCAAGGTAAGAACGACGATATTTTTATCACCGATGAGCATAATGTGAAGCACTATCATCCGCCATTCAAAGAAATGGAAGTTTGAACTTGTTGAGTTACGTCTGGCATAAGGCGTTAAACCTATCACTAAATGGGAGGCAGCCTAATTTTATTTCTTGTTTATTTTAGTTATTTTGGTAGTTTAGTTTGATGGTGTTTTGTGAGTTTTCATGATAGGTGAAGAACTTAATCACTCATAGGATTAAACATAAAATACTTTCTGCACTTTCTAATCCAAGCTCGTGGATTATCCCCATTGAATTTAGGGAAATCAATCTTAGGAGACCTTCTATGAGTCCTAATTTCAGTATTCTGAGTTGAGTGAGTTACCTTGGGTGATAGTTTAGTTGAAGGTGGTGTTCCTACCAAACCACTCTCAGACCTGTCTTGCGTAATTTTTTCTTTGGAACTGCCTCCCTCCATTGGAGCTTTTCCCCGATTACCTTTGATTTCTCTAGTTATTATCCCCATTTGCAGTTTGAATGCATCAGTCATAGCATCGAATTTTTTTTATAGTTCTTCTTTCATCTCACTCATTTGATTTTCCAGCGTTGAGATCCTCTCGGTGTTGCTCACCATTGTTGTTTGTTTGCAGGTTACGCAGAACATGATTTTGGCTCTGAGAAAATACAAAACCTTTAGTCTCAGTATCAATTTAATCACGACCTTTACGATTATTGTAAAAAAACCCAACTTGTACTTCAATTTAATTCTAAATAAATACAAGACATGGGATGCAAATAATTTGCTCTGTATGTAATGTAGTGGGTCACAACAAAAAAGGTTGTCCCCGTGCAAAAGATTCAAACTTTAAAAGATCGGAGAAATTGCATGTAAGATTGTGTTTATGACCATTTATACTGATTTTTTTGGTATATGTTTGTCATGTTTGAAGAAAAATGGCAAACCACACTATTATATGAAGGTAAGTTTCTTATTTTATTATTTGTATATTTCTCATAACTATTGTAGGTCCCGAAAGTTGAGTTAATATCGAGGGAAGCTAAAGAAAATGTCTAGAGGGGGGTGAATAGACTTTTCTAAAATCTTTCGATATATCAGAATACAGTGTGCGGAATACGAAATTAACAATGAGCCCAATACAAGTTTATACTCAACTTATCAAATTCGAGAACTCTGTTCTATACTCAACTTGTCTTGTTCAGTTATGTGTGTAAACAATTAAGCAATTAAACAAAACAGTAAAGTAAACAACACAAACAATTTATAGTGGTTCGACAACTTGTCTACATCCACTCTCACAACCCAATTGTGATGTTTCCACTAAACTCTTCCAATAGAGTACAAAGTGAGTATTCCCGTGATTTTAAGTCCCAAGAAGAAGACTTAGATCTTCTAAGACTATACCACCAGATATGTCTACGATCTTACTAGAAATTTAACAAGTATCTAGCAACTTCATAAAAACAACAAAAACTAAAAACTTATTCAGTCGCAGTCTTCTGGATTCTTCACTTCACTTCTGACTTGCTTTCTGAATTTCAACGAACTCTGTGAGTAATCTTCAGTATGTATCAGTAATCTCAGTATCAGTAGTCTTGAATCAATAACCATCACGAAGTATTTATAGACTTCCGAAATCAAGAACTAAGTTAGTTGTAACCAACTCTTCTTGAAAACTAACATTTGTAACTGAATCTTCTTATCCATCCACGCGTTTCTTGTTAAGTAGTTATTCCATAACTAATTTCTTCAACCTTATCTTTATACGCGCTTCACTTAAACTTCTCTTCAAGTTGACTTGTCTTGTGTAGTCTGGTATGCACTAGTCTTGTAGTCCACCTGTCTTGTGTAGTAGACTTCAACTCTTCTTCTTCAGTCTTCATGTGCAATCTTCAATAGAAAACTATTCTATCCTAACAAGACTATTACATTACTTTAAGCTTATGATTCAGCTTAGTCAACTTATAATCTATACAATCAATCTATCTATTACAAACAAAATCATGAGCTCTATACAATGATTATTCATAGCTCAATAACAATCTAACATATACAAATAGCAAATATGAAGTACTTATAAATCGTACTTATCTTTTAATACGAAAACAATACTTATCTTTCCATGTGAACTCTACTGATCTGTTCAAGATGACTTCAACTCAACTAGACTAGATTAGTCAACACTTAGAAAATATTCAAACTACTTTTGGCTTATCAAAACTTCATCTTTCATCATCATTTAGGACTTGTTCTAGGATTCATATCCCAACAATTTCCCCCTTTTTGATGAAGCCAAAACTACTTGAATATTTTCTCAATAGTAGACTAGTTAAGTAGTTATCTTGTCTTAACACCAAATAGTACTTTATCTTTTCATTCATTCAAAATAAGAACAGTAGATATTACACATACTTCAAAAATCAAAATTTAAAAAAAACTAAGTATCAGATCATATAAACAACTAATCTGAAAGAGTACCTCCTTCTGGGTTAGGAACACAGAATGCATCTAGGAGTCTCTTGTGAATAACTCTGATATGGTCTTCATCTTCGATCTTCTCTTTCTCTAGCAGATCTTCTTCATACTTCTTGATTAGATTGATGTCAACTCTCTTACCAGAACTAGTCATGGGACATTTCCATTTCGGAAATACAGGAACCAGAATGTTGAAATTTGCTCCAGCAGATATCCTTAATATCAAATGACACAACATCTTGTGTTGTCCTTCCATGAACTTGTCAAATAAGGAATATAACTCATCTGGACTCTCAGCATCACCATACTTGTGAATAATCCAGTGATCAAGTTCCCATTGTCTCTTCACTTTCATCCATTCAGCTCGATGCTCTTTGTCAATGAAGTAGTCAATGAACTGATCTTCCATTTGATCTTCATCTGCTTTCAACTTCTGCAAACTTTCAATATGTCTACCAACCTTCTTCTTGCTTGCATAGTGAGTTTCATCATCTGGATCAACAACCTTTTGTTTCTTCACCTTAGTTGTTGTCTCCACTTCTTTCGACTCTTCTATATGAATAGATTTCTTTTTTGATACTTGCCTTGTCTGAACCTCTGCTTCAGGAGATGCAACAGCTTTGCCCTTCTCCTTCTTCTTCAACTCAACTGCTTCAGCCTTAGCTTGCTCACGGTCTGCAGTTTTAACCAACTTGCCTTTGCCTCTCTTAGGTCTTCTAAGATCTTGCATAGCTTCAGCAGCTTCCTTAGCTTCTGGTTCAGCACTGGACTTATCTTTTTCACCTTCATCAGTATCAGCAACTCGACTTATCTCTTCCCCCTTTTTGGCTTCATCAGTTGCCTTGAGAGAGAATAGAGAAGTAAACCGAGTCATTTCTTCAAACATAGCTTGCTTCATAAGGTTCGTAGCTCTTTCAATCTGCCTTTCATGAGAACCATCTTGACTCAACTTGTCTAGTTTGGTCGCCACCAACTCCAGCTTCTGAGTAGACAAGTTCAACTCATTCTTAAAATGTGTTGCAGTCAGACGCAGCTTCCTGTTCTCTTCAGTCATAGCACTGATAATCTCTCTTGCTTGTGCTAACTGATCAAAGGCTTCTTTTCTTTGAACATCAGCTACTTCAATTTTGGCTCTATAAACTCTTTCCATCTTCCTGGATTCAGTAGCTAGAACACGAGCAAAATCGACAGAGCTCTTCTCCGAATATTCAACTTGGTTCTGGAGAAATCCTTCAATTTGATTAAACATCTCTTGTCTGAAATCATTGTCCAACTGATTGACTTCCTTCATGATCATCTCTTTTGAATTTGTCACAAGGACACTGTTCTGTTCAACAAGAGTCTTATGTAGTTCAGACTTGAGAAATTCATCGATAGACGACTTGATAACAGCCTTCAAGTCTTCTTTCAACTCATCTATTGAAGCGGATGGGATAGCTTGAGACGACTGTCCAACTTCAACATGAGTAGCTTCTTCCATAATCTCATCTACTGGAATCGATAATTCTTCCACCAACTGGCCTTCTGGAGCAGCAGTTAAGACCTCGTCTTCAACTACTTCAGCCTCTGGAAGCACACTTTCAGCAATAACTTTCAAATTAAGATGAGGAGAGTAGGGAATGATAGCTAACCTTGCTTTTTGAGCCCTTCTTTCAGCATTATCAGACTCTCTTTTCACCAACTCGACTAGCTTAGCAGTGTAAGCACATGTTTCTGATGGGAAATACTTCTCAAATTGTCTTGTGATCTGTCCAACGTTGCATCGTGGACCATGAGCATGTTCTACTTGAAATTTGAATACAAGACCTCTTATTTGATCAGAAACATTCTCCAAGTCGAGAATCGGATCAGAAGACTGGGTTTCCTCAGCTGGTGTGGCTTCAATCATAACCACATCTTCTACAAAGTCAGCTTCTGAAACTTGAACACCCATATCAAAATGTGATTCCGAACACATTTGATCATCAGAGATATTCAGTAGTCTCTTTGCAAGAGCAGTAATGGCATGAGACAGAAATAACTCTGAGTGGTCTCGAACACCACTATTCTCCTTTTGTTCCATCTCCCAGTCCATGAAGTTTGAAATACCACCTTTTCCTAAGATGACTTCGAAAAGGTCATCTGTTCCAGACTTCTTCAATGCCACCCAAGTGCATATTCTTAGAAGTTTTTCAAACTGTTTCGATGAATAGTCGACTTCGACAGATGAGAGTTGTTTCTTCAAATTTCTGCTCATCTTCGCACGGACTCTTTTCTCTCTTAAGCACATAGGATAATACACCAAAGATTCGAATCTGACTTCAGACGGGGTCTGAGTAGATGGGGTCTCTATCTCAGTTGTTGCAGTGGCAACTGGCGTCTTGTCTGAAGTAGATGGGTTAATGGGTTCAACATATTCTGTTGAGGGTAGAGAGAGAATTTGGTCTGTGGTTTCTTGGGGCTTTGATGTGTCTAGGTTTGGTGTGACAACTGTCGGAGTATCAATTGTATCTAGTATGGGAGTGTTTGGGGGTAGGCTGGCTCTCAGCGGATGTGCTGCCAGCACTTGTGAGGTTGAGGTAATAGGTCGAGGCCTAGATCGATGTGATCTAGCCTTGGTTCGAACAGAGGGAATAGAGAGAATTTGGTCTGAGGACTCGACTCTTCTAGTGGAGGAGGTGTTCCAATTCTCACTAGTTTGTACAACTCCGGAACTTGAGCGCTTGACTCCTTCTCTTGATCAGATTGCTCATCTGATTGAGTCTCCTCAGAGTCACCTGCACTAGACTCAGTCTTTGTAACTTCCTCCGATTCTTCAGCATTAGACCTATCTTCTGAAGATGAGTTAGCATAAGGCAGTACTGCTGAATCATCAATTTGAGCCTGCCTTGGGGCAGCTGTCCTTGCAGCAGTTTGCTTCCTCAGAGCCTCCTTTTTCAGATAGAACTTAAGGGGATGAAAAGGCTTTCCTTTGCTCCAATCAGACTTGCCAGGCAACAATAAGGGTAATAAAATACTCAGCTTGTTGCCATACCCAACAACATTCGATACAATCCATCTGCGAGAGTCGGTGTTAACCCTAACACTTTTCTCGAAATACATCATCCGATCAGCTATTAGCTTAAACCAATTACCCTCCGTGATTCCATCATAAATCGCCGCCATTATCCTTGTCTTGGCTTGAGTAACAGAATCAAGAGATCCAGTGGAACATAGTAGCATCTTGCTCACTATGTCCAGTAGAGTGCGATACTTTTCCAATAATTCTGATTTCTTGACAGCGGGAGCTTTGCCATCAGCTTTGAGTGTCATCTTCTTGCCACAAAATATGCTCATGTACCTCATCTCTTGACCAATAGCATAGTTCTCCACATCAATCGTTCCGATGGGCAACTTCAGATGTCGAAACATAACTTCACGAGTGAGTACAACTTTACTCGATCCAATGAATGAGGTGATCTCATCTCCTCGCCTTGTGGCGCTGGCATAGAACAGCAATACCTCTTTATCTAAAACCACTTGAGGGAATGCCTCCAGATATGGCTTCAACCCACATCGAATGCATTTGTCGATGATTTCTTGATTTTCAGCAGTGTGAAGCCCTTTGAAATACATCGAGGGTTCCACCTGTACTTTCCCTTCTGAGATGAACTGGCCCATATTAAATTCGGCCTGCATGTTCGTCCTTACATCAAATAGAGAAATAATCGACATTGTAAGTGTATAGAGTAAGAGTGGGAGTTTTAATTTTGCAAGAGATTTGAGAATTAGAGAATGAAAGTTATGAAATCGTGAGGAAGTTGTGCTGTAAAAGATGGGTTTTGTTTAAGAACTGAAATTTGATCCAACGGCCAAGATTAAAGGATTAAATCCAACGGTCGGGGCCTTTGGTATTCGGTTACGGAATCGAGAATATTATGTGATATGATATTGTAAAATTTGAAATCCGTCTCTTCTTAGTTAGGACAGGGGAGTGAACTCATCTGACCTAGTATAGTTGAGTACGACCTGGGTGTATACACCTCATTAAAATGAGAGTGTATAAATCCAATTCTAGGGTTTTCAAATTCTAGCATTATCTAATTACAATAATACCCTTAATTCGATTAAATAAACACTTAACATATTTCAATCAAGAGAAACACTTAGCTAGTCTGTTCGAGTCCATCCAGAACAGACGAGTAGACCTCAGCTTCACAAGTCGAGTAGGCCTAAGTGTACAAGACGAGTAGGCCTAAGTGTACAAGACGAGTAGACTTATGAACACCAGTCGAGTTCCCCCTTCGACTGTGTTTGTCTATTCTGAACGTCGAACGACTTCATGTACCTATCTTATCATTTACAATGTGTAATCGTAGGTACAAGTAGAGTAAAATAAATAAGATGAATATCAATCTAAAGCAATGGTCAAGGTTTTGAACAAGATGATTGTTAACAAACATAAGAGTCAACATAAGGATATTTAAGAAATCAAGGATTCCCCCTTAATTGTTTATTCTCTTAGTATTACCCTTAATTTTACCAGCTTCCTCATCGGGTTGTTTGGTCATCTAGTCTAGCCTTGTATACCTGTCTGTTGCGTGAGTAGTCGAGTGCTCTGGTCTAGTGATCTTGTCTCCTTTTCTTGATGTACCTGTCTGGTTAGTGCATAGCTATAGGCAAGTAGGGTCTAAATCAATTAACCCTAGACTAATGCATAACTCACGAAAACGTGCCTCAGCTAATGGTTTTGTAAAAATGTCAGCTCTTTGAAAATCAGTATGAATCTTTTCCATCCGAATATCCTTCTTTTCTACATGATCACGTATGAAATGATGCTTCACATCAACATGTTTACAACGTGTGTGCAAAACAGGATTTTGTGTAATGGCAATTGCACTATTACTATCACAGAAAATAGGAACATTTGATTCATGTATGTTGTAATCACGAAGCTGTTGAATGAGCCAGAGTAGTTGACTACAACAGCTACCTGCAGCCATGTACTCGGCTTCGGTAGTAGAAGTAGCAACACTAGTCTGCTTTTTAGAAAACCAAGATATGAGTTTTGTGCCTAGAAATTGACAAGAACCAGAAGTAGATTTCCGATCTATTCTACAGCCACCAAAGTCTGAGTCTGAATAGCCACTTAAGGATAGATCATCATTTGAGGGATACCATATACCACGATTGATGGTCCCTTTCAAATATTTCAAGATCCTTTTGGTGGTTTCCATGTGACTTTCTTTTGGATTGGCTTGGAATCGAGCACAAACACCAACAGAGAATGCAATGTCTGGTCTACTAGCAGTTAAATACAGTAAGGAACCAATTAATCCACGGTAATAAGATTGGTCAGCGCATTTACCGTTCTCATCTGGATCCATTTTGTAAGTCGGTTGCATTGGTACGCCAGTAGACTTACAAGTTTTGATCCCGTACTTGTCTAGAAGGTTTCTAGTGTACTTCGCCTGATTTATGAAAATGCCTTCTGGAGTTTGTTTTACTTGAAGACCAAGAAAGTAATTCATTTCACCCATCATAGACATCTCAAATTTACTTTGCATGAGTGTAGAAAAACTTTCACTCAGCCTTTTGTTAGGTGACCCAAAAATGATGTCATCTACGTAAATTTGGACGAGTAAAATGTCTTTCCCTTCTTGTCTTCTGAACAAGGTTCGATCGACCTTACCCTTAGTAAAACCATTTTCTAAAAGAAAGAGTGAGAGAGTGTCATACCATGCTCTTGGAGCTTGCTTTAGTCCGTATAAGGCCTTCTTTAATCTGTACACCTGGTCGCCTTTGACTTCGAAACCTGGAGGTTGTTCAACATACACTTCTTCCGCAAGAATACCGTTAAGAAATGCACTTTTGACATCCATTTAATATACAGTAAACTTCATATGAGCAGCATATGCAAGGAACAATCTAATGTCTTCTAATCTAGCAACAGGAGCATATGTTTCATCGTAGTCTATGCCTTCAGCTTGTGAATAGCCTTGGGCAACTAGTCTAGCCTTATTCCTAACGACTAAATCATTCTCATCTTTCTTATTTTTGAAAATCCATCGAGTGCCAACTACATTATGATTTTTCGGCCTATCGACAAGTTCCCAGACGTCATTTCGAACAAACTGGTTCAACTCGTCTTGCATAGCGATGATCCAATTACTGTCAGCCAATGCCTCTTTAACAGTGGTAGGCTCGATAGATGAGAGGAAACAACACCAGCAAAACATAGTTGGACTAGGCTGTTCTTGCGACTCAAAGAGTTGTCGTCTAGTCTTCACACCAACAGTAGAGTCACCAATAATATTTTCAGTATCATGCGCAGATTTCCATGTTTTTCTATTCTTAACAGTAGCACTATCATCATCTATATCATGTACAACATCATGTTCGGCATCATGTTGATATGCATTATTAGTATCATCAATTTTCATAGGAGTAGTAGAGTCAACTAGAGCAGGCATGTCAACTGGTCTAGAAGACTTACCTTGAGCACTTACCTTCTCCTTATCATCAGAGTCGAGAGCTTTCATGAATGGATTGTAGGCTTGAACGGATTCATATACCTCTGAATCTTTGTCAGATTCGATCGTTAGATCAGTAATTTTCTCACTGATCTTGTTGGCAGACGAGTCATGTCGAGATTCATCGAAAACCACATGGGGTGTTTCTTCCACACAAAGAGTTGAGTAGTTGAATACCCTAAATGCTTTGCTAGTCGAGGAGTATCCTAAGAATATCCCCTCGTCTGCTTTAGCATCGAAAGCATTCAACTTGCTCTTTCCATTGTTGTGAATGAAACACTTACAACCAAATATATGGAAATATGAAACTCTGGGTTTTCTCCCTTTCCAAACCTCATAAGGTGTCTTGCCTAGAGCTTTGTTGATCGCGCTTCTGTTCTCTGAATGGCATGCAGTATAGATAGCTTCAGCCCGAAACTTTTGAGGAGTGTTGAACTCAGCTAGCATGGTCCTACAGGCTTCTTTAAGAGTTCGATTCCTTCTTTCGGCTACACCGTTTTGTTGTGGTGTCCTGGCTGCACTAGTAAGATGCTGGATACCACGTTTAGCACAAAAGTCTTTGATATAGCAATTAATGAACTCAGTTCCCTTGTCACTACGAATCTTGACAATGGTCTGGTTCTTCTCAACTTGTAACTTCTTCAACAGTTCAGGCAGAAGTGTTTGTGTATCACTCTTCTTGTGTAGAAAGACTACCCAAGTAAACTTAGAATAGTCGTCTACAACAACAAGTGTGTACCTTCTACCATTCAAGGTTGGAGGAGTTATTGGACCATGAAGATCCATATGTAAGAGTTCTAGGACTCTACAAGTTGAGAGAGTAGGAATTGACTTAAATGAACCTTTAACCTGTTTACCCTGTTGACAAGCCGTGCATACATGTGACTTGTAGTAAACTTCATTGGGAATACCTTCTACAAGGTAGTCTCTGGCTATCTTATTAAGAACCTTAAAGTTTAGATGACAAAGACGTCTATGCCAGAGCCATCCAAGTTCTTTAGGATTCTTAGTAAGTAGACAGGTGTCCCTCGGACAACTGTTCCAATTCACTATGTACACGCTTCCTTGTCTTACGCCGACTAGTAGGACTGTATGTGTCCTTTTATCAATAATTTCGCATTTGCGGCTCTTGAACTGCACCTTGTAACCACGATCACAAAACTGAGAAACAGAGAGTAAATTATATTTCAAGCCTTCAACATATGAGACATCTTGTATCTCAACATCTCCATTCCGGATGTAACCAAATCCTTTAGTGACAGCAGTGGAACTATCACCAAATATCACTTTTGGTCCTTCTTGCTCATGGTAACTTGATAAGAGAGCCTTGGTACCAGTCATGTGGTGCGAACAACCACTGTCTATGTACCAGGTTTCTCCTACTGAGCCACCCTTCTTATACAAGTCAAGTCGACCCTGCAATGAAGATATTCAATAATTTAGGTACCCATTTGTTTATTGGGGTCCTTGGGGGTTAGTCGTGTTCAGAGGAATCCAAATATACATTGGAGTCTTGAACAAGTTCGATCTTTTAAGCTTTCGCCCATATTTTTTACAAAATAAGACCTTGTTGTCCTTAACTGGCCTATCAGTCGAGTTCGGGTCTACTCTTTGGAGATAGCCTTTCGACTTAATCTCTACTTGATCAGGCACTGGTCTATGATAGTCAGAGTAGGGCTTCTAAGCATTAGGTCCATACGGTTTATAGACGCGTTTGGGTCTTTCCTCACTAATGATATCATATGATAAAGGTGGAGGATATAGAACAGCTTGTGTACGATATTTTGGAGCTACTTGTCTAGGTCTAGACGAGTAGAGCTGAGACTGCCTTATGAAAGGAGGTCTAGGCTCTTGTCGTCTAGTCTGTACCTGTCTAGTACTCGTCTCCTCAGGATACCAGTCCTCGTATCTGACCTGGTTGGGTCGTCCACGATTAGTGGTCCTTTGAAGATCAGTTCTAGGTTGAACAGGCTTGCTGTTACCATTCTTTTTACCTCCCTTGGTAATTGGAATGTTAACTCGAGCTTGTTTAGGTACAGTACCTTGAGATGGAGTACCAATATCGTATATCATAGGTCCTTTTCCTTTATCATTTGGCAAAAGTCTTGCGTTAGTAGTAGTAGGGTTCTTAATGACTCGAGTAGATGAGCTAGATGACTCAGCACCTATACCTGTCTTGTCACCTGGATCTCTATACCTATCTGACAGTTCAAGGTTAATCTTTGAAGAGTTAACCAGGTCAGTAAGTTTGAGATCTAATGTGACAACCTCGGTCTCTAAGAACTTATTACGTTCTTCAAGTCTATTGCACTTGCTTTTTAAAACATTGAATTCATTTCTCTCAGTCGCATGTGTCTTAAGTAGGTCTTGATATAACCTGTCTGTCAATGCACACTTTTCTTTGAGTTGTCTTAACTCTTCAGTCAAGCGTTCATTTAGGAATGTTACATTGGGATCTACTTTGGACTGTGCTTCCTTAAGATCAATGATTTCTTGTTTTAATGCAATGTTTTCATCACTGACTTCGATGAATGCTTGGTTAGCAAGTAGAAGGTCGTCTTCAATAGCACTAGTCGAGTGCTGAGGACTACTTCCTACTTCACTACTAGCAGTATCACTTTCATCAGTTTCTGAATCATCACAAGATTGAAAAGATGTAGCAGATGATACCTCTTGGTCGATTTTCGCCATGCAGCATAGGCCATCATCTACTATGAATGCTTCGTCGTGATCTCGATCAGTCGAGTGGCTAGATAAGGACGATGGCAACTCGTCTGAATCCGAATCAGAGTCATCATTGGCCATCATTGCCTTCTTGCCACGGTTGTATCTTCTTTCCCTTCGAGCTTTACGTTCTTCTCGATCGTCAGTGCTCAGGTCTGGACATTCATATATGTAGTGACCTGGCTTTTCACAGTTGTAGCACAAGAGATCATTAGTAGCCTTTTTAATAGGAGATTTATCCCTACGCTTATCACGTCTATCCGAACGCTGAATCTTCCTATCGTCAGACTCTCTATCTCGTCTATTACCTTTCGAGACTTCGTCTCTCCTTTCGGATGAGTTTCGGTCTCGTCTGGTTTCAGACGAGTTCTTAGAAGTAGACGCTCTATGATCCCTATAGAACTTCTTGTATCTTCCGAAACGTTTATTCAGCCTATCAAACTTTCTAACCATGAGGCTCACCTGATCCTTCAAACCAAGATCAGTATCTAACTCGTCTTTTACAGAGGCAGACTTAGTCTTAGGTTTAGACCTATCTACCTTAGAAGACTTAGAAGAGCTAGACTTAAAGGCAACGTTCTTAGATACAGCATGTTCTCTATCACTACTGGCTAGTGGTTCATCTTCGTCTAAATCAAACTCATGAGCCTTCAGAGTTTGAAACATGGTCTCTGCACTCCAAGCATCTATGTCTTGGGTATTCTTAACTAGCATCTTTACCATTTTCCATCGAGGATCTAAGCTCTTAAGAATCCTAAGATTGATTTCACGAGGAGTATAAGTTTTACCAAGAACTTCAAGGTCATTCATGATTTTAGTAAAACGAGTATCCAGCTGGTCAATAGTTTCGCCAGCTTTCATCCGAAATGATTCAAATCTTTGGACAACAGTGGATAATTTGCTCTCTTTGATCAGGGATGTCCCTTCACAAATGATAGCTAATCTGTCCCACATCTCTTTGGCAGTTTTACATTTTAACACTTTTCCTAGATACTCGTTAGGAAGAGTGTGTAAGATGTAATTCTTCGTCAAACTATCCAAATTATTTTGACGCATTTCTTCTGAGGTTAGATCAGACCTTGGTTTCTTGACGAGGGTGCCAATTGGTTTGTCTTTGTCAAGATTTGCAGTATTTGGGACCATTGTCACGATCGGACCCTCGGTCACAACAAAGATCATTAGATCATGCGTGGAGCTGAAAATTGCTTCCATTCGCAGCTTCCAGTAGTCGTAATCCTGAACCTGGAACTTGGGCAATTTGTTAGCGCTAATTTCCAACGACATGATTTCAAGAAATAAGTGATAAGCAGATTTATGATCAAGAAGCAGTTGAGTCAAGAACAGGGAACAAGAAACAGATATAACTGGAGTATAGATCAAGAACACGTAAGCAAGTACAATCACAGACCAAGACTTCACCCTTAGTCTTAAGTTGGTTATCAAGAAACAGCAGTTCGAAAACCACTGCTCTGATACCACTTGTAGGTCCCGAAAGTTGAGTTAATATCGAGGGAAGCTAAAGAAAATGTCTAGAGGGGGGTGAATAGACTTTTCTAAAATCTTTCGATATATCAGAATACAGTGTGCGGAATACGAAATTAACAATGAGCCCTATACAAGTTTATACTTAACTTATCAAATTCGAGAACTCTGTTCTATACTCAACTTGTCTTGTTCAGTTATGTGTGTAAACAATTAAGCAATTAAACAAAACAGTAAAGTAAACAACACAAACAATTTATAGTGGTTCGACAACTTGTCTACATCCACTCTCACAACCCAGTTGTGATGTTTCCACTAAACTCTTCCAATCGAGTACAAAGTGAGTATTCCTGTGATTTTAAGTCCCAAGAAGAAGACTTAGATCTTCTAAGACTATACCACCAGATATGTCTACGATCTTACTAGAAATTTAACAAGTATCTAGCAACTTGATAAAAACAACAAAAACTAAAAACTTATTCAGTCGCAGTCTTCTAGATTCTTCACTTCACTTCTGACTTGCTTTCTGAATTTCAACGAACTCTGTGAGTAATCTTCAGTATGTATCAGTAATCTCAGTATCAGTAGTCTTGAATCAATAACCATCACGAAGTATTTATAGACTTCCGAAATCAAGAACTAAGTTAGTTGTAACCAACTCTTCTTGAAAACTAACTTTTGTAACTGAATCTTCTTATCCATCCACGCGTTTCTTGTTAAGTAGTTATTCCATAACTAATTTCTTCAACCTTATCTTTATACGCGCTTCACTTAAACTTCTCTTCAAGTTGACTTGTCTTGTATAGTCTGGTATGCACTGGTCTTGTAGTCCACCTGTCTTGTGTGGTAGACTTCAACTCTTCTTCTTCAGTCTTCATGTGCAATCTTCAATAGAAAACTATTCTATCCTAACAAGACTATTACATTACTTTAAGCTTATGATTCAGCTTAGTCAACTTATAATCTATACAATCAATCTATCTATTACAAACAAAATCATGAGCTCTATACAATGATTATTCATAGCTCAATAACAATCTAACATATACAAATAGCAAATATGAAGTACTTATAAATCGTACTTATCTTTTAATACGAAAACAATACTTATCTTTCCATGTGAACTCTACTGATCTGTTCAAGATGACTTCAACTCAACTAGACTAGATTAGTCAACACTTAGAAAATATTCAAACTACTTTTGGCTTATCAAAACTTCATCTTTCATCATCATTTAGGACTTGTTCTAGGATTCATATCCCAACAACTATATTGTTATATTCATTCTTACAGCACCTTCTTCTCAGAAGAATGTTGTATATGTGAGTGGTGCAGAGGGTGTGTCAAGTACTATGAAAGGTAGAGTAGAATAAGAGGTGGAATAGGTGATAGTAGAAGTGTAATTTTTGTAACATGAAACAAGAAAAAGAAAATGATTGAGTTTAAAAAGAAGAACTTGATTGAATTTGAGAAGCTGGAGTTTTATTTTTATTTTTATAAAAAAATATTTTTATTTTATAGAGTGTAATCTGATGTGGAAAATAAAAATAAAAAAGAATATGGGTAATCTGACTAGGCAAGTTCCGGTAAGCCACGTCATCAATTGTTGGCCGGAGGAAAAAAATGTGTATCTAATTGCAACACGATGAAAGGTTGAGTTTTTTTACAATGATTAAATTGATATTGAGATTAAAGGTGGTGTATTTCCTAAAAACAACGAGCAACCATTAAATCGACCCCGTTTGATACTCAAATGTGCAGAATTAAAGTATATAAAAACGTAGAAATTGAAACACGACTTTGACTTCTCGGACACCTTCACACTTGGCTGTTCCTGTAACATAAAACTAGTCTTCTTGATGATGTATTTTTACTTGTTGCTGCAATTCTACGCATCATTAGAGGGTTTTGCTTCTGATTTTTCCATTTATTAAAAGAATTTTACCCAAATCAGTTTCTAATTCGCATAAGGTTTTTTTGTTGTTGGTATGAGAAAACTTGTCATTTTGATTCCCTGATTCCCATTCATTCAAGGGTTATGAAAGGTCTCTATTTGAAATTGGTGTTGTTTTATTGCGTATTACAGTCTGAGTTCCCTTATTGAATTTCCCAGTGTTACTGAATTCTTAACATGTAAGTGGTTTTTGGTGAAGATGTCTTCAAATTACAAGCCTTCTTTCTTGAACCGGAAGGAGCCTAAAGAGTCATTGCATAAGTACTTGTATTGTAGTCTTGTGGTTTTCTGTATGTTCATTTGGGCCTGTAAAAAGGCCTCAATAGCTTTTTGTAGCCACCAAATCAATGATTTTATTGGATATGATCCATCAATAAGTGGGGATTTTGTGACTGGATTTATGACTTGATTCCTAGTGATTATGTCTGTTTATCAGTTGCATATCATTTCCATTCTACCATGGGTATTCCTTATATTGAAGAGAGTCAATCTTGGATAAGTTTATCCTTTTCTGATCATTGTTCTATTGTATGCGTCACATAGACATTGTTCCAATGTTTGTTAAACATTGCATCTCTTGTCTTTCCTTTTAATAATCCTATGTGGCAAATTACTCCTCCCTTATGTTCTGCTTGCTCCTATTTCTCCTTCAGCTACTTAATTTTGTCGAGATTTCGTCTTTCACTTGCTGCAGAATGCCTCCTGGATTACCATCATCTCAAGTGATGCCATCCAAATTGTAATGTGGTAAGATTTGTTTATATGATTCTCTAATGCCAAAACGTTTTATGAGAGCATACCCTTTGAATATATTTGGTTTTTCATTCTGACTTTTGAATCATATTGAATACCTAGCTTCCAAGATTATACTGAGAGAACAGCTTTTGAAAAGCCACTTACTAGTGGGGTTACTTATGCTTTAAGAGTCCTTCACTCCCGTATTGAGAAGCAGTATGGATGGACAATAACAAAAATCGATGTTGAAGATCAAACATTCATGACTGTAACCCACAAAGCTTCATCACTTCCCCTGCTCAAGATGAATGTTATTTCCTCACTTTGTCTCAGTTATTTCTTTATGCCTGTAATCTATTGAAATATTAAAATAGTGGATAAGTTATTTGCAGTTAGCACAAGCTTTTCATGCAAAATATGCATCTCGGAGGAACTAGGCAGTTATAAGTAACATGTGGATTTCCTAGGAAGATAGTCTGTTTACTTCTTGATTCTGTTGGGGTTCTTAAGATATGAAACTCCTAAGTCCATATCGTTTAAGTTTCAGCCTAAGGTTTTTTTGAAGATTAGAGTTGGTGGTGAATTCATTGTTCATATTGAACCTATTGCATTTTTCTGGAGTCTGGACTTAGCGTTTTAGTTAGCTTCTTCGGTTCTTAGTCAAAAATATGTTTGTCCATTCCTTTCATGGATGTCTTAACATTTACATACATAAAGTAATATTTAGAGTGAAGGAATATCCTAGTATACGATGCATGAAACTATTCCTTGGCTTTTCTAATGAAATCATTGAGGAGGGCTTGAAATTTGTAGTTTTTTTTAATAATCGACAAACGTACTCACTGCAGCAGGGTCCCTAGGGCCTTTAAAGCAACTATGTTGGGTGTTCTAATCTGTATCATACAAGTAGTCAGAAGGAAGATGATTTTTGAATGTTTTGTTTGGATGTGAAATTTATTGCCATTTGATGCAACATATTCTTATACTTGTATTGATATAGGAAGGCCGTGACAACACCAATCTAGCTCTTGATGCCATGTCATTGCTACCATAGGGTAAGTAATTCCTTTAGTGTTCGACTTACTAATTTTCGACTTCTCTTTTGGTGTGTTTTGCTGCCTCATAATAGGTATATTAATCTAGTTGAGAAGCTTCTGCATCAACTTGATTTTGGAGATCCTCCATGAGAGGCAAAGCAAGTTAGATAGATTGTTTGTTTTATCTTAATTTGTACAAGGCCAAGTAAGAAACAACACATATATACTTGTAAAACTATCTCCCATTCTTGCAGCAGCATCTGTTTATCAAGTGCTCGTTCGAGACTAAGAACACTCTGGCCGGGCAGATTGTCACGGATCTTGTTCGGAATTCAATCAAGCTTCGCCTGTAATTTTTAGTCACTGATTCATATTTATCATCTCTTGAGATATTTCATTTTGTAATGACCTTATTTCTTCAACTTGTGACCATCTTACTTGATAATTTTTAATGGTATTATCAGAATTTAGCTGCTTGTTGACTGGTTGATGTATAGATAGGATAGCAGTATAGGTGATAATCTATAGTCTATACATACTTAAAAATACAAGTTTTCATTCTGAGTGATTTTATATCAACCTACAGTATATTAATTTGTTTTCTTTTTCATATTTTACTTAATACGCTCATTTTCAAGGTTGGATAAGTTTTTCATTTCAAATATATATTTTTTAATGTATTATGCATCAAATTACTCATATTTTTTTAATTTGAAATACATAGTGCAAAAATAAAAATAAAATTCAGATTTTACTAACAATTTGAATTATCTCATTTTGTTGATGAGTTGTATGATTAAAAATTTATAGATTATTTTAATAATTGTGAAATACTAACCTATTTACTATCTCAAAAAAAAAAAAAAAAATTAATAAAGATCCAAATAAGATCTGGTGGACAAAATAAAGTTAATTTAAATCTTAAAATTAATTACTCCCTCCGTTCAATTTCATTATTCTTGAAACAATATTCATACTTCTTTTTTCTTCACCCTCCACCTATCACTTATTTACCCACTTTTTCATTCACTTTGTTTATAAATAATCATTTTATTTATAAATGGACCGCATAATACCCTCAAAATTTCTATTTTATAAATAAAAGTATTCAATATTTATTAAAATTCGTGCTTAGAGAATTCATGAATTTGAACGGAGGAAGTGATATTCATACTGCAAATACTAGTTTTGATGATGTGTGTGGCAATATTTCAATGTTGATAATCCAAAGTTGTGTCTTTTGTGATGATTTTCAGTTATTTTGTTGAAGAAAATGGCAGATGAAGTTCTGGGGCATCGGAAGAGATAAAGATATTGCACTTTAATTAACTTTGAAATACTTCATTGAACAACAAAAAATGTTAAAAGTATTAGTCATGACTCTTATATATAAAGCTTGTGTTCTTATATTAAGGAAGAAAAATATATTTCTAGATGGTAAGGCAGAACAACAACACAAAGATAAGAAAATGTGAGTTGGGCTTAGAAATATATTTTTCGTTCAATCTTTCTTACCTTAATATAAGAACACGAAATCTATTTATAAGAGTCATGGCTAATATATCAACATTTGTTGTTGTTCAATGAATTTCAAAAACTAATTCAAATGGTGGTTAGAAGGACTTAAAAGATCAAAATACTTGAACTTGGACATATATTTGTACTGGGAAAGTCTCATATACACCATACACACCAAATCAATTTGGTGCACTCTAATTTTTTAACTGCTTTTTTCTTTCTACAAATTCTTCTCCTTCTTCCTTTCTTCTTTGTTCTCTCAGAGTTTCTTTCTACAGATTGCTAGCTATCTTACTTGGGAAGTTTAGCCTATTCCATACCTTAAATCAAGGTACATGCAATTTCTCTAATTTAACTTTATTTTTTATGAATTTGAATTTTGTTTACTGGAATTAGACACTTGTAAAGGTTTTGAATAATGTTTGTTGTTTGATTTTGCTAATATTGTTCGCATTGGGGGTTCTTTAAGAGGAGGTTTGTTTTGAAATTTTGAGAATTTTAAAATCCTAATTTAAAAAAACCTAATGAATTGAGAACAAAGATTCAATCTAGCTCTCTTTGATTACGAATCAATCTAGCGTTCTATTAAAATGATGTTGAAATCATGGATTGGAACCAAAAGTCAGAATGGTTAGATAGTGCACTATTTTGGAAAGGAGGAGAAATCCACTTTAATTTCTTGGCAGTAAACAAAACTGAAATTGGGAGGGGTTGGTTTCTATTTTTTTTTTTTTTTTTATTTTGTTTACTGCTTTGCTTTCTTTCCCCTTTTTTTTACTTAGCTTGGTTTCATGAGTTTTTCTTTGCAAATGTACGGGGTACCATTCTTTTACAGAGCATGCTTTGAATTTGAAGAAATGTAAGGCTTTTTTTGGGTAAATAATTTAGATTCATTAACCTTTGTGATAAAGATAGAATAAGTAATTATATATTATCTTGTTCATATGTGCGATAAATAGAAGAAAATAGTGTTTATTGTTTTTGTTCTATTGTATATTTATCCAAAGTAAGTTCTTATGGTTTGGATAACTACTCATTGGACTATTTGGATCTCTAATTAAGTGATTTCTATTTGAAATAGCTTCACTTTGCATTGTTGTATATGAAAATTTATGTGTTTCTATTGGCATTTAAGAATTGGCTCATAGTTGTATGGTTGTCTCTTATATTTATGTGTGTGGATTATTAAAAACAATTGGTATGATATTTCTCAGATTGTCTAAACAATCTATAAACTCGAGATGTTGTATATTATCAGATTACAAGATCCTGATCTATCCTTTTCCCATGATAGGTTTGTGATTGTTGGTGCTCGACGTGTTAGATCATTGTTTCAAGAAACTAAGAAAAATGTGAACTTCCTATTCCTACTTTTTTTCATTCAGGTAATTTGTTTATAATACTGAAAGAGTGGTATTTTTTTTTTAATATTGAAAGTGTTGTTTCATAATAGTGAAAAGTGATAGTCTTTAATACTGAAAAGTGTTGTTTCATAATACTGAAAAATGGTAATCTTTAATACTGAAAAGTGGTAGTCTTTAATACTGAAAGTGGTAATCTTTAATACTGAAAAGTGGTATTCTTTAATACTAAAAGTGTTGTTTCATAATAGTGAAAAGTGATAGTCTTTAATACTGAAAATTGTTAGTTTCATAATAATATTGAAAAGTGGTAATCTTTAATATTGAAAAGTGGCAATCTTTAATACTGAAAAGTGGTAATCTTTAATAGTAAAAAGTGGTATTCTTTAATACTGAAAAGTGTTGTTTCATAATACTGAAAAGTGGTAGTCTTTAATACTGAAAAGTGGTAATCTTTAATACTGAAAAGTGATAGTAATTTTTATTGTGATGGACTACTTGAAGAATTTCAAATGTGTAACTTACAATTTCATTTCTTTGAAAAATGTATTTTTTTTTTAAAAAAAAATTATTTAAATTTTTTGTTCCTTTTTCATTTTTATGTTAAATATTTTGTTTTATTTTTTAAAAATATAGGCAAGTCTAAGAAGATTTTTAAGGGCAGAATTATCTGCTAGCATTCTGATGTCTGACACGAACCATTATAAATTTGAGTTTATTGAAAAAATGAAGGTGTTTTATGAGATGAAGCCCCAGTTGATTAAAGGAAAAGAAAAACTTTAGAAAAGAGAGATTGGTGATGAATTTGTGTGATTTGGAGAAGATTATATATATTATTCAGTTTTTATGTTTTGTTGTATAATATTTTTAACTGAAGTATTGTTTGCTATATTTTTAAGGTGAATATTTGTTTTTTTGATGTTATTTGGTTGATTTGGACAAGATGTTATTCAGTTTTTTAATACTGAATGCAAAGTGTTAATATTTAAGGTTAAAAGTGTTGATCTTTAATATTGAAAAGTGGTAATATTTAATACTAAAAAATGTTGTTTTATAATACTGAAAAGTAGTCTGTTTTATTTTTAACTATTATTAGTGAAAATTAGTGAAAAGTGGTAATTATTGTTATTATTGAAAAGAGATTGAAAAGTGGTACTCCCTCAAATTTTGCTCACTTCTTTTTATACATGTTTTTTAAAAAAAAAATATTTTATTTATAAAAAATATATGTGGGATAACGAGTAAATAATATTGTTGGTACATACTCAATCTTGTTAAAAAAGTAAAAAAAAATATTTAAAAATTAACTATTTAAATAGAATAAACATATATTTTGTGAACCAAAAAATGAATTTGAGTACGGAGGGAGTAATTGTTAAAAACTGTGAATATAGTGGTATTTTTTTTAAAAAAAATAAACATAAGCTATATATTTTTTTTAAAATTAAAAAACGACATTGAGGCCAAAGGGTTTTGAACCTATGAAGTTGTCACAGGCTTATGAAGTTGTCATCACAGTGTGCACGGTGCACACTATGCACCAGAGACCAACTCATTTGTAATAGTTCGCCATTTTTTTAGATAAATAATATTTCCTCTGTTTAATTTTATAATTTTCATTTGAGTTGACAAATGTTTAAAAAAATATTAATTGTTTATGTAAAAAGGGAAAGTTTGAAAATGGAGATAAAATAATATGTGTGAAAAGTATTTTCTTTTTAATAAATGAAAATTATAAAATTGGACAGACAATTAAAAAAAGTAAAAATTGTACTCCCTCCGTCTCGGAAGTGTTTGCACCATAAAGTGCGCACACTTATTAAGTAAATGGTGTAATGAGTGGAGTGTTGAGCGGTAATTTTGTAAACTTATATGAATAAAGTAAAGAGAGTGGTTGGAGGAGTTTCCTTTTTAAGGTGTGCAAACAATTGTGGAACGGACAAATAAGATAAGTGTGCAAACAATTATGAAACAGACAAATAAGATAAGTATACAAACAATTGTGGGACGAATGAAGTAAAAATGAACAGAGGAAGTATAACTTGGTCTAAAATATACTCCCTCCGTCCAATTTCATTATTCACACTTTCCGTTTTTTGTTGTTCAATTTTATTATGTCCATACCCTTTTTGAAAGCAATACTATTCATACTACTTTATCTACACCCTCCTACCATCACTTATTTACCCACTTTGTCATTCACTTTATTTGTAAACAATCATTTATTTACAAATGGACCCCACAATACTCCATCATACCCTCAACTTATCTACTTTATGAATAAACTAATCAATATTCATTAAAACTCGTACCTGGAGAAGTGGGCATAATAAAATTGGACGGAGGGAGTATCAAATTACTCACATTTAATTATATACTCCCTCCGTCCCACAAAGATAGCTACATTTAACTTTACACACAAATTAAGAAAAATCAATAAATTTAGTCAAATTTAGCTAAAGTGTCAATTTTGCCCTTAAAACCACATTCTCCAAAATTTGTTAAGTCTTAATTACTCTTATTAATTAGGGGTAAAACTGACAATAAAGCATTTAATACTAAAGTAAAAAAAGAAATGGAGCTATAATTTGGGACATCCAAAAAAGGAATATGTAGTTATCTTTGTGGGACGGAGGGAGTAGAAAACTAAATCTCAAAGATTTATGTGTTGATTGAATGCCAATAGATACATGTTTAAGTTCAAAGTTTAATTATATAGGAAACTAAATTTCAAAGATTTATGTGTTTGTGAATGCCAGGAGATACGGAGTACATGTTTAAGTTCAAAGTTGACCATATATGGCTTCATTTCGTTGTACCTATCAAATTTAGAGTAGCAAGACAATATACTTATAGAGCGCAATACTTGTATAAAATATTTTACACATAAAATATATCTAATTATAATATTTTAAAAAAAAATTACGAGTTAAAAGTTTAAATTTGGATTGCCCAAAAAAATTGTGGGTCGCAAATAGATGGTTACTAAATGACCAATATATTGTTACTATAATGTCAAATTATTATCACTACAAGATAAAGTGTAATACTACATTAGATGTCAAAAAATATTTTGAAGAATTCGCCCAAAAAATTAAGTGTCCAAAATATTTTTAAACTTGTAGTGACAATATTTTGGTCATATAGTAGAATAATACTTGAAAGAGAAAAAATATTTTTTTAATTAAGTTTGACCCGTGTTGACTCGCGTTGACCCGGTTTGACCCATGAATTTTGCCCCAAATTTACCTTAATTATCTAGACAAAAACTTATATGAAATATTTCAAACATAAAATATAGCTAATTAATGTAAATTTGATACAAAATTGTGGGTCAAACTCGGGTCAATGTGAGTCAATACGGGACAAACTTAACTATTTTTTTTACTTTTAAGTATTGTTTTACTATATGACTAAAATTGTGTTATTACATGATCATTATATTGTCACTTCAAGGTAAAAAATGTACTACTACAAGTTTAAATATATTTTGAACACTTCATTTTTTGGGTGAATTTCTCATAATTTTTTTTGACATATAGTAGTACACTTTTTGTCTTATAATGGTAATATTTTAACATATAACGATATATTGGTCATTTAGTAAATCACTTGTTTGAGACCCGTGAATTTTTTGGACAATCCGTATCTAGGTTTTTAATCCATGAATTTTTTAAATTTTTAATTAGACATATTTCATGTATGAAATATTTCACATAAGTATTGTTCAATTATCTATATTTTATATAAGTTTTTGTGACAAAACTATTAAAGGGCCATGAGGGGGCACTGGCCTACCTTCAAATTTTTTTTAAAGGAGGGTATATTAGCAATTTTATATATTTTTAGAAAAAAAAAAAATTATCATACACCTTTCTGACCACATTCATTTTCTCTCTATCTCTCTTCCCTCTCCCTCTCCCTCTTTCGTCTCTTCTCTTTCACTCGTATCGTTGTTTTGTCCCCACCTTCTAAAATTCAATTGGCTCCGACGCTTCAAAATATTAATCTCTCATTGGTATGTAGTATGCGACCCTTGATTTTATATTGCCATTTAATTAATTGTTATTTTGATTCTTTTCAATTGTTCGAAATTAATTATATTTTTTTCCCTTTTGAAATGTAGGGTTTATCCAATTTTATATCATCAATTTATCAAAGACTTCAATTTTGTTATGATTTATGTCATTGTTTTGCCCCACCTTCTGAAATTCAATTGGCTCCGACGCTTCAGAATATTAATCTCTCATTGGTATGTAGTATGCAAATTTGATTTTATATTGCCCTTTAATTAAATGTTATTTTGATTCTTTTCAATTGATCGAAATTAATTATATTTTGCCCCCTTTTGAAATGTATGTGTTTATCCAATTTCATATCATCAATTTATCAAAGACTTCAATTTTTCTACATATGTTATGATTTATGTCGTTGTTTTGCCCTACCTTCTGAAATTCAATTGGATCGACCGCTTCAGAATATCATGAATCTCTCAATGGTATGTAATATACAACATTTGATTTTATATTGACATTTAATTAATTGTTACTTTGATTCTTTTCAATTGTTCGAAATTAATTATATTTTTTTCCTTTTGAAATGGATGTGTTTATCCAATTTCATATTACCAATTTATCAAAAAACTCAATTTTTCTATATATGTGTTGTGATTTATGTCGTTGTTCTGTCCCACCTTCTGAAATTCAATTGGATCCGTCGCTTCAGAATATCAATCTCTCATTGGTACGTATATACAACTACCAGTTAATTAATTGTTATTTTGATTGTTTTCAATTGTTCAAAATAATCAGTATATTTTTTCTCTTTCGAAAGGTAGGGTTTATCCAATTTCATATCATCAATTTATCAAAAACTTAAATTTTACTATATATGTTTATGATGCTATGATATGATATATTGCATTTATCTGTCACTGTAGGGGCAAATACAATGAAGAATAGATGATTTTGTTTTTAGGGGTATGAAGACTAGACTAGATACAGCATTAGTATTGCAACAAGCTAGGCTAGGCTAGGTTCTTGAAGCCTTAAACATAAACTCACGACCACAATAATAATCCTCAAAAAAATTCCCTCCAAAACACATTATTACACTACTACAAGTTTATTGTATTGTATTGAACTGTTGATACTGTTTCTTTTGCTTCATACCATTACCAACCAAGAAATAATGTTCCATTGATCAATAAATCTTCTAGTTAGGTTTGTATTGGGATTTTAAATCTGGATTTAGAATTTTGAAATCTCACACTAGTTTTACAAAAGCCAAAACCATACAAGTATCAAACTCTATATAGATATCTATAAACAGCTATAACATAAAGTTACATTCCAACCTATTCAAATTCCAAAACACACATACCATTACAAGTATAAGGATTTCAAAATCTGAAACAAAAGAAACAGTACCCATTGAAGCAAAGAATGTAAATGGGCAACCTCATGTCTTGATGCATCAAAGTAGCAATGTGGGGAAAGCACTTGTATTGAATAAAGTTGGGATACAAATTTTGGAATACATACAAATAAAGCTAGCAGCTTAGCTCCCTAAAAAGGTTTAAACAGGAAAGATTAGTATAACCCTCCAACTACCCAACTTTTTGATACTAGGATTGATCTTGCTTGTGTTTAAATCTGCAAACAACACTTTTAGATTAACTTTGCATGTAGTATTAACTTAACTCTTCTAAAACCTTTGCAATTGTTTTAGTCTGAGGGACTTGAGCTGCTGCTGCTTCATCCTCTTCCATCATATATTCTTCTTCAGGAATCGCAATCGGAATCTCTACAGTACTAGTCTCATATTCAGCCGTAAAACCAGGAGGACTCACGTTCTCTTGAAGAAGCTCTTCGGGAGTTGCAGCTGGATCAAGATCCCAACACCCCTCGGGCAAATCAGTACCTTCCATTTTGAGAGAACATGACGGCACCTGGTGTGAAAATCGTAGCATTTCTCTCCTAGGGATCCATCTCACAGCATTAGTGTTTGCGTTTCTCTGATATACAGTCTTGTATCCATTCAGTTTAATTAGCGGAGTTACCCAAACACCCTTCTCTTCAGAATAGTCTGCAAGAACCTCAACCATTTCGTACTGGTGCCTCACTTCATCCGGGGTTGTTCTGTTCCAATCAGGTGACCAGTTCTGATATACAGCCCATATATCTCCACATCTTGGGTAGATTCGCACACAACCTCCCCTACCAGCCTTCTCCTTGCTCAGAAGATGCGAGAAGATGTTCACTTGCTCAACCGTTTCAGAATGGAACACCCTAAAACTTCCACAAGATTTCGTAAATCCAGAATCCAACCAATTAACTGTCCCGAATTCAGTGTCGGTTTTCGAGCTCAAGTAACCTATATAAATCTTGAACGGATTCACTGAGACCACTTCACGAATTAGGCAGTACAGGCGAGGCATACCATCTTCTTCATCATAAAGGGCCCATATCTGCTTTGGCTTAAAGCATTCCTCTGATCTGTCCTTGTCGAAATCATGGAAATCAGAATCTGGAACAGTTATAGCCATGGAAGCACATCTCTTGAGTTCTGGTTGAACTACTTTAGCCTTCTCACTCGACTTATCAGCAAGGGTATTTTTCTTCTCAGCCTCTGCTTCTGAAGCCAACCTTATCTCTCCTAGTTTCATTTGGATTTCCAATTTCGCCTTATCAATCAACACCAGTCGTGTATCGAATACAGGGGCAGCACTCGAGCTTCGTTTAATTGAATTCTCGGGAAGAAAGGAAAGCCTAGAAGAAGAAGGCTTCGACGTTCCATTCACATTGGCTATTTTCGCCTCTGCAGAAACAGTTAGAGGAATCTCTTCATGCCCATTGATATACGAGCTTCCAAAATCCATTTTCCTCTTCTTGGAAGGTCTACCACGCTTAGGCTTTGATGCGTCCTTGTGACTGGTATACCCATTAGCACTTACCACCCTGTTATTTTCTCCATTTGCTTTGGTTTTGTTTGCCTCTCCATTGCCTTGATAAAAGACAAAGGATGACTTAGACAGTCCATTGGAATCCAAAACACCAACAGAATTCACAGACGAGTTGCCCTGAAATGATATCGTGGAGACATGCTCATTAGCCTTGTACCCAGTATGGTGTCCCGTATGCCCATTAGCCGCATGATATCCAGTAGTTTTTGGTACATAAGTGACACCACAACCATGACTTCCATACCCATTTTCAGGGCCGTAAGAGTAACTGCTATATGGGAAAGACCCACTCATTGGGGACAACCCAGTTTCTACAGCAATGAAGACACCACGGCAGTTCTTGCAGGAAAGTCGCTTGTTCACATATTTCCTCAGATATTCATACTGAACATGACAAGAGGTACACACGGTCCAAAATGTATCCGCCCGTGAATGAGTACCTGGAAACTTGGAATAATTGTCATAACCACCAGCTCCAGCAGTGTACCCAGCAAACGAGCTTATCCTTTGATCATACGAGCTTCTCTTAACACTATCTGATAACAGGGACCATGCTTCGGAGACAAGTCTAAATGCCCCATCAGCTCCAATGGTTCTATTCTTATCAGGATGGAGCAGTACCGCCAACTTCTTATATTGTTTCTTTAGTTTGGACTTGTCCACAGTTGGTTCCAGTCCAAGAATCGAATAGAAATCAAGTTCTCCATTGATTTTTGCCTCAGAAGCATTGTACACTCCAAATGAGGCCACCATCTGAGTTATACCCTCCAATTCAGGACACAACATTTGAGCTTTTAAAGCAGAATTCTTTGCACCAACGAAGTCCCTCTTAAGGAACTGTTTTTCCGCAGTAGCTTTGGCTCTGAGTGCTTCATCTATGTTGGATCCCATCTCAAATCCAGATTTGAACCACAGAAACTACACCCAGAAATGCAGATGCTATGTTCTGCACATATGGAAACCAATTGTAAAAACCCCTTTTCCAATTATTCCCCAATAAATAACCCAAATCAGCAACGATTTATTCATTACTAGGCAAATCAAGTCTTAACCCAAATAGATCGAGTTAAATTCAAATCTTGCGCCCCATATTCAGTACACTTTCCATTTCAAAAAAGTCTACGCTAGTAAAACTAAAATCAACCAAAATTCAAACTGCACGAAATCGCAATTTTTTTAACATAACGTCTTCCTTTACTAAAGATCTACGCTATAAACACCACAAATAGTAAACAAAAGTCATTGAACAACTTATTATTCACTCATTTTCAGCTCCAATTAAACAAACTGAAATCGAACATGCTAAACTACAACTTACCAAGATTCGGACCCAGAAAATCACAAGCTTTACTGATCCGCAAAAATTAGCTTCAGATCCACAACAAATCTAGGTTAAAACCTAGAATTCTGTACAAATTGCAAAAAAATACCCTCAGTAATTAAAAAAAAATAACAATTTTTTATAAAAACAGAAAGCTCACTCAGATGCAAGAACAGGCGAATGGAAATTGTCTGAGAAGAATTTACCGGCGGTGGAATATTCCGAACTCCGAGCACCAAAAATAAAAATAAAAATAAAAAATACTGCTGAGAGTTTATTTAGGAATGGTTGTACTTCAACTATTCCGATACCTAGCAGTTAAAATATGTTAATATCTATATATAAATATAATTAATTAATCAATTAAATTAAAATAAATAAGATTATGTATAAATATTGATTTTATTTTTGTGAGTGAAAGTAACAGTTATTAGAATTTAATGTGGAGTAAACCAATTGTGCGCATATGTGCGCTCTGCGCACCCCTAATAAAATTAATAAATGTTAATTTTTAATATTATTATAAATAGTTTAGCTAAAATGTTAAAATTAATTTGTATGAGAAAATTGAAGGACCAAAAAGGGTAGGCTAAGTTAGGTTATATTTAGCAAGTAACATGTAGATGTGGGCCTTGTAAGTTAGAGTTCCGTGGTTCGGTATAACATCTTCTATTACACTCGTTAAATGATTGACACGTATGATAGAAAAGAAAGATTAACTTAATTCATATTTCACTTAGATTAACTTTAATTACAAGATGAAGGGGGATAACCCTACCTAGATTTTGAGGTACTAAGTTCTAGATTTTGAGGTACTAAATTTGAGCAAGTCATGAGAATTGATGAGTAAAATTCAAAAAAGAAATACTAGAGACAGATTCATGAATTTTTCATAATATAAGCGCAAATCCTTCATGGATCAACTAGATCAGACACATTTATAAATCTAGTATAAGATTGCATAACATTATTTTGTGTTTTCACTATATCATTTTCATGTTAAACATGATTTATTTTTTCTTAATTTTAGAATAATTATCTGCTTACATCAATCGGTGAATCTCACCCCTACTACATGACTACATGACGTTACCATGTCTTACTATTCAAAATTCTTATTTTTTTTCATTAATTTAAATTTTTAATTAATTTTTTAATTATAGGAATATTGGAATACACAAAAATTATATATTTTTATGGTAATAATTCAATTCAGTCTAATATACAATTCAACTCATTGTCAAAAAAAAAAAATCAACTCAATTTAATACTCCATTATTTTCTTGTTAGGTGTCATTTCTTACCATTTGCAGAAAAATTAAGGGACTCCATTTTAAAATATTCTTTTATATATATATATATATGATAAATTGGGAAGAAGTAGGGGTTAGAATAGGTGGAGCTTAGTTAAAAAAAAAAAAAAAGTTTGATTTGTTATATAAATTTTAGACCAAAGTTCGATTCATAATTTGTCATAAACTTTTTTTTTTAAAGGTCCGACTTTTTTAGTAACTATGTTTGACTTGAAAGTTTTTTAAATGTTTTTTTTTTAGTTCTATTAAATGTGAAATAGACTAAAAGGGTCTAAAATTAGAGTTCCTTAATTTATTTTTATTTTTTTTGTAAATAGCTTAAAGGACAATGAGAAACGGGGAGTATAGGAGTATAGTACATAATTGCAATAATATAAATCAATTCACCTTAACAATATACACGATTTATATTAGTAACCAAAAAAAAAAAATCAACATAAAAAATTAAAAACATACCATTTCACCCCAGTCGATGTGGATTTCTTACTAGTATGTTAACAATTAACCATTGAAAATAGCACCCCCTTAAAAAACAATAACATTATCACATTAAAAATATAAATTACAGTACTTGTTGGTTCAAATTTGTTAGGTTAACTTTTTCGGACACATTTATTTTAATAAATATTAATTAGTTTACATATATATACTAGATAATTTAGGGGTATAATATAAAATATTTAAAATAGTATCGTTTAAAAAAAGTAAATAAGTGGAGTATAATGAAATTTTACTCAAAATAATGTGTGTAATGAAAATTTTCTAGTGGGAATTATTTATCTCCAACCAACAAATGAGTTATCATTTTCAAATTTCAAATTACATATTCTGATTAGGAAAATGAGGTCATGTTATTATTATTTTAATTCAAAATTTGACACCTAGAATGAGGTGTCAACTTTATAAGGTACTAGGCATTTAAATTGATTGAAGGATTTGAAAATATATTTTAACTTTATAAGGTACTAGGCATTTAAATTGATTGAAGGATTTGAAAATATATTTTAAATTAATATTCTTCATTCGAAAGAAGAAAAATATGACTTTGATGAGACACTTTAGGTTGCTTGCTCATCTATCAATTACCATAATATAATATAATAAAATCATCATTTTTTTTTTTTTAAAAGAGGAATCTACTTTAAATTTTTATTGGTTATTCACATATGCTTCAACTTTTAATGGTCAGCTTTAATTATCACTTTATTTTTGTGAATTCAACAACATTTATTTATACAAATAATAGTACATGAACTGGGCCGTCAAAAGCCAGGAAAAGCCCAATAAGCCATGCTGATATTTTGCTTTCATTGAATGGGCTAGTAACATACTAATAGAGCAATGGTTTGTAATTTCCTAGTTTATGTAAGTTTTTTTTTTAATTAAGGAAGTTTTTTTAATAAAATTCATCAACATAAACAAAAAAAAATCAAGTTTAGTGATTTTGTTAGCTCATGAATAGTCTCGTTAGTAAGCTCGTGAGTTCTAGTGTAATTTCAATTTATAACTCACACTAAATATATGTTATACATATAAAAAATGTGTAATTAAATTTACTCTATTAAATAAAATTACAGAATTTTAATATATACAAATGATTTTTAGATACTAGTATTATTATTAAAATAAATTGATTAGCAGTTTAATTTTAATTTGATAATATTAAGCTCGTTAGGCCCATTGGGCCATTTGTACAACCATTCTTAATTTCAACGTCAAGTCCTAATTACGGAGTATTTAGGATTGGGGAGAGTAATAGATTTCTTTCCAAAACAAAATATTTCCTCCTTTTAAGACAAAGAAAAATAAAAAAACAGAATCCGAGCCAAGTCAGTTGAATTATTTTTAAGGCTCTTTAATACTCTCTTTTATCAAAATACATATTAAAAAAGTGTAACGATGAGTAGAATTTTGAGGGGTAATTTCATAAATTTTAATGTATAAAGACTAAAATAAATATATGAGTTGACTTACATGTATGCAGTGGCCGATTCAAGACTTCAAATTCGGGGATACGGAAGATATTAAGTAAAATTTTACTTCTTTCGTCCACCAAAAGTATGTTCAGTCTTATTTTTTCGTCTATAAAAAATATGTTCATTTTATTAAAATAATTAACTTTTAAGTACTTTTTCTATTTTATTAAAAAAGTTAATGACAATACCCTTTACTCTTTAATTAACATATCTATTTTATACATTAAAATATTAATTATTTTTAAAATTTGTGCTCAACCAAAGAAACATATTTTTCATGGACAGAGAGAGTATTTAATAATAAAAGTCATACAATTGAGACAACTTTAAAAAATTATATAATATTCAAATCAAATTACAATCACAACTGAGATCGATAAATCCTCATATTTTGAAAACATGATATTTGGCCTTTTTTGGGCCTCCATCTACTATTAAGAGAAAAAAAAAATTAAATTTTTATTGGCATCCGAGGAGAAATCAAAATTTTATTGTGCCGATGAGAAATTAAATTTTTATTGGGCCTCCATCTACTCAGGAGAAATTAAATTTTTATTGGATCTTTTAATGGAAATTTGATTCATGGGCGCGGTTATACACACCCACCAACTTATTGAGTACACCCACTAGACAAATTTTTCATCTTAACTGACATGTAAAATGTCCTTTATACCCTTTCTGTAAAACATTTAAAAAATACAAGATGAGTACACCCACTCCATTTTATCTTCCCCACCAGGTCGCCACCACCACCGTCTCTGTGCCAAAATCAATCCCACCATCACCACCATACCATTTTCACATGAAGAATAAATGAAAAAAAAATAAAAATCAAACAACAGTTTAATTAAAAAATTTCTTATGATGTTCGAAATTTTTATCAAAACAAAGTTAACATGTCCGAATTTTTTTAATGAACAAAAGCAATATGTTCAAAAAAAATACCAAAACAACTTAAATTTGTCCGAAAAAAAAAATCGAACAGATGTTCGAAATATTTTCCAAAACAAACACAAAATGTTCGAAATTTTTTCCAAAACAAACACAAGATGTTCGAAATTTTTTCCAAAACAAACACAAAATGTTCGAAAATTTTTCCAAAAAAAAATCAAACATCTTGTTCGAAATATATTCCAAAACAAACACAAAATGTTCGAAAGTTTTTCCAAAACAAACACTAATTGTTCGAATTTTTTTCTAAAACAAACTCAATATGTTCGAATTTTTTTACCGAACTTTGAAAAACCCTAATTTTCCTAAATTTTTCAAAAATCCTAATCTTACCTGAAATGAGGCGGCGAGGGGAGAAATTGTGTGGCGAACGGGCGGCGTCTTTGAGAGGAGGGCGAGAGAGGAGGCCGCGGCGGACGAGGGATGCGAGCGGCCGCGTCTTTAGGAAGAGAGAGACGGCGGCCGCGTCCTTCTTGCGGCGGCGGCGGCGCGAGGGCGAGAGAGGAGGCCGCGGCGGCGGCACGAGAGGGAGGAGGGATGCGAGCGGCTGCGTCTTAGGAGGAGGGAGACGGCGGCCGCATCCTTCTTGCGGAGGCGGTGCAAGGACGAGAGAGGAGGCCGCGGCGGCGGCGCTGCAGCGAGGGTGGAGGGGCGGAAGCAGCGGCCGCTGCGAACGTGTGAGGCCGACGTCGGTCGTGGCGGCTGGGGAGGTCGGCCGCGAACGTGGGATGCCGACGCCGTTTGTGGAGAAGAGGAGGGAGGTGGGTGCGCCGTTTGTGAAGTAAGAAATGAGGGGAAGAGGGAGTTTAATTAGGGTTTGAGGTAGAAAGGGTATTTTTGAGATTTCTACGTGGGTGTCCTCATCCGAATTGTGTGTGTACTCATCGCGTGGGTGTCCTCAATAGGTTGGTGTGTGTCTATAACCGCTCCTATTTGAGAAATGGCTGAACTTTAAATTTGAGTCGGGGAATGGCGGGGATGAAACCGGCCTTTTAATGTTGATCTTTTAATAAAAAAAATTAGCCTTAGATTAAAAAAAAAAATTGGATATAGCTGTACCCCATGATCTATTCTATATCATCACTGTAATTATATATCTTCAGATAATTTGGCAATGGGTATAAAACTCCATCTCTTCCCCCACCCTCATTTCAGCCAGTTATAATCGGCATATTCATATAAATTAAAATACTCTAAAAATTTGAGATTAAATACTCTCAAAATTGGGCACGGGGTATAAAACTTCAACCCCTTCTCCATCCCATTCCAACCAGTTATAATATGTATATTCATACAAATTAAAATACTCTAAAAATTGGGCACTGAGTATAAAATTTCTCCCCTTTGGTTTTAAAAAATTAGGTTGCATAATTGTATTGTTATTTTTCTTTGGGCCAGAGTAGTAAGGTATCCCCATTCCAACTAGTATACTGTTGATATTGGTTTCGAAATGGTCAGAAGCTTCAAAATATTCAAATTTAATTAATTTTGATTTCTTGTTAAGTAAATGGGTCATCTAAGCATCTTATTCTTTTAATTAGGGATAATGCTCATACTCTTAGGGTATGATTGGTATGTGGTAATAGATTTGGAATGGAATGAGCATTCATGAGTCTATTCCTAATCTCATGATTGATATGTTTTTTTATTTGGAATTGCGATTCCACAGGGAATGGTGATTCCCAAAAATAAAGAATTGTGATTCCTCTCCATGCCCCTGTCTTTCCCCATTCCATTCGGTGTGGAATTAATTATTTTTTAATTTTTTAAAATAAAGTCATCACTTATATTTTATTTTTACAAAATTATCCTTCCTAATAATTAAACAAGATATTCATTAATCACGATCTTTAATCAAAACCTTGAACCCTAATTTTCATAAACCTAATTCTCTAATCTCTACAACCCAATTGACGGCTTCACGCAAGAAAAAAAAGATGTCAAGGAGTCAAGGACGTTGATTCTCTAAAAAAGAAGAACTAGACACATGAATTAGAGAAATATCCAGAAGTTCTGTTCTATACTATATATCTGCGCGTATATATATATGAAACAAAAGAAGAAGAAATAATTATAGATATAGTTGCAGTTTAATTGTGTTCATTCATGATTTGAAAAGATATAATATATATATATATATATATATGAATCGTTTCTTGATTGCAGAAGGATATATGCATATATATACATATATATATATATATAAATGAATCGTTTCTTGATTGCAGAAGGAATCGTAAGATGTTCACTATTTTTTCTAAATTAAAAACTATTTATCTAAAATTTTATTATTATATTAATAATAGCATATTGACTAATTTAATATATTTTTATAAATATATATTGAAGGGTATTTTAGTCATTTAATATAAACCATGTACATTATTTTGCATCTCATTTATTATACCAATCATGAGAATGGAATCAACCAAGGAATGATTTTTCCATTCCTAGTTAATACCAATCATGAAAATTTCATTCAAACATTCATTCCATTCAGGCCTTCATTCCATTCATGAGTTTATTCCATTCAGTCACAATTTCATTCAGTCATACCAATCATGCCCTTAGGGTTGTTTACTTTGGGCTTTGGGTGGTTTTAAAAATCGAAATTTTAAAATTCTGGTTTTTGAAATCCCGATGAATAGTAATATGAGTGTTTCTTTTGAGTTTTGGAATAGTAGAGAATTTAACTTTATGTCAAATCAAGTTGTAAGATTAAATGAGTTTGTATTATTATATTATTATTTGGTGAAATTATAATGATTAGTTGATTGTGTAATGATTAAATATATTATATTATTGTATTATTGTTGAAAAATAATATAATGATTAGAGTAATATTATATAGATATAACTTTATGTCAAATCAATATGTTTGTTAGAGGTGGTTTTGAGTGGATTTTGAAAATCGATTTTTAAATTCCGAAGTAAAAGGGGTTTTGGATCTTGAAATCTAAAATCTGGTTTTTAAAACCAAAATTAAACATCCCTTAATTTTGTAGAATCATAGTCAAACCAAATATAGTGCTGTGTTATTTTCTTTCTATTTTTCTACTTTTATAAATTCTATTTATTTAGTGGTTGTAGGTTTGTAATCACAAAATTTCAGTTTCGCTCAAGTTCATTTTTTTTTTTTTACAACACAAGGGATGAATACATACTCTCAGAAATGAGAGTAAAAAGATTTGTGTTCATCTAAATAATTTCTCTCTAAAAAATTCTCTATGACTTCTCTCTAAAACCACCGCCCACCTTCTGCTTATCTAACCCACTCTTTTCTCCATCTTCTTCAACAATCTCCTTGTCAATTGATTAAAGAAATTGAATCAAAAAAGAAGAAAAGAAAGTAGCCGCACCGTTTTGAGTCCCGCCGCTCCGCTTTGAGCGCCGCCGTCGCTCTGCTTTGAGTGCCGCCGCCGCACCGCCGCTGGTTCATCTTCAAAAAATTGTAGATTTACTGTAATCTTTCAGAACTTCGGATCTAAAAGTTTATTGTTTCAGGTTTAGTGGGATCAATGGGTCTTCCCTCCCCGATGGCGCTACGGTGGCCAATCGGGTGAGCGATCCATTGATCCCGTTTAATTTTCTGTTTGTTATTTCTGATTTCTTAGATTAGGTTGTTTAGTTCGATTTCTGTTTTGTCTTTTATGCTTTCTTAGATCAGATTGCTTTAGTTTTCTGTTTTTTGTTTCAAGTTTTTATGTTTTTCTTGGGCGCTTTTTGCGTTTTTCCCTGTCCCTTTGTGGAAGCCTGCCCCTTTGTGGAGTCCCCTTGTGAAGCCTGTCCTTGTGGAGTTTGTTTATGTCCCTCGATGGTGCTGGAATTGCATGTGACTTTTTGGTGCTTGGTGGTTGTTGTCCTTTCATTTTCCCTGTTTACCATAAGACTACCTTAGGGTGGGGTTTGTCTTATTGTTAAAATAGTGGATTTGTGGTTTGTGCTTTTCTCATGGGCAACGAGTACACTCACGTCCCCACTTCTCACGATTGGAGCGGGTAGCGACACCGGTTTGTCTCGTCTTGGTTTGAAGATCTGATGCTTTGAAAAACATCTTTGTATTTGATTCTGATCTTGTAAACCTTCAAAAAAAAAAAAAAAAAAAGGAATGAGAGTAAAGGACAAGTATATCCTTATAATATTGAGGGCATTCATCTTCATTCCAATCCTGAGAATATGAAGTGTTAATAGATCTTTTTGCCAATTCATGTGCAATCTGATTGTACTCTCGTGAAATTTGTTGACAATCTCAAACCAGCTGCTGTTGAAGTAAGGCCTTCACCTCCTTTGGAGTATCATATTCCAGAATTCCCAATTGATCTCCACTCTCTATAGCACTAATGGCATCCATGGAATCCGTACGGATAGCATTAATTTTGATATTACGACACTTGCATTTTTGGATTCCTATTACCATTGACTTTAGCTCCGCACCACATACCGACCCCGGATGCTCCATTCTTTGTGCTCCTGCAAGTAGAATTCTAGAGCTGGAGCCAATGACCACCCATCCTGCCGCAAAGAAATTTTTATCCACATTAAAAGTTGCATCCGTGTAAGAGTATATTACCTTCCCTATGGCTGGAAAAAAACTCCTTCTGCTTTGTGATATAATCCGTATTTGTGTTGCCAATGTTCTTCATCTTTTGAAAATCGGTCCAATATGACATAGCCCATTTAACATTGAATTTCATTTGTCTATCAACCTTGCCATAGCATTGAGTTTCCTGATGAGTATAATCACATCTCTCCTTCCATATGGCCCATGCGACCATAATCACCAAAGCCATATCATCCATCCTCAAATTTTGCACACACCATCCTATGAAATCCAGCTCATCGCCTTTAATTGCATAGCAAATATCATTCCAAAGCCCTACCTCTTTCCATGTTCTCTTAGAAATTACACATTTAAAAATACAATGCATAGTGTCTGCCATGAAAGCCCCACAACAACTACATGTCAAGCTGATTGGCACATGATGGATAGCTAAATTACCTTCAGATGGAATCATATCCTGGGCTATTTTCCAGCAGAAAATCCGAACTTTCGGCGGCACCTGGAGCTTCCAAATTGTATCATAGATCTTTCCATACATCTGAGAATTAGAAGATCCTTCCAAATTTCGCCCCCTCTCCTTAATATAGCTTCTAAAAGCCAAAAAATACCCTGAAGCCACTGAATAAATGCCAGTAGAAGTGTGTGGCCAATAAAGTTGATCTAGATGGTTAGTTCCAAAAGTGGGAGTATGTAAAATGTGACCAGCTTCATATGCATAGAAGGCTTGTCGAATAAGTTGTTCATTCCACTTTCCATTTACGAGCAAGAACCTATTGACATCCGAAGCACTTGCCAATCTAGAGTTGATCCTGCCTCCCTCAAGGCCACTGACCCATCTATCCTTAAACAAATGAATACCACGACCACAACCAACTCTCCATATAGCTCCTTCTTCCAACAAGTTTTTACTCCAATACAGTGATCTCCATACAAAAGATGGATTTGAACCAATTTCAATATCAGAGAGATTCAATCCTTTTATGTATTTTGCATTGAATATCCTTCCCAGCATGGTGTTTGGCTTATTGATTATTCTCCAAAGCTGCTTGGCCAAAAGAGCTTTGTTAAATAACACCAAACTACGAAAGCCAAGACCTCCCTCATGTTTTGGCAAACAAAGATCAATCCATTTCCTCCAGTGTTTCTTCCTTCCCAATTCAACTTCTCCCCCACCAAAAACCAGCAATAATTTTTTCCATGTCTGTGCAAACTGCCACCGGGACCCGAAAGCATGACATGGCATAAGATATTGTAGCTTGTAGAACAGCTTTAATCAAGATCTCTTTACCCCCTTCTGAAAAGGATTTATGTTTCCAGGATAAAACCTTCTCACGAATTCTGTCAGTAAGGTATCCAAATTTATACCTCTTTGCTTTTGGTATGATTATAGGGAGGCCAAGATAGAGATCATGGTCTCGAGAAGACCTGATTCCCAGAATGCGCTTAGATTGATCAACATTGATTTGACATGTTGAGGGGCTAAACATGATGGATGATTTTTCCCTATTCACCAGTTGGCCAGAGGCTTTTTCATACACATAAATACAGTTAGCCACAACTTGTGTTTCTTCTTTAGATGCCCTGAAAAACAGAATACTATTATCCGCAAAGAAAAGATGGGATAGGATAGGTGCACTTCGAGCAACTCTAATGCCAGATACTTGCTTTGATTCAACCACCGATGAAAGCATTGAGGAGAAAGCTTGTGCACACAAAACAAATAGATATGGTGACAAGGGGTCACCTTGTCTCAAGCCTCTAGTAGGGGTGAACATCTCAGAAAAAAGAGCCATTAATCTTAATGGTGTAAGAAACTGTAGAAACACATTTCCAAATTAGCTGAATCCATTTATCTGGAAAGTCCATGGCCCTAAGGATTGTCACAAGAAAGGATCATTCAATCCTATCATAGGCTTTGCTCATATCCAATTTTAATGTTGCATATCCCACTTTGCTTTTTGAAGATTTCAAGAAATGCATTCCTTCATAAGCCACCAGAATGTTATCAATAATAATTCTACCAGGCACAAATGCACTTTGATGAGGATCAATCAGATCACTAAGAACACACTTCAACCTATTAGTCACAGTTCTAGCAAGAATACGATAAAAAATATTGCATAGGCTAATAGGTCTAAAATGTTGAGGAGAAGCAGGACTCTTAATTTTAGGGATAAGAGAAATGACCGTATGATTCCAGTTGTTGAGTTCTCCTTCTCCATTAAGAATATCCAAGATAGCTTTTGAAACATTCTCACCAATGATCTTCCAGTTTTGTTGGTAGAAGATGTCGGATAACCATCCGGACCCGGTGCCTTCCATGGGGAAAGATCCTTCATTGCCTTTAATACTTCCATTTGTGAGAAATGAGTATTTAAGGCATTGGAATTCTCCATTGTGATTTTAGTCTTAATGCATTGTGTTGCCCTCCTAATGTCATCATCCAATGGATTACTCGAGGAGAACACAGTCTGGAAATAATCCATAAAGGCACCACCAATATCATTCTTAGAATGCTTCCATTCACCATTCTTGTCTTGTATCTTTCTAATAGTATTTCTCTTATTTCGCTGATTGGCCTGAGAATGAAAGAACTTAGTATTACGATCTCCTTCTTGAAGCCACGACACCCGAGCCCTTTTCTTCCAAAACCATTCCTACTGTGAGTTGAGTTTCGCCAATTCCTCCTCCAACTCTCTAACTTTGTCCATGTCTGGAAAACAAGCATCATTGTCCAAAATATCATTGATTTGTTTTTGAGTTTGTTGAACCCTGTAGTTCAAAGTGCCCCCTTTCCTTTTGGCCCAATCTTCTAGCATTGCGCCACATGCATTCATATTCTCTTCCAATGGCAAATTAGAGCTAGTCTTATTCCAAGCAACTGACATAACTTTATTAAAATCTGGCTCTTTCATCCAATAGTTTTCAAATTTAAATGGTCTCACCTCCTTTTCTTTAAACACACTCGACTTATGAGCATCAAATCTAATCATAATCGGCCTATGATCCGAACCCAAGAAGCTCAATGTAGATGCATCATAATACGCACATAAATCCATCCATCCCTCATTAGCCAAAAATCTATCAAGTTTCTCCTTGATGTAAAATTGCCCCTTTCTCCGATTATGCCAAGTGAACTTTGATCCCGTCATCTTAATACTTTGAAGCTCATTATGTATTAAGACATCATGGAATAAGGCAATATTGCTATTCTGTTTCTGCAGGCCTCCTTTCTTTACATGGTTATGAAGAATCTCATTAAAATCACCCCCAATCAACCATGAGTTAGGAAGATTAGGTATATAATTCTTGAGTCTTTTAAGAAGCTGCCATGAAGCAATTCTTTGCTGTGATATTGAATGGCTATAGAAACCCGTGAATCGCCATGTGCCAATTAAGTCAGTAATCAAACAATCAATATGGCCTAACGAATAAGACAACACAGAAACATCACTTTCATTCCAGAAAAACACAAGTCCACCAGCGTAACCACATGCCCTAACACAAAACACATTTGAAAACCCTAAACGAACCCTAAGAACTTCAGCATGGGACGAGTTACATTTAGATTCAGAAACAAAGAAATAAGAAGGACGATACAAAGAAACTAACTTCCTAAGCTTACTGAACGCACGTGCACTACATATACCACGTGCGTTCCAACATATCAACATCATTCTTCCCGGCGGGGTTGAGTTACCTCAACCTCCGCCGTCATCGGAATTGAAATTTCCGACCCATATGTTTCAAGCATACTCTTGGCCTTCTTCAGAAAAAACAGTCCATCTATTTCTTGGCGCACCTTTTCTGCCCTGATAAAGTCAGCCAGATCACCAGAATGATCTTTCCATAGCCTCTTTTTTCCAGATCGCATGTCCCCCGGGATTGAAAAACTATCTTCATTCTCTTCTCTCTGATCATTCTCCAGAGTGTTTTGTCCAGTCTCCTCACGAAGTGGAACATAAGGTTGCTCCCCCTCATTGATAATCTCCACAAAAGCCGTGAAATCAAACGCCTTAAAATCTCTTCCCACATGATGGATTACTCGATAATCTTTTCCATTGTCCTTCTCTTTTCCCCATAAAGGTTCAACGAACATTCTGTGTTGATATCCAACAGGTATTGTAAATGTGAGCGGATCAAGAAGCATACCTGTTCGAGGGTCAACCTTAGCATTACCTCTTCTATTCGCCTCCTCTCCTTTACCCCTTCTAGTCATTAACTCCTGGAATGTGTAGACAACTTCCTATCATTTTGTTTGGACTGAGCTTCCTCATTCAAATTCGAATGAGGCCCCATAACCTCCTGTTCCGCCATTTTCCACATCTCTTTAACACCATCATCAAGAAGCACCGCCTTTCCTTTGGCCTTCCTTCTTTTTTCAGAATCAGAGGTGATATTATCATCCAAAGTTATAACATTCTTACCCCTGTCCTCTCTTCTCCCGTCCAACGATTGGTGCACCGCCACATCTGTGGGAATGCCCAAGTTAATGCCCAGCAACCTAGAAAGGTCTTGCATGTCCGCCAGATTATGCCTTTTTACTTTATCCGCCTTCAACCATTCCGGGAAATATTTATGATTTTCAACCCAATCTTCCTCACGATCCCTGACTTTGCTGCAACCCCTAACATAGTGTGTTAGATGCCCACAATAAGAACAAAAATCAGACAATCTTTCATAACGAAAGAAAATGATGGTAGTAACATCTTGAACAGTAAAATTAGAAAAGCGGCATAAAGGTGCCTCCGTATCAAAAAGCACACGAACTCTTAGTGATTCACCCCACGCCATCTGTCCTTCTTTAGCATTGACCTGCAACACCTCACCAAGAATGCTTCCAACTCTTTCCCCTGTTATCTTTGTCATTGCATGTGCAGGAAGGCCATGGATCTGGACCCAAAAAGGCACACGGTCCATTCTGATATTTGCAAAACACTCTGATCCCGTAAGCGGCTGCAGCACCATGAGCGACCGTCTCAAATTCCACGGTTGCATGTCGAGGATCTCTTGCATCTCAGCTTTTCCCTGAAAATCAACAACATAAAGGCCATCTCCCACCGAAGTGATGTTGAGAGTAGAGTTAATCTTCCAGCTCGAAATAAGCAGCTTCTTTAGTTCAAGAACATTAAAGAAACGCCTAGAGACAAACTTTAAGGCAACAGAAGAAGTGAGGATGATAAGCTCACTCGTCTGAACAACAATATTTGCTACCTCCTTCTCAGAAATAGAACACTCACTAAATTTTTGTTGAATCGCCATTGCCATTTTTTTGATGGAGAAGGATGAATCGTATACAAGAAGGAAGAAGATGAAGGGTTGTGACTTACTATCTGCCTCTATTTCCAAATTTATAGCCAAAAAACGAAGAGAAAAACCACTGATATTCTGTAAAACCATTGGCCCTTCTGATAGAAATATTTCTTGTCCGATATTTTTACCAAGATTACACCCCACCATTGTAGAACCCAAGACCTCTCACGTGATAGTTTATGAACTTATTACTCTCGTCGTACGCCGCACCACCAATGTATAAGCAAGTGTAGCACACTCTCTACACTTAAGTTTGCCAAAACGATGTAAACTAATGATGAGCCGAATTTGCCAAAACCAAGAAATAAAAAAGAACACTCTGGATGTTTTGAAAAGGCCATCACTCATTTAATGCACGATCCCAAAATCGAAAAGAACCAATTTAAAGCTTTTTCAAATGAATATAGGCTGGAGAAAAATTAAACCAGAGGAAGAAGACATTCTTTTCTTCTAGAGAGATAAAAGATGAAGTTGATAAATTAAGGTATTAAACTTATATGATAATGATAATTCGCTCAAGTTCAATACCTCTTGAACTCCTTTGACACAAGGCTACTAAGAAGAATGCCAATTCAATACCTCTTCTCTTCGCTAAAATATGCAAATAAGGGCGTAATTATTCATTAATTTATTCATAAAGTTATACTCCCTCCGTCCCCGTGATTATTTGCACATTTTTTTTTATTTGGACGTTTTAAAATTATTTGCACACTCTGAATATGGAAATACCCCACAAAATTAATACCCTCTCAACATTATTTTATTTTCAAAATTACCACCATCTTTTTACATACATTTTACTTTACACCTCATCATATCCACTTTACACATCACCAAATCACCTAAAATACTCCTCATTTATCTTACACAACCAACCACTAAATTCACTTTTCTTAAAAAATGTGTCGGTCAAACCGTGAAAGTAATTTTGGGATGGAGAGAGTATTAATATTTATTTAATTTTCGATGAAGAGACATTTTCACGTTAAATCAATCCACGTATTTTAAAGACTATTCAAAATTTAAGGTGATATTTTTTTAATATTTGATAGATTAGTTACTTTGTCACATTTAAATGTTTCGTGTGAATGATTGATTGCTGCATCTTAGAGCTTATCACTAGCGAACCCAATTGAGGAACATGGTACAACGGTACCCCCACCCCCATTTAAAAAATAAATAAATAAGAGTAGTACATATATTTCAAGCATTTTATCCAATTCTTTTTTAAATATATTTCATTTACCTTATTTTACATGACCCTTTTTTTTTTTTTTTGAAACAAAGCCCGTCCTACTCCGAGTTACGAGATGGGGTTATCTATTTTTTTTAGGAAGGTTTACAAAATCATAACAAAATAAAATACAATTTCAAGATATAGATCTTGATCTTCAAACCAATGCGGATCACCATGATATCGCTGTCCCCTCTAATCGTGAGAAGAGGAAAAACGGGTGTTCTCATTGCCTTAATAAACGTTCAGGTCTACAACTTTTAACCGAGACAACCTCACACTAAGGTGTTCTCATGTCAAGAATAGAAAATAAAATAAATAGACAAAGTTCCACCAAGTACCCGATCCCAAGGATTTTCGAGTCTATCTCAAAAGAGCCCCACAACCACAATAACAATGTCCCATAAAGGGGAAAGAGTCGCACAAGGCGCAATAGAAACAACAAGCAGAAATTAAAAATCTATACTAAAAAAATATAATAAAACTACCTAAAAAAAGTAAACGAGATCAACGAAAAAGTACTCGAACGGTCATTGTAGCTCCGATAGGGATAATTTATATGTTAATCCCTAACAAGAAACGAAGAACACTACATAGAAAAAGGGGGGGAAAACTGTGACGGTGGCCGATGACGGCGACGAGAACTTCCCGAAGAACTAAGTAGATCTGAAGATCTACTGACTAAATTTTGAAAAAAAATGGAAAAATAAGAAAATCGGAAGAAAGAAGAAGGCGTCGAAAGGACGACTGCAACGGAGGATCAACGACGGCAGAAGCAGAACGGCGGCGACGAGCGGTGGTGGCCGATGGAGTATCTAGAGAAAAAAATTCAAATGTGGCTAATTTTTTTTGGATAAAATAACTAAGAAAAAGACTTTATAGAAAAAATAAACTCTCAAATATCACATATTATATTAGCATGCAAAGTCTCCCCTTTAACGCATGAAATTATCACCATTGCTTAATTTTGTGTGTAATTTTTTTCAAATCATTAAACAATTAGTCTTTGTATTCTAAATAATATTATTTCTTATACTCCTACTAAACAATGATACTGAGTTTACTATAAAACTTCGTTGAACCAAGATGTTGGAGTTTTTTTACTACTAATTAAATTAATTAGGAAATGAGGCTTGCAACTTGTAAGTATTATATATCAACGATCGAACCCCAATCTCAAAATTTTGGGTCTGCCACTGCAGCTTATGTTAATATGGTTGGTTTATCCAACAGTTTATGTTATTATGATTAGTTTATCCAACAAGCCTATGTTATTATGGTTGACATTGCCAATAAGCTTATGAAATTGTATGTATGTTTGTGAGTTGATGACTTTATTTGAATGTGATATTTAACAGTGAAAAATGAAATCTCACTAAGTTAGTTTTGCTCATCCCAAATATCTACTTAACAATTTACAAATTAAAGGTGTTGCGTGCAGTACATGCCATTAAGGAATACATTTATATTATACTATTTCATTATTTGCATTTAAATTTGAGCTAGTGTCGTCTTAGACATTTTCTTTTCCAACTCCTTAAAATTAGTTTGATACTCATTTATTGGACTTAAATTTTATTATGAGTTTATTAATTATGTTTTGAATATTTATCTACTAAATTAATTTAGCTGGCAAATTTTATAAAAGGAACTACATAAAAGCCTTTGTTCAAGTCATATTTGACTACCTTTTGTAACAGAGAGTGATCCATATGCATCCAAGCACCACACTTGCAAAGTAATAATCAAAAGTTAAAAAGGATAAAAAAAAAAAAAAGAGTAAGAGGCAAAGTAAGTGTAAAACATGAAGTTGCTAGACAACGTCAGAATAATTACATTTGAAATACAATAAAAAAGTTTTAGAACTATGAAAACACAAAGGTCTAAAAATACCAACTCTGAATTCGTTGAAGCTATTATAAGAGAATTGTAAATTACAGGAACTAATTGTGGACCTAATTTTTCCATTTTCAATGGAGCCCTATCTAGAGCTGTCAAAATGGGCTAGGCCCGTTGGGTCGCTCCGATCTCGTCTATTAAAAATGTGGATTGAGCTGAATAATACAAGCCCGTTTAAGATGCAGGCCCGTATGAGCTAGACCGTATGCATTGTGAATTTTGGCGAGTTAGACCGCGGACGGGACGGGTTTGCCCGCGAGATTTTTATTTTTTTTATTTTTAAGGTTAAATGAAGCATTACCTATTAAGTTGAACTGCGTCTGTGAGTAAAATGTGATATTAAAAATTTATGGATTCAATTCAACTTTAAATTAAGATACAAAATTACAAAATATTATACTAAACAAAATTGAGATTTAAGAATGAGAATACACCATAATTAATGTAGATTTAATTTTTTTTCTAACTTTCTCTTTATAAATGCATAATTATCATGAGTAGATTGAGAAAGTATATGGTGATATATTTATTCCTAAATTGATACTTGTTATTGATAGTTGAGTTGATTTATCAATTAAAAAACTTTCGTTGAATATTATATATTTTTGTTATTGATAGTTGTGTTGTTTTGTCCATTAAACTTCTGCTGAATATTATATATTGATTTTGCTCCTTTGGGAATAAGAATTTAAACAATATTAAGGTTTAAATTTTAGTTCGATTAATTTGTCAATTAAATAAAAAAAATTATTTGAAGTTTACTTTTTGATTATAAGAGATTAAAATTATTCACGTGGTGTATTTAATTAAAGATTATCTAAAATTATTCGTACTTTTTTTTTTAGTAATTATTTATGTATTGTTTAAAATTTATTATAATAATAAATGTGAAAAAAAAAAAATTATGAAAAAGTCAGTGGGCTAGCCCGCAACCCGTCATGAGTTGGGTTAGGTTGGGTTGGGTTGAGTATTTTTCAACCCGTTCCCGCAATGGACCGGCCCACCAAAATCCGCAAAATGGTGGGTTGAGGTGGATTATGGACCGCACCGCCCCATTAGTCCGTTTTGACACCTTAAACCTATCGCCCAAAGATAAGATTCACAAAAAAAAAAAAAAAAAAATTAACGAATGGAAGGAAGGAATGAAGGATATAGAGAGATTAACTTCAAATCTTCATATTAGAATCGATGTCTGTGCAGTTTCAACGTGAATTTAAAATTCTTCCAAATTCAACTAAAAAAAATATTGGGCTCAAATCTATTACTTACAAAATCTGAATTATAAATTCATTGATTTATTATTTGATCCAAATAAATGGAGTGAATTTTAGTTGTGAATTTAAAATTCATAGGCCCAAATCCCACTATTCGATCAGGTGTGTAAGTGAGTCGAATCAACTTGCGAGCTACTCGTGTTGGACTAAAAAAAAAAAGATTAAAATTAACTCGAATTTAATCGAGTAGAGTCGAGTTTCGAGCTGCTTGAGTAGCTACCGAGTTCAAGTTCATAAATACTCGGCTCAAAAGGCTCGTGAACCTAATCGAGCTTGAACACTTTTTACTATTTTTCCATTAATTATATAATTTATATTTATATAGGGATAATCGAATCAAGCGCAAACTTATTTTGTCATTAATTATATTAGAAAAAATAAGATGTCTTAATTGAAACCCAATCCATCTTACGGTACAAGTGAAAAATTGACACCTTATGAATTGAGTTTGCAAAGGCAATTAAATATTAAACATCGACGAAATGAAATGAAAATTGAGGTACATTTCAAAGTGCACATAATGTGAAATGAAAACTGAGATACATTTATCAAAGTGTACATTTCAGACCTGTGCACTTTCTATTACCACAACAAGTTAAGGTTTGATTCTAAAAATCCTTAATAGATTCATAGCTCGATTGGAAGCGTTGTGGACATTCGTTAGAGTCTCCCTATGCAAGTAGAGAAGTGAGAGACCACTTCTTAGGGATTATGTCCTAATATCCTAGAATACTTGCGAGACCAAATAAGCACAAGACCCATTACGAATTGGTGCTGCCAAAATTTAAGAAGAAATCATACGCGACGAGAACATGATTCCATAGAGCTTCATGTTCAACCCTATGTTAAAGGCCTAATCCACTTCATGATTATTCTTTGTGTAAAGTAAGTGTGATTATTTTATTATATATTATATATGTTGTTGATGTTGAAATAAATGTTCTTTATAATGATCCAACACACATGATAATATTATGCCAGTGTTGTACTTTTAAATAATCCAACACTTATAACAACATCAGTATTTGCCCTTTTTTTCTTACTAACTCTATCTTACACTTGTTGCTCATAATATACCTAATGCAGTTTGAAGACGTGGACAACACCCAAGTCATGTGGTTGCATAAGAGTGATAATTATGAGCATGAACCAAAAAGTTCCTAAATTCTAGGAGTTGAGGAAAAAAGTTATACCCGTGATCAAGGCATCTTTGATCAGGGGAGTTGAGACCAGTTCGAGATGTGAAGTCTATAAATAGAGAGGTTGCCTCAACACAAGAACATCAAGAAGAAAAGGTAAAATAGATTATTAATCTATTGAATGCAATTTTGCTTCACTTATTATTTCTTCTTGTAGATTGATACATAGTTGTAACCCGAATAATTATTGTATATATCATGTTCATATACTAGATCATATGTATAGATCTATGAGGGAGATATTTTCATAGAATCGAAGTAGATTTTTCAAACTTTATTAAGTTGTAGTTTTTCAAACCTCTAAGAGGTTGTAGACATTTGTGTCACTACTTTGTTATAGTGAACCGTGTAGATTATTTATAATCTACGCAAATTTTGAATATCTCCATTTGAAAAGTGTTTATTTAATTTTCGTTGCACATTGTTGTTTGAATAGTGCCAACACAATAGATAACACTTCTGATTACGTACGCACACACACTTTCATATGTAAATATGTGGGGTTGTTGTATATTTATATATTTACATAATATAATATAGAGAGCTATTTATAAAATTAAGGACACACCTTTTTAGTGAAATTGCAACCTGTAGGTCCCTAGTTGAGTTGATAAGATTGAGTAAGCTAGTAAAAGTTTAGAGGGGAGGGGTGAATAGACTTTTAAAAATCTTTCAAAATATCAAAATACACAATGCGGAATTATCAGATTTAATAATGAGCCCTTAAGATTTATACTCAACTAATATCGAAATATGAAGAACACTGATCTTGTCTATTCTATATGCAGATTAATCATTTAAACAAGTAATCTATCAAACAACAAATAAAATAGTAAAGTAAATCAACACGAGATTTATAGTGGTTCGACAACTTGCCTACATCCACTCTCACAACTCCAGTTGCGAAATTTATTAACTCTTCTCTTCGAGTAGTGTGTTCTTGTGGCTTTAAGTCCCAAGAAATAAGACTTCGATATTTTCGATTATATCACCAGATATATCTTCGATCTAACAACTAGCTATTTTACAAGTAACTAGCAACTTGAACAAACAACAAAACTTAAAACGAAAACTTCTCTAATTCAGTAGTAGCCTCTTGAATATGACTTGTCTTCTGGCTTCACTTCTGAATCTTCAACTCTGCGAGTTTTCTTTTGCTTTGAATACTTCAATGAGCGCTCAGTAATTCTCTTAGTATCAGTAGTTACAGTTCCAGTAGTCTTTAAACGTTGAATGCTTTCAAGTATTTATAGACTCCATTTAATCAAGATAAGTTTGTTATCCAACAACCTTTTCTTGATAACTAACTTCGAACGGTTTCTTCTTATCTCTTCACGCGTTTCTTCAGTTAATTAGTTATTCCATAACTAACTCTTCAATATACGATCTTTATCTTCACTTCACGCGTTTTTTACTTTAGTATACTCAACTTGTCTAGTTTTCAACACTTAGACAAATCTTCAGTCTTCTCAGCACTTGTCTTGTCTTGCAGCAGTCTTCTTCCAGCAGTAGACTTCCATACATATACATAGAACTAAACTAGTCCTATCAATCTAATCCTAACAAGAGTATTACATTACTTTAAGCTTTATAAATCCAACTTAGTCACCTTAAGACTATACATTAATATAAACACAAACATAAACTATAAGCTTCTATACAATGATTATAAGCTTATCATAAAACCTATATAAAACTTCTTACATACACAGTACAAATAAAACGTACTTGTCTTTTCTTTCTTTTCATATGTACTTTTGTACTATTGTACTATTGTACTCTACTGATCTTGTTCACAAGACGACTTCCATAACTAGATCAGTCAACACTTAGAAATATATTCAAGTCTACTTTTGGCTTATCAAAACTACTTCAACATCAATTAGGACTTATATCAGGATTCATATCCCAACACAACCTTTTATTGAATGAAAGGTGCAACCCTTTGACACCATGAATTTTCGATGAAGTTGCAACTCTTGAGTATTTAATTATTTATAAATATACAAAGGTGTGGAAAGTTAAGATAACTTGATTAAATTTTCTTTAGTATTGAATTAGAGTTTCTCTTATCATTGAGAAATGAGAATCTTTCAATATATTAAGATTTTAGTCTTATATTATTTTTTGAGTCAATTTCTAAAATTCGGTAGGGTGTAACTATCGAGTTTTCGTGGAATAAATTATTTTTGTATCTTGAAAGGTTAATTCCCTGTGAGAATTATTTATACCTGTGTAAGAGGAATTAATACCTTCCTGGTTCTGATCATTTTTCGATGCCTGACGTCTCCATTACTCTTAGACTCTTAGTACTCGCCGAAATTTTGTGTTATGGAGCAATGTCATCATTGCAAGAAAATTAATTTTTAGTGACATAATTCTCTCATTATAATTTTTCTTGCTAAAAGTCTTTAGTGTAAGGAAATAAACACACGCACACCATAAAGAAAGAGAAAATAACACGCAAATTGTTTACCCAGTTCGTCTTGCGACTACGTCTGGGGGCGATGCCAAGCCAGGTATTTCACTATGTTTTTCGGATACTGATTACAATGAGAGAACATCTATTTATAATAGAAAATTTGCCCTAACCCTAAGCCCATTAGGAACAAACTTGCTCCCTACTCCAAGGTAGCCCATTAGGAGCAAACTTGCCATAATTAACCCTAATCATATTAGGAACAAACTTGCTCCCCACTCCAAGCCCATTAGGTTAATTCAGGCTCCACACTCCAACAATCTCCCACTTGGAGACTGAATCCTCCATGTAATCATATCATCTTGATTCTCCTCCCGTATCCGCCTGGCATCGCCAAACCTTATCTTCAAGTTCCAAGGCCAATTGAAGTTATACATAGCTTCAACTTCTCTAACGTCACTACCTTAGTAAACATGTCTGCTGGATTCTCACTTCCAAGGATCTTCACAAGCTGCAAGATCTTCTTCTCTAAAAGGTGACGAATGTAGTGGTACTTCAACCCAACATGCTTTGTCCTAGAGTGGAACGCTGGATTCTTTGCAAGAAATATAGCACTTTGACTATCACTGAAAAGAGTGCTATTCTCATGCTCCTTCCCAAGTTCTCCCAAGAAATTTTGCAACCACACCATCTCCTTACTTGCCTCTGTCACAGCTACATATTCTGCCTCAGTAGTGGACAGTGCAACAACCTTCTGCAACTTAGAAGTCCAAGATATAGCAGTACCACCATAAGTAAAGACATAACCAGTTGTACTTCTTCTCCCATCAAGGTCGTTTGATGCAAAGTCTGCATCCACATAACCCACCAGCTCCATACTCTTGCCTTTGAAACACAAGGCCTTGTCTGTGGTACCTCTCAAGTATCGCATGACCCACTTGACTGCTTCCCAATGTTACTTGCCCGGATCACTCATAAATCGGCTTACTACTTCCACTGCATGAGCAATGTCTGGCCTCGTACACACCATGACATACATGATGCTGCCAATCGCTGATGCATACGGAACATTCAACATCTGGGCACGCTCCTCCTTGCTCTTGGGGGTAGGGCTGAGCAAAAACCGAAAAAAACCAAAAAACCGAACCGAACCGAACCAAAATATGAATTCGGTTCGGTTTTTCGGTTTCGGTTAACATTTTTTATACATTTCGGTATTCGGTTCGGTTTTATTAAGTAATAATTCGGTTAACCGAAAACCGAACCGAAATGGGCCCATATAAATACCTAGCCCTAATTTCCTAAATCCTAAGCCCAAATTCCATTTTGGGTTTTGGCATTCTTCCTCTCCGCGCGGCGCACCCTCAGGCCACAGCATTCTGTCCAGCGGCCTCTCTCTCCATTCAGGCCGGCGGCTCACTCTCTCAAGTCTCACCCGGCGGCCGGCGCCTCACGCCTTCACACTCGGTGACTCACGTCCGGCACACTCGGCGAACGGCGACAGACGCACACGCGGCGACCGACGCACACAGGCACAGGCGGCGATCGACGACGTTCTCGGCGACACACAGGCACAGCGTTCTTGGCGACACACAGGCACAACGTTCTCGGCGACCGACGGCGTTCTCGGCGAATCGACGCATTCTCGGTGACGGCGTTCTGCATTCTCGGCCCCTCACGCACACCGGCCACCACCCACCTCCGATGCACCAGTCATTGCAGTCAAATGACAAATTCAAACATAGACACGGTAAGATTTTTGATTTATTTATTTTGTTTCGTTTTTGTAGAATATAAGATTTATTGAGAATCTAAGATTGTGCATTTACTGAGATTCTGATTAGGTAGGTGTTTAATTGATTTAGAATAAATTGATAAGTTTCTGTTGTGAAACATTTACACAGTAACAACACATTCAATCCTTTTGTGATAAATAATACTCTACTCCTAAGACATTCAATCCTTTTGTGATAAGTTTCTTATTAATGTATGATTTTTCTAAATAATTTGCTAATTAATGCAGCTTACTACACAAGGGGGAAGTAATATGGTGGAAAATGAGTTGCCCTCATCAATGCCATCACAAACCCCCTCAACTCCAACTCGAGGAAAAAAGAAAAAACAACCCCGATCAAGATCGAAAGTGTGGCAGCATTATGTGAAATTCAAGGACGAAAACGGTGATGATAAAGCTAAATGCAAGTATTGCGAAAAGGTACTTTGTTGTAACTCTACTAAAAATGGCACTTCATCACTAAACAATCACTTGAAAGCTTGCATGGACAACCCTAGAAATCAAGAAAAAAAATCAAGGGTTAATAAATTTGAAACCAACCAAAGATGAGAATGAGAGTAGTTCTACAATTAGTACTTGGAAATTTGATCAAAATGAGATTAGGGCAGCTCTTGTTCGAATGATTGTGATTGATGAAAAACCATTTAAGACTGTGGAGAGTGAAGGGTTTAAGGATTTTATGAGTAAAGCATGTCCTAGGTTTCGTATTCCTTCTAGGTGGACGGTGTCGAGGGATTGTTATCAATTGTACCTTAATGAAAGGTCAAAACTGAAGTCTTTCTTGAAAGAAAACTGTGAAAGAGTGTGTATTACCACTGATACTTGGACTTCGTTTCAAAGAATTAATTACATGTGCATTACTGCTCATTTCATTGATAATGAGTGGAAATTACATAAGAAGATTATCAATTTTGTGCCTGTTTCTAGTCATAAAGGTGATTACCTTGGTAGAGCACTAGAAAATTGTCTTCTTGATTGGGGGTTGAGAAATTTGTTTACCATAACTGTAGATAATGCAAGTTCAAATGATGGGGCTATAAAATTCATGAAAAGAAAAGTTGTGAATTGGGGAACTGCAATTGCAAGTGGTAAATACCTTCATATGAGATGTATTGCACATGTAGTTAATTTGGTGGTTGGTGATGGTTTGAAAGATATTGATCCTTCAGTAAAGCGTGTGAGAGATTTAGTGAGGTACATTAGGAATTCACCTGCTAGATTGAAGAGATTTAATGAGTGTGTGGATTTGGAGGGAATTGAAAGTAATAAATCATTGTGTTTGGATGTTCCTACAATGTGGAATTCAACTTATGACATGCTTGATAGGGCTGAAAAGTTTGAAAGAGCATTTGAGAAGTTTGAGGAATTGGATCCATGTTATAAGATTGATTTGGGGGATTTAAATGTTCCATCTGCTCTTGATTGGAATTGTGTTCGTAAGTATGCTAAGTTGTTGAAGCATTTTCATAAGTTGACTGTGCGCGTTTCTGGTTCATCTTATATCACGTCTAACTCTTTTTTAAGTGAGATTAGTGATTTGTGCTGCATTTTGAATGATTGGATGGTAAGTACAGATTCTGATACTAAGAGGTTAGGTGATTCCATGAAAAAGAAATTTGATAAATATTGGGGAGATGCGGAAAAAATGAACAAAATCATCTTTTGGGCTAATGTGTTTGATCCACGTGATAAATTGGGGTATTTGGAGTATTTTTTGGTTGAGATGTATGGGGCGAATAAGGGTGATACTATCTTTCTAGAGGTGAGAAATGAACTTTTTGAGGTGTTCAATGAATATAATACCAAGTATCAATCGTTGAATGAAGCAAATGAGAACACCTCAAGTTCAAGTGGGGCGCTTAATTGTGAGGAGGATAGTGATGTGTCGCTCTCTAAGCTAAGGTACAAGAGACAAAGAGTTGAAAATGGGATGGCTAGTCGAAAGCAAAGTGAGCTTGAACTCTACTTGAGTGAAGCCACTTTAGATGGGAAATTGGACGTTTTAATGTGGTGGAAGGTGAACTCCAACCGATTTCCAATTCTTTCAAGAATGGCTCGTGATATTCTAGCCGTTCCAATTTCAATCGTTGCTTCGGAGGCTGCGTTTAGTGCCGGTGGAAGGGTACTTGATGCATTTAGAAGTTCTTTAACTCCTAAGACAGTTGAAGCTTTGATTTGTGCTCAAGATTGGCTTCGACATTCAACCTATCCCGTTTATGAAGAATTACTTGAAGAACTTGAGAGTCATGAGAAAGGTAACAATGTTCTAACTTTTAAGTTTAAGTGAATATTTTATCTTTTGTTAATGACTTAATGTTATCTTTTAGCTTATTAACATGTTATTTTTTATTTTTAGATTTGTCAACGGTTGAAAATCCAAGTGTTGGTTCATCAAGATTAAGCCCTATCATGGAGGAGGACGAAGAGACAATGAGCTAGAGATTGAAGAGAGCTAGGGGAAAGTTTGAGGCAAGGAGTTAATGAGCTAGAGAATGAAGAGAGCTAGTTAATTTTATATTTTGAACTATCTTTTGAACTATTATTTGCTGTAATTTCACTTATTTGGACTGTTATTCCATTTATTTGGACTGTTATTTACTTATTTGGATGATTATTTGGAGTTTTGGACTATATTTGAAGTTGTATTTGGATAATTTGAACTATTTGGACTATATTTGGGGTTGTATTTGGATAATTCGAATAATTCGGTTCGGTTATTTTCGGTTTTACCCTTCTTTGGTTCGGTTTCGGTTAATTACAATAGAATTCGGTTCGGTTTCGGTTTTTCATTTTCGGTTCGGTTCGGTTCGGTTGCCATGCTCACCCCTACTTGGGGGACTCCCTTCTTGAAAGCTTGAACTGACTGCCCAATGGAACACTCACGGGCTTCGACTCTAACATGTTGAATCTTTCCATGACCTTCTAAATGTAACTCGCCTGCGAAAGATACACACTTCCTGTCGCCTTATCACGTTCATCCTCATACTCAAAATTTGTTTGGCCTCTCCGAGATCCTTCATTGAGAACCGTTCGGACAATTGCCTCTTCAACTTATTCACTTCTCTTGCATCAGCTCCTATGATCAACATGTCATCAACATATAGCAAGAGAATAAGAAAGCTTTTGTCAAACCTCTTGTAGTAGCAACAATGATCTGCGTGGCATTTCTGGTAGTCGATCTCCATCATGAAGCTGTCAAACTTCATGTACCACTACTTTGGAGCTTATTTCTGGTCGTACAAGCTCTTCTTTAACTTGCATACAAGTTCCTCATTTCCTTTCTTTACGAACCCCTTAGGCTGTGTCATGTACAACTCCTCCACCAAGTCACCGTGGAGGAATGCTGTCTTCACATCAGAATCACATCCATCTGATGTAACAACAAGTTTTCTGCAACTACCATACTCAACGCCATTCTAATAGTGGTCAGTTTCACAACAGGAGTAAAGACATCAGTATAATCAATACCATGTCGCTGCTCAAACCCCTTGACAACCAGTCGGGCTTTGTAACGTTTGCTACCATCAACTTCATTCTTGATTCGGTAGACCCACTTGCAGTGCAAAACCTTTTTGCCCTTTGGGAGCTCAACAAGTTCCCAAGTGTCGTTCAACAGAAGAGATGCTAACTCGTCATCCATAGCAACTCTCCATTTCCGTCTATCTGCACCCTGCTCTGCCTTTGCATAGCATTCAGGTTCACCACCATCAGTAAGTAACAAGTAGTAGTTAGAGGGCGAATACCTATTAGGTGCACGTCGCTCTCTAACTGGTCTCTGCAGTGGATTCTCCGGTGGTGGTGGGGTCCTTGGTTCTTCAATAAGAACCTCTTCTTCATTATGACTCTCCTTACTCCCACTCGAGTTTGAGATGTCTAAATCGACCTCTTGGGTATTGGTTTTGTCAGAATCTGATGCCTCCAATCTGTTCTTGTACATAACCTGTTCATTGAAAACTACATCTCTACTGCAAATAATCTTTTGGTTATTCTCATCCCAGAGTCTATAACCGAACTCATCACCACCACAACCAATGAACGTACACTTAACAGATTTAACATCTAATTTACTTCTATCAACAGAGCTAACATGAGCATAAGCAACACAGCCAAAGACACGCAAGTAAGACAGATTTACCTCTTTTCCCGTCCATGCTTCCTCGGGTACTCTGTTCTCCAACGGAACTGATGGACCTCTGTTAATCAGGTATGCTGCTGTATTTACTGCATCTGCCCAAAACGTCTTAGGCAGCCCACTCTTCAACCTCATGCATCTGGCTCGCTCATTCAACGTTCTGTTCATTCGTTCTGCCACTCCATTCTGCTGGGGAGTTCCTCTCACAGTCTTCTCCATGCGAATCTCATTCTCAGCACAATATTCCTTGAACTCACGGAGTTCATATTCACCTCCATTGTCAGAACGAAGACACTTTACTTTCAGCCCTGTTTCATTCTCTACAAGAGCTTTCCACTTCCTGAAGGTATCAAAAGCATCCGTTTTATTTTTCAAAAAATAAACCCATACCTTTCGAGTGGAGTCATCGATGAAGGTCATGTAATACTCCGAACCACCAAGGGACTTCACGGGCGCTGGTCCCCATAGATCACTATGCACCAGCTCCAGCTTTTCTGCCTTCAATGCTCTACCACCTCTCGAGAAACTCACCCTTCTTTGTTTTCCGAAAACACAGTCCTCGCATAGGCCAACTTCAACAGATTTCAGCCCTGGAAGTCTCCCTTTCAAACACATTACCTTCATCCCTTTCTCGCTCATGTGACCCAACCGACAGTGCCACAAATCAACGTTGGTCGTAGCTCCCACAAGGTCAATACAATCCTTGGGGTTAGATGCAGTATACAACGTACCTTCCTTCTTCCCCCGAGCTACTATCATGGCTCCTCTACTGATCTTCCAACTGTTGCTGCCGAAAGTCACTAAGTATCCTTCTACATCAAGCTGCCCGATTGAAAGCAAGTTTCTTTTCAATCCTGGAATGTGCCTCACACCATTCAGCTTCAACATCGATCCGTTTGGTGTGGTTATCCAGACATTTCCTTTTCCCACGATTTTCAGGGGCTCATCATCAGCAAGGTAGACTTGTCCGAATTCGCCAGACACATAGTTCTCCATGATTTTAGCATCACTGCAAGAGTGGAATGATGCTCCAGAATCCAACACCCACGATTCTAGCGGACTACTGACACTCAAGACCAACACGTCTCCAATATCATCTGTGGTTGCGTTTGCTGTCTTCTTCTCGTTCTGCCCCTTCTTATTTTTCTTGGGTGCTGAACACTGGTTCCTGTAGTGACCAAACTCGTCACAATTCCAGCACTGGATCGAGTCTTTATCTTTCTTGGATTGACTCTTTCCTTTGGACTTTGATCTGCCACGATTTTGCCAGCCCTTCGATCTGCCCCTTTCCTCCGTGTTCAGCGCTGACCCTGAAGTGGATCTTGACTCTTTCCTGCGAACCTCCTCGCTAATCATCAGATCCCTCACTTCGTCAAGCTTCAGTTTATCTTTCGCGGATGATGCGCTAACTGCAGTTACTGTGGCAGCCCAACTGTCAGGAAAAGAAGATAACAAAACGATCTCGACAGAACACAACTGCCCAATGATCATGTTGAACTCGTTCAGGTATTGTTGCACGGGTGTGCTCTCCGATATCCTGAGGTTGAACAACCGTTTGACCAGGTGAACCTTGTTCGCTGTTGTGGGCTTCTGATACATCTCCTCCAAGATCTACAGCATCCCCCTTGCGGACTTGGCTTTAGTCGTGTGGTGGGCTATGTTCATGGACAGCGATAAACGTATCGCACTCATCGCCTTTCTGTTAAACAGATTCCACTCCTTTTGTTCCATCTTTTCGGGTTTCTCCTTCTCCTCTAGGGGCACATACAAATCTTTACCATAAAGGTAATCCTCGATCTGCATCTTCCAGAACTCGAAATTCGATCCGTCAAACTGCTTGATTGAAATCCTCTCGTCGCTCATTGTGACTGCTACCTCTGAACCCGAAGCTCTAGATACCAGTTGGTAGGAAATAAACACACGCACACGATAACGAAAGAGAAAATAACACGCAAATTGTTTACCCAGTTCGTCTTGCGACTACGTCTGGGGGCGATGCCAAGCTAGGTATTTCACTATGTTTTTCGGATACTGATTACAATGAGAGAACATCTATTTATAATAGAAAATTTGCCCTAACCCTAAGCCCATTAGGAACAAACTTGCTCCCTACTCCAAGCTAGCCCATTAGGAGCAAACTTGCCATAATTAGCCCTATTCATATTAGGAACAAACTTGCTCCCCACTCCAAGCCCATAAGGAATAAACTTGCTCCCCACTCCAAGCCCATTAGGTTAATTCAGGCTCCACACTCCAACATTTAGTGATAGGAAATCAGACACCATATAAAAAGTATTTCCTCCGTTTCACAATTGTTTGCCCTCTTTTCTTATTCGTTATTCACATATTTACACAAAATAACTTGTAGAGAGGTGGGGAATTAATTCTTGTATATTAATTCCTAACACTCCCCCTCACTCGTGGGCCGGATTAACACCTCTTACCCTTTTTTGGGGAGGAGGCCCATCGAGTGGACAATTTAAATGGGTGGAGTGCTTTCAACAGGAATCGAACCCAGGTCGTTTGCCTGATTTGCTCTGATACCATGAAAGAATTCCGTCTCATCTAAAAGTCCGAACTTATAGAGAGGTGAATTAATTCTTGTATATTAATTCCTAACACATCCCTAGCTTGTACCCTTTTGCAGGTTCTGCAAACACATATTTCTTTTCTGCCTTTTTTTTTTTTTTTACGGGTTTTCTTTTTTGCCTTTGGAACACCGATAGACAAGAGATTATTAACCCCAGAGTACAAAATCCACACCCTAAGTGTGTGCTGATACATTCCCCTTTTTTAAAAAAAAAATTCCACTTGGTAATACAAAATTTCATATGAATGGTCGATTATACCCCTTATTTGTTAATAGGTTTTTTATTTTCGTTTCTTCCGCCCCTTTTCATACCCCCTGCAAGTCTGTCGAATCGAGGTGTCCATTCTTGGCCCTTCTTCCCAACTTTCTCCCCCATTCTTGGCCCTTCCAGCTTTCTCCCCCATTTCAAATTAATCGAGGGTTTCAGCAATACATATGTAATTCTTCATCTCCTCTCAAATTTCTCAAATTTCCGTCGTCTCCTTCTCCTACTCGCCGCCCCGCCGATCCCCCTACCTCGCGCCGCCGCCCCTCCCACACCTCCGATTATCCGCAAGAAGTCAAAGAGCATTCACGATGGAGTCTTGATCTTTGCAGAGTCGAGGTCGATCTGTTCGGCGCCCGAGAGATCGACGAAGACGAGGATCTCGAGGTCCGGTCACGAACGCAGTAGATCGTTCGTCGGAGTAGATCCGAGTTATGGAAGAAGAAGCTGTCGACGAAGGCCCGATGAAGGAGATCTAATCTTTTCATTGGCCGAAATATTGTTGAGGCGAAGGAGTTCGGGCTCGTTCGCCGGAGTAGATCGTCTTCTCCGATCTACGCAGAGCCTGAATGCCCCGTCAAGGTGCTCATCTTCTTCGATCTACGCCGCTCGACGGTGTAGATCTAGGGTTTTCTGAAAATAAGTTTCCCCTTATTTCTTCCATTATTTCTTTCGAGTTGGAATTTCGGGGGAGAGAGCAATAACCATTTCACAGATTCTCAGATTGGTTGGTAAACAGAGAGACACAGGTGACAGAGGGATGGGTTGCTCATTCTCCGGATTGAATGCTCTCTACGATGCCGTCAATGGCGCAAGCGATGTTTGGATCAACGAAAACGGTTTCAGAATCGTCAGGCAGCTGGGAGAGGGTGGTTTCGCCTTCGTCTACCTCGTCAAGGAGCTCCTCCCTGATCCATCCAACACTTCCGGTGGCATTGCCGCCAAAATCAAGGACTCCTCTCATATCTCCGGTAATTTTTCGAATTTTATCATTTGATCCGCGATTTTAGGGCTTTTGCTTTTGTTAGTTTTGTGTCGCTGATCTGATTTAATTTGAATTGCATTTTTGTTTTCTGGTTGCATGTCTACACAACATCTCATCATGAAATTAACTACTCCTTGAAGAAATTGCGTACTGTGTAGTTCTTCCAATTTTAACTAGGATCTGAAGAATGGATATATATATATATTGAACTCAGTATATTGAGATGAGGTTTATATGGATCTTTCTATGGAAGAAAAGATGAACAATGAGGATTTTAGCTAGTTGATTGTGTCATATTGAGGATGCAAAAGATTGCTTGTACCTGTTTATGCAAGTTTGGTAAGGCGTCAGATTTTGAGGGAAAGTGATAAAACTTGTATGAGAAACTTTTATTTGACTGCATAATTTTGTGGAATACTTGTGCCTGATCTTCTGGCTTGAACCTGGCTTATATGGTTGGTAATATACTGAATTGGATGTCAGATTTGGTTCTCAGGTATCCAAATCCATCTGAATTTACGTATGAAAAACGCCTTTTTCGTCCTTTTGAATATGCTCTTCAGCCTCCTCTCTGGTATAAGGAGGAACATATAGCTGTAAATAAACCAGAATTGCCTGGTGGGATGTCATCACTGAAGCAGTATGATGGACCTCAGTGCTTTCTCATACCTGGAAATCATGGTTGGTTTTGTTTTTTTGGTTGTCCAATACCCTCTGCTATTAATTTTCGTTGTAGTTATAGTGTGCGCATCTTGCCCCCTTATTATTGTAATCTTCTTTTGATTTTTTTTAATCTAGAGGAAAAAAGTTAAAAGAAAAAAATAGTTGCTACTGTTAATTGCTGAATGCCTTTCAGGTTATTCTTTTGATCTTTTTACTTGTATAGCTTTGGTATGATGGCAAATCTTTTCTTGTTTACAGATTGGTTTGATGGGCTTCAAACATTTATGCGATATATTTGTCACAAGAGCTGGTTAGGTGGATGGTTTATGCCTCAGAAGAAAAGCTATTTTGCCCTTCAGCTACCAAAAGGATGGTGGGTCTTTGGACTTGACCTCGCTCTTCACTGCGATATTGATGTATACCAATTCAAATTCTTTTCGGAGCTGATTAAGAAAAAGGTACCATTTCTTAAGATTTGACTTCATTTGCAATATCACTGTTTGTTTTGTGCTAAATGTGGCACGAAACAGTTGCCTTCTTTCATAGTTTATTATTTTGGTTTCTCACATAAGAGGTTTCTGTACTTAATGATGATAATCACATACAGTATTCCCTGATAATAGCACAGGTTGTACGAGGTTCAATACCCGTGTCGAACCTTTTCCCTATAAAAGCACTATGTGGGTTCTCTTTGAGTAGTTGAAGTAATTTTACTTGATATCTGCTCGTAGTTTAGAGAATAATTAGTTTATATTTCTTTGTTTTTCCCCTTTTTATCATTTTTCTCCACGTCTCTAGTTTTATTTACATTGTTTTTAATAGTCGTGCGAGATGATGTTTATTTATTGAAAGACAAGTATTTTTCCAGGTGGGGGAATATGACCCGGTGATCATAATGACCCATGAACCTAATTGGCTTCTCGATTGGTACTGGAATGATGTCACTGGGAAGAACGTTACACACCTAATACGTGACCATTTAAGAGGGAGGTGTATGCTCCGAATGGCTGGGGACTTGCATCATTATATGCGCCATTCCTATGTTCCTTCTGAGAAACCTGTATACGTACAACATTTGCTTGTTAATGGTTGTGGTGGGGTCTTTTTGCATCCAACTCACGTTTTCAACAATTTTAACAGTTTATATGGGACATCTTATGAATGCAAGGCTGCTTATCCATCTTTTGAAGACTCAAGCAGGGTACATAAACTGTTTCATAGTTCATGTACTTGCATGGTCACATGGTAACCTCTCTGTTGACATGTTAATAATTTTGATGCAGATTGCTTTAGGAAACATATTGAAGTTTCGAAAGAAAAATTGGCAGTTTGACTTTATAGGTGGAATTATATACTTCTTATTGGCCTTTTCCATGTTTCCACAGGTATATATTATGTTGTTATTTGCCATGGGTAGAGCTGTAGTTTAATGGTATAATGCATTAATGCATCCCTAAACTATCAACTTTTGTTTCGATAGGTCCCTAAACTATTTTTTGCTGTAATGCAATTTTATTAAAATTTTACTAATATCTAGATGTTTTGTGAAGTCATTGTAACCCTAATAATTCTTCAGGTGATGGATACCTAAAAATGGCTTACGTTGGTCAATTTTCATCTTGAGGGAGCTCGTGATATAAAATTTCAATACTTAAAAGGGTTTTTCTCTCAATTAGTTGAATGTTGTTCTTTCGTTTTACATAAATGGACGGAGAATACTTTGTTGGGAAGTTGAATATGTAATAATTAATATATTATTTTTCTGGTTGTTGTGAATCAATAAACATAATCTTGGTGTTCAATAATATATCTGAAATTCTATATATATATATATATATGGACGGAGAATACTTTGTTGGGAAGTTGAATATGTAATAATTAATATATTATTTTTCTGGTTGTTGTGAATCAATAAACATAATCTTGGTGTTCAATAATATATCTGAAATTCAATATATATATATATATATATATATATATGTATATATATATATATATAGAGAGAGAGAGAGAGAGAGAGAGAGAGAGAGAGAGAGAGAGAGAGAGAGAGAGAGAGAGAGAGAGAGAGAGAGAGAGAGAGAGAGAGAGAGAGAGAGAGAGAGAGAGAGAGAGAGAGAGAGAGAGAGAGAGAGAGAGAGAGAGAGAGAGAGATGTTCAATATAATACACATTTTATTTCATTTTTTATAGGTATATCTAGTCTTGTATGTGAACATTTTTTTTATGACTGAGTATGTGAACATTTTAATTAAATGTAATTATATATGTTCAATAATCGTGTCACCGTATTCAATATTTAAGTATATTCAATATATATATCGATATTCAGTGTTCAATATTTAATATATATTGATATTCAGTATTCAATATTCAATATATATATATATATGTCGATATTCAATATTTAATTATGTAAAAAATATAAATTAAAATATTTGATATAATTTGACATAGTGATTATGTATGAGTTATTCATATTATTTTCTAAATCAAATAAATATTTTTATATAAGAAAATTGAATAAAGAAAATTGAACTAAATATTTTTTACTTAAAATTTCGAGAAAAAAAATCAATAAAAATCAGTCAGAATTAAAAATAATTTGAATAAAAACTTTAAGTAAAAACTGAATAAAATATAATTAAAAAATTGAATAAAAATAATTCGTTTAGTGAGGGAGAAACAAAATTTAAAACCAATTTTGAATAAAAAAAATTAATAAAATATAAATTAAAAACTAAATTAAAAAAAAACTTGGTAATAGTGGGAATTGATAATGTGGAAAATGAATTGGAGTTGAAAGGGTGGAATGAGAGGGATGTAGTTGCAGATTGATGTGACTGTTTTTTTAAGGGCACAAATGTCTTTTTACACTGGTATTTTGTATCTTCTAACACTATTTTGATTGAATGTACCTTGAAGGACTTTAAGGGTCCCATTTGTACTAGAAACCAACTCTCCGATAGACAACTCCAATAAATTACAATATAACTACTACAATCAAAAGCTTTGGGAAAACACCAAAGTCAGATCATTCAACACTAGTTAATTTACTCTGGGTTTGAGATAAGAGGAGGGAAAAGGGGAGTGTATAATCAGAGCGTGCAACACACTTAAGTATTATTTAAGTTGGTATATCGTCCATGTGTATATTTGTTTATATATATATATATATATATATATATATACACGTTAATTCAATACGTACATATGTGAATGTACATAATATTTGTATATGCACATATGTATGTGTGATTAATTAGAAGTGTCTAAAATAATAATAAAAAAAAAAGTTAATCGCCCTAACTAGAAAAATACGTAGGTCAATGTGATTAATTTAGTCGTAATTAATCCTAATCAGACTAAAATTGCATGCGAGTCTCGACAATATTTTTTAAATTACATAAATGTAGTTCAAATTGATCCAAATGAACTCAATTTGACCTACATTTACGTAGGTAAAAAAAAGATTGTTCCAAATTTACTGACCCATAAACCTTTTTTTTTTTACCACCACCAAAGTTGCATGGAGAAAAAAAATCCCTCTCAACCGGCAAACAGAGAAGGTACATCCGCTCCAAACACCATATTTGAAATCACTCCAAAGCCAAGCTGCCCCACTAGAGAAAACATTGACTTCCCAATTAGTTGACCAGTCCCATTACTACCACCAACATTATAATTTTGTTGTGGATACAAATAGTGGCCTTGTTGTGGATGCATATACGGACCACCTTGGTGGTACGAATTCGGACCCGACCCGTAACTCCCGAAAATCGGGTAACCCGACCCATGATAAATTGTAGGTTGGTACGGAATCCGTTGACTAATTTGTGGGCAAGGAAGCACGGGTGCTAAAACACACCCCAAATGAATATACACGCTACAAACGCCACAATTATAATGCCACCCCTTACAAGAATTTCTACAAACGGCACAAAAGTTAGGTACCAAATTAGAAGATTGGAGGGTCAACGGGTGGGTCGGGTGAAGAGCATGGTTCAATTTCTCGGGTAATTGGGTGCACACCGGATGAACATCGAAGTCACATTCCTTGCACCTAAAGAACATGCCCTCGAGGGGGTCCCGACAAACGTCGCAAATTCGATTTATTTGTCGGGGCTTCGGAATCACTAAGGCGAGGGAGTGGCGGTGCATGAAGGAGGAGAGGAGTCGAGGGCACGTTCCACAATAGTCGTGCAAGTCGAAATCGCACCCGTTGCAACAGTATCTCTTCCCCGTTCCGATTGTTTTGCAGCCATTGCATAAGAATTCTTTATCACTATCAATTGGTTTTAATGGATGCATTTCATGAGAGATATGATATATGGAGTTTTTGAGTAGAGGAGCCATGGAAATAACTCTAGTAAATTAATTATTTCCCTAAGCACTCTTTATAATTCAATTTTAAACTCTCCAAATGAAGAACAATAATTGGTATTTATTTATAGAATGAAAAAGCGAGGGAATGAAGTCATTCACAGTCACAGCCCAGTTTCATGCATATTTATATATAATACACGCATGCACATAACATGCATGATGTTGTTCGATCTGCTTGTCTTGAGATTCTTCCGTGATCGGATAAATGGCGCCTGATGACATTGACTACATCATATATTCCACTTACAATTAGGGCCGTAAGCTTAATTTGTGTGGAATATTATCGAGATTTGAAATTATTGTTTGATCGAGCTTGTTTGATAATTAAATTAGTCAAACTCGAGTACGTTTGATATTTTTACACTAATTTTATGTTTTTTTTTTCGCACCAAGCTCGATTGATCGAGCCCATCGAATACTAAACATAAATATATGTTCAAGCTTGTTTAATATTTATGTGTCGAATCGAGCTTAAAAAAAAACATTTAACGAACGATCTCGATTTGATTTTTACACCTACTTTCAATTTATCACTCTCTAATTAATTATCCTTTAATTGTTAACGTAAGTCAAATTGAAAACGGAATTACACAACATTAGAACTTATTAATTAATTTAAATTTTCTTTGAAAATTAACAAGAACAATATGTATCCATACTCGTAACTTCTCCGCTAGTGAAAGGTGAAATTGATCCTACGAGTTAGTTAGTTTTCAAATCGGATACCAGAGTTAAAAAAAAAAAAAAAAAGAACGATATACAAATATAATATCGTCACACCCGGCTGGGCCGGCCCATAGGTTCAAATTATATTGACGATGGATAGTTCAAGTGTAGTTAGAGACTTAGAGTACACGTTAGAAATACAAGAATGGTCATATATATCTCTATATATTTTTTCACAGAGATTTTGGATGATGTGGCACTCTCAATGCAATTTTTGTTATCAATACTTGCCCGAATTTGCATTTAATAATTTTTTAATTCATTTTGTACCTTTTTTTTATTTAATCAATTTTTTTATTAAGTTAGTCATGTTTCTAATTAATTCTCCCCCTTCATGGTAATTCTTCTCTTCCATCTCCTCTTTCTCAGAATTTATGATCATTTTCTCCCTCACATGTTGTCTTTTCTTTAGACGTTCTTTTATTTTCTCCGTGTCTCATCTGTCAAACTCATGCATGGATTTTTAGTAAATACACCACAAGGCATACACCCACTATATTGGTAGATACACCGCTATATCATGCGGTTCATGTGATATAGTATGCACATGCAGAATTGATCAATGCGGTGCTGTGTGTATGCTCAAGTTTGAAAGTTAGTTAGTAGATCTAGAAACCTTCAAAATAACTGATACTAGATAGTTCTACTCAAGTGTATTTATAGCCATGAGCTCACACATTCAATATATTAATGAAAACACAATTAAACTTACTTAACTTTTTCAACATGGTATCACGCAGCCTTCTTCATTGATCTATTTCGGTTTCTTTTCAATTTCTTTAATTCATCTTTCCAATCCTTCGATCTATATATTCTTCATCTTTCTTCCTTTGATTCTCTTGTTCTTCAATTCATCATGTCTCAATCTCCTGAATCTTCCTCTACTCTTCCCCGATTCATTACCCTTACCTTGCGTCTTGATCGTGAGAATTATTGTTTCTCGGGTTTGTATTCAGTTGTAATCAGTATTGTAAAGTTCAGAACAGTAGAATAGAGAAAGATCAGAAGACTAAAGAAGACTACTCCAAAGTAAGAAGACTATCAAGAGGAGTAAAAATGAAGCTCAGAAATATAAGAGAAGTATTCTGATGAAGCACAAAATAGAAGTTGAGAACTGTGCTGATTGGACCAAGAACAGTAAAAATGAAGAAAAGTAATTTTACTGTGTTGAAGAATAAGTTTGGAAAACTTACTAGTTGGTTGTAATTGTACATATTTGAAGATATGTTGACTTGGAATAAGAAAAGAAGTTAAGTCAGTTACAAAGGATAAGTTACAAAGAAACGGTTAAGAGTTAGTTGAGAGTTGGTTTCACAAACAGCTAAATGTCATACTAAGTTCTATAAATACCGTATGATCTTCTACTTGAAAATATTACTGCTACTACTGATCTAAGAGCATTTTGAGAGAAATCAAAGAACATTCAAGCATTCAAAAACTCACATAGTTAAGGAGATCGAATCAAGAAGAGAAGAAACCACTGTTTTGAATTGAAGAATCAAAGGCTACTACTCAGAGAAGTTTTACTTTGCTTTTTAGTTTGTGATTTGTTGTAAACAAGTGTGCTAGTTACTTGTAAGGTTACTAGTAGATCGAAGATACACTTGGAAGTGTAATCGAAAAGATCACAGTCTTAATCTTGGGACTTTAAGCCACAAGAAACTCAAGAAGGAAGAGTTAATAAAATATCACGACTGGAGTTGTGAGAGTGGATATAGACATTTATCGAACCACTATAAATCTTGTGTGTTGATTTACTTACTGTTGATATTTGTTTAAAACACAAGTTAAAGATCAAAATCAAAGTTGAGTATAAAACTTGAAATTGGAAGTACTGTGCTGACTGAGTAAGAACAGTATTATTCAGAACACTATTCCACATTATACACTCTGATATTTTGAAAGTTTTTAAAAAGTCTATTCACCCATCCCCTCTAAACTTTTTCTAGCTTAATTTTTTAATATCTAATCTCTCACTGAACGTTAGTAAAAACCAGAAAATATCTCCAAAGTAAATCAAATATTCCATCTGCCCACCCACCAACTATTTATTTTTCCTGAAAATATCAGAAAAAGCAGAAAGCTTTCCCACAAAGCAAATAAGTTTTTTGCAATTATTACTTATTTTCTTATCTATGGTTTTTTTTTTTCTGTCGGTTACTGTATTCTTTGTCCACATGGAGGATGTACTTATGGCCTAATTCAACGACCGACTTGGGACTTGTTTGACTCGAAAATATATCAGCAAGTGTCTACAAACTCAAACATTTTACAGCTGCAACGTAAATTTTATTCTCTTTACAATTAGACTCAAAATCTTATTCTCTTTGCAACTAGACTAGAGTCAAGATTAATATAATATATCATCAACTTATTTCTCGAAGCACAAAAAGTTTTTACCACAAAACAAATTGACCAGGTGTCTTTGAATATGATATTACATTTTTCATATTATAATATGTACGTGGGAATGCTTAAATGAATGACTCTGTTTTTTATTAAATATTATCATTTTTTTTATCATTTTATTGTTAAATTATAAATTTTGTCATCAATCACCACTATTTGTTTTTGTTAGTAAATTAAAAAAAAAATTCATGGATAAAAACTTGTCCATTATATACAAAAATATTTTAGAAAACAACGATATGAAATTAATTTATTTTTTGATGTAAGTAATAATTGCAGAAAACTTGATTTGCTTATTTTTTACTGAGAAAATAAGTATTTTTTACTGAAAAAATAAGTAATAATTGCAGGTATGAAATTAATTTATTTTTTTGTTGAGAAAATAAGTAATAATTGGAGAAAACTTGATTTGCTTATTTTTTATTGAGAAAATAAGTAATAATTGCACAAAACTTGATTTGCTTTGTAGTTTGTAGAAAACTTGATTTGTTTTCGTTTTCTGATCGTAAATCAGAAAAAATAAATCATTGTTGGTGGGCAGATGGAAGATTTGATTTACTTTGGAGATGTTTTCTGATTTTTACTAACGTTCAGTGAGAGATTAGATATTAAAAAATTAAAATATATTTGAGTGGATAAGATTTGTTTTAAATTATCTTTTAAAATATATTAATAAGAATTAGGTGGATGATGACGCAAAGTGACACCTCAGTAATCTGGTTCCATAAAAAACCCGAAGGTTGGTTCTATATCACTACTCTATATATATATATATATATATATATATATATATATATATATATATATATATATATTGATTTCACTTCAAGTGTTTATCACTTTATAACATTTGTATTTATAAGTCTCAATACAAACTTAAGAAGATAAAATGATGTAGGTACATGAACAAATAAATGACACATAATGAATATTAAGGAGAAAATAAATGGACATTCCCACCATACAAATATTATTTATATCACTTTTTAATTAATTACAATATAATCCGAATAAAAAAATGACCACTTGCTCTGAGTGCTAATTAATTACAATATAATCTGATTTTGTTCTTTAGATTTAGTATCTTATGTGATATTCCATAAATATATATATATATATATATATATATTTAATGAATGATTCAATGTTAAATTCAATTTCAATTCAAATTTAGTACCTTAATGACTATTCAAAACTTTAATTTAGGATTTAGAGTTTAGTATCTTAGGGTTACGATTTAGTACACTATACTCCCTTCGTCCATTTTAATTTCAATTTAAGTTTAGTAAGTAATATTCAAACTCAATTTGTTTAGTCAGTAATATTTAAACATAATTTAGTAAATATATAAAATGAATTGGAATATTACATAAGTTACTAAACTTAAATTGTATATAAGGTACTAAACATAAATCTTAAACCTAAATTCACATATTTACCATTTGTGTTCAAATATTCGTCCTATGTAATATTCAAACTCAATTTAAGTTTAAGGTTTATATTTGCTACCTTATATACCATATAAGTTTAGTAACTTATATAATATTATTCAAATTTAAAGGTATATAAGTTTAGTAACTTATGTAATATTATTCAAATTTAATTTCAATTTAACTTTTAGTAACTTATGTAATATTCAAACTCAATTTAGATTTAAGGTTTATGTTTAGTACCTTATATACAATTTAAGTTTAGCAAGTTCTATAATATTATAATTAAATTTATATTCAATTTATATAGTAAATTGACTTGTTCCTATCTATAACAAGGATCTATCTATTATTGTTTTTTATCATGTTGTATTTCTATTACACTGTGTTCTCGATATCAATCTTGAAATTGAAATTGGAGTAGAGTTAATAGAAAATTATAAAAATCACATTTCTTCGGTTGATAGCTTCGAGTATTTATTCAAATATCATCTTTAACTCAATACACCTAAATATATTAGGAAAACAAAACAAAACTAAATATAACAATCTAAACTTTTGACTCCTCAACAACGTAATTATTCTAAAAAATGTACAATATTTCAGGCATAAAGTACAACAAAATAAAACATGAAAATCAATGGCAAGTATGATCACTCAAAAATAAAAGTTGAACACCAAGTATTGCAAATTTGAACACTTAATGTTGTTAAACAATAAAAGTTGAACACCAAGTATTGAAAATTTGAACACTTAATATTGTTACAGGTAGAATACTGAGACAATTATTGTGACTATTTCATTAAATTTAAATTTAGTAATGATTTAATTAAGTTTAGTAACTCATGTAATATTCAGATTCAACTTATATTCAATTTATATATTAAAATTTAATGAATGAATAATTTCAATTTAGTACCTTAGATAATATTTAAATTTTCGATTTAGAATTTAGTACCAATCAATCACATTGAATATTAAGAGATTTAACAAGAAATTTAAACTTGCAGAGATGATTGAGAAATATTACCATAAATCCTAAATTGAAAATGTAAATATTACTTAAGGTACTAATTGAAAATTTAAATATTACATAATGTCAATAAAATACCGAAATCTAACCTAAGGTATTAAACCCTAAATTCAAAATTCTTATATTACATAAGTTACTAAACGTAAATTGTATATAAGGTACTAAACATAAATTTTAAACCTAAATTAAATTTGAATATTACATAAGTTACTAAATTTAGTGTTTAAATGTAATAAATTACTTAATTTTTTAAATTTTAATATATAATAAATTAATACGGAGTAATATTATTGTGCAGAAAAATCAGTGAATTTGCACCACTTAATCTCACACAATTTGCACCTCTTTATACACTAAAATAAAATGTTTCGTAATATTCTTTATCAATGAATTTTTTTTAATTATGCCAACTATAATTATTATAATCATTTGTAGATTTATTTTAATAATTATAAATAATTTATTATTGTAAAAAGAAAAAAAAGAAAAAAAAAGGTTAAATTGAAACCCCCCCATTTCTAGGAGGGTAGAAAATGAGGGTAAAACAGTGTTCAATTTGAAATGAGGAAACGTGTTTGCAAATGTAAAAGGAGAAGGTAGGGTGCCTATTAAATGAAATATAATTGTATTTCTCATTGATTTTCTGAGAGTGTACAATACGAATATATACATATGAGCATAAAGACTTTCCTAATCTAATTAAGGAATAAGTCAAATAGTAATAAAGTGTAATCCCACAATTTTAGGGAAAACCAAATCAAAAAATATTGAAAAAGTAATAAATCAAATATATTGCGATTGATTTATTCTATCATCCCCCCTCAAGCAAGACGCGGGATGAGGACCGACTCACAGCTTGTCCCGAAAGAACTCAAAGAGAGGACGAGGAAGAGCTTTTGTGAAAATATCCGCAATCTGTAGATCGGAAGAGATAAAAGCAGTGTTCAATTGCCCAGACGAAACAAGCTCCCGAACAAAGTGATAATCAATGTCAATGTGCTTGGCGCGCTTATGAGCACTAGGATTTTGACTAAGGAACACCGCACTATTGTTGTCCGAAAGGAGAGTGGGGCAAGAGGGAATGCGGACCTGGAGCTCCCGAAGAATTTGAAGAACACAAACTAACTCGGAGGCCGCGTTTGCGAGAGCGCGATATTCAGACTCACAACTTGACCGAGAGACGGTGGGTTGTTTCTTTGCACTCCAAGAAACAAGGTTTCCACCGAGAAAAATGGAGTAACCATAAGTGGAACGTCGGGTCTCAATGCAACATGTCCAATCAGCATCAGAATAAGCAACTACATCCGGTGAGGAGCTACGAGTGAAGGAAAGATCGAAGGAAGGGGTATGCTTTACGTAGCGCAGGATTCGCTTAACAGCCTGAAAATGCTCAATAGTTGGGCTGTGTAAGTGCTGACTAACAAGATTTACGGCAAAGCTCAAATCCGGGCGAGTGATTGTAAGATATTGAAAAGCCCCGACCAAGGAACGATATAGAGTAGGATCATTGAACAAAGGGCCAGTTGAGGGAAGCTGGCAGCCAGCAACAAGAGGCGTGGCAACTGGTTTACCATCTTCTAGAGCAGCCCATTGTAGAATATCACGAGCGTATTTAGCCTGATTCAAGAAGAAACCAGAAGACGTGTAAGATACCTCAAGACCTAAGAAGTAGCTGAGCTTACCCAAGTCTTTGATAGCAAACTCCTTACGAAGACGAGCAATGAAAGCCTGTAGAACAGAAACCGAATTGCCAGTTAATATGAAATCATCAACGTAGACCAAAAGGTATAAAATATGGGAACCACGAATATAAATAAATAAGGAGAAGTCAGTGCGACTGCAGATGAAACCAATGCTTAAAAGAAAGTCACTAAGGCGTTGAAACCAAGCACGAGGAGCCTGCTTAAGCCCATACAATGCCTTTTTGAGGCGACACACATGATCTGGAAACTTGGCATTGACGAAACCGGGGGGTTGTTCCATAAACACGGGCTTGGACAGAACCCCATTCAAAAAAGCATTTTTAACGTCAAGCTGATGGAGCGGCCAGTTTTGCAACACGGCTAGAGACAAAACAATACGGACAGTAGATGCTCGGATCACGGAGCTAAAGGTGTGGGAGTAGTCAAAACCCGGAAGTTAAGTAAAGCCTTGGGCAACAAGACGAGCCTTATAACGTTCCACGGACCCATCAACAAGAAATTTGGTTCGAAATACCCATTTCGAGCCTACAACGTTCGTGTTTGCCGGACGAGGCACAAGATCCCAAGTGTCGTTAGAAGATAATGCGGAAAGTTCCTCATGCATAGCGGCCAACCACTCCGGATTTTTAAGGGCTGATTTTACACCACGAGGCTCGGTAGCTGCAAGGAGAGCATTAAACAAAGTAGTGCAAGTATAATTAGGAACATGCTTAGGTTTAAAGATACCAGACTTCCCCTGAGTTTGCATCGGATGAGTCGAAGAGACAATCGGGATAGGTAGAGGGGCAGGTGGGGTAGCCGAAGTAGGAACCGGAACAACATCATCAATAGGAATGGCAACCGAGGGGGCGGGGCCAGGGGAATCAGCAGAGCAAAGAGTGCAAGGAGAGGAAGATGGTGCCAAGAGAGGTGCCACCGGAGGAGGAGCTGGCGGATCAGGAAGACGAACAGGCTCCAAGAAATCCGAGATTAGCAGCAAATCGAAGGAGGAACCACCTGTAATATTAGAGAAAGGAAAGAAATGTTTATCAAATCTAGCGTGTCTAGAGATAAAAACGCGGAAGGAAAGAGGATCGTAGCAACGAAACCCTTTATGAGAACTACTATAACCTAAGAAAACACAAGCCTTGCTTCGAGGATCGAACTTGTGAGTAGCATAATCCCTAAGGTAGGGGTACACCCGACAACCAAAAGGATGAAAGTTTGCATAATTGGGGACATTAGAAAAGAGAAGCTCAAAGGGAGATTTATCATTAAGCAACTTGGTAGGTAAACGATTAATTATGTACACAGTACTACTGAAAGCGTCAACCCAAAATTTTAAAGGAACGTGAGATTGAAAAAGCATAGCAAGACCAGTTTCAGTGACGTGACGATGTTTACGTTCGACCCGCCCATTTTGCGCAGGAGTGTAAGGACAAGAAAAAATGTGTTGTATTCCAGTTTTAATAAAAAAATCCTTAACTTTATTATTAGTAAATTATGTACCACCATCACTAGGAAACGTTTTAATGCGACGAGAAAATTGATTTTCAACAAAGGCATAAAATTGAAGCAGAACATCAAAAAAATCAGATTTTTGTCGTAAAGGATAGAGCCACGAAAAGCGAGAGAAATCGTCAACAAATAAAACGTAATAACGAAAACCAGAAACAGAAGTAATGGGCGCCGGCCCCACAAATCACAGTGAACCATGTCCAAAACACAAGCAGATCGTTTAATATCTAAAGAAAACGGTAAACGCTTACTCTTAGCTCTCTCACACGAATCACAAATAACAGGTTTGGGTAATAAAGCAGTAACAGAAATAAAGCCTAATTTATTTAGTGAAGATAAAACATCAAAAGAGACGTGGCCAAGTCTCGAGTGCCACAGTTCGAAGGATGCTTTCGGACTATGAGCAGCAACCAACGCGACTTGAGCATTTTCCAACACATAAAGACCATTCTTACGCTTTCCCCGAGCCAGAACCTCACGAGTATCCCGATGCTGAATTTCAAAACAAACATCATTAAAAATAACAACAACAGGGGAATCAATAGATAATTTGCTAACGGAAAATAAATTCTTGGTAAGCCCGGGAACAACCAATACACGAGATAAATTCAAAGAGTTAGTAAGAGAACAAGATCTAGTATGAGAGATAGATAAAAATTCACCGTTACCAACTATAACCTTATCTGAACCTGTATAGGGCAAGGAAACGTCTAACCGACCAGCAGAAGGTGTCATGTGAGCCGAGGCACCGGTATCCAAGTACCAATCAGAGTTAATAGGAATTTCATAAACAGAGCACGAGGCAGAAAATGCTTCAGCAAGATTGGCTGAAGGAGCAGGTCGAGGATTGGAAGGCTGGGGCGTAGGAGAAGAAACATGAGTGACGAAACGATCTGGACAAACATTAGCATAATGCCCATTTTGCCTGCAGATTTGGCAATGGGGAGGTCGTCGCTGCCCAAACCCACGACCGCCATGGGCTTGCTTGGAACCACGACCACGAGCATGAGAGGTAGACAGCCGGAAATCAGTCGAAGTCGTGAAAGCCGCCTGAGACGCAAGCGGAGGGTCCAATCCCTGTTGAAACTGATCCCAAGCCTCCGCACCACTAAGAAGAACAGAGAACGATGGCAAAGGAGCAACAACCATCTGAGTTGCTGACAAACTGGAAAAGGAGGAGCCGAGACCTTTCAGGAATAAATGAATCTTATCCGTATCGTCAACACTGGCACCTATGGCAGAGAGCTGGTCACATATTAATTTAAAATCACGCCCAAATTCCGCAACAGATCTGTCGCCCTTCCTGAGCGATTGGAGTTGGCCCTTCAACCGAAACTCTCGAGCCTTAGATTGGTGACTAAAATGGCTTTCGAGGGCGAGCCAAACGGCGTGAGCCGTTTTACATCCAACCACAACGGACATAGCTTCTTCGGTGAGGGAAGAGAAGATTAGACTTACCAGGCGTTGGTCATCTACGATCCAGGATTTGAAGTCGGGATTAGGGGCGGATTTTCCATCGACCTTGTAAGTTTTCCTTGTACTAAAAACAAGTGTAATACAAAAGAAAACAAATGGAGGAAAACAACAATAGAGAAAAAGAAATTAAAGAGAAACCGAAAACACCGGGCTCAGCGCCTAGACTCAAGTGGAACGTCACACGATGCAAGGGAACAACCTCGAGGCCTTCCTATCTCACCGAATTCTCACTCTTGGTAGCTCTTTCTCTTTTCTCACTCATACAAGAATTGTATTGTAAACCACACATTTCACCAAAGGACCAATGCCCTTTATATAGTGAAGACCACCCACGATTTCCGGCCATTAGCCATAATTCCCAATGAAGGGAAAGGAAAGTAAATCGTGGGATTGATACTAATTACCGTGATTAAGAGAAAGGTTGCCTAAAGTGTGAGATTTGGTAAGAAAGGAAAAATAGGGTTTTTCTCATATGGGCCAAAGCCATATAGTGTGGGCCAAGAAACCATTCCACTAAAATAGTGGGGCTAGACAAAGGCCCAACATTTCTCCACCTCTTTGGTCCATTCCCCTTTAAAGCATCATCATCCACTTATATTGAATCTAGGACTTATTCATCATCGCCCGTTAAACCTGCACAAGCAACAAACATGTTAGTAGTATGAGTCCAGTCAGACCTGCACACACAACACACTAGTTAGCACAGATTTAAAGTTAAGCACTTTCAAACACTTAATTGAGACTATAAGAAGTGCTAAGAAAATACAATCTCGATCCCAAGCAAGAACATAAAACCCATGCTATTAATCAATCGAATCAAAATTCAATAGTTTCATGCAAGTCTTAAATTTGTCAAAGTTTAAACATTTAGTTCCCATGTCAGCAGGATTCTTTTCAGTAGGAATTTTCACTAAATCAATTATGCCTTTTTCAATGATATCTCGAATAAAATGAAATCTAACATCAATATGTTTAGTCCTATCATGAAACACATGATTTTTGCATAATTGAATGGCAGATTGACTATCAGAGTAAACAACTACTTTTCCCTTAAGTACACCAATTTCAGTGACAAGCCCTTTAAGCCAAATAACCTCTTTTACAGCTTCAGTGATAGCAACATACTCAGACTCAGTTGTGGACTGAGCAACGACATGTTGTAATTGAAACTTCCAACTTATACACGAACCACACAAGGTAAAAACATAAGAAGTAGTTGATTTTCTATTATCTCTATCATTAGCATAATTTGAATCCACATAACCAACTAAATTTACATCATTAACAGCTTTGGAAAATTTAAGACCAACGTTACCTGTACCTTTCAAATACCTGAGAAGCCATTTCATGGCCTCCCAATGAGTTTTACCTGGATTGGACATGTATCGGCTCAAACAACTAATAGCATAAGCAATATCAGGTCTAGTAGAGACCATTAAGTACATAACAGAGCCAACGGCATTAGAGTAAGGTACATTTTCCATAACATTAATTTCAGAATCAGTCTTGGGGGACTGATCCTTACTTAGCACAAAATGAGCAGCTTGGGGCACATTAAACGATTTAGCAGTAGACATAGATAATTTTTCTAAAATCTTTTCCACATATGAAGCTTGGTTTAACAACAAAGTATGTCGTTTTCTATCTCTATCAATATGCATGCCTAAAATTTTCCTTGCATCTCCAAGATCTTTCATATCAAAGTTGTCACCAAGACATTTTTGCACATGCTCAATAGCTTTTACACTAGGACTTATCAAAAGCATATCATCAACATAAATGAGCAAGTAAAATGGAACATTAACATCATCTTTAAAGTATAGGCAATGATCATACGCACTTCTTTTAAACTTCAAAGAGATCATGCAAGCATCAAACTTTTTATTCCATTGTCTAGGAGATTGTTTCAAACCATACAAGGATTTTTTAAGCAAGCAAACATGATTAGAATGTTTAGTATCAACAAAACCCTCAGGTTGCTTCATATAAATCGGTTTATCCAAATCACCATGCAAAAAAGCAGTTTTAACATCCATTTGTTTCAATTCCCAATTGAAATGGGCAACCAAAGCAAGCATAATTTGCACAGTTGTAAATTTCACCACACGAGCAAATATTCCAGTATAATCTACCCCCTCTTTTTGAGTAAATCCTTTAGCCACAAGCCTAGCTTTGTATCTAACATCATTAAGTTCATTCTTAACCTTAAACAACCATTTGCAATCAACAACAGAGCAATTAACAGGTTTAGGCACAAGAATCCAAGTGTGATTAACATGCAAAGACTCCATTTCTTCTTTCATAGAATTAATCCACTTTTTAGAATGACCAGATTTTAAAGCTTCCTTGTAGGTTTTAGGTTCATTATCATTTAACTCAAAAACATGAAAAGCATGAGTATCCAAATAATAATCATCAAATCTAAGGGGTCTCTTAACAGTCCTTCTAGGCCTATCATTAGCTCCACCTTGCAAATTATCATCATTCACATTCTCAAGATTATCAGATATATCATCAAACTCATTTTCAGCATTTTCATTATCAACATGAACATCATCAATTTCAAGTTTAGGCATATCATGCTCCACCTCGCTAGAAGTGTTATTAAACTCATGTAAAGGCAATGAAGCAGGTAAACAAGGAAAATTATGCTCATTAAAAGTAACATCTCGACTTATAATAATCTTGTAACCATGCTCATCCATAGACCACAATCTATAACCTTTCACACCATCAGGATAACCAAGAAAAACACACTTTTTTGCACGAGGTTCAAGTTTATCAAGTTTTTTATGAACAAACGCAGCACAACCAAACACTCTTAAGTTAGAATAATCAATTTTCTTACCATAGAAAACATGCTCAGGACATTTACCATTTAAAGGCACAGATGGAGATCTATTAATTAAATATGCAGCAGTACAAACAGCTTCACTCCAAAACTTTTTAGAAAGACCCGAAGTAGCAAGCATGCTTCTAACTCTCTCCATTAAAGTACGATTCATTCTTTCCACCACACAATTTTGTTGGGGATTATAAGGAACCGTCTTATGCCTTTTAATACCGAATTTTGTACAAAAATCATTCATTTGAGCATTACAAAATTCCAAGCCATTATCAGTCCTAAGCACTTTGATTTTCTTACCGGTTTGATTTTCAATAAGGGTTTTTCATTCACTGAATTTAGAAAACACATCAGATTTGTTTTTCATCAAAAACACCCAAACTTTTCTAGAGAAATCATCGATAATGGACAAAAAATACATGTTACCACTTTGAGTGGGCTCACTAGCAGGACCCCATACATCAACATGTAAATATTCAAGCACATCTTTGCAAGTGGAATTATTGGGGGAGGGAGAAACAGGAAATTTCACTTTATGTTGTTTGCCAAGTACACATGCATCACAGAAAGGAATACTAGAAATTTTATCATCACCAAAAGAACCATCTTTTTGCAAAATTTCCATACCTTTATTACTCATGTGTCCCAACCTGTTATGCCATAAATCAGTTTTGTCACCCTTGGACACATTCACAACATTTAAAAACTCAGATTGAGCAGAACAAACATACAAATTATTTCTTTTCTCAGCTTTGAAAATCACCAAAGTTCCTTTAACAATTTTTATAAAACCCTTACCCCATTTACCTTCCAAACCATCATCTTCCAATGCAGCACATGGCATAAGATTATTGCAAAGAGCAGGCACATATCTAACATTTTTCAAAGTATAAGTAACACCAGAAGAAAAACTCAAAGTCACATTACTAATACCCATAACATCACATTTTTTGTCATTCGCCATGGAAACAAAACAATTTTGAACTTTATTAAAAGTGGTAAACAACTCCTTAAACAGAGACATGTGATAAGTACAACCAGAATCAATGAGCCATTCATGCTTTTTCATATCAAAAGAATGCACAGAGTTCACACTAGGTTCAATAACCATATAAACATCACCATAATTCTCTTGACTAACAGCCATATTAGCATGCTCATTCTTATCCTGTTTTTCTTGAATTTTCTTAGGGCAATCTTTAATAAAATGACCAGATTCATGACAGTGAAAACATTTTCTAGCCTTAGTCCTAGACTTAAATCTACCTCTCTCACCATCATTTTTATCATGTTTCTTAGGCTGATTTTTCGTCTTAGTTCTACCTCTCACATGCATGACCTCACCCTTCACACTACCATGTTGTTTCAAATCCTGTTCTTTGCTTTTTAAGCCATTCACAACGATATCCAAAGTAACATCATCTCTACCATATTTAATAGCAGATTTCACATCATTGTAAGAATCAGGTATAACATTCAAAAGAACAATAGCAGTGTAATCATCAATGTGCTTGTCACCCGTTTGCTTTATATCTTGTATAAGTTTAGTGAAATTGTCAAGATTCTCATCAATATCCTTGTTCATGTCAAGTTTATAAAGGAAAAACTTTTCCAACAAAAACAATTTACTGGGTAAATATGTTTCATAGTATAATTCAGACAATTTATCCCATAACTCACGAGCACTTTTGAGATGTTTAACTTTACGAATCACACAATCAGACAAGTTCAATATAATGGCACTCATAGCAAGTTCGTTCATTTCAGTCTTCTTATCATCAGTGTCAGTGGTAGCATATGAATGATCAATGGCTTTTACAACTCTATTTTGAATTAAAACACATTTCATTTTATGCTGCCAAATAGCAAAATCAGACTTACCATTGAAAGGAACCAACGTGATATTCGTCGTAGTAGTAGCCATTAAGAAAAAACACAAGTAACCAAGCAAACATAAATCACAAATATCGAGCAAGAATCCTATATTCTAACAGCACGTAATCCCAAGCCTATCTGCGACCAGCGGTCTAATTTTACGAAAAAATTAAAAGAAGGGATAAGCCAATATACCTGAGCGATTGAATAATGGATCCAATATTTGTCTTGAGTGGAATAATAATAAATTAAAATTCTCCCTCAAATACCCAGACAAAGTCAACAAGGGGGATTTATAATTTAAGTATTACTTTCTGCATAAGTTAGTAGGCCACCACAGAAAATATATATATAATATTATATATATGAGTATGATTGCATAGATATATATATATATAATATTATTATCAAAGATTTTGTTGCAGCGGAATTTAAATCTGGGAACAACAGGGAAAAAAGAATTCAAACCTTAATCCTTACTTACCTTGCTGCCGACAAGACCCAGACCGAGGCTACCCTTCGAAGAGCGGCAGATCGGCGACGGCAGACGCGTACCTTCCCTACCAGGCTGTAGCAGATCGCCGACAACAGACACTTCAGGTTCACAGCAGCAGCGGTTCGTGGCGGCGGCGATTTTTTCGGCAACTCCTAGATCGGACAGCTCTTGATGCCACTGTAAGTTTTCCTTGTACTAAAAACAAGTGTAATACAAAAGAAAACAAATGGAGGAAAACAACAATAGAGAAAAAGAAATTAAAGAGAAACCGAAAACACCGGGCTCAGCGCCTAAACTCAAGTGGAACGTCACACGATGCAAGGGAACAACCTCGAGGCCTTCCTATCTCACCGAATTCTCACTCTTGGTAGCTCTTTCTCTTTTCTCACTCATACAAGAATTGTATTGTAAACCACACATTTCACCAAAGGACTAATGCCCTTTATATAGTGAAGACCACCCACGATTTCCGGCCATTAGCCATAATTCCCAATGAAGGGAAAGGAAAGTAAATCGTGGGATTGATACTGAAAGTGTGCGTGGGGTAGTATCTAGTGTTTAAGTAAAAAATAGAACAATGTTACACTAAATGTTGTGACAATTAGTGTAGCATTAACTCTAACAGAATACAAAAAGTAAACACAGTACACAGCGAAAGACTAAAACACTAAAACACAATAAGAACACAATGGAATAATTTTTAACATAGATTTTATTAATAACAAAACCTATGCTAAGCCTTACGGCGAAACAATAACTTAGTTCCTAAGTTATATACAAAAATGTCGTGTGAACTGTCTCAGCTATTACTTCAACATTCCACAAACAGAAACTACGATCGAGGCAGGTGCCTGAATCCGCAAATAGACTTAAGTGTAAGAACACTGTCTAAAGAACTAATCTGATCTATGATTCACTCTCACTCGATACAAGACTAGAACTAAGTACACTAGAAGGTGTGGTATCCCTCGGCGTACGTTAAATGATACAATTACTGACCATAACTCCGAACTAGGGTTGAACTCTCAAGAAGGTGTTACTCGAATAGTGCATACTTTGAAATGAAAGACTCCAGCGGTATTTATAGAGAAATAGCCAAGTTCTAGATCCTTCCATTATGAGATCCTATTTTTTAGGACCTCAACCTCCATGATCTTTCTAGATCCTTCTTCCATCTTCCAGGTCGTTCTATAATGCTCCAAAGCCTTCTAGTACGTTCTCCAACATTCTGGAATCTTCCAGGTTCCAGACTCTTGTAGAAGCTTCTAGAATCGTTCCTGAATGTGAGAGCATTTAGTACAACATTTAATGTAACATTTCAGAAATGACTTAGAATAAATCAAGGAAGGTCAAATTAAGATGTTGTTGATAATGTTAAAGCATTTAAGAGTTAACAACATCTACAGATACTAATTACCGTGATTAAGAGAAAGGTTGCCTAAAGTGTGAGATTTGGTAAGAAAGGAAAAATAGGGTTTTTCTCATATGGGTCAAAGCCATATAGTGTGGGCCAAGAAACCATTCCACTAAAATAGTGGGGCTAGACAAAGGCCCAACATTTCTCCACCTCTTTGGTCCATTCCCCTTTAAAGCATCATCATCCACTTATATTGAATCTAGGACTTATTCATCATCGCCCGTTAAACCTGCACAAGCAACAAACATGTTAGTAGTATGAGTCCAGTCAGACCTGCACACACAACACACTAGTTAGCACAGATTTAAAGTTAAGCACTTTCAAACACTTAATTGAGACTATAAGAAGTGCTAAGAAAATACAGTCTCGATCCCAAACAAGAACATAAAACCCATGCTATTAATCAATCGAATCAAAATTCAATAGTTTCAGACCTGAATTTCAGAAGGAGGAGAAGGGCGAGTGCCGTCAATAAGTCCGATTAGGCCTTGACCGATTAGAAGAGGGTATAGATGACTACGCCAAAGAAGAAAATTTGTAGAGGATAATTTAATGTTGAGCATGTGAATGAGAGTAGCATAGGGGAGAGTGTCCAATTTTTCTGGTTTATCAGAAGCAGAGGCCACGGTTGAAGTCTCCATGGCAGAAGAGAGAATGAGAAAAGAGTAAAAGCGGCGGAAAAAGAAAAACGTTTAAGAATTTAGGGTTTGTTGTTAATCGGCTGATACCATATTAAATGAAATATAATTGTATTTCTCATTGATTTTCTGAGAGTGTACAATACGAATATATACATATGAGCATAAAGACTTTCCTAATCTAATTAAGGAATAAGTCAAATAGTAATAAAGTGTAATCCCACAATTTTAGGGAAAACCAAATCACAAAATATTGAAAAAGTAATAAATCAAATATATTACGATTGATTTATTATATCAGTGCCTAATGTAGATGTAGAGTTTTGGGAAAGATAAAAAGGTTCTATTTTATTTTTTAGTGTTTTTTAAATTTTGATTTGATTCAAAGGTTAGTATGGACATTTCCACAATATTATGATTAATAAGGTAGAATGATGTAGTTTTCCTAGAAAAATGAAAATAAAAACTACCATTGAATTTTTTTACGAGAATATGCAACTATATTCAACAATTTTTTTACGAGATAATGCAACTATATTCAACATCTTTCAGCAATGAATGAGCTAATTGTCTGCTTTCTCCAAATTATGACTACATAATCACATAACAAGCTTACCATAATTACAAGATTCTATATATTCTTCCTATAGCTATGAATGATTTTACACATCTTCTAGCAAATATGTTGTCACTACTAAAATTGAGAAAAAGAGCAAGGTACTAGTATTTTAAAATTTAAATGCATAACCCAAAAAAATCAGCAATCCAATTAATTAAATGCATAACTCAAAAAATGAGTAATCCAATTATGTTAACTTTTTAAAGACATCCACAATTTAAGCAGCAAACAACTCCCAAACATGGAACACAAATTTAACATTGTGCACAATAAAAAAACAACAATTATTGGAAAAACAACTCATTCCAAAGAAGAAGAAAAAAAAAATCATTGAGCCAACACAGAGTAGAGAAAGGGGGAGACAGTGTTTGGCTGTGGAAACTCCAAAAATACCAATAATTCGACTCCACCAACACTATGAGGTCAGGAAATACCCACCCGTACCCGACCCAGAAACCGAACTGGTAACAGAAGAGCCTCACAATTCTATATCTCGAAGAGAAACCCAAACCCGAGGAACTTCTCATTCAACGTGAAACAACAATGTTGGGATATCCTAAAAAAAAAAAAGCAATGTTGGGGGATAAGGTAGAGAGAGTACGTTGCAGGTGAGAAGTGAAAAGTGATATTTGACGGAATGTTGGTAATTACTGCTTCTCCGCACTTCTCGTTTTTCTTCAACCATTATTCCACTCCGACTCTGCATTTTTTCCTTTTTTTTTTTTTTATATATATAGGAGAAACAAAATTAATGGTGAAACTGCACACTTCAATGGAGATTAGGGAGAGAAATGAGAAATTTGAATTATTAGACACAAGAGAGGGACTTGATTGGGGTACACAAATTAAAATTTCTGAAAGTGTATTATAAACCATTCGGATCCCATTTTGTTTGTTGGTGCAACTAATTTTTTGTTGCTATAATTCTTGAAACTCTGTATCTCACAGCAAAAAATCTCTATATTTTTTTGAAGATTAAGTTCATGTATAAAATATTGTGGAGTCCTTTATGCATTGCATTACATACAGTAACTTACATCCATTTCGACTTAAATTCTTTAAGGTATTTTTTTCAAATTTACTTCATTTTTATCTAAACATTTTCAAATTCTCCATAAATGTGAGTGTTTACGTGGTTTGCACATGTGGAATTAACAATTTGAGAATTACGACCAATTAAGTGTCCAATTTACATTCTTTCAAGTTCTAAAAATTTCAATTTACATCATTTAATTAAGTTCTAAAAATTTAAAATTGTACACTTCTAAAAATCTTAAAATTTACCATTATATATATATATATATATATAATGGTATCAATAATTTGGGAAATTTTAATTTTTAGGTGAAAAAAATTAATCAGCATTGAAAATGTGTTGCGTCAAAAAATAATACACCTTTAATCCGTCACCTCGGATGAGAACCCTTAGATTGGGTCGAGTTTAGAGTACATAATAAATACGTGTGAATTTTGAAAATAAAATGATGTTGAAAGAGTATTAATTTGTTGGAGTGTTTCTATATTGAGAGTGTGCAAGTAATTTTGAGACGTCTCAATATAAGGAGAGTGTGCGAAGGTAAGAAGCAATTTCAGCAAGGTAAGGGTTAATGGGAAAGCGAAGACCAGCCTTTAATTGAGCTTCCCAAAAAGCCAGACTCAGAGGACCGGCAAAATTAGGGCGTTCCTTCGGATGGGCGGCCCTAACAACATAATCCGTCGGGAACATTCCAGAACGAACAAAGGCAGCTACTCACTCCGTCGCGAGGGAAGATGAAGGGGATATCCTATTTTTTAGTGCTCGTATGGTTATGGGAAATAAGGAAATCAAACTAGAAGAGGAACCGGAATCCTCCGGGAAAGTCCCCTCTAATGAAGGGTGAGAAGAAGAGGACATGACGATAAAGTAAAAGAAGAAAAGGAAGCGAAGAAGGATACCTGAAACTGAAGGCACTACCCGTACGTAAGTGACTCGCCGGTGAACGTATCGAAGAACGAGCCTGAGAAAGAACGAGAAACTAAAAGGAAGAAGTTTTCGCAGATGGGAGAGGTTTTTTGAATTTGGGAAGTTATGATGCTAATTCAAGGCACCGGGAGAAAATCGAGGAAAGTGGCACCGAAATTCAATAAGAGGGCGTGTGACTCTGAGAACGACGACGGGTTGTCCTCTCTGTTGCGGGCGCGTGGGAGAAAAGTAGGTGCAGAATTCGAAGCGGTGCGAGAGTGAAAATTTGGAAAAGCTATTAACTGGCGGCAATTGATAAATTCAAGGATGGATTAAATTTCTTTATTCAGAAATAGAAGGATATACTTTCTTAGGATTGTATAACATACTCTTTGAAATCAAAAGGAAAAAAATGGTGGCGGTTGTGTGAGGAGATCTTTAGGTTAATTCATCTTACCTCTTTTTTTTTCTACTCTCATAAATTGGACATATTTTATGAGAGTAGGGGGAGTAGTTGATGCGGCCAAAATATGTCGTCTCCTGAAATAACGACACGTAGACAAAGACGAATTAACCTTGGTTGCTGAGAATAGTGGTTTTGTAGAAAGGATTAATACACTCCTGGATAAGGGGAGAAATAGGCTCAAACCTGATCCTCGGTTTATGTCCCCGACCCAAGTACCCTTGGCCCAAATAGCCTGGGCCCAAGTCCTCTCGACCCAAAGAGGGAATCACAGGAATTAAGTCTTGATCAAAAGGCCCAAGATGAATGTGGGCAAAGGAAGTTGGGAGATAATAACTGGCACCGAAGATCTAGGAGAAAGAGGCCAGTTATGGAACCGAGTCTTAAGGGAGCAGTTGAGAGAGAAGGGGAAGAAGGATTCTCCTTTTCCCCCCAGGTAAACCGCCAGGTATATAAGGAGGTTTTATTTATTATTTTGACTACGTTTTTACATACATAAGTAACACATATATTTTTACACGAAATACACAGAGAATACTTGAAAACATTACGATTCTTGCGAGAACTATCCCTCGATTCTTGGGAAAGTTCCTCTTTGATTGTCTAGAGAGCCTATCTGACTTGAGCGTCGGAGATTCCTCGCCGGAATCCCTTCCGGCGTGTCTTTGCAGGTTCTTTTGAGCTGAAGGGAGGATTTCTCGTGAGAAGGCCTACTCGGAAGTGACGGTTTATATACGAAAAAGGTCTTAATCCAGACGGGGAGATTCGGTATCACACCTCGTTACTTTGCGATCAGTCGGGCGTCACTTCCACACCTGCTCCGACTCAGATGGTACCTTATGATCCCACGTCCGAGGTTAACCAAAGAACTGCAGACCCGTGAACTCCTTTTCTCGATCAGAATCCTGAGAGAGTATCTCGGTATGTTTTATATTTTTTGTTCTCTTTTCCTGCCTGTCATGACTCATGTTATATCTCACCTCTTGAGTTCTTTTGCTATAAATACTCGAGAGCGAGGCGTACGCAGCAACCAAGTTCGAGATTTTCTATACGCTCGTTCACCAGCTGTGCAAGAAGGGTTGCCTATGCATATTTCCCGGGCTTGTCAGAACGTCGCTAGGGCTAGGACAATAGTGGATGAAGCTTTTGCTCAGGAGCAAGCGATGATTGATAACATGTGATCTCACATTGCTCTTGCGAATCGCTCCTTTATTATTTAATGATCTCACATTGCTCTTAATTCTAACAAATTTAACAAAAATATCACTTATTAAAAATTGGGGAAAGTAAAAATAATTAATCTTAAATATAGTTGGCTCTTGTAGGTCCCTAGTTGAGTGATAAGATTGAGTACGCTAGTAAAAGTCTAGAGGGGAGGGGTGAATAGACTTTTAAAAATCTTTCAAAATATCAGAATACACAATGCGGAATATCAGAATTAACAATGAGCCCTTAAAAATTTACACTCAACTACTACGAAGAACTTTTCAATGAACATTGATCTTGTCTATTCTATATGCAGATTAATCAATTAAGTAGTAATCAATCAAACAACAAATAAAACAGTAAAGTAAATCAGACACAAGATTTATAGTGGTTCGACAACTTGTCTACATCCACTCTCACAACTCCAGTTGTAAAATTTTATTAACTTGTCTTGTGGCTTTAAGTCCCAATAAATAAGACTTCGATCTTTTTGACAACACTTCCAAGTGTTTCTTCGATCTAACAACTAGATATTTAACAAGCAACTAGCAACTTGATCAATTAACAAAAACTATAAAGAAAACTTCTCTATATGTAGTAGTAGCCTTCTTGAATATGAACTTTGTCTTCTCTTTGGCTTCAACTTCAAACTTGTTTGAACTCTGTGAGTTTTCCTTTAACTTTGAATACTTCAATACACGCTTCAGTATATACAGTTTCAGTAGTCTTAGTAGTCCATAATCGTTGAATGTCTTCAGGTATTTATAGACTTCACTTGATCAAGATAAGTTTGTTATCCAACAACCTTTTCTTGATAACCACCTCTTGTAACAACTTCTTTTTATCTCTTCACGCGTTTCTTCAGTTAATTAGTTATTCCATAACTAACTCTTTATATCTTCACTTCTAGATACGATCTTATCTTCATTCTGTTATCTTCTCGCGTACTTAACTTGTCTTCTTTCGACACTTAGAATATTTCTCAGTTTCTCAGCACTTGTCTTGTCTTCACAAGTCTTCTTGTCTTGCAGTCTTCTTCTCTGTAGATCTTCAACATAGAACTAATCTAGTCCTATCAATCTAATCTTATCAAGACTATTACATTACATTAAGCTTTATAAACAACTTAGTCAACTTAGATTTATACATCAATATGAACATAAACATAAGCTTTTATACAATGATTATAAGCTTATCATAAAACCTATATGAAACTTCTTTCTTTCAACACTTAGTATTTTCATAGTACTTATAATTCGTACTTGTCTTTCCTTTTCTTTCAGTACTCTTCTGATCTTATCACAAGACGACTTCCATAACTAGATCAGTTCAACACTTAGAAATATATTCAAGTCTCTTTTTGGCTTATCAAAACTACTTCGTTCATCAATTAGGACTTATATTAGGATTCATATCCCAACAATTTCCCCCTTTTTGATGAAGCCAAAACTACTTGAATTATTTTAAGTATAATAGACTAGTTAAGTAGTTATCTTCTCAAAACGTTTCATCTTTTTATTCATAACGATAGATCAGAAAGATTACAATTATTTAACCAAAATAATTGAAATAAGTAAAAACACTTACAGATCTAATCCATACTTCCACCACTTGGAGTATCAGCCTCTGGATTCGGTGTTTGAAATGCTTCTAGGATACGTCGATGAATATCATAGATATGATTTTCATTGTCGATCTTCTCTTCCTCTAGCAAATCTTCTTCGAACTTCTTAATCGCATTATAGTCAACACGCTTTCCAGAACCTAACATAGGCGTTTCCCATCGTGGAAATTCTGGACATAGAATATTGTATCCAACAGCAGTAGCAATACGCATTATGAGATTCCATAAGTTGTTGTCTTCTGCTTCCATGAACTTCTCAAAAATTACGAACAGCTCATCTTTGCTAGCTGTATCACCATTCTTTCGAATAATCCAGTGAGCAATCTCCCATTTCTTCTTACCAATTTTCCACACATCTCTGTGTTCAGCATCTATAAATCTGTCAATGAGAGCATCCTCAATTGCATCTGGATTTTCCTTGTCATCTTGAAGTCTCTTGATATGTTTGCCTAACACCTTCTTGTTAGCATACTTATCATCTTCAAGTTTCTGCTTCTTCAACACTTCCGTTTCATCAATATCTACAATTATCCGACCTATTGACTCTTTCAACTTAGGTTCTCAGATTTCCAGCTTCCTTTTGACAACTCGCCTTGTCTGAACCTCTTCAGTCAATTTGCCTTTACCTTTTGCAGTTTTCAACTTTTCCTCAGCACTGATCTGATCTAACTCTGCTTTCTTCACTAGTCTTCTCCTAGTCGAACGAACAACAACATCAGGAACATCAGTCTGAATATCAGTCGCCTTTACTTCAGTCGTCTTTACTTCTTCAGTCTCTTCCCCCTTTTTGACTTCATCACTTGCCTTAAGAGTGAAAAGAGAAGTAAATCGAGTCATCTCTTCTTCAATAGCTTGCCTCATTAGATTAGTAGCTTTCTCTATCTGCTTCTGATGGCTTCCATCTTGACTCAGCTTTTCAAGACGATCTGCAGTGTACTCGAGCTTCTTGGAAGTAAGATTGAGTTCATTCTTGAAGTGAGTAGCAGTCAACTTCAACATCTTGTTCTCTTCAGTCATATCAGTCAATAATGCTCTAGCTTGCATAAACTGATCATGAGCTTCTCTTCTTTGAACATCTGCTATATCAATCTTTACTTTGTAGACTCTTTCCATCTTCTTCGATTCACGAGCAAGAACTCTTGCAAAATCAACTGAGATCTTCTCTGAATACTTGAGCTGGTTTTGCATGAATGTTTCCAACTGATTAAACATCTCTTGTTTAAATGCAGTATCCAACTGATTAACCTCGTTCATTATCATTTCCTTCGAATCAGTTACCAGCGAACTGTTCTGGTCAATCATTGCTTTCTTCAAATCAGACTTTAAAAACTCATCTATTGTTGTCTTGATGACTTGTCTCAAGTCGTCTTTCAACTCTTCTATAGATGCAGATGGAATGGATTACATAACTTCTACAGGAACAACTTCTTCCATCATCTCATCTTCTTCAGCAATAGGCACTTCAACCAACTTGTCTTCTAGCTCAATAGTCAAGACCTCGTCTTCTACTACTTCCTCTGGAACGACACTTCCAGCGATAGCTTTCAAGTTTAATGGGGGAGAGTAAGGAAAAATTGATAACCTTGCTTCCTTAGCTCTGCGCTCTGCTTCATCACATTCCTTCTTCACTATTTCAACTAACCTTGCAGTGTAAGCACACGTCTCTGAAGGAAAGTATTTCTCCACTTGTCTGGTTATCTGACCAACATTGCACCTTGGACCGTGCGCATGCTCAACTTGGAATTTGAAGACAATTCCTCTAAGTTGATCAGAAACGTTCTCCAGACTGATAATCGGATCAGACGACTCCAACTCTTCTACTGGTTCTGCTTCCAGCATCTCTTCGTCTTCCGCGAAATCAACTTCTGAGACTTGCACACCAACACTTGGCTTCTCAATTGATAAAACATCATCAGGAATGTTTAACATTTTCTTAACAAGACTAGTCAAAGCTTCAGCAGTCCTTAACTCCGAATGCTTCTTGACAACACTGATCTCCTTCTGTTCAAGTTCCCAGTCTTGAAAATTGGAGATTCCGCCCATACCAGTTATCACTTCAAACATGTCTTCACATGGTCCTTCTCTCAAGGAAACCCATGTGCAGATGCGAATTAGTTTCTCATACGCCTCTGAACTGGTATCAATCTCAACAGACGGGAGCATCTTCTTCAGGTTCTTAGTCATCTGTGCTCGGAGCCTCTTCTCCCTTGGGCACATCGGATAGTTGACCAGGTTTGAAAATCTATTAATGGGAGTGGTCTGAGTGAGTGGGGTCCTCGTCTCAGTTGCTGAAGTGTCAGCTAGTGGAGTTCCCATAATAGACGGGTTAGGTGGTTTAACATATTATGTTGAGGGTAAGGTTATTTGGGTGGTGGTTTTTGTTGGTTTGGTTGGGGATTGAACAAGAATGTCATCTGAAGGAGCATCTTCAGGATGAACAAAAACTGGGGCATGCTGAGTCAATAAAGAACTCAAGTGCTGAACGAATTTGGGAGTGGTTGAAGGATCTGGTCTAGCACGAGAACGAAGTGTTCTTGCCTTCTTCTTGATTGGAACAGATGAAGGGGATATAGAGGGAATAGTAGAAGAAGTACTAACCATTCTTGATGAAGATTCGGCCACCAGACGAGTAGGAGGGGGAGGACCAGACAAGTCGCCTCTTGGTATTTGACTTATTCTGAGCTGGTACTCTTCTTCAGTCTCCTTCTCATCTTCCGAAGACTCATCTGTTTCAGTTTCCTCATAATCTTCTACAAGCTCAATCATAGCCTCGTCAGAAACATACTGTACTAGTGCACCACTAGTACCACCTTCCTCAGCCTGCGACTCCTCTTCTTCCTCACTAGAAGACTCGTCTTCAATTATAGCGTCTCTGGGATTTATTCTGATTTGCTCACGCCCCATCTTCCTTTCTTTTGTCTGTCTATCCACAACATCTTTCCTCAAATAATATTTCAACACATGAAATGGCTTTCCTTTGCTCCAATCCTTCTTGTTTGGTAACAAGACTGGTAACAGAATACTCACCTTGTTTCAAAAACTCACAGTAGCTGATACGACCCACTCTCTGGCGTCCGTATCCACCTTAACATTCATTGCAAAATACATAACTCTGTCCATGAAGAGTTTTTGCCAGTTTCCTTCAGTAATTCCATCATAAATTGCCATCACTCTTGTCTTCTAAAGAGTGACTGAATCGAAATTGTCGGTGACACCAAGCAACATCTTGCTTGCAATGTCGAGTAGGGTTTTGTATTTTGGGAGCAACTGCTTCTTCTTCACAGCAGGAATCTTTCCATCGTTGCCCAGCTTCAATTTCTTTCCGCAGAAGATACTCAAATATCTCAATTCTTGGCCTGTGGCATACATATCCACATCAATCGATCCTTGCTTCAGACCAAAGACCTCATCCAGCATTTCTCTGGTGATTTTGATCCGCTTTCCACCAATGAAAGATTCTATGTACTTACCTCGATGAGTGGCAGTGGCATAGAATTCTAGAACTTCATCCTCAAACACCACATCTGGCACAGCCTCCAAATATGGATTCAAACCGCATCGGAAACACTTGATTAAAATCTCCTTGTTGTCTTCAGAATGCCTTCCCTTGAAGAACAGTGAACTTTCCACATGCACTTTTCCTTCAGCTACATATCTCTCCACATCAAACCTAGCTTGCATGTTAGATTCAACATCTAGAATAGTGATCGGCATTTTAAGTATAGAATGTCTCGAACACAAAGAGTAGTAGGGTTGAGAAAGATTTAGAGTTTGAAAATAGAAAAGTAGAGTAAACGTGGGAGTGATTTCCGAAAATGAAGGGTTTTATGAAATTTGGGGTTTTGAATCGATTGGCCAGGATGAAACCGATTGATCTAACGGTAACAAGTCGACCTTTGAAATTCAGTTGTGTAATCGAGAATATAATGTGATTCAGTATTGTAAATTTCAGAATCCGCCTTTGTTATTGGTTAGGACAGTAGAGTGTACTCATCTAACCTAGTCCAGTAGTTTTTAGGCGGGAACTGGGTGTATACACCTCATTTAAATGGAGTGTATAAATCCAGTTTTAGGTTTTCCAGAATTTCGCAATACAAAATTACATTGATACCCTTAATTCACTTCTAAACACTTAGTGAATTTGAGACACATAAGAACTTATCTGGTCTGTTCGAGTTCATCATAACAGATTAGTAGACATTAGTTGCACTAGACGAGTTCCCCCTTCGACTGTGCTTATCTATCTGACTGTCGAACCTTTTCATGTGCCTATCTCGTCTTGAGCGACGTGTGAGAGTAGATACGAGTAGTAGAGTGAAATAAATAAAATGAATATCATTCAAAATCAGTACTCAAGGTTCGATCAAGATGACTTTTAACAAACTTAAGAGTCAACATAAGGATATTTAAGAAATCATAGATTCCCCCCTTAAATGTATATTCTCCTAGTATTACCCTCAGCTTTACCAGCTTCCTCATCGGGTTGTTTGGTCATCTTGTCTGACCTTGTATACCTGGATCTAGTCAAGTCTGAAGGTAGTGTGACTTGTCTATGTTGAACTTGTCTGTTCTGCGATTGACTTTGCTTTTGTGTACCTGTCTTGTTAGTTGCAATACTATGCAGTAGTAGGGTCTAGATCAATCAATCCTAAACTAATGCATAACTCTTGAAACCGTGCTTCAGCCAGTGGTTTTGTAAGAATGTCAGCTCTCTGAATGTCAGTGTGAATCTTTTCCATGCGTATATGCTTCTTCTCAACATGATCACGTATGGAATGATGTTTTACATCTACATGCTTACAACGTGTATGCAAAACAAGATTTTGAGTGATAGCAATAACACTATTACTGTCACAAAATATAGGTACATTCGATTCTACAATATTGTAGTCTCGGAGTTGTTGCATTAGCCATAATAGCTGACTACAACAACTACCTGCAGCCATATACTCTGCTTCAGTAGTAGAGGTTGCTACACTTGTCTGTTTCTTTGAAAACCATGAAATGAGTTTAGAACCAAGAAATTGACATGAACCAGATGTTGATTTCCTATCTATTCTGCAACCACCAAAGTCCGAGTCTGAATATCCACTTAAGAATAGATCATCATCTGTAGGGTACCATAAACCTCGATTAATGGTTCTTTTCAGATATTTCAATATTCTTTTAGCAGATTCCAGGTGACTTTCCTTGGGGTTAGCTTGAAATCGTGCACACACACCAACAACAAAAGTTATATTTAGCTTACTGGCAGTCAAGTAGAGTAATGAACCAATTAGACCACGATAGTATGATTGATCAACGCACTTACCTCTTTCGTCAGGATCCATGCGGTAGACCAGTAGCATTGGTACACCAACAGTTTTGCAGGTTTTGATGCCATACTTATCAAGTAGATTACGAGTATACTTGGCTTGATTTATGAATATGCCTTCAGCAGTTTGTTTTACTTGGAGACCAAGAAAGTAATTCATTTCTCCCATCATGGACATTTCAAATTTACTTTGCATGAGCTTTGAAAAGCTCTCACTCATGCTTTTGTTGGGTGAACCAAAAATGATATCATCCACATAAATTTGAACGAGTTGGATATCCTTGCCTTCTTGTCTTCTGAACAAGGTTCTATCGACCTTGCCCTTAGTAAAACCATTTTCTAATAGAAAGAGAGAGAGAGAGTGCCATACCAGGCTCTTGGAGCTTGCTTCAGTCCATACAAAGCTTTATTTAACCTGTACACTTGATTGTCGTTTACTTCGAAACCTGGGGGTTGTTCTACATATACCTCTTCAGCAAGAATACTGTTAAGGAATGCACTTTTAACATCCATTTGAAATACAGTAAACTTCATATAAGCAGCATATGCAAGAAACAATCGAATGGCTTCTAGTTTAGCAACAGGTGCGAAGGTTTCATCATAGTCTATGCGTTCGGCTTGTGAATAGCCTTGGGTTACTAGTCTAGCCTTATTACGTATGATTAAATCATTCTCATCTTTCTTATTTTTGAAAATCCACCTAGTGTCAACTACATTATGGTGTTCTGGTCTATCGACAAGTTCCTAGACGTCGTTTCGAACAAATTGGTTCAACTCGTCTTGCATGGCGATGATCCAATTACTATCAGTCAATGCCTCTTTAACAGTTTTAGGCTCGATAGATGAAAGGAAACAGCACCAACAAAACAGAGATGGACTCGATTGTTCTTGTGACTCAAAGAGTTGGCGTCTAGTCTTTACACCAATAATAGAGTCACCAATGATATTATCAGTGTTATGAGCAGATTTCCACGTCTTTCTAGACTTAACAGGCATGCTTTCATCATCTAAATCAATAGCATCATGCATATCTACATCATTTATATCAGCAGATTTTACAGGAGTAGACGAGTCAACTAGAGCAGGCATGTCAACTGGTCTAGTAGACTTACCTTTGTCACTTACCTTCACCTCGTCATCTGACTCGAGGGCTTTCAGGAATTGATTATAGGCTTGAACTGATTCGTACACTTCAGATTCTTTGTCAGATTAAATCTTTAAGTCGTTCACTTTCTTACTGATCTGGTCGGTAGACGAGTCCTGTCGAGATTCATCGAAAACAACATGTGGTGTTTCTTCCACACACAGAGTAGAGTAGTTAAACACTTTAAATACTTTGCTCGTAGAGGAATATCCTAAAAATATCCCCTCGTCTACCTTAGCATCAAAGGCATTTAACTTACTTTTCCCATTGTTATGGATGAAACACTTGCATCCGAATATATGGAAATATGAAATTCTAGGTTTTCTACCTTTCCATACCTCGTAAGGCGTCTTACCTAGTGCTTTGTTGATAGCACTTCTATTCTGGGAGTGGCATGCAGTATTGATTGCCTTTGCCCAAAAATTTTGAGGAGTGTTATACTCGGCTATCATGGTTTACAGGCTTCTTTGAGTGTTCTATTCCTTCTCTCAGCTACACCATTTTGTTGTGGAGTCCTAGCTGCACTAGTAAGGTGCTGGATACCACTTTTAGATCAAAAATCTTTGATATAGCTATTGATAAATTCAGTCCCCTTGTCACTACGTATCTTGACAATGGGCTGACTCTTCTCAACCTGTAACTTCTTCAACAGATCAGGTAGTAGAGTTTGTGTATCACTCTTCTTGTGTAAGAAGACTACCTAAGTAAACTTAGAATAGTCGTCTACCACAACAAGTGTGTACCTTCTACCGTTCAATGTTGGAGGAGTTATAGGACCATGAAGATCCATGTGTAGAAGTTCTAAAACTCTACTTGTTGAGAGAGTAGGAATTGACTTAAATGAACCTTTTACCTGTTTACCTTTCTAACATGCGTCACATACATGTGATTTGAAATAGATTTTGTTGGGTATACCTTCGACGAGGTAATCTCTTGCGATATTATTAATCACCTTAAAGTTCATATGACATAGGCGTCTATGCCATAGCCAACTGAGTTCTTTAGGGTTCTTACGAAGAACACAAGTGTCCCTTGGACAACTATTCCAATTCACAATGTACACGCTGCCTTGTCTGATACCGACGAGCAGTACAGTGTGAGTCCTCTTGTCGATGATCTCACATTTTCGACTCTTGAATTGTACCTTATAACCACGATCACAAAATTGTGAAACAGATAGTAAATTGTATTTCAAACTTTCTACGTAGGATACGTCTTGTATCTCTACATCTCCATTTCTGATGTAACTGAAACCTTTTGTAACAGCAGTTGAGCTATCACCAAAGATCACCTTGGGTCCTTCTTGTTCGTAGTAGCTCGATAGAAGAGCATTGGTACCCGTCATGTGGTGCGAACAACTACTATCGATGTACCAAGTTTCTCCTACAAAACCACCTTTCTTAAACAAGTCAAGTCAACCCTGCAATGATGATATTTAATAATTTTGGTACCCTCCTTGTCTATTGGGGTCCTAGGGGGGTTAGTAGAGTTCAGAGGAATCCAAATGTACATAGGAGTTTTGAACAAATTTGACCTCTTAAGCTTTCTACCATGCTTGTTACAAAATAGTACCCTGTTGTCCTTATCTGGATTATCTTCAGACCTTGGGTCTACTCGTTTGAGATAGCCTTTCAACTTAACCTCTACTTGAGTAGGCATAGGCCTTTGATAATAAGAATATGGCTTATATGCATTAGGGCCATAGGGTTTATAGAAACGTTTAGGTCTTTCCTCTCTTATGATATCGTATGATAAAGGTGGAGGATATAAGACAGGTTGAGTACGATATTTTGGAGCAACCTTCCTAGGCCTAGTTGAGTAGAGCTGAGACTGCCTTACGAAAGGAGGTCTAGGCTCATTCCAACGAGTCTGTACTTGTCTAGTCCCTGTCTCTTGAGGATATCAATCTTCGTATCTGACCTGGTTTGGTCGTCCACGACTAGTGGTCCTCTTTTGACTAGTTCTAAATAGAACAGGTTTGTTGTTAACATTCTTTTTACCACCTTTGGTAATCGGAGTGTTAACTCTAGTCTGCTTATGTGCATTGCCTTTGGATGATGTTCCAATATCGTATTCCATTGGTCTTTTCCCTTTATCTTTTGTCAAAGAACTTGAGCTAGCACCAGTAGGGTTCTTAGTGACATGAGTAGACGAGTCAGGTGTATCTGCACCCAACCCTGTCTTGTCATCTGGAGCCCTATACCTATCTGACAATTGTTGATTAATCATTGAAGAATTAACCAAGTCAGTAAGTTTAAGGTCTAGATTTACGACTTCAGTCTCTAAGAACTTATTGCGCTCTTCAAGTCTTTTGCACTTGTTCTTTAAAACATTGAATTCATTAGTCTCTGTTGCATGTGTCTTTAATAAATCTTGATACAACTTATATGTCAACGCATACTTGTCTTTGAGTTGTCTCAACTCTTCTGTCAAGCGTTCGTTTAGAATAGTTGTATTAGGATCTACTTTAGACTTAGCTTCTTTAAGATCAATGATTTCTTGTTTTAGTGCGATGTTCTCATCACTGACTTCCATGAATGCCTTGTTAGCAAGTAGGAGGTCTTCTTCAGTCACTCCAGTGGAATGATGAAGACTACTCCCTACTCCACTGTCGGCAGTATCACTTTCGTCAGAGTCAGAGTCATCACATGAACGAAAAGAAGTTGGAGATGATACCTCTTGTTCGATTTTCGCCATTAGGATTAGGCCATCTTCTGCTATGAACGCTTCTTCTTCGTTATTAGAAGGGTAACTAGATGAAGACGAAGGTAACTCGTCTGAATCCATTTCAGAGTCATCGTTAGCCAACATAGCCTTCTTACCCCTATTGTATCTTCGTTCCCGTCTGGCCTTCCTTTATTCTCGATCATCTGTGCTCAGGTACGGACATTCGTAAATGTAATGACCTGGTTTCTCACAATTATAGCATAATGGATCGTTAGTAGACTTTTTCACATGAGAATTATCCCTTCTCTTGTCTCGCATATCAGAACGTCTAACCTTCCTGTCCTCAGAGTTTCTATCTCGCCTGGTCTCTTTCGAGATCTCATCTCTCCTTTCGGATAATTTTCGATCTCGTCTGGTCTCAGACGATTCCTTGTTAGCAGAACCTCTAAAGTCTTTGTAGAAACGCTTATATCTACCGTATCGTTTGTTTAACTTGTCGAACTTCCTAACCATAAGACTCATCTGATCTTTCAGACTTAGATCAGAATTATCTAACTCGTCCTTAACACTAGCAGACTTAGTCTTAGACTTAGACTTGTCTATTCTAGAGCTCCTAGACGAAGAAGTCTTAAAAGCAACATTTTTCGACACAGTTTTCTCTCTATCACTACTAGCTATAGGATCATCCTCATCTAAGTAGAACTCGTGTGCCTTGAGTGATTGGAACATTGTCTCGGCAGACCATTCATCAATGTCCTGAGTATTTTTTATGATCATTTTGACCATCTTCCATCTAGCGTCTAGACTCTTAAGAATCCTCAAGTTGATTTCACGATTAGTATAAGTCTTACCTAGTACTTCCAAATCATTCATAATACGTGTGAAACGAGTATCTAACTGGTCTATATTTTCACCAGGGTTTATATTTTTTTTAGTCCATTAAGTTACCATGTTTTTGAATTTAGTCCATCAGATTACCACTTTTTGAATTTAGTCCATTAAGTTTCGATTTATTTTGATTTTGGTCCAATAACCTGCTATAGCAGGTTTAGCAGGTCATTTTTTAAAACGCACCCCATAAAATGTTATACACACCCCAATGTTAAATACACCACACTAAAATTTAAAAAACTTTTGTTATTACTATACACACCCCAATTCTTTCCTATTTAATAAATTGTCAAAAATAATTAAATTAAAAAACGTAAGAATTCAAATTAATATAAAAAATATAAATAAAATCTATAAAAAATAGCCTAATCTTCAAAAATTAAATAAAGCTAAAAAAAATTAATTAATTTAATTAATTTAGATGATTTTTTACTATTTTTTAAGATTTTTATTTTAATTAAAAAATCTTCAAAAACATTAATGTGAATTCTCTTTGGTAATTGTGAATTCTCTGCTTCCCAAGCAACAAAAACAATTCGATTTTCATTTGAAAGTGTGTTGGCGAAGCCTCTCTTGTTTCCAATAAATAATAATATGAGTCTTATCGACATTTTTATAGAAGTTAGAAGGTAAATGAAACATTAACAAAATATTGGATTTTTAAACTTTTTATTTTATTTTCCTTTAAAAAAAAATTTATTACATGAACCTACTAACACCCCATAAATATTATATACACTCCAAATGTTAAAAACAAAAATTCAAAAAATCAATTAAAATTAAATAAAATTATAAAAATATTTAATAAATTATCAAAAATAATTTAATTTAAAAAAAGTAAGAATTCAAATTAATATGAAAAATATAAATAAAATCTATAAAAAAAAAATACATAAATCTTCAAAATTTTAATAAAGCTTAAAAAATTAGTTAATTTAATTATTTTTAAAATTTTAGTTGATTTTTTAATATTTTTGAAGATTTTTTAATAAAAATAAAATTCTTCAATAATAGTAAAAAAATCAACTAGATCTTCAAAATTAATTAAATTAATTAATTTTTTTTTAGCTTTATTTAATTTTTGAAGATTTAGGCTATTTTTTATAGATTTTATATATTTTTTATATTAATTTGAATTCTTACATTTTTTAATTTAATTATTTTTGACAATTTATTAAATAGAAAAGAATTGGGGTGTGTATAGTAATAACAAAAGTTTTTTAAATTTTAGTGTGGTGTGTTTAACATTGGGGGTGTGTATAACATTTTATGGGGTGTGTTTTAAAAAATGACCTGCTAAACCTGCTATAGCAGGTTATTGGACCAAAATCGAAACTTAATGGACTAAATTCAAAAAGTGGTAATCTGGTGGACTTAATTCAAAAACATGGTAACTTAATGGACTAAAAAAAATATAATCCCTTTTCACCAGCCTTCATCTTAAATGATTCGAACCTTTGTACAGCTGTGGATAACTTACTCTCTTTGATCAAGGTAGTCCCTTCACAAATGATAGCAAGTCGATCCCACATGTCTTTAGCTGACTTACATTTTAATACTTTTCCCAGATACTCGTTGGGAAGGGTATGTAAAATATAGTTCTTAGCTAAACTGTCCAGATTGTTCTGTCTCATTTCTTCCGAAGTGAGTTCTGACCTTGGCTTGGGACGAGTACACCAACGGCCTTTGAGGAATCCAGTGCAGCAGTGTTTGGCACCATGGTAACGATCGGACCTTCTTTTACGACAGACACCATCAAGTCGTGCGTCGAGCTAAAGATAGCTTCCATATATCCTGAGTTTCCAGTAATCATAATCCTGGACTGAAAACTTAGGCAATTTGTTAGCGCTTATTTCCATAGCCATGATTTCAAGAAGATCAAATAGGAATGTAACAGACAGATCAAAGATACAATAAAATCAAGAACAGTGATATGATTAAATAAAAACGGACACAAAGACTTCTCTCAAAGTCTATGGGTGATCAAGAAACAACAGTCCAAAGAACTACTGCTCTGATACCACTTGTAGGTCCCTAGTTGAGTGATAAGATTGAGTAAGCTAGTAAAAGTTTAGAGGGGAGGGGTGAATAGACTTTTAAAAATCTTTCAAAATATCAGAATACACAATGCGGAATATCAGAATTAACAATGAGCCCTTAAAAATTTATACTCAACTATTACGAAGAGCTTTTCAATGAACATTGATCTTGTCTATTCTATATGCAGATTAATCAATTAAGTAGTAATCAATCAAACAACAAATAAAACAGTAGCGTAAATCAAACACAAGATTTATAGTTGTTCGACAACTTGTCTACATCCACTCTCACAACTCCAGTTGTGAAATTTTATTAACTTGTCTTGTGGCTTTAAGTCCCAAGAAATAAAACTTCGATCTTTTCGACAACACTTCCAAGTGTTTCTTCGATCTAACAACTAGCTATTTAACAAGCAACTAGCAACTTGATCAATTAACAAAAACTATAAAGAAAACTTCTCTATATGCAGTAGTAGCCTTCTTGAATATGAACTTTGTCTTCTCTTTGGCTTCAACTTCAAACTTGCTTGAACTTTGTGTGTTTTCCTTTAACTTTGAATACTTCAATACACGCTTCAGTATATACAGTTTCAGTAGTCTTAGTAGTCCATAACCGTTGAATGTCTTCAGGTATTTATAGACTTCACTTGATCAAGATAAGTTTGTTATCCAACAACCTTTTCTTGATAACTAACTCTTGTAACAACTTCTTTTTATCTCTTCACACGTTTCTTCAGTTAATTAGTTATTCCATAACTAACTCTTCATATCTTCACTTCTAGATACGATCTTATCTTCATTCTGTTATCTTCTCACGTACTTAACTTGTCTTCTTTCGACACTTAGAATATTTCTCAGCTTCTCAGCACTTGTCTTGTCTTCACAAGTCTTCTTGTCTTTCAGTCTTCTTCTCTGTAGATCTTCAATATAGAACTAATCTAGTCCTATCAATCTAATCTTATCAAGACTATTACATTATATTAAGCTTTATAAACAGCTTAGTCAACTTAGATCTATACATCAATATGAACATAAACATAAGCTTCTATACAATGATTATAAGCTTATCATAAAACCTGTATGAAACTTCTTTCTTTCAACACTTAGTATTTTCATAGTACTTATAATTCGTATTTGTCTTTCCTTTTCTTTCAGTACTCTTCTGATCTTATCACAAGACGACTTCCATAACTAGATCAGTTCAACACTTAGAAATATATTCAAGTCTCTTTTTGGCTTATCAAAACTACTTCTTTCATCAATTAAGACTTGTATTAGGATTTATATCCCAACAGCTCCAATGATCAAATCTTAAAATATTTGTTTATCGGTATTTAATTAATGTTAAGCGTTGACACATAACTGTCAATCTGACATACTTCCTTAATTATCATTTTAAATTTTATTTTTTCACATTGCCTTATTGATGTTTAATACAATTAGTTGTCCAATTTACTATACCTTGTCTCTTATAATTAATTTTCTTTCGATTTTTTTTCCTTTTATATACGTTTATTTATCATATTATAAATATAAAAAAATTATAATTATAATTTATTTAAATATTATTACTCCCATTTCTTTAAATTTATTATTCTCATTTTTTTTAAATAATATTATTCACAATATTTATTTATCAAATTAATCTATATTTATTAAAAGAAGAAATTAACATAAGAAATTTGAATGGGAGGATATATTTTTTTACTGGTGTTTGAAGATTAAGTTCATGCATAAAATATTGTAAAGTCCTTTATGCATTGCATTACATACAGTAACTTAGATCCATTTCGACTTAAATTCTTTAAGGTATTTTTCTTAGATCCATTTCAACTTAAATTCTTTAAGTATTTTTTTTTTAAATATTTACGTCATTTTTATGGAAACATTTTCAAATTCTCCATAAATGTGAGTGTTTGCGTGGAACAATTTGAGAATTACGACGAATTAAATGTCCAATTTACATTCTTTCAAGTTCTAAAAATTTCAATTTACATCATTTAATTAAGTTCTAAAAATTTAAAATTGTACACTTCTAAAAATCTTAAAATTTAAAGTCTACAAAAAAAAAAATATATATATATATATATATATAATGGTATCAAAATTGGATAAAAATATCAACATCCGGAAATCATAATTTGGGAAATTTTAATTTTTAGGTGAAAAATATTAATGAGCATTGGAAATATGTTGCGTCAAAAAATAATACACCTTTAATCCGTCACCTCGGATGGGAACCCTTTGATTGGGTCGAGTTTAGAGTACATAATAAATAAGTGTGAATTTTAAAAATAAAATGATGTTGGAAGAGTATTAATTTGTTGGAGTTCTTCTATATTGAGAGTGTACAAGTAATTAATTTTGAGACGTCTCAATATAAGAAAGGTGTGCAAGTAACGACGAGACTAATGGAGTACAATTTAATACTAAGTAACATTTACAATATATATATATATATATATATATATATATAATTGGAATTAATTGAAAAATATTTTAATAATAAAAAAATTAGAATCAAAATTAATATAATTAAAAATACAATTTTAATATTATTATAGTTTAAAATCTGAAAGATAATATGATTAAGAATACCAATTAATTAACAATGGATATTTCGCGGAAAGTCTCGATCAATTTCGCGCGAGGCTAAAATTTAAATTATAAAAAAAACGTTGGTGAAAGAAAGAACCTATATATACACACTTCCTTAATTATTACAGTAACATTCCAATTAAATTTCCTAGCTTTTTTAATCTTAGTTGCCATGGCGCCGTCGTCTAATGTCAACACAGTCAAGAAAACCCTTGGCCGACGGAAGATCTTAATAAGGAAAATCGAAAAGAAGACGAGTTTGCAGGTAACTTTCTCGAAGCGACGCGCGGGTTTGTTCAAGAAAGCTAGTGAGCTCTCCATTCTCTGTGGTGCCCAAGTAGGCATTCTCATCACGTCGCCTGCCGGAAAGATTTTCTCATTCGGCCACCCCTCTGTCGACGCCGTCGTCAACTCTTTCTTGGTTCCTGATCCTATTGTAGAAAGTGATCATGATCAGTACGAGGAGGTTCTTAACGTTGAGAAGACGAGTCAAAGTTGGTGGAGTGAACCCTACGAGAGTTTAGAAGTGCACGAGCTTGAGGAATATTTGAAAGCGTTGGAGAGTTTGGCGGATAATGTTTCGAAAAGGGCTGATGAGATGCAGATGCAGATGGGGGCTTCTTCTTCATCAACTAGTTTGGATGATCTTATTGAAAATCATCATCTATTTGATTTTAATTACTAGTTTCTAGCTAAGTGATCAATATTAAAAAAAAGGGCTAGCTGAATTGGATGCATGATTTTATTGATATATTTGATTTTAGTTTCTTGTTGAAATAACAATTGTACGTGGCGGGAAGAATTAATTTGAAAGAATGTTTTTTGTTTTGTGTAGAATTTTTCGAGGGTTTCGCATAATATGGCTATCAATATTTTTGCTGAGTTAATTCCTTATAAGTTGAGATGAGAAGTTTTAATTTTATAATTCTTTTATTTGGGTTTTATGAGTTTTTTTTTTTTTAAAGATTATTTATGTAAAAGGTAAAAATTCGAGGAGAAAGATAAGTTAACATTTTTTGAGTGAAGTTAATATTTACTTTTTAAGAAAAAAGAATTATAAAATTGGAAAAAAAAAGGGGGGGAATTTATAAAATTAAAATTTTTGAACCTCGCGCGTCCTCCCACTTTAGAAAGGGAGGTGGGAGATGAAGGAATCTGTCTCGTTTGTAATGTGAAGTATTGTAGCAATTGCGTGCTCAGAGCAATGGGTTAGAATTAATTGTAAATTGACATTAAGAATGTTAAGTACTAATTAACATTGAGAATTTTACATTTTATTGAAATTGTTTTTTTGGTTTTTTTAGTGGTATGATAAATAACAAAAATTTAGGTGGTGCTTTTCTCCAAGTCTCAAGTGCAAACAATTTATATTAGGTTAGTTCATACAAAAATGTAAAATTTTGACTTTAAACGGGATCCCGCAAGTGGGCGATGAAATTGATCTCCCGAAATTAGTCGATCCATAATTAGATCAGATACCCGAGACTTTAAAAAAAAAGGACAAAAACTTATATGAAATATTTACTAAATTAATGGCCAATGTTGTAAAAATTGATATTCTTACTACAATTGTGGGTTTGATGAAAAAAACTAAGTTAAATGTATAATGCTATGAAATATTTGGTGGGTAAAAATCACAATTTTGTGGGCATTTACATTTATCTACAGAATACCAACGAAAAATATTTATCGAAAAACATTTGTAGGCAATTCGCTCGTAGATAAATTGTTTACCTACGAAAATATAATTCGTGGGTAATTAGATACCATAGGCAAAACATTAACCTACAAAATATTTAGTAGATAAATCCGTAGGTAAATTTTAATAACAAAATTTTCGGTGGGTAATTCAGAATATATTTTATTAATAATTTTTTTTTTTTTTTGCCTACAGAACTAGTTCTGTTGCGAATTTGAAAAAATGGTAGTATATAGGTATTTTTCTTACAAATAGCTTTATTTATTAGTTCCAAAATTTTCAGAATACCATAAACAAAAAGATTTGTATGCTAGAACTAATTTATTTGAATTTTTATAAACATAAGAGTGGTTGAATAAATAAAAGTTTCAATCATTCAGACTAAAGAACAATCACAAAATATATCCAACAATTACAAAGAAAATGTCTACAGCTCTTTGGTGCTCTGGTGCTCAACTTCTACGGACACAGCTTAAATGTAAATAACTTCAGTGCAACATAAAACCTGCTTAAATGTAAATAACTTCAGTGCAACATAAAACCTGCAAAGTTGAAAAAGAACCGCAATGGTTGCAAAAACCCAAATTATTCCCTAAGAACAAAAGTTTGACCTATGAAAAAGAATTGCATGGTATTCACATAAAGTAATCTCAATAGATTTAAATTTTGTTAAGCACTTGCATATAAACTAATAGAGTTAAGATATTGAGCGAACAAAAAATAGAAATAACATGAACAAATCCCAAAAAACGAGTTAATAAAAATGAAGTTTTAGTGCATTAACTTGCTTACCATGTAATATCCCTTAGCATGTTGTATAACAACCACTGACTTTCTTAGCTTTGCGAACTTGTTTCTGAGTATATATTTCCCATCATCCCAATAGACATTTTTCTGCAAATTCCAGACATGATTATCACCTCCCATATCACATAGCTAGGTAGTTGTGACAATTAATCAAGAACTCAAGTAAAAGCAAAGTTACGAATAATTGTAATTAGACCTCTAATCATCTAATCATGAACAAAATAGTACTAGATGATTATCACCTTTACAATAAATAATACCCAGCTCATATTTTAGCTCCATAAACGTAGTTCTAGTTTGCATCCTCTGTTCAAACAATGAAGCAAATAAATTAGGAAGACAAGTTAAATAAACATAGCCTGAATTTTGGTTTGGTGACTGGTCAGGACAAAATACTGGCACAAGAGTGGGGGCTAGGAACAGGGAAATTAAAGAAAATAATATATAGCAGAGCAAACTTAAAACCTTTATTCCATGTAAACCCCTGATAAACCTATTTTGTAGCTTCAGAGCAGTCTCCAGATGCCTCTATACTACACACAAAGTTTTACCAAATGTTTGTAATTCAATGACATTGAATAATATGCAATTTCAACCAATTAGCTTAGTATACTAATGGTTCCGTCAGTATTACAGATATACTCAATTTATCTTTTACCTGTTTACGAGCACGTGATATTGCAGTTGACTTTCTAATGTTCCTATATAAATAAATAAAAATTGGGTGAGTTAAACGTAAGGACACCAGTAATAGCAAAAAAAAAGAAAAAAGAAAAAAAGTGAATGTAGTGAAATAACAACTCTCTCATGTTTACACATTGATATACATAAAACTATAAAAGTAATGTATATTTATTTAGACTTGTAGCCTCAGCCCCAACCCAAGCAAATACCTTGGTGTTGTACTGTAATTAATACAAATCTCTTAGGTGCATACCATATTTTCTGAGCCTAAAACTTAAAACTAATTAACTAGTTAGTTTGATGATAGTTTTAACATCCCTTTATAATTTACATTGCATACAATATATATCATTGCAAACAAATACCATGGTGTACTTACCATGTTGTACCTACAATAGCACCACAATGCCGAATGCAGAGCAACCTTCCGTATAAACTGGGCAGATTTTAACACTGGTGATAGGTGTTCTAACTGAAACAAATTGTGCTTATACCAAACTACGCATATTGGTGTTGCAATCTCCAAAAAAAAAAAAAATCACCAACCAGTCACCACAATATTCACAAGGTGTCACATACCTACTGGCCATTAATGCCAACAAAAATTAATAAATTTGTATGAAGTATCCCCCACTTTACCTTTATAGTCGAAACAATAGTATATATTAAGAAATGAGTTAATATATTGTTTCATGTGTAAATAAGCAAATATACAAAATTGCTTCATGCTTGAGCAATCACATGAATCTTTTCAGAGTTAACTCAGAATGAATTATGAACAGGAGAAACTTATAGAGTCGATCTCGCAAATCGAGTTCCGCACTGCGGCAATACTTCAATCAGATCAAAATTTGAGGAAATAAAATACAAGGAACTTTAATTCGCAAATTGAGTTCCACATTGCAGCAGTCTCAGATTGTCTCTTACAATTTTACATGTTTGGATTATACAATTTTACATGTATGAAGCGAATTTTCGGAATTACCTGATTATAAGCTTCTCCATTCCAATTCGCGTCGCCGCCGTACCGTGTTTCCTTCTCTATCAAAATTGGGTTAGGGTTTTACAGAAGAACAATAAATCTGGTTTATTTTTTGTTTGAGAGGGAAGTGAAGAGAAGAAGTGGCAAAAATTATCAAAAGAAAATTTAAATACATTTTCGTCAAAGAGGAAAAAAAATTGGATTGCCGCCTGAACTTATTATTCCTAGGTGATTTCATAGGTAATATATTAAAAAATAAAAGATATAATAATACATATACATGTCTAGGAAAAATTTCGTAGACAATTTTTTATTTTTTTTTAACCTACAACTCTTTGGTAGGAAAATTAGTTGGTGTGTATGTTTTGCCTACGAATTTTTTTTTGTAGGTAATTACCATCAATTTATCTCTTGGTAAATCTGTAGGTGAGAATTTACAAAATAAATTATTAAAATTGGTAGGAAAATCGTAATCAACACTATTTAAAGACAAAAATATTTTTGTAGAAAAATTCCATAGCTAATTCAATATTTTCTTATTACAAAATTTAAAGAAATAATGGATTGATGTTGCTCCCAATTACCTAAGTTAAATTTATTGTTGTGCAAATAAAATTTGTGTCTTGTATACTTCTATTACTAGATGACTCTCCGCGTTACGCGGTATATTAATAAACGTTAATATTCAAAATAGTATAACTTATATTTTAAAAGATACACTTATAAAATTTCATAGGTAAATTTAATTTTCATAATTTAAAATTTTTTTATATAATTTTTTTATTTTGAATAAATTTTTTAGTTATAATTAGTACTGATAAAATTTATTTTATCAATTAATTTATACTTCGTAATATATATTCAATTACTAATAAAATTATATACAAATGAATTTATCTTATTAATTAAATTGATATATTCTATAAAATGTATAGATATATTTTTAGATAAAAGAACATAAAAGAGAATTTAATCAAAATAAGATATTAATTGATTTTAATTTTAATTTAGGTAAGAATTTCCATTTTAATATCAATGACATATGTATTAGTCAATAGTTTAATTACACATTAAATTTTTAAAAAAATCAATATAATCTTCATGCGACACATTATCACATTTAACCATATTATGACACGTGGCAAAACGAAACTCCCTATTAGTATATAGGGTGATACATATTGGCAGCTTATTTCAAATTCTGGATATTCAGAATACGATAAAAGATTGAAAATACTTTTGACCTAACATTATAATACGGAGTAACATTTTATTTAATGAGTGTATTACCATAAAATTATTTTTTTTAATTTTTTTAAATCAATTCTGACTATCCAAAATCCGAATAATTACGTTTTTTGATAGTAAATATAGTTAATTGCACATAGTGTAAAAATTGAAAAGTTCGTCCACAACATTTAAATGTTAAGAGTAAATAATGAGTAGTTCCAAAAGATCGAAAAGCATAGCAAAAAATTGAAATCACATGTTCCATTTTTCATGTTACACACATATTGTTTCACTATATGGATGATTGACATGTGTCATACTCCCTCCGTCCATGAAATGTAATCTCATTGGAGTGGGGCACATGTTTTAAAAAAAAAAGGTATATAAAGTAGATAAAATAAGGGTATTGTAGTGTATTGTGGGATCCATTGTAAATAAAGTGATATGATTGTTTGTGAATAAAGTTGATGGCAATTTGAGTAATTAAGTGATGGTTGAAGGGTGATAGTTTTCATAAAGGGTATGAGACTACATTTTATGGACAAAGAATATAAGACAAATGAGACTACTTTTCGTGGACGGATGGAGTATTAAAAAAATAATCAACGTTCTATAATATTGGAAGCGACATGTGTTAAAGTTCACCAATATATCGAACACAAGTGGAACACGAAAAATAGAACAGAAAAATCAAACCACACAGAGAAAAAAATTATTTACGTCCCGTAACTTTTACCTTTTTTGAAAAACGTCCCAAAATAGTTAAAATTTTAATTTACGTCCCATAACTTTTTCAATTGCTTAATTTACGTTCAATTTTCCCTGAAAATCCCCAAATTTATGTAAATGGGACGTAAATTGAGCAATTAAAGAAGTTATGGGACGTAAATTAAATTTTTAATTAAAATGGGACGTTATGCGAAAAAGATAAAAATATTCAACAAATGTATACAATTCACTATAAAATTAATGTAGTTTATGTTATACAATCAAATAAAAAAATAATTCATAAATTAATTAATTATTATAAAAATCAATTAACTTACCTAATTCATTATTAGAAAAATTATTAACTTACCAAAAAAAATTATAATTACAATATATAAGTATTATAAAATAAATTATGAATATTAATTAAAATACTAAATAATATTTTATAACATATAAAAATAAATTTAGAAATAATTTTTCATAATATCAAAAAAGATATAATATGAAAAAAAAACCAAAATTTATTTCTAAGTCAATTAATTACTAGAAAAATCAATTAACTTACCTGATTAATTATTTAAAAACTCAATTAACCTAATTAAAAAAATAATTTAAAAAATCAATTAACATACTCAAATAAATAAAAATTTTATCTTTAAAATAATAAAAATTTCAAATAATTTTTTTACTATAATTGTCAAAAACTCTTATTAAAACTTAACAATTATTTTAATATTTTAAATAAATAAAAAAAATCACAAATATTTAAAATCCCCAAATAAATCAAAAAATACTCAAATATATCCAAAAAATTTCATCTCTTACCCACGGTAATTGAAAGATGATGATGAACGTTATATTTTTTAACAATTTGTTAATTTTATTGTTTTTCATTTTTATTATATAATTTTTAATTTGATATTAGTTTGTACAAAATTATGTGGATCCACTTTGTGTAATACTTAGATAAATTTTTATATTTATTTGATTACTTTAAAATAAATAAATATTTTTATATTACTTATATTGTAATTATAATTTTTTTCGTCAGTTAATAATTTTTCTAATAATGAATTAGATAAGTTAATTGATTTTTATAATAATTAATTAATTTATGAATGAATTATTTTTTATATTAAAATAAATTAATTTATGAATAATTAATTTATGAATAAATGAATTATTTTTTTATTTGATTGTATAACATAAACTACATTAATTTTATAGTGAATTGTACACATTTGTTGAATATTTTTATCTTTTTCGCATAACGTCCCATTTTAAATAAAAATTTAATTTACGTCCCATTTTAAATAAAAATTTAATTTACGTCCCATAACTTCTTTAATTGCTCAATTTACGTCCCATTTACATAAATTTGGGGATTTTCAGAAAAAATTGGACGTAAATTAAGCAATTGAAAAAGTTATGGGACGTAAATTAAAATTTTAACTATTTTGGGACGTTTTTCAAAAAAAGTAAAAGTTACGGGACGTAAATAATTTTTATGTCAACCACACAGCAAAAGCCTTCATTCTCTAGCCTTGAAGGAATATTGTAGTCGATCGGTTAAAAGAAATGCAAATTCCTACTAGCTTTTTTTCCCGTTTTCGTCGTTTATTTCCACAAAGCTTTAAATATGAAATGAATATTATCTTTCAATGTAGAGAGATTCTGTCCAACTTCAAGTTGCATTATGTATTTGAATAAATGATTGAGAGTGACGATTGTGGCCTTACAAAAGAAAAAACTTTTGACCTTTCTTACTTTTTTATTTCTCGATAATCAGTTCATTAACCAATTAATTCTAGAAATAAAAAACTCACCACTAGTTTGAAAACCAGATATCAAATTATATACTCCTTCCCTTCGTTCATGTAATTTTTTTTATTTTTTTAACAAATTTTAAAGAATATTATTTGTTTATGTTGACAAGCTTTTTCGTAAGAAGATCTTATCCTTTTAATGTGTGAGGCTTTGTATTATAAATATGTGGCTTGTTTACAATTAATAGTCTGTCAAACATTTAATGAACATTTGCTCTCTTGTTTTTCTCAGAAATGTTCATTAGCCTTCTTCCTTCCTTTTATATCCACTTTTTGCATGGCTCCCAGGTTGATCAGGCATGCATGTGAGAGAAGTCTTCTTTGGTTATCATGTGTCCTCCACCTCACTTCTCTTTGGTCAAAGTACTTATGACTTGCATTAAATGCAGATGACATCACCCCTTGACTAATGATGACTGGTCTATAGGTTAGACCCTCTAGGGGCAGCTTTATTTCACTCGAGGGCGACCTGCCGTTCGTAGATAGCTTTTCTAGAGTCTGTGGAAATATCTTGCTCGTTGAAAATTTCCAGTGTTCTATTCGCGCCTCATCTTCTTCGTGCTCGCTGTCTTGATTTTGATGAACCCCAAGATTATGCTCCGGCGTGGGTTAAGTGAGTTCGCCTCACTTCTCGATTAAGGCGCATATCTTTTTTGCTCGGCTGGGTTAGTCAATTTCTGATACAACAATAGTTAAGACTGATTAGACTGAGATTAAGATGATATCTAAACTTTACAGATTTTAAAACATAATTACCCTTAATTTTAGCTATCAAACAGTTTATAAGGGCTGAGATGAAGTTAATCTACCTTAATCTTAGCTATCAAACATGATCTTACATTATTTTATCTCCACCCTTCAACTATCACTTATTTACATAAATTGTCATCGATTTTATTAATAAACTATCATTTTATTTATCAATTGACCTACAATTTCTTATCAAATCCCCCCCAACTTATTTAATTTATTTTATGCATAAATTAAGGTGGTGTTTGGTTTGGGATTGACACATCCAAATTTAGATGGGTCATCCACCATCCAATCCTTCTCCATCCAAATCCAAATACTCATACATCTCTATAACTCATTCTCTCTCCTACTTTTTTTCCATACATTTATTTTATCTCCTACTTTCCTTCCACATGTTTATTCTCTATCCTAATTTTCTTACTCACACTAATTACTCAACTAACTAACAACAACAAAATAATACTCACTCCGTCCCAGAAATACTTTCATAGATAGATAGACACGCATATTAAGAAAGTGTAATAATGAATGAATTTTGAAGGGTAATTTTGTAAAACTTTATGTATAAAGTAAAGAAATGAGTTGACTTTTGTGTATGTGTAGAGAAAAAGTAATGACATTTGTGTAAAATTGAGGATATTGTGAGGGTGTAGTTTATAAAAGGTTTTCCATTTTAAGGGTGTGAAAGTTATCGTGAGACGTGTCAAAAAGGAAAGTGTGAAAATTATTGCGGGACAGAGAGAGTACCACATCACTCTTTATTTGACATGAAGTTCTTCATCCAACTCAACTTCTCAATTTCTATTCTTTTTTTTTTTTTTTTTTTGAGTACAGTGTTTGTATGTGAATAAGAAGCAAATTCGAAACAAACGTAGATTTCATCACATACTCTACTGCTCCAACATCCATGTTGGTATTTCTGCTCCAGCCCAATCGCGAGGGTTTGGAGAGTTAACTGTCTGCCTTGCAAGACGATGAGCAACTTGGTTTTGAGTTCGGGGTAAGAAGTGAACATTGCACACCACAACATCCTTCATTACCTCTCTTACGCTTTCTAATGCGAAACCATCCGGGCCCATAATTTCATCACTGTTGTTAATTGCTTGTACCGCATGTAAGCAGTCCGAGAAAATTTCGATCTTTGTCGCCCCCAACTGTTTACATTTGCGGATGCCTTCCTCCATTGCTTTTATTTCCGCTGCCAACACTGACCCCGGATATTTGATTCTTCGAAATCCAGCGGCTTTAATTTGTCTTCCCGGACCACCCATAATGTATCCAATGTCGTAGATCCCCTCTTCTTCGTTTGTGGCCGCGTCTGTCTCCACCCACCATACGTCTTCATTTCCACTATCCCTTTCTGTTGTTCTATGTTTGGCTTGGGATGTCGATATTCCGGCTAAGTTCTCATTGATCTGCTGGAAATTTGATAAGAAAATTTTTGCCCATTCCATGTCTGAAAACACTCCCTTCATCAATCCTCCCTGCCCTTTGTTCATACTTGCCTTTAATCCACATCTTTCCCTCCATATCCCCCAAGCTACCACTATAATTTCCTCCATTGATACTTCCATCTCATTCTTCCAAACCCATGTCAAAAGTGACCATGAGTCCAAGTCTTTCCCTTGTTTTAAGAGCCCCCAGATACCAATTTTTTTCCACACATGTCGAATTAGAGGACAAAAGAAGAGAGAGTGTACCGTAGTTGCTTCTGGGGCTCCACACATCAGGCAAGTAGAAGGCGTTGGAACTCTATGTCTGGCCAAGTTGTTCTCAGTTGGGATAATGTCCCACACCAGTTTCCATGTGAAGATTTTTTTATTTTTTGGGGGACATTTAACTTCCAAATTTTGGTCCACCACTCCTTTGTGTTGTTTGCACTTGTTCCTTCCCCCGTACTTTCCTTCTCATATTTCATCTCCCTTGCAATTCTGTATCCTGTCTTTACTGAGTATACTCCTTTTCTCTCCGGCTTCCAGTATGGTTTGTCTATAAACCTTTCCCCCCCAATTGGTGTCTGTAGAATTGCGTCCGCCTCATAGGGGAGGAAAGCTGCCCTCACTAAGTCCTCATTCCACTCTTTATTCGGCCTGATAAACCTGCTCACATTAGATGCGCTTGCTATTCGCGACCGCACTCGTCCATCATTGATCCCATGCACCCATCTGTCTTTAAAGATCTTTGTATTTTTGCCGTCCCCGATTCTCATATGGAGGCCTTTCTCAATTAGATTTCTGCTCCATGCCAAAGATCTCCATATATATGAGGGGTTCGTGCCCACTTCCGCATCTAAGACATCAGTATGTTTATAGTATCTGGCTTTTAGTACCCTTGCCGCCAAAGATTGGGGTTTGGTTATCAATCTCCATACCTGCTTTGCTAGTAGGGCTTGATTGAAAGTTTCAAGTCTTTTGAAGCCCATCCCACCTTCGTCTTTTGGAGCACTCATGGCTGACCATTTTTTCCATGCCATCGAGTTGCCATTTCCATTGATCCCCCACCAGAACTTTGTGCAAAGTCTTTCAATATCTTTACATATCGACGTGGGAATACGAAAACACGCCATTGCATAAGTCGGAATCGCTTGTATTACCGACTTGATGAGTATTTCTTTCCCTCCTGCCGAAAAATATCGGACCTTCCAACTGAGTAGTTTATTAGCTACTCTCTCCCGGATATACGCGAACTGTAGTCTCTTTGCACGGAGTGAGAGTGTGGGTAAGCCTAGATAAATCTCATGCCCTTGGCTCATTCTGATGCCCAGTCTATCCTTAATTTCCACTTGCCTTTCCATGCTAGTGTTCGGACTAAATGTGATAGAGGATTTTTCATAGTTAATGAGTTGTCCAGAGGCTTTGGCGTATCTCTCTAATCCATCTTTTAGGTATTCACCCCCATCTTCATCAGCCCGGAAGAACAGTAGGCTGTCATCGGCGAACAAGAGATGGGTGATTTGTGGTGCCCCTCGTGCCACTCGAACCCCTGTTAGGCGCCCTTGGTCTGCCAAATCTTTGAGCACCACTGAGAGCCCTTGCGTGCATAGAACGAAAAGAAAGGGGGACAAAGGATCCCCTTGCCTGATCCCTCTCGTAGGCAGTACGTTCCCTTGAACTTCTCCGTTTATTTTGAAAGAGTAAGAGGTCGTACAAACACAATTCATAAGCAGCTTCACCCATTTATCACTAAATCCTGTCTTGATGAGGATTTCCTTAAGGTATGGCCATTCAATCCTATCGTAGGCTTTAGACATATCAAGTTTGAGAGCAGCGTACCCTTTTTTGCTCTTGTTTTGTCGAATCCAATGCATACATTCAAAACCCACAATAACATTATCCGAGATAAGTCTTCCAGGTGTGAAAGCACTTTGAGATTCGTCGATAGCGGATCCTAGGACCACTTTAAGCCTGTTGCTTATTGTTTTTGCGACAATTCTGTAGCATACATTCGTCAGGCTGATAGGTCTGTACTCTTTAATTTGTTGCGGCCTTGTTGTTTTTTGAATGAGTGTGACCAAGGTCTGGTTCCAATCCTTTATGCTGTGCCCCTTATTCAATATTTCTAGAGCTTGTGCACTGACTTCCGAGCCTACTATCTCCCAAAACTTTTGGTAGAACTCCGCTGTCATCCCATCTGGACCTGGGGCTTTAATTGGCCCCAATTCCATTACTGCCTTCTTTATCTCAATTTCAGTGAAAGCTCTATCCATAAATTCCCTTTGGCCGTTTGTGATGCTCATTGGACATCTATCAATAACCTCCATGATGTCTGTTTCCTGTGGATTTTCTGTCTTAAAGAGTTCACCATAGTATTTTGTGACCACCCGAATGATGCCCTCCTTACTATCACACCAATGAGCATTCTCATCCATAAGTCCATCAATTCTATTGACTTTTTGCCTCCGTGTTGCTTGTCTGTGGAAGAAAGTCGTGTTGCGGTCTCCCTCTATGAGCCATTTATTCCTTGCTCTTTGTTGCCACCAAGCCTCCTGTTGTGATAGTAGCTTTTCAAGTCTTTTCTCCACAGCCTTACATTCTGTACCATTCCAATGCCTGTCCTCTTGGTTTTGTAAATCATCCAGTTCTTTTTTACAGTTGGTAATAAGTCTGGGGAGCTTCCCCAGTTTCTCGTTTGCCCACACTGCCAGGCCACTTGTCATTGTGGTCATTCTGCTTGCTAGATTTGTGTTGCTAGCCGTCTTGTTCCATTCCAGCTCCACTGCCTCTTTGAAGCCCTGTTCCATAGTCCATGCTCTTTCAAAGTGGATTGGTCGTTTGGCATTCCTTGTTATCTCCCATGTGGTTGCATCTGTGTTCAACCTAACTGGCCTGTGATCCGAGAAATAGAAGTTCAGGTTCGTGGCTTCCATATTAGGATACATAGAGAGCCACTCTTCATTCGCCACAAATCGGTCTAACCTCTCTCGAGTGCATCTGTTTCCTTCCCTTCTGTTGCACCACGTATACTTAGGACCCTTTGCCTCCACATCCTCTAGATTCAAATCCTCCAAGGTCTGTCTGAAGTTTTCCATCTGTGAGTTAGGTCTTAATTTGTCTCTCCCACCACCTTTGATCTCACAAAGACTCAAGACTTCATTGAAGTCTCCCCCAACCAGCCAGGCTGTTGGACCCCCTTCATGTGTTTGTTTTATCTTCCTCAGCAGCTCCCAAGAATATTTCCGAAAAGAAGTACTTGGATTTCCGTAAAAACCAGTGAACCACCAATTATAAGAGCCATGCTTCATTAAACAATCAATATGCCCCTTCGAATACGAAAACAAACTGACTTCCATTAGATCATTTGCAAACAAAAGTATTCCACCATTGTTTCCTACTGCATCTACTCCCAAACAAACATTAAAATTCAAACTACTTTTCCATCTATTGCCACTAGCCACACAAGTTTTCGATTCAGTAATAAAAATAACATCAGGTTTTTGATCCTTCACTAGGAGTTTCAATTTCTGGAATGCTTGAGGCCCCCTCAATCCTCTAGCATTCCACACAATGACGATCATGGAGCATGGTGGGGCTGATTTGGACCAGCTCCCGCCTTACCTTTCGTATTGTCAATTTCCTCATCGCTTTTGGATTTCTTCCCTTCACTAGAGCCCCCTTCTACTGTTTCACCCCCATCATCTCCTTTCATCTGCCTCAATCGTTTCTTTGTTGACTGCCCACTTCCTTGGGGATTCTTCGTTTGTGCCTTGCTTTTGTTGCCTGTGCTACTATTGGCTGCCATTGCCATCTCTTGATTCTTTTTTTCCAAGTGAAGGTTGAGGTTTAGAGGTCCAAGTTGCTGTTGGAAAAAGGACATTGGCGATGTATTTGTCGTCTGCATAGTACCGCTCCCCATTCCACCTCCAAAGTCCGGCATCTTAATTTCCAATTTGGGTAGGGAGTTCATGTACGCCTGGAACTGTAAGCTGTTTCCAAAGGCCTTAGCATAGTCTTTCTCAGTGACCTCCGCTTCAGGAATTATGGTTCTTTGAGAGAATTTGAGTTGTTGTGGTGTAGTGGTTTGCATTCCCAGCTTGGGCTGTTGGATCATAGTTGCAGGTGTCCCCAATTTGATTTCTTTCATTTGCGTTTTTTGTCCCTTCTGGTGGTTGAGTGCAGTCGTACTGGCCTGTTGTTGAGCTTTCCCTTTCATTTTCTAGGCTTTTATCTTTGCCGCCTCCTCCCTTTCCTGGCAATATTCCAGGTAGTCCTTTTCCGATAGTCCTTTTTGAAAATCAGCTTTGAGCCATGGTTTGAAACGTACCACTTGTTTTCCAATTCTCTCTCCGTCTACCAGTTCCTCCGGGCATTCCTTTGTAACATGGTTCAACCTTCCACAGACATAGCAAAAGTCAGTGATTTTTTCATACCTGAAAACCACCGTGGTACGTGTCTCGTCCACTCGGAACAGAGTGCCTCTGGTGAGAGGGGTTGTGATATCCATTTGTACTCGAACTCGAAGGCATTTTCCCCAGGTCACCCCTTCCGGTGGTCCATCGACTTCCAGGACCTTTCCCAGCTTGGCTCCCAAGCTCTCCCCTATCTCCGGCGTCATTGCGTTCAGTGGGAGGCAGTGGATCTGCACCCATAAAGGCACCTCTGTAAAGTTTAGATCCATAGCCCTCTCGTCCCCCCTGAGCTTTTTCAGGATGAGTGATGAGTTGTTGAGCGACCAAGGTTGTCTGTAGTGGACCCGATTGAGTTCAGCCTTTTGTTCAAACTCGAAGATGTGGATGCCCTCCCCAACTTGGGAGACCGTGAGTGTCCCTTCAAGTTTCCAGATCTTGCTCATAGTGCTGTTCAGATCTGCAGCTCCAAGGGGCTTTCTGATAGTGAAACGCCCAGCTAGTAGATGTCTTGGTGCGATCAAGGTGCTTGCTCGGACCGCCATCTCCGAATCCTCCACATCAGAGATGGAGAAGTTGTTCATCTGGGTGTTGATTTCCTCTGCCATTGGTTCTTCGTAAGCACAAGTGGGTTTAGGTTTTTTGCACTTCTTTTGTGAGAAGAGGGGGTGTTGAGTGAGTGTCGATTTAGGGCTTTCAGCCCCGGTAGAAATAGCCATATCGGCCGTCATTGCCACCAATCCAGGTGCAGTTGGACTTACAAGGCGGATTTGCACTCGAGTGCTCTTGGTTCTCGCCCCGAAGCAGAGATATTGGAATGAGAAAAATTCCGGATATGGTAATGATACTGTTCAGGCGTGCATACCTCTAGAGTTAATACGGAGAGAGAAGTTTTGTGTTGCAGGGGGCGGCTGTTCGAATCGCACCTACTGACAGTGTTTTCGCACCTAGTCAGGCGCGTACGGCGCGTGAGAATCCATCCGGTTATTTCACCTTCTTCTTCTCAATTTCTATTCAAACACAATTTAAACACAATTACCATTCAAGGATTACTCTATGCACATTTTTTCCAATTTCATCCTCATCCAATCCACCAGCATTCTAAACCAAATACTCATAAATCATAATGAATATTCATTAAAATTCGTATTCTAATATATTGACATGAATTTAAACGAAAGGTGTATTTTTTTATTATTTTTTTCCTTTTCTTATATGGATGTTATCTACTCCCTTCCTTTTCTTTTTTTCTTTTTTTTTTTGGGGATTACTCCCTTCCTTTTCAAATCACCTACCAAACAACATGATATTTATTGATTTCTGTATTTTTAGCTTAAAAGTGTCTAGATTCATTAGAATGAAAATAAATTCCCGTTTAAATGTGAATAAATATTTCTCCTACATATAATACGAATAAATCTTGTGGATAGCATGTACACGTGCTAGTATCTACAACATGTATATATAGGAGTATATACCTTTTACATTATTGAAATATACGTATTAAATATTTTCATATTATTTGTCAAATGTAGGGGTGAAAAGGTAAAAACTTATATGCACTTTTGATTACAAGTTAAATACCCATCCCTTTTCCCCTCCCCATGACTCGAACCAGGACCTATTCCCCTAGGTAGTGGTGCTCTAACCACTTGAGCTATCCCACTTTGTCAAAAAAACTTATATGCACTAATTAAGATAAATTTGTTCGTTGGTCAACGCGAGTTAATTTTAATTAGAATATTTATTTTCACTCTAAAATATTATCTTACTACATGATCAAAACTATGTTACTATAAGACCTAAATTTTGTCACAACAAGGGAAAAGTTTATTATTGCAAGTCCAAAAATATTTTGAACACTTATTTTTTTTGGGCAAAATTACTAAAATAATTTTGACTTATTCGGCTACTACATGACTAAAACAATGTTACTACAAGACCAAAATTTTATCACTATAAGGTCAAAAGTGTATTACTATATGTTCAAAAATATTCTGAAAACTTATTTTTTTGGTGAATTTGTTAGAATGTTTTGACATGTAGTATTAAATTTTTTTGTCTTGTAGTTGTAATATTTTGGTCTTGTAGTAACAATATTTTGATCATGTAGTAAACCACCCGTTTGCAACCCGCGAATTTTCTGAACAATCTGGATCCAGGCTTATGACCCGCGAATTTTTCAAAATTAACTTAATTTGACTTTTGAGCTTAGGGTTTTGACTTGCCTAATTGAGATGAAATGTATGTATGCAATATTTCACATAAGACTAGCCCGGGTGAAAATGGGTTAGGCTATCCGACAGGGGCCTACGACTCGACATATTAAAGTTCGGCACGTTTAATAAATAAATCGGACTCAAACTTTTTTAAAAGTCTATTTAGTTAAATAGGTCGGACTTGAGCTTTTTCGAAGGTCTTTTAAATTCAACTGGTCGACCTATTTAATTTAATATATAAGAACTTTTGAACCAGACCTATTTATTAAAAAGGTCGGGTCAAAACTTAAAAAAAAACTTATGACAAACCATGGATCAAGCTCGAACCTAAAAATTATTCAAATCATCATATTTAACTTGACCTAAAAATTATTCAAATCATCATATTTAACATGAACATATATACTACTACCTCTATTCCGCGATTATCTTCACATGTGAAGTAGCACGTAAAATAAATAAAATGAATTTAATGAGAATTTTAAGGGGTGAATTGGGCAAAGTGAATATTATGGAGTACATTTGTAGTTTTGTAACAATACCGGAAATTTTTTGAGTGATCCAAATCTAAATATTTTTTATTTGAAAAAAATAAAATTAATTGAACATATTTTATGTTTGAAATATTCCAACAAATGTTACTCAAATTTAAATTAGTCAAAATGAAATTCCGGTTTGGCCCTCCCCTCAGTTGAGAATTCCACGGGACAATTGTCGATTTTCCATTGAAGAACACATTCATAATCCACTCTCTCGATTCTTGAATTCAAAAACCATCCGCATTAATCCATTTCTTAACCTTTTCCATTAAATTCTCTTGTCCATTTTACAAATGGGGTTTTCAAATAATCAAACCCCTTCATCCGATCTCACTACCCCTCTCTCCTCACCACCAATGGATCCCTCCGCCGCCGCCGGAAAATCCTACTGGCGTTTCAGCAAACGAGACTTCTACCCTGAACCCACCTTCCAAAACGCCTCAACCTACTTCGCCGCCCTATCCGACACCCCCCACCGCCTGAAGGACCGCCTCCTCGGCCGCTCCTCCGACGCCACTGAGCTCATCGAAGGCAAAAAGCAATCCGAGAACGAGATGAAAAAGTGCCTGACGTGGTGGGACCTCATCTGGCTCGGCTTCGGCTCCGTCGTCGGCTCCGGCATCTTCAGCATCACCGGCCAAGAAACCCACGACCACGCCGGCCCCGCAATCGTCCTCTCCTACGCCGTTTCCGGTTTGTCCGCTTTACTCTCTGTTTTCTGTTACACTGAATTCGCCGTCGAGATTCCCGTCGCCGGTGGCTCTTTCTCTTACCTTCGAATTGAATTGGGGGATTTTCTTGCTTTTATTGCTGCTGGGAATATTCTGTTAGAAGGCCTTGTTGGGGCTGCTGGGTTAGGCCGTTCTTGGTCATCTTATTTCGCTAGTATTGTAAAAAACAACCCTGATTCTTTGAGAATCAAAATTGATTCATTTTCTCAAGGGTTCAACATGTTGGACCCTCTAGCTGTAGTGGTTTTATTGCTTGTTAATGGATTTGCAATGACGGGAACCAAAAGGACATCCATTGTGAATTGGATTAGCTCTGTTTTCAGTGCAGCTGTGATTGTGTTCATCATAATTTTCGGTTTTATTCATGGGAAAACTGAGAATTTGGTCCCTTTTTTCCCTTATGGGGCAGAAGGGGTTTTCACTGCAGCCGCCACCGTTTACTGGTCGTATACAGGCTTCGATATGGTAGCTAACATGGCCGAAGAGGTTAAAAGGCCCTCTAGAGATATACCAATAGGTTTAGTTGGCTCAATGTCTTTGATCACTATAGTTTACTGCTTGATGTCATTAGTGTTAGCAATGATGGTGAAGTATACTGAAGTGGATCCAAATGCAGCTTATTCGGTTGTGTTTGAACGAATTGGGGTGAATTGGGCGAAGTATCTAGTGTCGATTGTTGCTCTAAAAGGGATGACAACGAGTATGCTCATTGGGTCAATGGGGCAAGCTCGATACACAACGCAAATAGCTAGAGCCCATATGATCCCTCCGTATTTTGCGTTAGTTCATCCCAAAACCGGGACTCCAATATATGCAACCCTATTGGTCACCACGGGTAGTTGCATTCTTGCCTTATTTACGAGCTTAGATGTGTTATCCTCTGCGTTGTCCTTTAGCACACTCTTTATTTTCATGCTTATGGCTGTTGCGTTACTCATGAGAAGGTACTATGTTAAGGATGTGACTCCAAAACATGATGTGATCCAATTTATGGTTTCGTTGGGTGTTGTAATTGGTTCTTCAATTGTGATAACGGTTCTTTGGAGTACGAATAAACGGGGGTGGGTAGGGAATGGGGTGGCAGCTTTGTTTTGGGCTCTGGGAACTTTAGGAATGAGCTTGACTTCGAAGCACAGGGTTCCGAAAGTGTGGGGAGTTCCGCTCGTTCCATGGCTGCCATCAATCTCGATTGGTATGAATATTTTCCTCATCGGGTCTCTAGGTAAGGTGGCGGTGTTGCGGTTCTTGATATGTAGCGGTGTAATGCTGATTTACTATGTGTTGGCTGGGGTTCATGCCACTTATGATGCTGCTCATATGAATGAAAAAGAAGTGAAGGTGGAAGAGGGAGATGGAAATCAAATTCAAGGGACTTTGTAGCTGGTTGTGCATTTTGGGGTTACAACTATTAAGTGTAAATGTGAACAAGTTGAATCATTTTATGCTTGTCCATTTTCTTCTCAAGTTATCATGTGATTTGTATATTTGCATAAAAGAAATGATAGTGTGACTTTATCATTTCAAAACTATCAACGGGAGGTGAATATTTTTTCTATCGATTCAGCCCCTACCAATTTAGAACCAACTATATTTGACACCTATAGTTTTTAGTTTTACAAATTTTTTATAAATTACAATTTCAGTAAATAAAAATTACTCCTTTTTGTCTCGTCTAGAGTTTCTCACTTATCTATTTTGGACGTTCTATCATAATTTTTTTACTTTTTTAAATTATAAAATTCACTTATATATTTTCTCGTTTGTATCTTTTCTTTTTCCTACCTACCTCTATCTTTTCTTCCTTGGACTACCCACTACAAATTTTATATTAGGGATCGGTGACGCCTAGCGCTTAGTCGGAGGCCTAGATTTTTTTTTAATATTTTATCTGTAAATTCTCAAACAATAAATATGAAATCTTAATTTAACAAAAGGAGAAAATTGCAAAGATATCCTTAAAGAAATTTAAATTTGCAAAAATAATGTTGAAAAATATAAAAATGCAGTTTTCACTATTTTCACGTCTTAAACGATATAATTTTACCATAAAGAGTTATCCATCATGGCAAAGTCTCATGTTTTGATCGGAGCATCAGAAAGGTATACAAATTTCGCATAGGTGGAAGAAAATAAGAAGTTAAAAAAAGTAGAAAGGATTTCGCATAGGTGGAAGAAAAATAAGAAGTTAAAGAAAGTAGAAAACGAAAAATAATTATGAGGATTAATAAATAAGTATATGTATTAGTAAAAGAAAACATTATTACATAAATTAGCACACAATGTCGCGTGCACTTATGTGTATAGTGTGAGAGTGTGGATGATGATAATTATTTTTATTTATGAGTGCAAAAATTTGATACTACATAAAAAGAAATATGATATTGATAAACTTAATAATGTTATCTACATGCTTAAAAAAAAGGGGGGAAACCAACTACTACCCATGAACTTTTTAACGTAAACCATTGAAACAAAATTCCATGACCCGAATTCTTCGATCTCGTGATAAACTTAATATCTATCTACGAAATATGTCAAAGATGATGAGAAATTATGTTCAGTACATACTGATAGTTGTTTGAATTTCGCAAATATATGGGGCATAGTCCAATTAATTTGAAGAGTAAATATGGGCCCAAGTATAATTGCTACAGAGCCACGGATAAATGTCCCCTTTTTATTATGTCTTTCAACCCCTCTCCCTCCCAAATATGAGTTCACCCCTCCATACAATACCACAAATAACTTTTTCACTTATCAACACTTTAATACACATTAGAAAAACTCCTTGACATCACCCACACTTTAAAAAAAACTATTTTAAAAAAAACTATTTTAGAGTGAAATTCGCTTTTAATCGTTGAATAAACTTAGTTTTTACACAAAACGGGAAATGAGGGAGACGAAATAGCGAAACAAAGGTTTTTGTACCGATTCAAACTTGGTTGGCCGAGTTTCATGTGAAACTCGGTACTTTTGGCCGATTTCTATGTTGAAACTCGACAAAAAGTTCCGAGTTTCACTATTCGAAACTTTTTTCCAAAAATGTACAAATTCTATGGAATTATTTTCCGAAAAATCTCATAAAACTCGGCGAATCAGTGCTGAGTTTTTGCAAAATGCAATTTAAAAAAAAAACTCAAGAAAGAAATGCACTACACATATATTTATTACAACTGCACAATTATGCAATAATATGATCGAATAAAACAATAATAACATGAAAAATAATTAATTACCAAGAAATACGGAGTACTATGTTTTGAAAGGGGGCGAGATGCAAAAAGATTTTTTTGTTGAGTGTGGTGGTGAACTCAGCCCATTACGGTTATTATAGTTTTTTTTACCTATTAATTCGAAAAATAAATTGAAATGTGGGTGAAGACATAATATATAGGGGGCATTTAACTGTCGCCTTGCTACAGACTTGTCTGTCCATGGGCCCAATTAAATATTGGGCTACCTTATTGATTAATTGGGACAAGGCATAAATACATCTGTATGAGATTCAAGCTTATATCATAAAGAAATTTCGCAATTCGTCCCCATCGAAGACAAAAGCACTCATGAACGAAGTGCAGAATATTTGTAGACGAGCAAATTTTACTTGTGAATTAAATAGACGTGTGAAATTTTGTGTCAAATATCACTTAAATTTATTGTTTATTTGTAGGATTTGAAATAAATTCGATCCCCAAAGTAAATAGATAAATAATTGATCATTTAATTGGACCACCAAATTACTTAGGCCCAAACTAAATCAGATTAGCTTAATAAATCAAGTTGGATTCAATCTAAGCCTCTAAAGTCCCTCCAGTCGACGTTTCTCCAAATGTCCTATGTGCCTCTACAGAAGTTCTATGTCAAAATTGACATTTGAATCGAGATTAAGGTGCTAAGCCCCTTAGATCAGCGTTTGTTCAAGGAAGTTCTTTGAGAAAATCAACCAAGAATGACCTTCAATCCCGGATTAAGGTGCTAAGCCCCCCGACAACATTAATTCTTCAAATTCAAGTTCTTCATAAGTCCTCAATGTTCTTCAACAAAGTTCATCACGGAGAGTCCCTAATAGTGACGTTTAATCCAAAACAAGATGTTCGAGTATTTAAATTTTTTAGACGTTCTAATATGTTCTACAAAAACTTAGAAGAACTTTTTGATCTAAATTATAGTGCGAGGACTTCATATAAAGATATCGAGTATCATTTATTCTAGTGTTGATCATGCTTAGGTGATAGGGTCATATTTTTTTCTACGTTACTCCAAGTGTATGTTTGGTTTGATGGAAAATGTGGGAAATACTTTTTTATCCCACTTTTTCCATTGTTTGGTTTTCTAAATTAAAGCCCGAGAATTTATTTGGGCTCGAGTCAATTTTCCCATTTTTTCCCACATTTGCATGATTATTAATCTTAGGTGAGAGGGTGAGTTTATTTTTCCATCAATCCAAACATACAAATTATTTCAATATTTTAATTTGTGAACAGTGCAATCCCACTCAATTTAATCCTAATATATTTATCCTATCTAACAAACCAAACTAGCCCTTGAGTGTTATAACATTTCGAGTAGTATAGACTTACTATTGTGTCAATTAATAGAAAAATAATTTATATATTGATAACTCAATTTGGCAGTGTTACACACTTAGTCTTTTAAGATTCAATAGGTGTATATTGAGTTTTAGTTTATATTGTGTAAGTTCTATCATGGAAACATTACACACACTTTGTATTCACTTTGATTTATTGAAAGTTTCGTTGTTATAAGGCTCGCTATGTGTTTTAAGTTATTTTCATTTTCAATATGTGTTTTTATTCTTTTGATGTCTTTGATTTATTATGTAATTTAGTTAATGTCGTACAAAATGTTATAACACCATACACAAGATTCTCTATTTACCTAACACACGCTCTAATCCCCAAAATAAAATACCTAGCCCCCTACTTCTTATAGATGAGTTCCAATGCCGGGCTCACTTCAAGCACTTTAGATTGGCAGTTTGATCACATGATTTCTAGATAATTATCCTCCCACCTTTGTTGAATATTTGACCGATTGCTTGCCCCGTCATAGTATATATAGCTCATTATCTGGATTTTGTCTATGTTGGCCAACACACCATTGTACAATACCAATATGTCCCTGATTTAATGATTACAAAAGTATTGAGATGGAATTAAAAAAATAAATGTGGAAGAACGTGATGGTGGTCTTCACATATAAATATCATAAAAAAGAGGATATTGAACAGCCTGACACAAATGAAACCATCTATTTTCGTTCCCATTTTTCTATAATTTTTATTAATTATATTGATACGATGAGAATGACTTATCCAAAACCTACCATGTACGAACCCTTGTGAAAGAAATGCAATATCAACCACTAGAATTCAAACGCCTAATCTATATCATATATATAATGTAGGTTCATAATTGGTTCAAAGTGCAAAAACAATGTATGCCAACTTTTTGAATGTTTGGTATTGGTAGGGTTAGATAAGGATAAAGAGTGGGATAAAAATATCTTCCACCTTTGCAGGGATAAAAAGAGATGAAAGATGTGTCATATATCTTATCCTCTAACCTTGTCATCAGTTCAAATGTGGAAATTAAATAGAATCATTATTATCTTGGAAAAATACAACATTTGCACAAACACACATGATCAACTTGGTATATTTTACCTTTTTGGATTAGTTTTCCACTTTAACTCTATCGGCTAAGCTAATACGGAGTACATATAATTGGTGCCTATTTTAATCGACAGGAGTATAATTGTTCAAATGTTGTTTAATGAATAAATTTTAATTAAAAATATTTTAACTTTATTATTTTTTGTATATTCAAATTCTCTTTAATCAATCAATTTGAAGGGAGAATTATGATTTTTTTATTATTTTAATTTTAATTAAAGAGCAATGATGCATTATTTTACATTTATGTTTAATTATTAGTACAGTAGTACTATATTTTTGTCTTTCATTTTCTTTCAAATCACAGTAATTAATTAAGTTAAGAAAGAAATTAAAAAGTTATGTGGGTGCATGATTAGTAAGTGATACTCGCCTTGTTAATATTTGTCAAAAACATCTTTATCACATTATTATTTTAACATTTGTCATCAAATAAATTATTATATAATTTTTTTCTCAAACATCTCTTTTTTTTTTTTTTTTTTGGACACTCAAACATCTCTTATTTACACCTTATTTCATTATTTATTTATCCGTCTAAAATAGAAATACTCATAATATTGCTCCTAAAAAAATTTATACCAATAAATAATTTCTACATTAAAATTCGTATAAACAAGGGAGTTATTTTAGTTTAACGAAGAACCATAAACAAAACGTTGGGGACTCAATTATAATTTTTTTTTTTTAATCTAATACAAGCTACTAGTATTTAATTTTAGAAACATATAATCTATTGTTGAAAATTTATCAAATTGGCTTTCAACAATTCCACTTTGTTAAATACAAAATAATGTTGATATGGTCTAAGAGACTAAGACTGAGCATCTTTCAATTTTATGTATTACATCATCATAATTTAAACTATTGTACTGTACCATAATTGCACTACTAAGACCATCTCCAGAGGAGAGGCTAACGTGCACTTTCCACGGCAAATATGGTATAACCGTATAAGTCATCTCCAGGGGAACTCTAAAGTGGTGGTTATTTGCCATTGTGGCAAACATATTATATATATTTTTTGATTTAGTTTTTAATTTTAATTAATAGTTATTAAGATTTTAAAATTAAAATTATACAATTTAATTTTAAGACACCATGAATAATTTAAATTACCAAAACATAATAGGAAATAAAATATAATTGGGTGTTGGTGTGAAATTTTATTTTGTATTGAATGAATCATTTTGTTGCTTAATTTATTTAATTTAAATTTAATCGTAATAAAATTCAATATTTTATTATAAATAAATATTTTATAAAATGGAATATAAAAAAGATAAAATTAAGAATATTCTAAGAAAATATTCCCATTGAGTTAAAATTTGAGTTGAATGGTTGAAAATGATTTTACTGTTTGACTCAAATTTGACGGCAAATTGAAGGTTTTAGTGACAAATTTGCCACCAGCGTTGGAGATGCTCTAATGTTATAAGAGTAGGTGCAGTGTGAAATCGTCTCACGGTTCATAGTTGCAATAAAATATAATTTAAATATAACACTTTAACACTCTAAAAAGAATTAATGTAAATGAATGACATCAATGCGACATTGTCTTATATAAATTTTTACTTTATTTTAATAGTAACTTAAAAAATACTATATATTACGGAGTATTAAATTTAGAATTATTTTCTTTTTTATTAAATAATATTTAAAAAAATTTCATGTAGTAATAGAAAAATGTAGTATTAATCATAGTCAGAGTAATTTATATAGGATAAAAACAAAGAATGAAGAATTGAGATTAAAAGTTAAAATTAAAATTAAGGTAAATGAAGAGATTTTGAACTGGACGAAGTCTTTTGGAGAATGAAAAGATTGAAATGCAAGGGTTTGATTGTGGCAGGAAACATTTGAGAAGTTTACAAATATGGAGTATATGATATATAGATGTAGATATGTTACCTCATATATTTAAGATAAAAAATTGTGTAATCTAATTTGTGAGATCAGACTACTTTAACCAACATTCTTAATTTGGTTGTACAACCCATTTCAAAATTTTCAAATTTAAGTTCACCATATGCTATGCAACGTATTTTGTGTTCCGCACTTAAAAAGTGATATTTGTGGTCCGCACTTAAAAAGTGATATTTGTGGTCCGCACTTAAAAAGTGATAATATTTTTAATAAAAATTATTACTTCCTCCATCCATGAAAAGTAGTCTCATTAGAGTGGGACACATGTTTTAAGAAAAAAGTAGATAAAATACATAAAGTAAGGGTATTGTAGGGTATTGTGGGGTCCATTGTGAATAAAGTGATTGTTTGTAAATAAAGTTGATGGCAATTTGAGTAATTAAGTGATGATTGAAGGGTGATAGTTTCAAAAAAGGTTATGAGACTACATTTTGTGGACAAAGAATATAATATATGGCAAATTGGACTACTTTTCGTGGACGGATGGAGTATTATTTTTTAATTAAATATTATTAATTTTTTACTTAAACATTAATACCCCGTCACAAAGAACCTTTCATATGTATCACTTTTTTTAAAAAAAATTATAATAAATGGAGTTTTTAGGGATAATTTTATAAAAAAATAAATAAGTGAGTTGACTTGTGTGTATGTGTGAGTCCTAAAAGTAATGACATTTTATATAATATTGTGGATATTATAAGGGTGGAGTTTCTAAAGGGCCGAAAAGGAAAGTGTGAAAGGTCTTACGGTATAATTGAATGAAATTGTAACTTAATGGAATGAACTCGTGAATGAAATAAAGAGTTAAATGAAATCATATAGGAATAGTCATTCTTATGATTGGTATGAATTAGAAATGAAATGTGAGTATTATATAAATGTGATAAAATATATGGTTGGTTGGAATTATTATATATATTTCAAATAATAATAATAATATTAACTTTAATTATTAGGTCTTTAATATTCACATATATTTTTTTTAATTTTTTATTTAATAATAATAATATTATTAATAATATTTATAACTTTTATACATTTTAATTATTTTTATATTTGTATGGCGTATTTAATAGAATATTTATTATTTTTATATATATTTTTAATTATAAAACTTTTTGATTAATTTTTATATTTAAATGATCATTTTTTTATTAAATAATAATAATATTTTTTTATAAATTTAAGATAATTAATATAATAATATTATTATAATTTTTTTTATTAATATGTTGTGAATTATTATTATATTATTTGTATTATTAAAAAAATTATTATTTTTATTATCAGAATTAAATTTATTATTCATTTTTTGAATAAGTATTGTTATTATTATTTTGACAATTATAATTATTAATAATAATTATTTTATTGATATAATTATTATTTGAAAGTATAAAATAATGTTGTTAAAATTAAAAAATAAGTTATGGCATTTTTGTTAAAAAAAAAAAAAAACATTCTTAAAGGTATGGGAATAGATAGAATCGGATGAGATATTTTTTTTTTTTTTTGAATAGAATCGGATGAGATAAATCATCATTTCTTTACTTTGAGAATGATCATTCCATTTTAAATGATCATTACTAATTTAAAAATATATCAATTAGGGCATTTAGAATAAAATCAAGAAGGATATTCCATTCTCACAATCCCACCTCATTCCTATATACTCCGTACCAATTATGTCATTAGCCTCTTCCCTTTCATCTTTTCATTTCCTTTGAATTTGGTTCCTCCCCTTTTTCTTACCCACTTTTCTTTCTTTCTTTTTAAATTAGATATTAATCAAATCCAATTTTATAATTTTTATAAATTGAATTTCATTAGTATCTCTTTTCTTTCTTTTTAATTTATCCATTTTTTAACACTTCACTATTCTCTCTAACTACAGTATTATATTTTCAATCTCTTCCACCTCTTGCTTTTTTCCACCTCACATTATCTTTCATCTTTCACATCTATCTACATTAATACTCCACCATACATTAAATATTATATTTCTTAAAATTTATTTACACAGTAAATGATTAACTTAACAAAAGACGGAGAGAATATGTTAACGCACTTATAACAAACACACAATTCAAATCCTAATATGAGGCCAACGAAGCAATCTATTCAAAACCTATAAATATCACTACTAGAAAACTGGCTTTTAGTGACAACATCCTCTCACTATTGCTTCTCTAGCTAAAAGTCTTTAGTGACAGGAATTTGAGATTTAATGACAGGACCTCTCACTAAAAGTCAATTACCGTCACTAAAGACTTTTAGCTAGAGAAGCTATAATGACAGGAATTCTGTCACTAAAAGTCATTTTTCTTGTAGTGTATCTCAATTATTTAGGGGCCCCATTTTTTTAAAAAAATATATATTATATATATAACATATTCTCGACAATTGGTGAGGGCAATTAAATGGAGATAGTTAGGTTGTGATTTGTGAAGGAAAAAATGTAGGTAGTTTGAATGATGAGAAAGGGAGCATTGTGTGCCCATTATTGGAGAGGAGAGGAGAGGGAGAGGACGTGGTACAAGGGGTGGTGCCCATATTGTGTAGCATGGAGGAAATACACCTCCTTATCTAATGTTGCTTTCACTTGTTTAAATCTTTTATTCTACATCCCTTTCTTGCAGCAAATATACCACCTATTGCATCAATTATTGCCTCCCAATTCTTGAATTTGGACCAAAAACCAACTTCTACCAATCCCTCCATCCCTTTCTATATTACCACTTCAATTCCAATTTTCTGACAATGCATATGTTGTGCTAGCTAGATTACTTACAAGAAATTGACTACATAAAAAAAAAGTAAACAACAATGGTCAGACAGTTTAGTGTGAGACCGTCTCACGAAATATATGTTTCATGCAATAGAATGAATATAAATATATATTTAAAGTAACATTTGTATGCTAATGGTCGTATGGTGCACCCTGAAAAATTATGACCAGCTTTACAAATATGAATTAAGACCAAAATATGTCACAAGACACATCTTGCCTTTAGAATAGAGTCAACTTTCTATCTAATAACACACAACATTTGGAATATGAATATCTTCTTACTTCACTCATGATCTCACTCAAAAGTATTTTGAATTCGTCACATTTACAAAGTTAACCTTCAAGAGTATTTATACTGGCGTTCTCCTCTTTGATAGTAATAGGCTAATAGCTATTTGCACAGTTAGATAATTTGTCACGTTAGATACTCGTCTCAACAGATTAACCACGTGTGAAATGACGTTTTAAAGTTATGTCCTATTAAACATCCAACCGCAAATCAGTTAACAATATTAATATTAATATTTTTCACTTAATGGAACATTATTAATTTTCCACGACAAGCTTATTTAAAAAAATCAAAATTTAATTTAAAATTACTGAAAATGTGAATATTAAAGAGTTGTTTGGGAACATCTAAGTTCAACGGTCTCTTAAAGTCGCCGACGTCGACATAAACGGATAAATAATAACCACGTCAAATCCTACGACTGAAACACGTTTTCAACCACCACCAACGAGACGTAGGAGAATCTTTAAAGCCCACGAATATAAAAGAAACTTCAATAAAGGGATATAAAAGATGGCCCACATACTTTTAATATTTTATTTTTTAATTCCCATCAGAGTAACACTGTAATGAAAATGATAGAAAGGCGGTCTCCCACTGTATTCAAATTATTTGAACACTATTTTTTTTATTGAAACGTTTTAAAATTTTTACACACCCTTCTCAATATAGAAATATCATAAAAAAATAATATCCTTCAAACATCATTTTATTTTTAAAATTATTACTCTTTTTTTTTAGCACATTTTACTTTATAACTCATCAAATACATTTACACATCACTAAATCACTTAAAATACACTTTCTTTATCTTATATAATCAATCACTAAATCAATTTTTCTTAAAAATATTGTGCCGATCAAACCGTACAAGTCATTCCGGGACGGAGGGAGTATAAAATTTCAGTTTTTTTTTAAATGGAGTACTTCCTTTGTCCGGTGATGAATATTTTGACCGGCTCACTTATTAAAAAAATTAAGTATGGATATTTTGAGTAATTTAATAAGGTATAGAGGAAATGTAAACTTAAAATTAGTGATAATTTTGAAAATATAATGATTTTGTGAAGCTATTAATTTTTTGGGTTGTTTACATATTGAGTGTGCACATAATCTTTATACGTTTCAATAAAAAAATGTGTAAATAATTATAGGACGGATGAAGTATTGAATTGAGTCTTTATTTAAAAATATCTCCTTCCCTTATTGTATTAATTGGAGTTCAAATTAATGAGGTGTTGTCTCCCGGTTGATTTCGTGTACCTGTTGATATGTTGGAGTATATTTTTGTAGATGTGTCAAACTTAATGTTTTAGTGTAAATAATTTTTTTGAATAAAATAATATTAATAAAAAATCATTTAAATTTATAGTGCTACTAATTTTCTAATTCGTGGAATTTTAATTTCACAATTTAAATTTTAGCCCTTCCTCTATTTGAGAAGATTTATTGACATTTGATTCATTAAGATCTGATATAATATATTCCCTCCGTCCCCCTGATTACTTGCACACTTTCTTTATTGGGATGTTCCAAAATTACTTGCACACTTTTAATATGGAAATACCCCACAAAATTAACATTATTTTATTTTCAAATTTGTCACAACTTTTTTCCGTACATTTCACTTTACACATCATCAAATTACTTAAAATACCCTCATTTATCTTACATCATCGACCATTAAATTCACTTTTCTTAAACAACGTACCGATCAAACTATGCAAGTTATCCCGGGACAAGAGAGAGTATTATAGTTGGACTAACCACACTGGCCCACAAATCACCATGGGATCAAAAAGGTGGCTGGCCCACTGATCAGTAAGTTCATAGATTTAACAACTTTTTTTTTTTTTTTTTTTTTTTTTAAGGGACAACTCAATTTCAATTTTCTCTTAGTAGTTGAGTTTTTTTTTTCTTTAAACAAAATTTTAAGTGGGAAAGATTATTGGAACTAATTTCTCTTATTTAAATGTTTAAATTTGAAATGAGTTTTTCAAGGTGTAGTGAAAACGGGGTGGTTTTGATTTTAAGGAGAAGTGTGTCTTCCACGTGCGTTTATACAGAAGACACGCCTCACACCCATGCCTACTGAGTGTCTCGTGAGGTGCTTCTTGTCGTTTAGGAGAGGCGCAGGTGGAGGGCCCGCTTCTTGTCCACATTTGTCGAGGGGAGGAGGCGCATATTAAAGTTGTGCCTCCTGTCCCTATTTAATGCGCACGCGTACGCACAAACCATGCAACTCGTGATTTTTCAGCTTTTTTCATGGTTCCACTTTTTTGCGACTTGTAGAAAATTGAGGTTCGCTAGTTTGTATAAATTTGCACGTATTGTTGATAATTTTTTCCATAATTCTAATTTTTTTCACATCATAGTTCTCTACTCTTTCTACACTATTTGTAATGACAACTCAGTTTCAATTGAAGACTAGGAATCACTTCTAGAGGTGTGAAAATGATTGTTTTTGAACTTGTGATGCGGAGTTTGCTCTTGCTAGAGTCCTCATTTTTTAACCTTTTGTTGGCCAGTGAAAAACACAAAGTGGAGGCAACAACGGTCAGTCCATAAACAATGTTGCATCCTCTCTGAATCGAGAGTTTTGAAACTAGAATTACACCAAAAGAACGAGTTGCTTCGTTAAAAGAAACACAAAATTGATAGTTCATAATAATCAACACTAATGGGCGATGTCACTGGGATGGGAACTTCACTACTATTTTTGCGTCATTTGAGGTATTGGAGTTTTGGTTGGACGTATGTGTAGACAAGAAAATTTTAATCGCAAATTAAATAACAACGCAAGTTACGAGTTAAATATTAATTATATTTTTATTTATTTGTAGAAATTTAAATAAATTAATTCCTAAAGTAAATATATAAATAATTGATTATTTAATTGGTTCACCAAATTAATTAGGCTAAAATCAAGTCCGATTAAGTTTTATAAATCAAGTTAAATTCAATTTGGATTTCTAAAGTCTAACAAATTAAGTCGGGCCTTCAAAGTTCAATAAATCAAAACGAGCCTCTAAAGTCGAACAAATCAAGATAGGCCTCTAAAGTCCAATAACTGAAGACGGGCCTAATTAAATCTGACATTCGGAGCCTATAAAAAATGCAGTCCAGTAGGTCAAGTTGTGGATACGAACATTTTTTTCTCGATAAACAAATATTTTCGGCCAATCAGACCTGCCCATAAAATCCTAGGTTCTACACTTATAAAAAAGAGTCTCATTCCACTCATTTGTGAAGAAAAATAAAAAGAGCATAGTGCATTCAAAACTCTAAAGTTCTCTATAGAGATTTAGGGTGTTCTTCATCATTCGAAAGAGCTTCCAATGTGTTCTTCGTACAAATAAGCCAAAAGCAATGTTTGATCTGAGATCAAGGCCCCTCAAATTGGCGTTTCTTCAAGGAAGTTCATCAAGAACAGTCTTCGATCCGGGATTAAGATGATAAACCCTGCCGATTGACGTTCTTCAAATTCGAGTTTTTCATGGGTCTTCAATGGTGTTCGTCCCGAAAGTTTCTAAAACTGACGTTTAATCCAAAATAAGGTGTCTAGTCCTTATAAAGTCCAAAATTCAAGATAAACTAAGATTAGGCTACGAATCCTATTTTGAAAATTTCTTAAGCTAAAGAAAAAAGTCAACAAAGAGAAGATTAGAGATTGTAACCCGCAAAATTCTCTGCTTAATTGGAATAATAAAATTGTATTATATTTAATTCACAATTTTTTTTTGTTACAGTATGATTATAACCTTTTCTTTTATTTATTAAATTCAAACCAACATTCATAATCTTATTTTGTGTGGTGGATGATCATGCATACTCTTATAAGTATGATAACAACGAATCTTTGTGGAATATGTTAACCGTTTTATTCTTGATTATGTCTCTACTACAAACAATCCCTTATTAGCATCGAAGGCGTGCACAAAATCGTAATTAATTTTATAAAATCACTTTTAATAAATAAAAATTATATGTCTATAAGTGTTGTTGAATGTTCCCTATTGCTATTCAGGTGATTTCTTTTTATCTTAAAATATAAGTTAACCTAAACTACTTGAAAAAACAACATTATACCATAACCTCCAAAAAAAAAAAAAAAATTGTATCACGAATTTTTTTTGTTCAAAACACGATTTTCTAAAAAAAAAAACCCAACTAAACGAGTAATAAAAATAATAAATCAATATGTATTATTACATACAATTAGTGAAAATCTATATGACTTCCTGTTCCACATGTCGGTAGACGTCTCTCTTGTGTACTACGACGAGGTCGATCCCGTACATGATGATCATCTTCATCCTGATCTTCCTTTCCTGCGTTTGGCCCACTGTATTTACTAGTAACTAAAAAATGAAATAGGCGCTGAATTGTAATTTGGTCGTCCTTGTGTTAGTGTATTCAACTCATTGTATTCATATTCTTCGTTGGTAAATTCATTAAAACGTGTTTGATTACAACAATGAAGTTAATGATGTCTATGTCTAAGCATTGTTTTCATGTTGAGGTACATAATAGCTTTTGGTATAACTAGCCAGTTTCCATGATGTAGAATTATCTATACGATATTTAATGTTGGGATATGAATCCTAGAACAAGTCCTAAATGATGATTAAAAGATAAGATGAAGTTTTGATAAGCCAAAAGTAGTTTGAATATTTTCTAAGTGTTGACTGATCTAGTCTAGTTAAGAAGAAGTCATCTTGAACAGATCAGTAGAGTTCACACAAGACAAGTACAATTTATAAGTACTGTTCTTATTAAATGTTTAGGTTGTTATTGAGCTATATTAAACATTGTATAGAAGCTCATGCTTTTCGTATGTAATAGATATAGTCATTGTATAGATTCTAAGTTGACTAAGCTGAAGTTATAAAGCTTAAAGTAATGTAATAGTCTTGTTAGGATTAGAATAGTCTACTACTGAAGGTTTGCGCGAGATCACACAAGAAGAGAAGGTGTCTACACAAGATAGGTGCGCAACGAGACTCAACAAGACAAGTGAACTTGAAGTTAATTATTCAAAGCGCGTATGAAGATAAGGATTGAAGAGTTAGTTAGAAATAACTGATTAACTACTTAAACGCGTGGAAGGATAAGTATGAAAGGATAAAGTTAGTTTTCAAGAAAGGTTGGTTACAACTGACAAAGTTCTTGAAGTTGAAGTCTATAAATACCCCAAGGTGTTTATTGATTAAAGACTACTGAAATATTGATAAGCTACATACTGAAGAATTATTGAAGCAAGTTACTCACAGAGTTAAAGTTCAGAAAGCAAGTCCGCTAGACAAGTGAAGAAACCAGAAGACTGCTACTGAATAAGTTTTACATTTTTGTTTACTGTTTCAAGTTGCTAGATACTTGTAAATCTCTAGTAAGATCGAAGATATACTTGGTAGTATAGTCGAGAAGATCTAAGTCTTTTTCTTGGGACTTAAAATTACAAGAACACACTGTACTCGATTGGAAGAGTTAGTAGAAACATCACAACTGGGTTTGTGAGAGTGGACGTAGACAAGTTGTCGAACCACTATAAATTGTTTGTGTTGTTTACTTTACTGTTTTGTTTGTGTTTAATTGATTAACTGTTTACTTGTTAAACATACATATCTGAACAAGACTAGTTGAGTATACATAGAACAGAGTTCTCGAATAAGAGGTTGAGTATAAACTTGTATTGGGCTCATTGATTAATTCTGTATTCCGCATTGTACTTTGATATATCGAAAGAATTTTGAAAAGTCTATTCACCCCCCTCTAGACATTTTCACTAGCTTACTCGATATTAACTCAACTTTAGGGACCTACATTTAATACTCCTTCCATTCACCAAATGTAGTTTTATTGGGGTGAGATACAAGTTTTAAGGAAAATATACATAAAGTAAGGGTATTATAGGGTATTGTGGGGTCCATTGTGAATAAAATGATTGTTTGTGAATAAAGTTGATGGCAATTTTAGTAATTAAGTGATGATTGAAGGGTGATTGTTTCCACCAAATGTATTGGACTACATTTGGTGGACGAAAAATATAAAAAAAATGAGATTACATTTCGTGGACGGAATAAGTAATTTTAAATCAATAATAAATAAATAAATAACAATATGTAAATCAAATTGGACTTGTGCTAAAATAAAAGGAGTTTTTTAAAGTAGCTTTTGTCCCACATTTGAACTTGAAGATAAGGCTTGACGATGCCAGGCGGATACGGGAGGAGATCAAGAAGATATGGTTGCATGGAGAATTCAGTCTCCAAGTGGGAGATTGTTGGAGTGTGGAGCCTGATTTGATCCTAACGGGCCTGGAGTGTGGAGCAAGTTTGGCTCTAATGGGCTTGGAGTGTAGGACAAGTTTGATCCTAATGGGCCTGGAGTGTGGAGCAAGTTTGACTCCAATGGGCTTAGGGTTAGGGCAAGTTTTCTATTATAAATAAATGTTCTCTCATTGTAATCAGGGCGCATCCGAAAAATATAGTGAAATACCTGGCTTGGCATCGCCCCCAGACGTAGTCGTAAGACGAACTAGGTAAACAAATCTCGTGTTATTTTCTTATCATCATCGTGTGCGTGTGTTTATTTCCTAACAACTGGTATCAGAGTCCGGGTTTCGTCTCTATTTATTCTTAGTATGCTTTGTGGTTGCAGTGTAGTCTGATCTTCCACATCAGAAAAAAAAAAAATTAGAGAAAAGGTTTGGGGGTCTCTTTTGAGACGGTTGTTTAAGGGCGGAGAAACTGTATGTCAAAGACTTTGAGTGCAATGAGGTTTGACATGGAGAAATTTGATGGAAGAATCAATTCTACCTTGTGGCAAGTGCAAGTTAAGGATGTGTTAATACAATCTGGTGTACACAAGGCTCTAAGAGGACGTCCAGGTTCCGCTGAAGGTAACACCAACAAAGATTATAGTATGAGTGATGAAGATTGGGAGGATCTGGATCTGAGGGCTGCAAGCACAGTGCGTTTGTGTTTGGCCAAGAGTGTTCTTGCAAATGTACATGGGATTTCAAGTGCTAAGGAGCTGTGGGAAAAGCTGGAGTCTCTGTACCAGGCAAATGTCATTTCGAATCGGTTATACCTGAAGGAACAATTTCACACCTTGTGGATGGAAGAAGGTATGAAAATTTCAAATCATTTGAGTACTCTTAATGGTATTATCTCTGAACTAGAGGTAATTGAAGTAAAAATTGAAGATGAGGATAAGGCGTTAAAACTCATCTTGTCTCTTCCACATTCCTATGAACATATGAAACCAATTCTGATGTATGGGAAGGAAACTTTAAGTTTTGCTGAAGTCACAGGGAAGCTTCTTTCTGAAGAAAGAAGACTGATAAGTAAGGGACGAACTTCAACGGAAAATTTAGCAAAGGGAAGAAGAAGGACTTCAAGGGCACTATGTGGTGGAAGTGCGGGAAATCTGGGCATGTAAAACGAAACTGTCAAGGTGGAGCGACGGCAAATGACTCGGAAATTGTTGCTAACGTTATGATAGAAGATGATGTCCTCTGATTGAGGAAATTAACATCCTTATGGTATGTCCAACTATCATGAAAAGGGATGTGATGACGTTAGTTGGACCACATGTGCATTGGTTTGGCAAGGATGCAAGGTGTGTGGTGAAAGATGTCGATGGCTGAAGGACTTATAGGAATGCCAAAAGTTAGAAGTTGCACCATAAATTTCAGTAGGTATTTTTCGACATGTGGCGAAGGAAATTTTTAGAATGGGTGATTATAAGTGTTCTACTCATATGGTGGAGTAGGTATTCTCTATGTTGAGAATGTTGGTTCTTTGGTTTAAGAATCATGTTTGTCGGTGAAGACAATGGAGTTTTCTTTTATTTTATCAAGGTGGAGTTTGTTGAACTTGTGCTAAAATAAAAGGAGTTTTTTAATTGATCTTTTGTCCCACATTGGAACTTGAAGATATGGCTTGACGATGCCAGGCGGATACGGGAGGAGATCAAGAAGATATGGTTACATGGAGAATTCAGTCTCCAAGTGGGAGATTGTTGGAGTGTGGAGCCTGATTTGATCCTAACGGGCCTGGAGTGTGTAGCAAGTTTGACTCTAATGGGCTTGGAGTGTAGGACAAGTTTGATCCTAATGGGCCTGGAGTGTGGAGCAAGTTTTACTCTAATGGACTTAGGGTTAGGGTAAGTTTTCTATTATAAATAGATGTTCTCTCATTGTAAACAGGGCGTATCCGAAAAATCTAGTGAAATATCTGGCTTGGCATTGCCCCCAAATGTAGTCGTAAGACGGACTGGGTAAACAAATCTCGTGTTATCTTCTTATCGTCATCGTGTGCATGTGTTTATTATATATATATATATATATATACTTACTTTGCACATAATACCTCTTGTAGGTGTGAAAAATAAGATTTTTTTTAACAGATTGGGAAATAGGTGGTATGGGTGAAGAAGAAGAATTATTTTGTTTTTTTTTTTTTTTTTGTAGATTGAGAAGAAGGGGAAATTAAGCAAATGAGAGAGATATTTGGTTCGGATGGGAGGGGAATATCAAGCAAATGAGAGAGAAGGTATTACATTTTGTGTTATCATGTCAAAGTACGCGCTCCACAAATTCGACAGAGACCACCAATATATATACATTATAGTATACATGTCTTGTGATTTATGGGATAAAATTTTCAAGGAAGGATTGTCTTTCTAAGAAAGCTGAAATTGAGCGCATGAAAAGTTTCACATATGCATCGGATATTGGATCAATCATGTATGTCATGACTCGTACGAGACTTGATATGATGTGGCCTACACTATTAGCATTACCGGTAGATACCAGTATAATCTAGGTGAATCTCACTGAATTGTTGTTAAGAACATCCTTAAGTATCTTAGACGAACTAAGGAATGTTTCCTAGTCTATGGTGGACAACCAGAACTAATAGTGTCTGGATTCACTGACGCTAGTTTCCAGTCTGACTGCAATGATTGCAAATCACAATCAGGATATGCATTTACACTCATTGATGGAACGGTGAGCTGGAATAGTTCTAAGCAAGAAACCACTGCATATTCAACAACTGAAGTTGAATACATTGTTGTATCAAAAGCCACGAAAGAGGCTGTCTGGATTTTAGAGTTCTTAAAAGAATACATTGTTGTATCAAAAGCCACGAAAAAGGTTGTCTGGATTTTAGAGTTCTTAAAAGAACTAGGCGTAGTTTCGAGTTTCAGTCGTTCAATAAAGTTTTATTGTGACAATACTAATGCGATTGCACAAACAAAGAAACTAAGATCCAATAACAGAAATAAACATGTATGTAAGCGTTAGTATATGATATAGAGATATTAGGTTCAAGTATGACATGTTATTGGGATAGACTTTGTTTATAAATCTTCGAGTCTAAGTGTCTAACCTCTTTAATAAACGAATCGAGCATAAAAGTCTGCTTAAAATTTTTTAAGCCTTTTAAGTTAACTTCACTAAACCAAAAGAGCGGGGGCCTCAGAATTTTCTCTCTCTATACCTTAGATGAGAAGATTTTGTATTTCTCAATTATGTTCCTAATACTCTCCCTAAAGGGTGTCGTTTGATATTACCCAAACCAACACTACGATTTCATTTGGCCTCGGTTTTATAAACCTTTCTGATTTCCTTTTTCATGTCTGAAGCAAGATATCTGTTTTCAATCATTAGTAATATTTGGGCAAAACTTGCTTCCTTGGCTGCGTGGTGTACACTCGGCGTTCTATTGGGTTTTTTCTGAGCCGGTTCATATTCCCAGGGGAACATCCCTTTGGCCACTCTAGTTTTCATTGGAAGGAGTATTTTGGGGGGATTTTTTCTCTATCCATAAGAATGTATGATGGTTTTTCTTACTGGGGGCTGGTTTTGTGCCCCCACCGTTTTCTAAGGGTGGTTTTAGGCCTATATATACAGTCTTGGCTTCTCAAATGGCTATCCACCCTCTTCTCTTGGATTTTCTTTCTTCTTCTTCATCTTTTTTCTCCAACAATGGCACATTCTATTAATGAGGGTTTTCGAAAAAATTCAATTTCTGAGAAAGAGCACACTAACATGAGGGTGAACAGGGCTGATATGATAGTCCCTCAGAATGTGCTGGTGATGCGATTTGTGTCCAAACGGGTGATGGGACCCCAAGAACTGTGTGGCCTTGTGAAGCGTTTTTGGAATGTAGGAGGCTCTCTCCTTTGTTCCACTTTTGGGGAGGATCTTTTCCTGCTAAAGTTTTCTGTTGCAGCTGAAATGAGAGAAGTTCTGGCTCGCCAGCCTTGGAATTTGCGAAAGTCTCTTCTGTCGATGGTGGAGCTAAGTGGAAACGAGAAGCCTTCTAACATGTATTTGTTTTTTGTTCCTTTTTGGGTGCAGGTGCATGGCCTACCTCTACATGCAATGAGTCCAGCAATAGGTATGCAGATTGGTGATGTTCTTGGTGAAGCTTTGAGTGTTGATTCGAAAGGAGAGGATGTAATCTGGGGAGAATGTCTTAGAGTTAGGGTGAAAATTAATGTTAAAAATCCTATCTGCCGTTTTTTCTATATTATTGTGGATGAGGAAAGTATGGCTGTTATTTTTTGGTACGAAAGACTATCTGGTTTTTGCAGCTTTTGTGGGCATCTTGATCACTATGCAGGAACCTGTGATCTGGTTGAGGACAAATAAGTGGAATGGACTTCTCGGCATGTGTTCTATCCTGATTGGCTGAGAGTTGATAAGCTTAAAGGTCCTAAAGAGGAAGAGTTGAAAAGTTTTTTTTGCATTGATCGAGTCCAGCCTGGACAAACATGCATTAGGCCCAAGTGAGAACCAAAGGGAGGATAAGGGTAAGGAAGTGATTGTGGAAGAAAACAACTATGATCTATGCCTCGGAATGGGTCCTCGTGAAAGGCAAGCTATTCAAACCTTTGAAGAACTCATGCCACAATTGGAAAAAGCTGGTGCATGTGCATTTTATGCTGGGGAATCTACTCGGGGACGGTTCGATCCTCAAACAGGTATGTATCTTAAGTCACTTTCCTTTACGATTCCTCCGGGTCATGAGCATCGCTTTTACAAAGAACCCCATTCATCATGTGGGACAGGATATTAGGGCTTTGGACTATACAATTTACATTGAAATCATCCATGAAGGGGAACTCCCGTATGATCCACGCTGTGAGAAAGTGATTGATGACAGGATGGCGGTGCCGGAGGCTGAAAATATGGGGCATGCACGGGTCCAGTCGGTGGAAGTGGCTTCGGAAAATAGCTTTGTTCTGCCTTGTAGAAAGAGGCCTCTGAGGGAGTTTTGTGGTGAAGGGACAATGATGGAATTTTGGGGCGCTGATCGTGGTTGGTCGGAGGGAGAGATTGTTAGGGACTTGGGGGGCTTCTTCAAGAAGGCTAAGAGCATGGTGGATTTCATTGGAGAACCGATCATCACTACTGATATGGCGGAGGTTGAGGTGACTCAACCCCGCCGTCGCGAATGAGCATTATATGTTGGAACGCACGAGGTCTCTGCAGTACCCGTGCGTTCGGTTATCTTAGTAGTTTAGTTTCTAAGTTTAATCCTATGTTGTTGTTCATTTCTGAATCTAAATGTTCCTCTAGTAGGGTTGATTTTCTTAAGGCAAAACTGGGTTTCGATGGTTGTTTTTATGTTAATGCTTGTGGTTTTTCTGGTGGCTTGATTTTATTCTGGAATTTGTGGGATGTGCATGTTCTTTCATACTCTAATGGGCATGTGGACTGTCTTATTTATGAATCTGGAAAAATTTGGAGGTTTACGGGTTTTTATGGACATCCTAAGCTTGAAGCACAAAAATTCTCTTGGGAATTATTAAAAAGACTTGGTTCTTTTCCGAATATCCCCACAAAGGCATGGGTTGTTGGAGGAGATTTCAATGAAACTCTTTATCATCATGAAAAAATGGGGGGGGGGGGGTTCGTAAATCCTTGTCAAGGATGCTTAACTTTCAAGAAGCTTTAGATCTGAATAATCTATTTTCGTTAAAAACATCGGGACCCAAGTTTACTTGGTTTAACAAACGAAGAAATGAGGGTTTCATTAAGGAAAAATTGGATAGGTTTGTCGCAAATGAAGAATGGACTTCTATGTTTCCAAATTTTGAAGCGGCCTCTTTGGATTTCTCAGGATCAGATTATCGACCGATTTATGCTTACTTGTATTAAATCAAGCAGTTGGAGTACTAAACCAAGGCAGTCTTTCTTTCGTTTTGAAAATCATTGGCTCAAGGATTCGACTTTCAAAAGGGTGGTTGATGATACTTGGAATAATAGAAAATCATTTAATCAATTACCTGAGAAGCTGGCTAGTTGTGGACATGCTTTTAAAAAATGGGAACTCTCAAAGGGTGGTACTCTTAAGAATCGCATTCAGCAGGCCCAAATGCATCTAAACTCGGTGCTTAATGATGACCGTTCTGCTCCTGATTTTGACACTGTTAAGCAATTGCAAATGAATCTTGAGAATCTTGTTTCACAGGAAGAATGGTATTGGAAACAACGTGCAAAGGCCTTATGGCTAAAGGAAGGGGATCGAAATACTAAATTTTTCCATAAGCAAGCTTCAAGAAGACAGCGTGCTAATTCAATCTCAGAAATATGGCTAGAGAATGGTTTTTCTATTAAGGATCAGCGGCTTATTCGTCGAGCTTTTGTTCTTCACTATCAGGACTTGTTTACATCCTCAAATCCAGTTGCTGCTGACATTCGGAAAGCAACCTGCAATATCCATTGTCGGATTACAGAAAACATTGCAAATTTTTTGGAAGTACCTTTCTCTAGAGATGAAGTGTTGGTCCTTGGTGGAGTATGACACAAGTGTATGGGGGGGGGGGGGAATGCAGTGTATGCAAATTCTTTTCTTTTTCTACAAACTGGTCTTATCAGGCAGGTTGTCTCACAACAAGCCTGTGTGTGAACTTTGATAGATACTTGTCCTACTGATTACTATTAAGTGGTCAGTTGGCTAAATATCTAAGAGAGTTGCTAAGTGCGGAATGTGGTTGGCCTTTGACACAGAGAAATACTCCAAGTTGATTTCTGAAAAACACAGTTATCAGGGACGTTGTCCAAAACAGTTTTTCTTAACTTACTGAGTTTTGCTCTTTGAAATATGATTGAATGTAAGTGCAATAAAGAATGCAGTAAGTAAATGGCACACAAATTTATAGTGGTTCAGAGACTCAAGCTCCTACATCCACTTTCCCTGATTGAACAGGATAATTCCTTAACAATGGAATTAACTTGTTTTATAGTGCCAAGGTGCACTGATCAACAACACTTTCTCAGTGCTTTGATCCCTAGGATAATCTGAGTCCTAGTGCTCAATCTCTCTGAGTTAAGACTGTGTTTCACAATAACAGTCCTTAACTCCTCACTTCTACAACAAACTCTCTCTTCACTAAATGAGATAAGGGTTTGAGGTTTGGTTCCAACTAGAAGAGATATCCTTTACAATAAGAACAGTGTAAAGGCTTAGGATATCTCAATGCTAAGCTTTGGATGTTTACAAAGATTGGCTTAGCTATTTGAAGTGATTAGGAAACTTGGAATTCTAAAGAACAGCTTGGTTTCCTTTGATTTGCTTGATGATAGTTTGATAGCAAGTAGTTGGATAGTTGAATCATTTGATCACTTCTGTATTTATAGGCAAATTTGAACAACTAACCGTTGGAGGGATAGCAATTCAAACTTGTCTATTTGCAGCACCATTGAAACGGTTATGAAGCTTGGCATCCTTTTATCCACTGTGTAAAGGCTTCTTCAATGGTTGCTAGGATGAATGTGTTGACTTCTGAAAAATGCAGCTGAGATGACTTGTGTCAGATTCCAAATATGCACATTTCCCAAGGTTGATTTGTGGCAAACTCTACACTCAACCAACGGTCAGATGGGACAACTTCCCTGAACATTCCTACTGCAACTTTAGAATGTTCCAACATTCATTCAATGCTTCTGTCTTTAATGCTCTAAGTCTTCAATGCTTGGTTCAGGCTTGATTGGCAATAAATGCTTCATTGAATGTGTCTTCTGTGAGTATAGCATTCAATGCTCTTTGATCATTGGCACTTTGATTGATCTGGTGCAGTTCTTATCAGTGCAACAGTCTTTGCCTTATCATTCTTTGATCCTTTCAGCAATGTTGTCCACTCAGTGAGCTTTGTCTTGTAGATTCAGCAAGTTTGGCCTAATGTACTTGATACTTATCAAGCTGCCTAACATTTCAGCTTTGGACAACTATCCTGAACTATAAATCTCACAACATTTCTGAGATTTTAGACTTAAGCATTTCTACTTACTCAAGTGTCCTGAGATAACTTATCTGATTTACACTTGAGCATATCTCAACTAATCTGAACATCATCAATCAGGGGTTTTGGTATCTAAATCAAAATCATTTTATTCCCAACATGAAGTTTATAGAGCAGTTAGAGATTTAAATCCATGGAAAGCACCGGGTCCGGATGGTTTTCCGGCGTCTTTTTTCCTGGAAAATTGGGCTACTATAGGAGAAGAAATCTCAACTCGTATCCTGGATATTCTTAATAATGGTGCCCCTCTCGCTCCTTGGAACAATACTATCATTTCACTAATTCCTAAAGTTAGGAGTCCTAAATTGATTACTCATTACAGGCCCATCAGTTTGTGTAATGTAAGCTACAGGATTCTGGCTAGGACAATCACTAATCGATTGAAGAGTGTCATGGGTGAATTGGTGGATCAATTTCAGAGTGCTTTTATTCCAGGACGACTTATTTCTGACAATATTATGGTTGCTTTTGAAGGAATGCATTGGATCCGTATGTCAAAGAGTCGAGAGGGTTTTGCAGCGCTTAAACTTGATATGAGTAAAGCCTACAATAGGGTGGAGTGGCCTTTTCTGTTTGAAGCCATGAGATGTTTGAGTTTTTCTCAAAAATGGATTCGTATTATCTCTAGTTGTGTGAGCACAGTGTCTTATAGTATCAAGATTAATGGGGATGTCTCAAATTCTTTTCAACCCTCCAGGGGGTTGAGGCAAGGTGATCCTTTATCCCCATACCTTTTTGTCATTTGTGCTCAGAGTCTTTCTTCTTTGATTTTGAAAGCAGTTGCACTTAAAAGGATTTCTGGTATCAAAATTGCACGGACTGCTCCAACCCTGTCTCATTTATTCTTTGCTGATGACAGTTTGATTTTCTTGAAATCTTCTTACGAAGATTGTACGCAGCTTAAGGAATGTCTTCATACCTATGAAAAGGCGTCTGGACAATTGATTAATTTGGAAAAATCAACTGTTTTCTTTAGTCCCTTTACTAGGGACAATAATAAAGAAATGGTCAAGCAGATTTTGGGTGTTCGGTGTTCTCAAGGACATGATCTTTATCTTGGTCTTCTTACGTTCTCAGCTAAAGCAAAAAGGCTACAGTTTTCCTATCTTATTGATAGAGTTCGTACGAAGATTGAGTCATGGAATCACCATTAGTTTTCGGAGGGAGGTAAGGAAATTCTTATTAAAGTTGTGCTTCAGGCAATACCGACTTATGCGATGTCTTGCTTTAGAATCCCAGTTTCAGTATGTTCAGACATGGAGAAGTTATTTGCTTCATTTTGGTGGGGTTCTGAGAAGGGTACTCGTAAGGTTCACTGGAAGAAATGGCATGAGTTGTGCAAACCAAAAGAAGAGGGTGGACTGGGATTTAGAAGTATGGTTCTTTTTAACAAAGCTCTTCTTGCAAAGCAATCATGGAGAATCATGTCTCATCCAGAAACTTTTATGGGGAAGATTTTTAAGGCAAGATATTTTAGACATATGGAATTTATGGAAGCTGGCATTGGCTCGAATCCATCGTTTGTGTGGAGATCAATCATATGGAGTAGGGATTTGCTGGAACAAGGAATTAGGTGGAGAATTGGAAAGGGAACCAAAGTCCATATCTTCAAAGATAGGTGGCTTCAGAATGGGTATGATGGGTATGTTCGATCCAGAATTGCAAGTGCCTCCACTGTGGACAGATTTCTTCTGGACACTTACGAATGGAATTTACCTCTTATACAAGAAGCTTTTCTCCCTTTTGAAGCTGCAGCTATTATTAATGTTCCTTTGATTGGGAAGGAGGTTGATGATCAACGTTACTGGCCAACTAATTCTTCTGGATTATATTCAGTAGCTTCTGGGTATGATATGGCATTACGTCTTATGATTTCAAAAGAGGTGCTTCATAAGCCAAGCCCTTCAAATCAAGTAGCGGTGCAAGGGTTGTATAAGATGGTTTGGAATCTGAAAATGCCTCCAAAAATCAAGATTTTTGCATGGAAATTTCTTAAGGACATCATCCCTACTGAAGGTAATCTTATCAATCATCATGTTCCTATTTTGCCATATTGCATATGTTGTGGTGGATCAAGTATTGACTCTGCGCATATGTTCTTTTGTTGCCCATTTGTGAAAAGAGTTTGGAAATATTATAATCTGTGGGATAGTCTAAAAAATCTGCTTCAGGGAAATAGCATGGATTTTTTATTTGCCATCAAGGAAAAATTTGATACTGATAGGATCATGCTGATTTTTATCATTTTATGGGCCATTTGAAAGGAACGTTGCAATTGGATTCATTCCACAGACAAAAAATTGAAGCAGAAGGTATCTTTCTTGACTAATGTGAACTGGGCTATTTGTTTTTGGCAAGATTTTCAGGAATCGGTAATTGTTCCGTCTCACCATAAGGTTGTTGGTTTAAAAGAGAACACTCCTTCTTCACAACCTTGCCCATCTCGTCTGCTGTTCTCAGATGCGGCCTTCGATGTGCATCAGGATTTATTTGCTATTAACTACACTTTGATCGATCAAGACAGTTTGATTATTGCGGCTGGATTTAGAAGAATTAAGAATCCGGGCTCAATTGTCGCAGCAGAACTTATGGCCATGAAATATGGGCTGGAAAAGTGCATAAAATCGAATCTGAAAATTAGTGGTATACGCATGGACTCCAGTATTGCTATTAATGCCTTAAGATCGGACACTATCTTGGATGGATTGGAAAACTCCATAGTCATCAGAATTGGAAATATGCTGAAAACTATCCTAGTGTGGGATTATCAACATATTACGCGCTTTCAGAATGGAGTTACTCATAAACTTGCCCAGCTTGCTCGACACTTCTCAACACCTCAAGATTAGTTTGAAGAGAACCTTCCACAGTATATCAAGGAAATGGTTTAATCTCTATTTTGTCTTCCTTGTATATTGTCTCAAAAAAGTTAACTTCACTAAAAATCTCAAGTGTTGTGATTTTAAGATTTATTTGTTATATTCTATTTTTAACAAGATTTAGAATTGAGGTTGATGTTTATTTATAAACGGGCTTTTTAAAAAGCTTATGTCTGATTTATTTATTAAAATTTAAAAGGAACGAGTTAGGTCTGAGAAAATTTTATTTTTAGTCCTACAAGTTTGAGACATTCCAAAATAAATCCTTTAAGTTTCAACTTTATAAAATACATCATTTACCTTTCAATTTTAATCATTTTTTACATCAATTTTAATCATTTATGTTTTAATCCTTTACAAAATGCCACATGTCATGCCACGTCACTCTCTTCTCTATATATATTAATAAAAAAAGCTAATAACACCCAAAAAAATACTCTATACACACCCCATAATTTTAAATACAAAAATAGATACATATAAAATGACTAAGTAACCCTTACATAAATAAAGAGTAAAATAATTAAAAAAATAACTTGAAAAAATATGAAACAAAATAAATTTCATAAACGAAACCAAAGGGTGGTGCAGTTATGAATGATCGAAGTTAATTATGTGAATCTTATTTTCCTCTATTAATTGAAACGTATAACTAAATTTAATGATAATATCATCATTTTATCAAATACTCATAATAAATAAATAGTATATTTTAAATAAATTGATTAATTAGTTTGGAGTAGTTTTTATTTTATTTTTTTCATATATATAGATGAGCGATTAATTAGTTTGAAGTAGATGCATTTTTTTGGGTGAGGCTACTAACAACCCATAAAATGTTATACACACCCCACTAAAATTTAAAAACCATTTTTTTATTGCTAAACACACCCCAATTCTTTCATATTTACCATTTATCTCTCAAAATAAATACAAATGGAATAAAAACAAAAAAATATAATTTAAAATTCAATCAAATCATTAAAACTATATATAAATTTTAAAAATTAATTTTAAAAAATTCAATAATACGAGAAACTAAATAAAATTTGAAAATATTTAAAAAAATCAACTAAATATTAAAAAATATTTGAATAGAAAAATCAATTAAATCCAAATAAAATATAAAAATATTAAATAAATCGAATAAAATTTATAAAATAATTAAATTAAAAATACCAATTAATGATTCAATTTTTAAAAAAACTAAATAAAAGAAAAAAAGGAATAAAAATCGACTTAATCAAAAATAAATATTAAGAAAATTAAATAAAAAATGAAATCTTACCTTTTTATTGATTTTTTTTAGTTTACTTTTTTCTTTACGTTTTATTGAATTTTTTCAATTTTTTTATTTTAATTTTGTTTTGATGATTTATTTTTTAATTTCAGATTCTATTTAATTTTCTAAGATTCTTTTTAAAAAAATTAATTAATTTATGTAAATTGTTTATTTTTAAAGATTTAGTTAATTTTTTAAAATACTTTTAAATTTTAATTCTTTTTTTTTTTTCAGATTGTTTTAAGTTTTTGTATTTAAAATTATGGAGTGTGTATAGAGTATTTTGGGGTGTTATTAACTTTTTTTTATTAATATATATAGAGAAGAGAGTGATGTGGTATGACATGTGGCATTTTGTAAAGGATTAAAACATAGAAGATTAAAATTGATGTAAAAAAAGATTAAAATTGAAAGGTAAATGACGTATTTTATAAAGTTGAAACTTAAAGGATTTATTTTAGAATGTCTCAAACTTATAGGATTAAAAATAAAATTTCCCGTTAGGCCTTAAAAGATTGGATTGTAGGCTCTTGCGAGATAGTCTAGCCTTTTTCACAAAAAAAAAAATTATATTTCCTTCTTCTCGGAATACGTTTAAAGGTAAGAGGAGACTCTTTTTTTTAGAAAGCCAAATACTTGTATGCATTCGCATGTACGGTGCATACTTCAATTTTAATTTTAAATTTTAATTCATCAATTAATTTTAATTTTATCTACATCCGTTCATTTAATGAGTTCACCTCCCAAATTATTTTTTACTATTATTATTTGCACTCGCTCATTTAATGAGTTCACCCCCAAATCATTTTTTACCACAGTTATCTACACCCGCTTATTTTATGAGTTCACCCCCAAATTATTGTTTTACCACGATTATCTACACCCGCTCATTTTATGAGTTCACCCCAAAATATTTTTTAAAAAATAATCACATTTAAAAAACTATATTATCATTTAATTAATTTACACAAAATATAATAAAATAAACTCTAATTTATATATTTACAATATGCAGCTGAGTTACCGTCGATTCACTACCAACTCACCCATATTTTAAAAAAAAATCGTAAAAATATAATTAATAAAAAACTATCAAAATTAGCCACAAATCTCGAATTTTTTTCTTTTTAATTTTTCTTCTCCCTTCTCTTTTCCTTTATTTCTTCCCATTTTAAGTTTATTTTTCAATTTTTTTATTTATTCATTTTTTTTCCTTTTACTTTTTTTTATTTTATTTTGATGCCCTTCTTTTCCATTTTTTTCATGTGTATTTTTTAAATTTTAATACAAAATAATATTATAGGTATGATTTTATTATAGTCGATCGGCGGCGCACTTGAATTTCAATTTTAATTTGATGAGTAAAGGACCTGCCGAAAATCCATGTTGTTCGGCGGGTGACCCTACCACCACCATGCCCGACCACCCACTCGACGGCGACGGCGGCACTTCCGTCCCGGCCATTGAAGCCCGAGACCCCTCCTCGAATCGCAATGGCGATTCTTCACTTCCATGACAATTGACATCATCTTCCATCTCGGTCGAAAACCTCTACTCATTTCGACCACCGACGCGACTGTTTCCATCAATCTCCCTTGTGTTCGCGATCCAGGATCTTCTCCGACATCAATGGCGCTCGCCTACAACACTCGGATCGACGCCGCCTCGCTCTCGTCGTTCATCTCTGTCCAAATCGAAGCTACATTGCTTCGTCTTCTTCACCCTGCTCCTGCACAGCCTCTTCCTCCGGCTGACGGTGGCCCAACGGAGGACTGTGAGTATGTTGCTGATGGATCTCTGATCGGCCGGCACTCGGAGCCGGTGACCTTGCCGATGAAATCTCAGGCGGCGACTGCTGACCTAGGGTGTCTTCCCATTGGGCTAAGGTTCCGTTCAATTGGGCTTGGTAATGTGCACCCCCTATTTTCTTCAGTACACCTCGATCTGTACTCCCTCCACTTTTTTTATGGTATTATTGTTAGTGGTACTGGTATTACTAGTTATTGATTGTGGTATTACTATTAATACACTATTGAATTAATATTAATGATTATTGATTATTAATTGTGGTATTATTGGTTATTGTTTGTGGTATTACTGATTATGTGAAATTATTTATTATTGTTTAAGACATTACTGATTATTATTATTGTTTATGATATTACATATTATTGTTTATGGTATTACTGATAATTATGTTTTGTATTAATGAATATAATTAGATTTGTGGAATTATTTGTTATTGTGTAAGATATTACTGATCAATGTTCATGGTATTACTAATTATTGTTCATGGTATTACTAATAATTTTTTTTGTATTATTGAATATAATTAGATGTGTGTAATTATTTGTTATTGTATAAAATTTTACTGTAATTAGATGCGTGTAATTATTTGTTATTGTAAAGATATTACTAATTATTGTTAATGATATTACTAATTATTGTATATGGTATTACTGGTTATTACTTATTGTATTACTAACTATAATAAAATAATACATATAATATTATTTAGTATTAAAATTTTAAAAAAAACTAATGAAAAAAAAAAAAGGAAAAAATATGATGAAATAAAAAGTATGGAATAAAAACTGAAAAATGAGAAGAAAAAAAATAGAGATTTGTGCCTAATTTCGATAGTATTTTTTTTATTATGTTTTTACGATTTTTTTTCAAAAAATATGGGTGATTTAATGGTGAATCGACGGTAACTCGGCAATGACTCGACTGCAAGATTGTAAATGTATAAATTAGGGTTGATTTTATTATTATATTTTGTGTAAATTAATAAAAAGATAATATAATATTTTAAATGTAATTATTTTTAAAAAAATATTTGGGGGTGAACTCATAAAATGAGCGGGTGTAGATAACCGTTGTAAAAAAAGAAATGATTTGGAGGTGAACTCATAAAATGAGCAGGTGTAGATAACTGTAATATACTCCCTTCCCTTCGTCCCGTATTAACTTTCATAGGTAGGTTGACACGTAAATTAAGAAAGTGTAATAATGAGTGGAGTTTTGAGGGGTAATTTTGTAAAACTTTATGTATAAAATAAAGAATGAGTTGACTTTTGTGTATGTGTGGAGAAAAAGTAATGGCATTTGTGTAAATTTGAGGATATTGTGAGGGTGGAGTTTATAAAGGGTTTTCCATTTTAAGGGTGTGAAAGTTATTGTGGGACGTCCCGAAAAGGAAAGTGTGAAAGTTATTGTGGGACGGAGGGAGTAAATATGATTTGGGGTGAACTCATAAAATGAGCGGGTGCAAATAACTGCAGTAAAAAAACAATTTGGGGGTAAACTCATAAAATGAGCGGGTGTAAATAACCGTGGTAAAAAATGATTTAGGGGTGAACTCATAAAATGAGCGGGTGCAGATAACTGTAGTAAAAAATGATTTGGGGTGAACTCATAAAATGAGCGATTGCAGATAACTGGAGTAAAAATATAATTTGAGGGTGAACTCATTAAATTAGCAGGCGCAGGTAAAATATAAATAAAAAAATAAAATTAGGGGGTACGGTGCATACGAGTGTACGCCAGTGTGACCCTTTTATAAAATGTAATAATAAGTAGAATTGTGAAGGATAATTTCGTAAACTTTTATGTATAAAGTAAATATTTATTGCGTCCCGTAATTAGTTGCACATTTTTCTTATTGGGACGTCCCAAAATTACTTGCACGCTCTTAATATGAAAATACCCCACAAATTAATAACATCACAACATTATTTTATTTCAAAATTGTCACTCATTTTTTTCATACATTTCACTTTACACCTCATCAAATCACCTAAAATATCCATCTTTTATCTTATATTATCAACCACTAAATTCCATTTTCTTAAAAAATGTGTCGATCAAATTATACAAGTTATCCCGGGACGGGGAGAGAAAATGAATTGACTTTTGTGTATGTGTGGACTAAAAGTAATGATATTTTATATAATATTGTTGATATTGTAAGATTGAAGTTTATAAAAAAAATATATATTTTAAGGTATGAAAAATAGTGTGTATCATTTAAAAAAAAAAATGTGTGAAAGATATTGTGAACGTGTGAGTATGAATTTGATTTTAAGATGATAAAGTATTTATATATACAAATTTTAAAATGTAAGAGTGTTACTTTAAAAGGATAGTTAACGTGAATTAGGCATATTCCTCGTTTTATTTGTGTATGTTGGTGTCACCCATTCAAATGCATTGCATCTACCAAGTACATGAATTGGACACATTTCCTAAAAAATTGGGAAATAAATAAAGAAATTTGTTGTACAATGAATTTTCTAAATATGGTTATATATGCTTTAAATTGATTGCTGTCACGTATCTAACTTAGATTTTATTACGTATCTTATCCACCATGTGAATCAAACTACAAAATGTTTGGTGTATTAATAAATCGAGGTACAACATTAACATAACGTCTATTTTAACTGCAAATAATCATGCTTATATATTTTCTCAGTGTCGGTGCACCCAAATACTCCCTCCGATTCAAAAAGTTTGTCGCATTTGGACTTTAAATTTATTTCAAAAAGTTTGTCGTTTTTCCTAATTTTACCAATGATCTCCCTAAATTGCCCCTATTCTTTTGGAAATATATTAATTACGATTTTTTTTGGAAAGGTCAAAAAAATGGTGGAAAAGGAAGGTGAAAATATAAAAGGAAAAAGAGAAGAAAGGGGGAGAAAATAACAAGGGGTAAATTTGTCAAAAAAATATGTTCCTTAATTCTATACAAAATGAGAAATGCGACAAACTTTATGAAACGGAGGGAGTATATCAATTAATCCCACCGTTTCATAAAGTTTGTTCATTTCTCATTTTGTATAGAATTTAAAAACATATTTTTTGACACATTCACCCCTCATTCATTTTTCTCCTTTTCCTTTTTTTTTTCTCACTCTTCCTTTTACCTTTTTTGTATATTTTCAAAAAAAAAAAAATTTAGATATTATAGAAATTAATAAAAGTAGTTTAGGAAGATCAATGGTAAAAATAAGAAAAGTAACAAATTTTTTAAAATAAAATTTAAGATTAAATGCGATAAATTTTATGAACTGAAAGAAAGTATGATATTATGCTAATTTTAAATTTTGAACGAGTGATTAATTTACACCCACATTATTAGATTCAGAGTTAATTTCATCATAGTAAATTAGATCGATACTTCATCCGTACACAAATATGTGACCTTTTAGCATCTCGTTCTTGTTCACAATTACATGACTTTTTAATTTATTTATTTTTTACACAATTTCTCTTAATTTTACCTAATACTAACTTTAAAATTTATTCATGATTTATATCTTACTTATTTATAGTCTCTGTCTCATTCATTGATTAAAATATTTAGAAAGCTAAATTTATTGGATATTTTTATTCATTAATAAAGGGCAAACTTGTCAATATATCACTTCTTAATTTTTAAAATTCAGAAAATTTTAAAATTCTATAGCTTTTGTCAATTTTTTTAAGAAAATCATACAAGCCATAAACGCATAATTTTTTTTTAACTCAGCCATAAACGCATAATTTTTTTTTAACTCAGCCATAAACGCATAATTGAAAACCTACTTACGAGACATTTTTTTCAATTTTACCAAACTTTTAAAATCGATTTTCAAAATCTCAACGAGTTTTAAATTTCAAAACCCAAATTCTGGTTTTAAAATTCAAACCAAACATCACCTTAATGATTTTGGAGAATAGTAATACATAAAATCAAAGTGCATTTTTTTACAATTTATAATACAATATAACTTATAAAGTAATATTGCAATGCTTATAAAGTCATATCACAACATTTTATAAACAAAAACATGTCGACTTGTGTGGAAAAATGTTGTGGTATTATTATAAAAGTAATGGTATTACTTATAATAAGTTATGTGATATTACAAATTGCAGTAAATTATACCAATTGTATATCTAGAGTGTGGAAAAATGTTGTGGTATTATTATAAAAGTAATGGTATTACTTATAATAAGTGATGTGATATTACAAATTGCAGTAAATTATACCAATTGTATATCTAGAGGGTGCAATCTGTGCATATAAGAATTTGTCTAAAATTAGATGTATATTTTAAATAGCGATACTTTGTATGCTAAAATATGGTACTTCACATGCTAACAAAAACTTTTGTAAACACGGGTTCACGTAAAAAAAAATTTCAATTATTATTATTGTTCATATGAGATATTATTGTGGTGCATAACAAGTGTCACATCTTACAAATCATTTTTTTTTAAATGAAGACAACAATAACACTTAAAAAAAAGAGTTTACATAAATTTAGATTCAAATGAAATCTACTCAAAATCTACTTTTAATTAAAACGTTCACGTGAACTAAGAGACCTACCTTAAAAATGAATGATTTATTACAAACATTATGATTAAAAAAAGCATAATCATTTAAATATGAACAAATTTATGGTAGGCCGTACATGTATATAAGTTTTTATATACGGAGTACATAGTGATTATTTATGTATGACTGATAAATGTGGCGATAGAGATTCCACGAGCCATCCCGAACAACCAACTATATTGTTTGTAGGGCAAAATAAAACACAACATATCATATACATAAAATATCTTGAATCCAATTGAATTTCATTTTCACTCTAACCCACTCCCTCCACATATATTAGTAAAATTCAATATTTTTTATAAAAAAAAATTAAATTTAATAAAATTAATAATAGATCAATTTAATAAATAATTTTAATAGTAAATTTATTATAAAAATCATCTCAAAATACATATTTTTTTCACACTTTTAGTACTTATATAAAAGCGATTTTTATTGCAAAATTGATATAAAAATAATTATATTCTACGTATTTGAAACTATATTGATTAAAAAAAACATTTTTGTATTATTTTAATATTTTTTATTCATGTTTACAATTAACTTATGACATTGTATTATATAAATAAATAAATTAGCCCCCTAAAAAATGATTGATGTATTTCAGAAGACTGCTAATTAAAATTAATATATTTTGATGTAAATATAATATACATAAATATTGTAATTATATACAGAGTACTACATACATTTTTTTCGGAGACGTCCCATAATAACCTTCACACTCTCCTTTTCGAAACGTCTCACAATAACTTAAAAAAAAATCATTTATATACGTACTATACTTTCACAATATCCAAAACTTTACACAAAATATCTTTACTTTTTATCTCACACATATTCACAAAATGAACTTATTTATTTTATATATAAAATTTATAAAATTAGTCATAATAGTTGTTCTCCATATTTAATTCTTAATTTCTCAATTAATAACTTGCGTCTTAATTAATTACTTAGAGGTTACAATTAAGTTATCACCGTATCCTTTTCATTCATTTAATCAGAGAAAAATCTTATTAAACGTAGTTTTATACTCCCAGTCCATTTTTAAGTGACGTTTTAGAACTTTTAAAAATTTACAAATTAAGTGACGTTTTGAGCATTATTTTGAATTTATCCCAAATATACCCTTTTACTTCATTAACTCTCAAATTGAATAATTAATTGATAGAATAAATTATTCATCTTTCCAATAAAAGTATACATGCACTTAGTGAAATCAAACTTCAATCATTTAGTAATTAAATTAAAACTTATGCATGAACACAACACCACAATCTTCCTATAAATATACAATATGATCCTTTTAAGAATTATGTGTAATATTTTCAAAAAAAAAAAAAAAAAAAAAGAACTATGTGTAATTTGTTGTGAACTAAATATTTTGTTTTGGCTCACATTATTTTTGTTTTTGAGGATTTGAAGTTAAATTTGCCGACTTTCTCATTTCCATCATCTAAATCATGCATATGGGAGTAGTATTATTAATTTAAATCGTGTTGCATATGGAGGTAGTGGGTGGTTTTGTGTATTTGTTTTGGTCAATTATAATTTAAATAAGCATTAAATAGATACTCCTATAATTGTAGGTTGAATAATTAATTTGAAACATTAAGTATTTTGTTGATTAATGAAAAAAGTTTTTACTTAATTAAGGGCATATTAGGAAAGTTGTATTTTTCTTAATATTTGTGAGGAGCTATAGGCCGTCACTTAATATATGCACCAAACTCTTCTATATCTGCATGGTTTTGTGACCCGTTCTTATGTATCATTGAATAAATCGTGAAAGAGTCAGGCGGACAATTAAATTATGTGTAGTATATAGGTTTTACCTGTAAATTCATGGGTTGAGTACCCCTGTACTCAGTGGATATGAATCATCTTTTTACTGTTCAAAAAATTAAAAAATTGGAGGGAGTATAATTTAATGTGAGTGAATCTATGTGATTTGAATATGTATTAATTAAACCACAATTGTTCAAAAATAAAAATGAAAAACTTTGAATGCATACTTAATGGGTCAAGCACACTTTTTACTGTTTCGATGCATAGTCATCATTTATTCTCCAAACCAATTCAAACTTCGATCGATTCTTTTTGGAATATTAGAAAGTAGAGGCCGGTTGGAAATAATTTGATCGAACTCTCATTATGTGTGTGCATGAATTATCTCACTTTATTTTCACACAAAGATATACAATAAAAACTCTACATTTAGAGCTCCACTGCCTCTTGATTTTTTTTTGAACAGTAAAAGTATTATAAATCACCACGAGTACTTAGGGTACTCAATCCATCAATGTACAGGTCAATATAGATACATACGTATAATTGTTGATTATCTGCCTTCCTCTCTAAACTTTACTCAATCAAACATGAGAATGGGTCTTGGAACCAAGCTGCTACAGAAGAGTTCTGGCTTAATGCATTTGCTCCACTGCCTCTTGATACTACAAAAAGAGCTGGAATTAGACCATGTTTATCGACTCCATGACAACCTGGTTGTCTGAATAAGACAATAAAAAAGAAGAAATAAAAAAAGAAAATTAAATTCTACTTCATGACCAAGTTTGTCGAACAACCAAGAATGATCGAGAATAATCAAAGCGTGGGCCCCTATTTTTTATTACAAAAAAATCTAAACACGCCAAGTGTCAAATTTTTATTCGTCAGTTGTATATTATTTAGATAATTTCTGATTTTTACTTATTTATTTAAAAAAAATAAAAATAAAAAATACCAAAATTCATAAAATTAAATTCTCTATAAATAGAGATCAATCTTGATATGTTTTGGATAACAATTTCATACACTCCATTTTCTCTTCTAAATTGTTGTGTTAATTATTCTTTATTTTGAATTTTTTTCTATATTAAATAATTGTATATATTTTCTAAATATTGTGTAAATATTATAAAAAATTAATAATACATATAATTATTATATTATAAAAGAAATAATTTATTAAATGTTGATTGTGTTGTGTTGGTTATGGATAAAGTGGAAAAAAAATGAGTTTGGGTTGTGGTGTAAAATGTATATGTGGAAGAGTGAGAAATTAATTTTATATTTGATGACCCGGTCATGACCGGGCATGGATAAACATGGTCTTAGAGACCGGGGACTTAAGACCGCCAAAAAGTCGTTTATCATGATTTTTATGAATTGTTTGCACTATTTCCTTTTTCGTCCGTTCCACAATTGTTTACACATTTAAAAAATGATTTTTTTTATAAACTCCACCCTCATAATATTCACATATTTACACAAAATGTCATTACTTTTACCCTCAATCCAATCATTTACTTTACTTTTTAAATTTACAAAATTACCCCTCAACACTCCACTCTTTACACTTTTTTCTAAGTTTGTGTGCCCACAAAGTGGTGCAAACATTTACAGATGGAGTATAACTTAGAGGCATTTTGAATCCATTTTTTAATAATTAATTGTGTTTAACCATAGTGTATTGACCTAATATTGCACTTGATTAGCAGATATGTAAGTATTTTCTGTAATTGTAGGAAAAAATCGAACATCAGAGATATGGACATGTTACATTTAAATAAACAAAATAGAAAATAAAGAAGAAATCAAGAAATAATGTTAACTTGAGTCGTTGAACGAGTGGACTCGGTTGAGTGGTCAAACGAGAAGGGCTTAGGCATTAGAACTTCATCATTCAACATTAATCACTTAATTATGTCACAAATGGAGTTTGATTTCAAATACCTAGCACGAAAGATCAGTAATGTTATTAGGTATGACAATGGGACAAGTCTTGCATGGATTGGGTCTGACCCGATTATATTAAACAGGCATGAGACAAATCGTGATTTTTATAAAACCCATCTCGTCAATCGTACTCAGATCCGCTATATATAAATATAATAATATTTAATATATATATATATATATATATATATATATAAACTTATAAGCCTATTAATGTATATATGTTTGTGTAAAAATATTTCATACGTAAGTTTTTGGTATAAGATGGATATAAAATGCTATTTTAAATAATTATATATTTAATTTAAATTATGTAATATCAAAATAAAGATATTGTGTATTTTAAAATTAATTAAAAAATTATGCGGGTGGGTCAGGTAAAATCCGACGGATCCTCAAACGAGACAAGTCTCGAGTATCGAATTTTTTTTGACGGGATGAGTCCTAGAAAAGAGGAAATCCGTCTCAAACCTAAATGCTATAGCACCTTGAGTGAGAACACATTTGTGGTAAGACTTAAGAGTACTTAGGGAGGGAACACAAACGTTTTCTCTAATAATTTAAGGGTCTTTGAGGAGTTAATTAATCCTTAAGTAATCAACAAATTGTAAACAATATCCAACCATACGAATGCAATGTTCAAATGCTTGATCACTAGTCTCATGCATGTATTGTTATTAAAACTTGGCCACACTCATGTATCAGTGTATCACTAGCTAGTCTCATATGTAACCAATTGTATCTAAATTTTAAAATAATTTTCAAAATTCAAGTGAAAAGATGATTTACTGATTTGAGAAGGTGAGCTGGAAAATGGATGGACTTATTACACCAAAATTCTTAAATCAAAATGTTATTCTCTAATCTCATAATAACTTTTATAGATAGATTTTTACGTTTAAAATAAATAAATGAGTTGACTTATATATATATATGTAGGTCAAAAAATAATACTCCCTCCGTCCAATTTTATTATGCCCACTTCTCCGGGCACGAGTTTTAATGAATATTAATTAATTTATGTTTAAAGTAGATAAGTTGGGGTATGATGAGATTTGTGGGGTCCATTTATAGATAAAATGATTGTTTATGAATAAAGTTAGTGACAATTAAGGTAAATAAGTGATGGTTGAATGGTGAAGATAAAATAGTGTGTATAGTAAAATTTTCAAATAAGGAATGAGAATAATGAAATTGGACAGTTCGAAAAGAAAAGTGGGAATAATAAAATTGGACGTAGGGAGTAATATTATATAAAATTATAATTATTGTAAAAATAAGTGTTTACAAAAAAATAAATACATTTTAAAAGTGTAAAAATTATTATAAAATGTACTAAAAAATGAGAATAAAACTTATTATGAAAAGTATGATTAATCCTCCAAAAAAAAGATGGATTGATAATGACTACTCCCTCTAGGAGGTAGATATGCATTATGTGGAAGAACCTGAGCACCGACAAGTACTTAATTCATGATTTCAATGAAATGCTTATTTTACAAAGTGTCTTAATTCAATGTTCAAATTTCACTTTTTTAAGGTTTGATTTAAAAATAAATAAAAATCTCAATTCAAGACCCGTCAAAAAAAATACTCCATTCCCTCCATCCCGTGATTTCTTTCACATGTGAAGTGGCACACAAAATAAGAAAAGTGAATTTAATGGGGATTTGAGGGGTAATTTTGTAAACTTTTATGTATAAAATAAAGAAATGAGTTGACTTTTGGGCATGTGGGGGAGAAAAAGTAATGACATTAGTGTAAAATTGAGAATATTGTGATGGTGAAGTTTATAAAGGGTTTTCCATTTTAAGGGTGTGAAAGTTATTGTGGGACGTTCGAAAAGGAAAGTGTGAAAGTAATTGCGGAACGGAGGGAGTAACTGATTAGAAATTAGATTGAGATTTACACTTTATAAATTTTAAAGTATAATTTACCTTTAATTAAAATTATCAAACAACATATAAAAATTGATATGAAATTAATCTAAATTTAATCTAAACTATTAAATCTTAATTCAATGTTCAAATTTTATTTTTTTAAGATAATATTTGATAGTTTAGATTAAATCTAGATTAACTCCATATCAATTTTTATAGGTTAAGTTTAATAATTTTGATTAAGGGTGGATTATACTTTAAAATCTACGTATAAAATTTAGATATTATCCTAATCTCAATTTAATCAATCTTTACTATCAAACATGACTTATAATATTACAAATAGAGTATAATATTATCTGATATTAATGCTAGACGAATGAAGTATTCCCTCTGTCCGGTGTGCTCATTTTCCTCATTTGTCTAAAAGCATGCTCATTTTTTTTTATGAAAATAATCAATTTAATTTTACCTCACAACAATTACACAAATACATTTACTTTATTCAAAGATTTGAACATACTTTTGGTGAACAAAGAGAATACTCCCTCTATCCTACAATTACTTTTACACTTACCTTTTCGAAACGTCTCACAATAACTTTCATACCCATAAAATGAAAAATCAGTTATGAACTTCATCTTTACAATATCGTTAATTTTACACAAATGTCATTACTTTTTCTACACACATACACAAAAGTTAACTCATTTTTTTATTTTATATATAAATATTTATAAAATTAACTCTCAAAATTTTCACTAAATTCACTTTATTTATTTTGTGACATGTAAAAGAAATCATTCTGAATGAGTGAGTATAAAAAAAATTGTAATGGAGTATTAATTAACCCTTTGACGACGTTTGACCCAACCCCACCACACCACCCTCTCTCATCCCCTGCCCTGCCTATAAATAGTGAAGCAACTCGCGAAGCCATGTGTATATCTCTCTCATCAACATTCCTTTGAATAAAGCTAGGCATTATTAAATTCCAATGGTAGTTCTTTCGAAGCCAGCAGCAGCAATCGAACAGTTGTCTAAACCCAATTACAACAACTGCACCACCCCATTGTTCCCCACAATCGACCTATCCAAACCCGACCCGAAAGCCCACCTGGTTAAGGCCTGTCAAGAATTCGGATTCTTCAAGGTCGTCAACCATGGCGTCCCATTTCACTTCATCAAAGAATTAGAAGCGGAAGCCGTTAAGTTCTTCTCCCTCCCACTCTCTGTTAAACAAAAAGCCGGCCCTCCTAACCCTTTCGGCTATGGCGACAAGAACATCGGCCCCAATGGCGATGTCGGATGGCTCGAATACTTGCTCTTAACCACCAATACTCAAGCTGATTACCACAACTTCTCCACCATTTTCGGCGAACCTGCTCAAACATTTCGGTATTTTTCGTGTTTAAATTGTGTTTGTTTTTTCTTTTTGACCATTCACGTAAATTGTGTCAATTTCATTTTTTGAAAATATATCTCCAACTATATGTGGAAGGGGGAAATATTATATGAAATTGATCGATTACATCTAAACTCGATCTATATGGTATTTTCCGGCCAAAACAGAGTTTAAATTGTCATCAGTCAATTTACGTAGATTAAAACGGAGTAACAAATATTTCATCCGTCCACATAAAGTGAGCTTATTTTTCATTAGAAATTGTATCAATTCACATTTACTTTATTCTCTACTTTGTCTACCTTATTTATAAATAAACAATATTCTTTAAATTATGGACAAACAGAAATAAACACATTTTATTTGGATAAAGGAAGTATAATAAATGTTGCAAATTGATATTCATTTTTTTTGGTTTGTCCACGTAAATGTACATATTTCCCTTTTTTTTTTTTTTAAATATATTCCATGATCGTTCTTACTTTATCTATTTTATGCATAAATTAATCATATTTCTTAAAATCTGTGCAAACTGTACGTGAACACGGGAGAGAGCACTATTGAAGATGTAAAGTATTAATTTTGATATTTGTTTCAGTTGTGCTGTGAATAAGTATTTATCAGCAGTGAAGAAAATGGCTTGTGAGATACTTGAAATGTTGGCGGATGGATTAAACATTGAAGAAAGAAATGCTTTCAGTAAACTTGTGATGGACGAACAGAGCGACTCTGTTTTCCGACTAAATCACTACCCTCCATGCCCCCCTGACTTGAAAGAATCCAACGGCCGTAATTTGATCGGGTTTGGAGCGCATACCGACCCACAAATCATATCCGTTTTGAGATCCAACAACATCTCGGGTCTTCAAATCTCACTCGCTGACGGCCAATGGATTTCCATCCCCCCTGATCATAATTCTTTCTTCATTAATGTTGGCGACTCATTGCAGGTAATTTCTTTTTTCTACTACACCGTTTAAACATTTTTTTGAACGGTGATGGTGACACACATTAAATAATACAGAGGTCATATGAACTTGAATTTATATAAGTCAATTTTTTGATATTGATAAAAAATTAATTTGTGTGAATGAATAAAATTGAACATATGTTTGACACGTTCAAACAAATATTGCATTCCACGTGAATGTCTTTTTACAATTGAAAGTAGCAATTTAGTCAACCATAAAAATTGCGTGTGCGTGTCGTGTACATATACCCTCTACAATTTCCCATACTCAAATGCCAGCCACGATGTGAAGTTTCCCAAGTTTGACTAAACTACTTAATACAGAATGTAGTGCTTTTCTTCCTTCAATATTAGCATAAATTAGTTAAATAAAAGAAAAAATTGGGTTAAAAGTGGGTCAAACAAATTTGTTCAAAAAGTTTACTTAAGATAAAATATGTGTTAATGTAAAAATAAGTAATACATATTTTTCTTTATAATAACATAAATTTAAAAGCAAGTTTTTATGTTTGTCTTGTACTAATTTTAAGAGAAGCTCTATTTGACCGGTGACTTCAAAGAAAAATATTGCAGATAAATTATTCTCTTGTAATAAAATTAAAACAATCTTGGTAGATTCCTCGACAACAATGTTTTTCAAGTCATTATCAGCCGGTGTTGGTCCCATTCAATGTAGTAAGAGAAAAATAATTCCTAATAAAAGAATTCGGCGCCGACCACATTTTTTTAATGAGGAATAAATAATAATGAATATTTTTTTTCTAGAGGAATAATAATAAATAATGAAATTGTTTTTGTGTTGTATAGGTAATGACTAATGGACGGTTTAAGAGTGTGAGACACAGAGTTGTGGCAAACAGTACAAAATCAAGGCTATCAATGATTTATTTTGGAGGACCCCCATTGAGTGAAAAGATAGCACCACTTCCATCACTAATGAGGGGAGAAGAAGACAGCTTGTACAAAGAGTTCACTTGGTTTGAGTACAAAAACTCTGCTTACAAGTCAAGATTGGCCGATAATAGGTTGGGCCTCTTCGAGAAAATAGCCGCCTCCTAAACTATTTCGAGCAAGTCTTGTGTCAGACCGTCTAACCGTCAGTTTATAATTAAATGTTATTACTTTGAAAAAAAAAATATGATCTCAAGGTGGGACGGTCTCTCACAAGTTTTTGTCAATATTTTTAGTTAGTTGAATATAGATGAGTTTGGATTGTTTCCATCTTGGATTTTGGTTTGTCAATGTACATATTATATGTGCATTTTATAATGCATTCATTTACATATAATGTGTAGTGACAAAGTGACATCGAGATGATATTGATAGCGTAGTGAAAATTGTGAATTGTAAAATTTGTACTTAATTTTTGTTTGTGAATATTTCCTTCACATTCATAATATATACTGTATTTCTTTTAAACTTTATTTTGTTAATTATTCAAGGGTTAACGCACTTATATTCATAAAATGTTATTGGAACAATATATAATTGATGATAAAGAATCGAATTAGTGGTTGTAATTTTTAATGAATTAATTTGACTATATTAGAAAATTCAATGTTCATCTCCTTATGTTATAACTTTTTAGAAGAAAAACAATAATAAAATTCAATGAAGATTTACGGGTTTACACAATTATAAGATAGGAAGTCTTCAATCGCTCAGAATTAATTTCAAGTTCTTTTTCACTTTAGAACTATAATTCAACAATCAAACTATAATCTAATGTGATACAATGACAACTAATGAATATGATACAGTAACAATCATAATAGTATCTAGCTACAATCTAAGACGACGAGGATGTAGAAGCAGCCTACAAAAAACGAATGGAGGACCAAAATCAGTCGAACCTGGAAGCTACCGAGAAGACAGCTTTTAAATACCTTTGGAAGTCTTTCGCACCGAAAAAAGCAACTTTCACGGCATGGAAGGCACTGAGGCAAAGATTAGGTACGAAGGATAATCTAAGACGACGAGGATGTAGCAGGGGTCTGAATTCAGATATGTGCGTCTTGTGTCGTGCAAATGACGAAAGCAATGTACACTTGCTGTTTGAGTGCTCGGTAGCTAGATTCTTATGGGATGGGCTGCACAATTGGCTTCAAACACCAACTGTTACACTGCATCATTCATCTTTGCTGGGAGGTGGAAGAATGAGAAAGATAGTGTTAGGAATTAATATACAAGAATTAATTCCCACCCTCTCTACAAGTTCGGACTTTTAGATGAAACGGAATTCTTTCATGGTATCAGAGCTAACCGGGCAAACGACCTGGGTTCGATTCCTGTTGAAAGCACTCCACCCATTTAAATTGTCCACTCGATGGGCCTCCTCCCCAAAAATGGGTAAGAGGTGTTAATCCGGCCCACGAGTGAGGGGAGTGTTAGGAATTAATATACAAGAATTAATTCCCACCCTCTCTACAAGTTCGGACTTTTAGATGAGACGGATTAACACCTCTTACCCTTTTTGGGGAGGAGGCCCATCGAGTGGAGGGGGAGTGTTAGGAATTAATATACAAGAATTAATTCCCAACCTCTCTACAAGTTCGGACTTTTAGATGAGACGGAATTCTTTCAGATAGGAACAACACTGTGGATAGGCCTTATTTGGTCGATATGGAATATGAGAAACGGAATTATTTTCAAAGACATGGTGATGAACCCACACAAGACGTTGGATAAATATAAATGCATGATGAGAGCATGGCTTTTGGAAAAGGTAGAGGGGATACAAAATTGGTCGACTGCAGAATGGTTGGAGAACCCAGGTAGGTGTCTAGGTAGGGAGGAATAAAATTATTTGGGCCCCCTGTTTCTGTAATCTAAGTATGGGAAAGGGGCAAAAATTAGAAGGGGAGATGGCATGGTGCCAAATGTAAGCTTCAAACTATATGTGAATTGTATTATTGGGTTGAGTACCCCTTGTACTCAATACTTTAATGGAATACTCTTTTTCTGTTCAAAAAAAAGTATCTAGCTACAATCAACTTTTAGCTCAACCGTCACTTGATAATTGTTAATTTCAGTTTATAATTACCAAAATAGAAAAGAATTGTAAATTCTAAAAAAATCATTATAACTATGAGCTATTCTCTTTCTGACAGTTACAAATCTTAACCAACTCCCTTAAGGACAACTCAATTGAGCCAACACCCTTAAGGCAACTGTTGGGATATTGATATCCACATGTTTAGGTTTGATGTGTCAAACCACTTGTAATATGATAAGCTGAATTGTATTGCCAGCTTTATTATTCATCTTGTTGTAATACCTCATCTGATAGAATCAAGTGAGGGGGAACACAACTGATGTTATGGATTAACACGTCTATGCTGAAGATGAGAAGACGAAGACGAAGACTAGAAGAGAAGAATCAGTCGACGGGAAACTCGACTAATCAACTAAGGAAGAACAATTGAGAACCTATCAGTTGAGTGACTAGGCAGCTGAGGTTCAGAAAGCTGAGGAATGCTATCTGCTGTATAATCATCAGTCTAAATGAATTGAACTTAGATATCAGTTGAGTGAAGTTCATCTGATATGATCTGACAAGAAGTCTTATCAGAGCTGACGTGGACCAATAAGAAAGTGACAACAGACAATAAAGACCTAACAAAGATGCAGAATGCACATTGTTTAAAAGTCAAAGATACTATGAAAAGTATCTCACAATGGTAATATTCATAAGATTAATCAAAGATATCTTTAACGGTAACATTTCAAATCTACACTATATATATGAGTTCATTTCTCACATCTCAAGTAGAAGAGTTGATGCAAAGGTCAAGAATATGCAGATTCATAAAGAAAAGCTTGAAGGAACTTTAATGGAGATATTTAACGCATCATCTCTTCCTAGAGAGAGATAACTCACAAATCTAAGTCACCTTATAAATTCATATCCAAAGCTTAGAGATATTTTCTCAATCATAACTTGAAGGCTAAATTGGTTGTAAGGGAAAATCTCACCTACTTCTATCATACTTCACAAACATACGTACATATCCCTTGAGTGATCGAGAGTTTATAACCACAAGTTTGTAAGTGTTCTCTTGTACTTGTTCTTACAATAACAAGTAGAGCGAATTGCACGCAGAGTGTATTGAACTCAAGTCTTATTCTTGGAACTATAAAGTAGCAAGATCCGTATGGTTCTAAGGAATTAACTTCACAGCTGGGCTGTAAGAGTGGATGTAGGTCTGGAGGCCGAACCAATATAAACCTATGTGTACTTTACTACTTTGATATAAACCGGCATGTTCATGAATACACTTTCATTGCATGTTTTAAAGACACAATCTTGTATCAACTGATACATCAATATGCACTCACTAGTCATGGCAAAACAACGACTCTTGATCTGCTTGTCGTTTTGATTTCAAAAAGGTATTGTCAAGAAGTCTACAAGATTAGACGTCTCTAATCAAATAGAAATAAGATGATATAAGAAATAACCCAGCTATGATAGTAATTCGAATAGTAATCAACGAGACAAACAACACACAAATGATTTAAGTGGTTCGATCAAGATGAAGTACATCCATTGGAACAAACGACTTCAACTTTGATTGATCAAGAATGTTTACACACTCATTCACCTGGAAATAGAAATTTATCCCCACTTCGCTCGTGAACTCACACAACTCAAAGACGAATGCTCGTACTAGCTCGAAACTTTACAAAGTACAACTACAAGAGTATTTATACTATCATGGTGATTGCAGCAGTTAAGTGGCAGTTTCGAAGTTAGATATGTTTGCAACTGTTTATAACGACTCATGTGCTTAGTTATTGTTCAACCTAAATGACAGTTAACTCCCCTTGTTAGTTGCCACTGTCTGTAACCGTTTCTTCAAAAGACCTATCCCAAAATCAGATGACTCCCCTCATCTGATCAACTCTTCTACTCTTGGTCAAAAGACTAACTCTGCTGATAAACATCTACTTAGCTGATCCAACCCTTCTGATCTGACCAACTCAGCTGACCTCTAAGAAACTCCTTCTCAACTGACTGAAAACTTTAAACTCATTTGCTCGGCCTAAGTCATCTTGTCTGACACCTATCAGACTACCTCAGCTGATGTGAGATTATGAGATAACACTCACAATTCTCCACATTTAGCTCAAATTCTCCACCTCGAACTAAATGACCTAATACCAAATATTATTCTCCTTAAAGAATAGCCCCCGCCACTGCTCCTTGCTAAAAGAATAGCAGCCTTCTCCTTATTGGACTTAATGCAATCCAAGATCTAATACATAAACCAAAATTCTCCTTTGGCAATGCCTTAGTGAACACATCAGTTGGGTTCTCCTCTGTAGCAATCTTTGCCACTTGGACCACCCCTTCTCCAGAATATCTCTTACAAAGTTTGGTTCTCTCATGATACCCCTGATGCTTTGCAAGATGTATTGCACTTTGATTATCACATAAGACATTCACACTTCTCTGTGATAAACCAAACTCCTTCAAGATCCCCCTAAGCCACATGCTTTCCTTAACTGCCTCAGTTAAGGCCACATACTTTGATTCAGTAGTAGATAATGCAACTACAAACTGATGTATAGACCTCCACGATATAGTTGTACCAAATAAGGTGAACACATACCTTGTTAAGGATTTTCTTGTGTCAACATTGCTTGCATAGTCGTCATCCATGTATCCCACGAGTGCTTCTGCCTCATCTGATATCTTCTGAAATTTCAGACCCTTGTCATCTGATCAAAGAACATATCTCATGACCCACTTAACTGTCTCCCAATGACGTAAGCCTGGATCACTCATGTATCTGTTGATTACACTCATCGCATGAGTCAAATCTGGTCTACATCACATCATAACATACATTAAGTTGCATACAACACTGGCATAAGGTATCTTACTCATCCGAGTCCTTTCTTGGCTATTCTTGGGACACATCTGATTGGACATCTTCTGATGCTGGCCAATTGGGGTAGAAACTAACTTAGCTTGATTCATCTTGAATCTTTCTAACACCTTCTTCAGATAGGTCGGCTGACTCAACTGAATTTCTCCATCAACTCTGCTAATCTCCATCCCAAGAATCACTTTAGCTTCACCAAGATCTTTCATCTCAAACTCACTTTTGAGAATTTCCTTAACTTTATTGATACCATTAATTTACTCGCTAGCAATTAACATATCATCAACATACAACAGAAGATAGGTAATCGAACTTCCAACTCGTCTGAAGTAGAGACAACTATCATGCATGTTTCTTGCAAAACCAACTGAGCAAATGTACTCATCAAATCTCAAATACCACTGTCTGGGGCTTTATTTAAGGCCATAGAGGGACTTCTTAAGTAGACATACCTTTTCTTCCCCACCTTCTATGTCCAACCCTTCTCGTAGCTTCATGTAGATTTTCTCCTTGAGAGTCCCATGAAGAAATGTTGTGGTCACATCCATCTGATGTAGCTCCAGTCCATACTGGGCAACCATAACTAACAAGATTTTGATGTTACAGTGCTTCACAACAGGCGAGAAAATTTCATTGAAACCAATACCTTCTTTCTGTGGAAATCCTTTGGCTACAAGCCTTGCCTTGTACCTTATCATGCCACCTCTCTGAGCCTCCACCTTCTTCTTGTAGATCCACTTACACCCAACAAATTTCTTGTTCTTAGGTCTCTCAACAATCTCTCTAGTCTGGTTCTTGTCTAGAGATAACAGTTATTCCTCCATTGCAACTAGCCACTTCTCTTTGTCATGGCAGCTGATGGCTTCTGTGTAAGTTTTAGGCTCCAGAGACTCCACCTCAAGAGCTGCACATAATGCAAATGATACAATGTCAGCTTGACCATACCTCTGAGGTGGGTGGACTTCTCGTCTGGTTCTGTCCTGTGTCAGTTGATAGTCATGGAACTCATTCTCACTGTGAGGATCTACCTCCTCATCTGGATCAATATGATCTTCATCTGGTCTTCTGGTGTCAACATGCTCCACCTCAACCTGTGTCCCATCTGGTCTGTTGTCAGCTGCACTTGAACTTGCCTCTTCTTTAAGTGGCATTCTACTTTCATCAAAAGTAACATCTCTGCTGATAATACACTTTTGCATCCCAGCTTCAAGGCACCACAATCTATACCCTTTCACTCCGGAAGGATACCCTACGAACACACATCTCAAGGCTCGAGGCTCAAACTTGTCTTTCTTGACATGGGCATATGCTAAACAACCACAAACCTTCAAATTCTTATACTCAGCTGCATGGCCAGACCATAACTCTTATGGGGTTTTAAACTGCACAGCTAACGAAGGGCTTTTGTTTATCAAATAGGTTCTTGTTGCCACATCTTCTCCCTAAAATACCTTTGGTAAACTAGAGTTGCTCAACATACACCTGACTCTCTCAAGCAAGGCCTGGTTCATTCTCTCAGCTACTCCATTCTGCTGAGGTGTACCTGGCACAGTCTTGTGCCTCACTATTCCCTTCTTCTTGCAGAAAACATTGAACTCTTCTGATAGGTACTCGAAACCATTATCAGTTCTCAAATGCTTGAGTTTCTTTCCAGAGACATTCTCAACCTTGGTGAGCCATTCCTTAAACTTTTCAAATGCTTCTGACTTGGATTTCAGGATAGTTATCCATACCTTTCTTGATTAGTCATCTATGATAGACATGAAGTATCTCCTACCACTTCTAGTGTGATTCCTAGTTGCCCCCCATAAATCTGAATGGACATAGTCCAAAATTCATTTGGTAGAGTGTAAACTCCTCCCAAACTTTATTCAATCTCTTGGCTTTCCCAAGAATGCAGTGCTCATACAAATCCAACTTTGTGATTTTATCACCACTTAGCAATCATTGCTTAGACAGCTCCACTAGGCCCTTCTCTCCTACATGAGCTAGTCTTCTGTGCCACAACATTGAGTTGTCTTTCACCCTTGCCACATCTGATCTACCAATCACTGTACCTCCCTTCAGAAAGTAGAGATCATTCCTTCTCACACCTTTTCAGGACAATCAACTTCCCCTTTGATACTCTTAGCTCTACATCTTCTGTTTGGAACTTGTAGCCCATTGAATCCAACATATCAAGAGATATAGAACCAACCTTATTGGAACAATATATAATTGATGATAAAGAATCGAATTAGTGGTTGTAATTTGTAATGAATTAATTTGACTATATTAGAAAATTAAATGTTCATCTCCTTATGTTATAACTTTTTAGAAGAAAAACAATAATAAAATTCAATGAAGATTTACGGGTTTACAAAATTATAAGATAGGAAGTCTTCAATCGCTCAGAATTAATTTCAAAATTAATTTCAAGTTCTTTTTCACTTTAGAACTATAATTCAACAATCAAACTATAATCTAATGTGATACAATGACAACTAATGAATATGATACAGTAACAATCATAATAGTATCTAGCTACAATCTAAGACGACGAGGATGTAGAAGCAGCCTACAAAAAACGAATGGAGGACCAAAATCAGTCGAACCTGGAAGCTACCGAGAAGACAACTTTTAAATGCCTTTGGAAGTCTTTCGCACCGAAAAAAGCAACTTTCACGGCATGGAAGGCACTGAGGCAAAGATTAGGTACGAAGGATAATCTAAGACGACGAGGATGTAGCAGGGGTCTGAATTCAGATATGTGCGTCTTGTGTCGTGCAAATGACGAAAGCAATGTACACTTGCTGTTTGAGTGCCCGGTAGCTAGATTCTTATGGGATGGGCTGCACAATTGGCTTCAAACACCAACTGTTACACTGCATCATTCATCTTTGCTGGGAGGTGGAAGAATGAGAAAGATAGTGTTAGGAATTAATATACAAGAATTAATTCCCACCCTCTCTACAAGTTCGGACTTTTAGATGAGACGGAATTCTTTCATGGTATCAGAGCTAACCGGGCAAACGACCTGGGTTCGATTCCTGTTGAAAGCACTCCACCCATTTAAATTGTCCACTCGATGGGCCTCCTCCCCAAAAATGGGTAAGAGGTGTTAATCCGGCCCACGAGTGAGGGGAGTGTTAGGAATTAATATACAAGAATTAATTCCCACCCTCTCTACAAGTTCGGACTTTTAGATGAGACGGATTAACACCTCTTACCCTTTTTGGGGAGGAGGCCCATCGAGTGGAGGGGGAGTGTTAGGAATTAATATACAAGAATTAATTCCCCACCTCTCTACAAGTTCGGACTTTTAGATGAGACGAAATTCTTTCAGATAGGAACAACACCGTGGATAGGCCTTATTTGGTCGATATGGAATATGAAAAACGAAATTATTTTCAAAGACATGGTGATGAACCCACACAAGACGTTGGATAAATATAAATGCATGATGAGAGCATGGCTTTTGGAAAAGGTAGAGGGGATACTGTTGGGATATGAATCCTAGACAAGTCCTAAATGATGAAAAGATAAGATGAAGTTTTGATAAGCCAAAAGTGGTTTGAATGTTTTCTAAGTATTGACTAATCTAGTCTAGTTGAGTTGAAGTCATCTTGAACAGATCAGTAGAAGTTCACATAAAAGATAAGTGTTGTTTATATTTAAAAGATAAGTACGTTTTATAAGTACTTCATATATGTGTTCTTCTTAGTTTTTTATTGAGCTATAATTGTTGTATAGAGCTCATGATATTTTCTATGTAATAGATAGATTTGTTGTATAGTTCATAAGTTGACTAAGCTTGTATTATAAAAGCTTAATGTAATGTAATAGTCTTGTTAGGACTAGATTAGTTCTATTAGAGTCTACTGCACAAGAAGAGAAGACCAGTCTACTACTCAAGACAGATGGACTACAAGACCAGTACATAATAGACTACACAAGACAAGTCAACATGAAGTTAGTTACAAAAGCGCATATAAAGATAAGGATTAAAGAAGTTAGTTATGGAATAACTAATTCGTAACAGAAACGCGTGGATTGATAAGAAGATTCAGTTGAAGGTAGTTATCAAGAAAAGTTGGTTACAACTAACTAAGTTCTTGATGTTTACAAATACTTCATGATGGTGATCATTTGAAGACTACTGTTACTGCAACTACGCATACTGAAACTTGATACTGAAGCATATTAAAGCTACATACTGAAGATTACTCTCAGAGTGCATTGAAGATTCAGAAAGAAGCCAGAAGACGAAGTCATATTCAGAAGGCTGCTACTGAAGATAGAGAAGTTTTATTTTGTTGTTTTATCAAGTTGCTAGATACTTGTTAAATTTCTAGTTAGATCGTAGATATATCTGGTGATATTTCTGTTGAAGATCTAAGTCTTCTTCTTGGGACTTAAAAGACAGGAACTACACTTTGTACTCGTGTTGAAGAGTTTAGTGGCAAATATCACAACTGGGATTGTGAGAGTGGACGTAGACAAGTTGTCGAACCACTATAAATCTTTGTGTGTTGATTTACTGTTTTAAGTTGTTTTAATTGCTTAACTGTTTAATTACTTAACTGGACTTGACTAGTTGAGTATAGAACAGAGTTCTCGATAATAAGTTGAGTATAATCTTGAATTGGGCTCATTGTTACTTTGATCATTTCCGCATTACGTATTCTGATATATCGAAAGATTTTTGAAAAGTCTATTCACCCCCCTCTAGACATTTTCACTAGCTTACTCGATATCAACTCAACTTGGGACCAACAAGTGGTATCAGAGCAGTAGTTTACGAACTGCTGTTTCTTGATAACCGACTTAAGACTTAGGGTGAAGTCTTGGTCCTTGATTGTACTTGCTTACGTGTTCTTGATCTATACTTGTCCTATCTGTTCCGTGTTCCCTGTTTCTTGATCATATAACTAATTAGCACTAATCTACTTGTGTTAACATGTCTCTTGAAATAAGTGCTAACAAGTTACCCAAGTTCCAAGTTCAGGACTATGACTACTGGAAGCTGCGAATGGAAGCCATTTTCAGTTCCACGCACGACCTAATGATCTCTGTCATCACAGAAGGACCCATTGTTACGATGATTCCAAATACTGCTGTTCTTGACCCAAGCAAACCAATTGGTACTCTCGTCAAGAAACCCAGGTCAGATCTAACCTCAGAAGAAATGCGTCAAAATAATTTGGATAGTTTGGCAAAGAATTACATTTTACACACCCTTCCTAACGAGTATCTAGGAAAAGTGTTAAAATGTAAGACTGCCAAAGAGATGTGGGACAGACTAGCTATCATTTGTGAAGGGACCTCCCTAATCAAAGAGAGCAAACTCTCCACAGCTGTCCAAAGATTTGAATCATTTCAGATGAAAGCTGGCGAAACTATCGACCAGCTGGATACTCGTTTTACTAAGATCATGAATGATTTGGAAGTACTTGGTAAATCTTATACTGCTCGTGAGATCAATCTTAGGATTTTGAAGAGTCTTGATAGTCGTTGGAAAATGGTAAAGATGCTTGTTAAGAACACTCAAGATATTGATACGTGGACTGCTGAAACCATGTTTCAAACTCTTAAAGCCCATGAGTTTGATTTAGACGAAGATGAACCACTAGCCAGTAGTGATAGAGAACATGTTGTATCTAAGAACGTTGCCTTTAAGTCTAGCTCTTCTAAGTCTTCTAAGGTAGACAGGTCCAAGTCTAGAACTAAGTCTGCCTCTGTGAAAGATGAGTTAGATACTGATCTTAGTTTAAAGGATCAGATGAGTCTCATGGTTAGAAAGTTTGATAGGCTCAATAAACGCTTCGGAAGATACAAGAAGTTCTATAAGGATCATAGAGCATCTACTTCTAAGAACTCGTCTAAGACCAGACGAGACCGAAACTCTTCCGAAAGGAGAGACGAAGTCTCGAAAGGTAATAGGCGAGATAGAGAGTCTGACGATAGGAAGATTCAACGTTCTGATAGACGTGATAAACGTAGGGACAAATCTCCTATTAAAAAGGCTACTAATGATCTCTTGTGCTATAATTGTGAAAAGCCAGGTCATTACATTTACGAATGCCCAGACCTGAGCACTGACGATCGAGAAGAACGTAAAGCTAGAAGGGAAAGAAGATATAATCGTGGCAATAAGGCAATGATGGTCAATAATGACTCTGACTCAGATTCAGATGAATTGCCATCGTCCGCATCTAGTCACTCAACTGATCAAGATCACGACAAAGCTTTCATAGTAGATGATGGTCTATGCTGCATGGCTAAAATCGACCAAGACGTATCATCTGCTACATCTTTTCAATCTTGTGATGATTCAGAAACTGATGAAAGTGACACTGCTAGTAGTGAAGTAGGAAGTAGTCTTCAGCACTCGACTAGTGCAGTCGAAGATGACCTTCTACTTGCTAATCAAGCATTCATCGAAGTCAGTGATGAAAACATTGCATTAAAACAAGAAATCATTGATCTTAAGGAAGCTCAGTCAAACGTAGATCCTAATATAACAGTCCTAAATGAACGCTTGACTGAAGAGTTGAGTCAACTCAAAGAAAAGTGTGCGTTGACAGACAAGTTATATCAAGACCTACTCAAGACACATGCAACTGAGAGAAATGAATTCAATGTTTTAAAGAACAAGTGCAACAGACTTGAAGAACGTAATAAGTTCTTAGAGACCGAGGTTGTCACACTTGATCTCAAACTTACTGACCTGGTTAACTCTTCAAAGATTAACCTTGAATTGTCAGATAGGTATAGAGATCCAGGTGACAAAACTGGTATAGGTGCTGAGTCATCTAGCTCGTCTACTCGAGTCATTAAGAACCCTACTACTATTAAAGCAAGACTTTTGCCAAATGATAAAGGAAAAGGACCAATGTTATACGATATTGGAACTTCTTCTAAAGATACTGTACCTAAACAAGCTCAAGTTAACATTCCGATTACCAAGGGAGGTAAAAAGAATGGTAACAGCAAGCCTGCTCCATCTAGAACTAATCTTCAAAGGACCACTAATCGTGGACGACCCAACCAGGTCAGATACGAGGACTGGTATCCTGAGGAGACGAGTACTAGACAGGTACAGACTAGACGACAAGAGTCTAGACCTCCATTTATAAGGCAGTCTCAACTCTACTCGTCTAGACCTAGACAGGTAGCTCCAAAATATCGTACACAAGCTGTCCTATATCCTCCACCTCTATCATACGATATTTTAAGTGAGGAAAGACCCAAACGCGTCTATAAACCGTATGGACCTAATGCATTCAAACCCTACTCTGACTATCGTAGACAAGTGCCTGCTCAAGTAGAGATCAAGTCGAAAGGCTATCTCCAAAGAGTAGACCCGAACTCGACTGTTAGGCCAGAGAAGGACAACAAGGTCTTATTTTGTAACAAATATGGGCGAAAGCTTAAAAGATCAAACTTGTTCAAGACTCCAATGTATATTTGGATTCCTTTGAACTCGACTAACCCCCCAGGACCCCAATAAACAAACAGGGTACCTAAATTATTGAATATCATCTATTGCAGGGTCGACTTGACTTGTATAAGAAGGGTGGCTCAGTAGGAGAAACTTGGTACATTGACAGTGGTTGTTCACACCACATGACTGGTACCAAGGCTCTCTTATCAAGCTATCATGAGCAAGAAGGACCAAAAGTGATATTTGGTGATAGTTCCACTGCTATCACTAAAGGATTTGGTTACATTCGGAATGGTGACGTAGAGATACAAGATGTCTCGTACGTCGAAGGCCTGAGATACAATTTACTCTCTGTCTCACAGTTTTGTGATCGTGGATACAAGGTGCAGTTCAAAAGCCGCAAATGTCAGATCATCGACAAAAGGACACACACAATCCTACTAGTCGGCGTAAGACAAGGTAGTGTGTATATAGTGAATTGGAACAGTTGCCCGAGGGACACCTGTCTACTTACTAAGAATCCAAAAGAACTTGGGTGGCTCTGGCATAGACGCCTTTGTCACTTAAACTTTAAGGTTCTTAATAAGATAGCCAGAGATTACCTTGTAGAAGGTATTCCCAATGAGGTCTACTACAAGTCACATGTATGCACGGCTTGTCAACAGGGTAAACAGGTTAAAAGTTCATTTAAGTCAATTCCTACTCTCTCAACTAGTAGAGTTCTAGAACTTCTACATATGGATCTTCATGGTCCAATAACTCCTCCAACCTTGAATGGTAGAAGGTACACACTTGTTGTGGTAGACGACTATTCTAAGTTTACTTGGGTAGTCTTTCTACACAAGAAGAGTGATACACAAACCCTTTTACCTGATCTGTTGAAGAAGTTACAAGTTGAGAAGAACCAGTCCATTGTCAAGATTCATAGTGACAAAGGAACTGAGTTCATTAATTGCTATATCAAAGATTTTTGTGCTAAACGTGGTATCCAGCATCTAACTAGTGCAGCTAGGACACCACAACAGAACGGTGTAGCAGAAAGAAGGAATCGAACTCTAAAAGAAGCCTGTAGAACCATGCTAGCTGAGTTCAACACTCCTCAAAAGTTTTGGGCTGAAGCTATCAACACTGCATGCCATTCACAAAACAGGAGTGCGATCAACAAAGTCTTAGGCAAGACACCTTATGAGGTTTGGAAAGGTAGAAAACCCCGTATTTCATATTTCCATATATTTGGTTGTAAGTGTTTTATCCATAACAATGGAAAGAGCAAGTTGAATGCTTTCGATGCCAAAGCGGACGAGGGGATATTCTTAGGATACTCCTCGACTAGCAAGGCATTTAGGGTATTCAACTACTCAACTCTTTGTGTGGAAGAAACACCACATGTGGTTTTCGATGAATCTCAACAGGACTCGTCTGCCGACAAGATCAGTGAAAAGGTGACTGATCTATCGATCGAATCTGATAAAGACTCAGAGGTATATGAATCCGTTCAAGCCTACAATCCATTCATGAAAGCCCTCGACTCTGATGACAAAGTGAAAGTAAGTGCTCAAGGTAAGTCTTCTAGACCAGTAGACATGCCTGCTCTAGTTGACTCTACTACTCCTGTGAAAATTGATGATACAAATGATATTGATATGCATGATGCTGTACATGATATAGATGATGATAGTATTCCTGTTAAGAATAGAAAAACATGGAAATCTGCGCATGATACAGAAAATATCATTGGTGACTCTACTATTGGTGTAAAGACTAGACGACAACTCTTTGAGTCGCAAGAACAGTCTAGTCCAACTATGTTTTGCTGGTGTTGTTTCCTCTCATCTATCGAGCCTACCACTGTTAAAGAGGCATTGGCTGATAGTAATTGGATCATCGCTATGCAAGACGAGTTGAACCAGTTTGTTCGAAACGACGTCTGGGAACTTGTCGATAGACCTAAACATCATAATGTAGTTGGCACTCGATGGATTTTCAAAAACAAGAAAGATGAGAATGATGTAGTTGTTAGGAATAAGGCTAGACTAGTTGCCCAAGGCTACTCACAAGCTGAAGGCATAGACTATGATGAAACATATGCTCCTGTTGCTAGACTAGAAGCCATTCGATTGTTCCTTGCATATGCTGCTCACATGAAGTTTACTGTATATCAAATGGATGTTAAAAGTGCATTTCTTAACGGTATTCTTGCGGAAGAAGTGTATGTTGAACAACCCCCAGGTTTCGAAGTCAAAGGTAATCAGGTGTACAGATTGAAGAAAGCCTTATACGGACTAAAACAAGCTCCAAGAGCATGGTATGACACTCTCTCTCTCTTCCTGTTAGAAAATGGTTTTACTAAGGGCAAGGTCGATCGAACCTTGTTCAGAAGACAAGAAGGGAAAGACATTTTACTTGTCCAAATTTACGTAGATGACATCATTTTTGGGTCACCTAACAAAAAGCTGAGTGAAAGTTTCTCAACACTCATGCAAAGTAAATTCGAGATGTCCATGATGGGTGAAATGAATTACTTTCTTGGTCTTCAAGTAAAACAGACCCCTGAAGGGATTTTTATAAATCAAGCAAAGTATACTAGAAATCTTCTAGATAAGTATGGTATTAAGACATGCAAGTCTGCTGGCGTACCTATGCTACCTACATACAGAATGGACCCAGACGAACAAGGTAAGTGTGCTGATCAAACATATTATCGTGGTCTAATTGGTTCATTACTGTACTTGACTGCTAGTAGACCTGATATTGCATTCTCTGTTGGTGTATGTGCTCGTTTTCAAGCTAATCCAAAAGAGAGTCATATGGAAACCACTAAAAGGATATTGAAATATTTGAAAGGAACCATCAATCGTGGTATATGGTATCCTTCAAATGATGATTTATCTCTAAGTGGCTACTCAGATTCTGATTTTGGTGGCTGTAGAATAGATAGGAAATCTACATCTGGTTCTTGTCAATTCTTAGGCATAAAACTCATTTCATGGTTTTCGAAAAAGCAGACTAGTGTTGCTACCTCTACTACCGAAGCCGAGTACATGGCTGCTGGTAGCTGTTGTAGTCAACTACTCTGGCTCATGCAACAGCTTAGAGATTACAATTTATATGAATCAAATGTTCCTATTTTCTGTGATAGTAATAGTGCAATTGCCATTACACAAAATCCTGTATTGCACACACGTTGTAAACATGTTGATGTGAAACATCATTTCATACGTGATCATGTAGAAAAGAAGGACATTCGCATGGAAAAGATTCATACTGATTTTCAAAGAGCTGATATTTTCACAAAACCATTAGCTGAGGCACGATTTCGTGAGTTATGCATTAGTTTAGGGCTAATTGATTTAGACCCTACTTGTCTATAGCGATGTACTAACCAGACAGGTACATCAAGAACAAGGAGACAAGAATACTAGACCAGAAGCACTCAACTACTCACACAACAGACAGGTATACAAGGCTAGACAGGATGACCAGACAACCCGATGAGGAAGCTGGTAAAGCTGAGGGTAATACTAAGAGAATAAACAATTAAGGGGGAATCTCTGATTTCTTAAATATCCTTATGTTGACTCTTATGTGTGTCAATAGTCATCTTGTTCGAAACCTTGATCATTGCTTTGGATTGATATTCATCTTATTTATTGTTACTCTACTTGTACTATCGATTACACGTTAAATATGATAAGATAGGTACATGAAGTCGTTCGATGTTCAGAATAGACAAGCACAGGCGAAGGGGGAACTCGTCTTGTGTGCTCAAGCCAACTCGTCTTGTGAAGCTTAAGTCTACTCGTCTGTTCTGGATGGACTCGAACAGAAAAGCTAAGTGTTTCTATTAATTGAAATATGCTAAGTGTTTACTCACAAAGAATTAAGGACATTATGGTAATTTGGTAATGAAAATTGAAAGTTTCCAGAATTGGATGAATACACTCCCATTTTAATGAGGTGTATACACCCAGTTCGCGCATTACTCTTCTACACTAGGTCAGATGAGTACACTTCTCTGTCCTAACCAATAAGAAGGGCGGATTCCAAAATTTACAATATCAAATCACATAATATTCTCGATTCCGTAAACAGAATTCCAACAGCCCCAACCGTTGGATCCATGCAATCAATCTTGTCCATTGGATCAAAATTTATGTTCTAACAAAACTCAACTGCCTCACTCAACTCGCCTCACGTTTTTCACAACTGTTTGATTCTCAAATTGATTTCTTGCTAACTCAAATCTCTTCAGTTCATACTACTATGTCGATTGTTTCTCTCTTTGATGTCAGAACCAACAGACAAGCGAGGTTTGATTTAGGCAGATACACTACTGAAGGAAGGGTTCATGTGGAGCCTTCGTTATTTTTCAAAGGGCTACACACGGATGACAACAAGGAGATTCTGTCTAAGTGCATCCAGTGTGGATTAAGGCCATATCTGGAGGCCTTTCCGCAAGTCGTCTTGGAGGAGGAGGTATTAATGTTCTATGCCAACGCCACCAGACGAGGTGATGGTATCGAATCGTTCATTGGATCGGACAGGGTTGAAATCAATAGCGAGGTGCTACTTAGGCATTTGAGGTTGCCCACTGGAATAATTGATGTGGAGAACTATGCCTTAGGCCAAGAGATGAAGTACATGAGCATCTTTTGTGGAAAAAGGATGCAACTTAAACCGGATGGCAAGGCCCCAGCCGTCAAGAAAGTTGAATTGTTGGAAATTTATCGAACACTATTGGACATAGCTAGCAAGATGCTACTATGTGCCACTGGTTCTCATGATTCGGTCACTCAAGTGAAGACTAGGGTGATGGCAGCAATCTATGACGGAATCACAAACGGAAATTGGTTCAAATTAATCGCTGATCGGATTATGTATTTTGAACGGAATGTTATGGTGAATCAGGACACGGCTAATTGGGTGGTGTCAAAGACTATTGGTTATGGCAACAAGCTAAGTATTCTCCTACCCCTGCTATTGCCGAACAAGTCTGATTGGAGTAAAGGCAAGCCGTTTCATCCGCTCAAGTTCTATTTGAAGGCAGAAGCTTTGAGGAAACAGGTTGCTCGAAGGCCGTCTGCACCAAGACAAGTGTTGGTAGATGACTCGGAGGCCATGCCGTATGCTGACTCATCTAGTTCTTCTGGAGATGAGTCAGATGATGAAGTTTCGGAGGAAGCTGCGAAAGCTGAGTCGAGTGGACATGATTCAGAGGAGACTCACTCAGAGAAGGAAGAAGAGTCCGGTGCCGAAGTCTATCGACTAGTGAGAGTCGATTCGCCTACTTCACCAGCCGAGTTGAGTCCTCAGGTTGGTTCTTCTTCTCAGTCTATTTCATTTCCTCTTTCTCTCCCCGTCGCAACCAAGGCTAGATCACATCGATCTAGGCCACGACCTATTCCCCAAACCTCACAAGCACTGGCGGCATTACCGCTTCGAGCCAGTGTACCCGAAAACACTCCCAAAAAGGATACAACTGATACTCCGACAGTTGTCACACCAAACCTGGCCACGTCAGAGCCCCAAGAAACCACAGACCTAATTCTACCCTTACCCTCAACAGAAAATGTTGAACCCTCCAACCCGTCTACTTCAGACAAGACGACAGTTGCCACTGCAACAGCTGAGTTAGAGACCCCATCTACTCAGACCCCGTCTGAAGTCAGATTTGAATCCCTGGTTTATTATCCGATGTGCTTGAGAGAAAAGAGAATTCGTTCGAAGATAATTCGGAATATGAAGAAGCAACTCGCATCCGTCGACATCGACTACTCATCTGAACAGTTTGAGAAACTGATCAGAATTTGCACTTGGTTCGCATTAAAGAAGTCTGGAACTGATGATCTGTTCGAGGTCATTCTAGGCATGGGTGGTATCTCCAATTTTATGGATTGGGAGATGGAACAAAAGGAAAATAGTGGAGTTAAGGATCACTCTGAACTATTTCCACGCAAAGCCCTAGTTGATCTGGTTAAGAGACTGTTGAGCATTCCTGATGGTGTTCTGGTTGATGAGTTCACATTTGACATCGGAACCCAGACTGATCTGGTGGAAGATGAGCCGAAACCAGAGGTTGCTGAAGTTGGTATACAGACTGATGAACCAACTTTGGAGTTAGAAGATGCTGAGAGTTCAGAAGAGTCTGAGTCTTTTGAACTTGGTGTGGAAGATGAGGAATTCATGGATGCTGAAATGTTTACTGAAGATGAACTTGTTCACAAGGATGTGAAAGCTGAAGTTCAGTCGTCTACTCATGGATTTCCAGATGGCTATCTAGATGAGTTGAAGACCGACTTGAAAGAAGTAGTTCATTCTGCAATTGATGAGTTTCTTGCATCGAAGGTGAAAGATGTACTTGTTGAGCAAAACCAAACACTTGTTGACAGCACAAGAGAGTTAATTGTTGGTGAGGTCAACAAGATGGACTCAACCTTTCGAACTGAGATGTATGCAGAAGTTGAGAATTTTCTGAAGAAACAAGTAGATTTTTCTGAAAAGAGATCTATTTCGTTTGCGCGATCATTAGCTGAGGAGTCCAGCAAGATGGAGAGACTCTACAGAGTGAAGATTGCTATTGCTGATGACCAAAGACGAGAAGCACAAGATCAGTTGGTGCGTTCTCAAGCAGTTCTTCATGAGTTAACTACTCAAAACACTCTTCTACGACAGACAGCTACTCATTTCAAAGGTGAGTTAATCTCAAGTTCGAGGAAGCTAGAGCTGACTGCTGATCGACTAGACAAGATGAGTTATGAGAAGTCGCAGCAAAAGCAGATTGAGCTAGCTACTGAAGCCATGAAGCAAGCTATGATAGAAGAGATGACTCGATTTACTTCTCTATTCACTCTCAAGGCTACTGATGAAGCCAAAAAGGGGGAAGAGACGAGTAAAGTTCAAAAAGTTGGTAAAATTGAACTGTCTACTGAATCTGATGTGAAAGCTGCTGCAGCTGCTGCAACTGCTATTGAAGAGCTTAGAAGGCCTAAGAGAGGCAAGCTAGTCAAGAAAGCTGAACTTGAAGAGCTTAGAGCAGCTGAGTTGAAAAAGCTGGAGAAAGGCAAAGGTGTTGCATCTCCAGAAGCTGAGATTCAGACTAGACAAGTCAAACGGAAGTTAGCTATTGAAGATGAGTCTACTGAGATTGTTGAGAAGAAACGAAAGTTTGCAATTTCAAAAGAAGAAGCTCACTATGCTAGCAAGAAGAAAATTGAAAAACATATTGAAAGATTGCAAAAGCTGAAGGTGAATGAAGATCAAATGGAAGACAAGTTTATTGATTACTTCATAGATAATGAACATAGAGCTGAATGGAATGAAGTGAAGAATCAATGGGAACTTGATCATTGGATCATACGCAAGTATGGAGATACTGAAAGTCAAGATGAATTGTATTCATTGTTTGACAGGTTTATGGAAGGACAACACAGAATGTTGTGGCACTTAATCTTAAGGATTTCTGCTGGTGCTAATTTCAACATTTTGGTTCCTGGATTTCCTGAATGGAAATGTCCTATGACTAGCTCTGGAAGAAGGGTTGATATAATCAAAATCAAAAAGTTTGAAGAAGAGCTACTTGACAAAGAGAAGATTGATGATGAAGAACAAACTAGGCTGATCCATAGAAGACTACTAGATGCTTTCTGCGTTCCTAACATAGAAGGAGGTACTCTTTCAGACTAGATTTGTGTTTATATTTCTTTTGATTAAGTAATTGTAATCTACTGATCTTTTGTTGAATGAATGAAAAAATTAAGTACTATTTGATGTTAATAGACAAGATAACTACTTAACTAGTCTACTTATGAGAAAAGATTCAAGTAGTTTTGGCTTCATCAAAAAGGGGGAAATTGTTGGGATATGAATCCTAGACAAGTCCTAAATGATGAAAAGATAAGATGAAGTTTTGATAAGCCAAAAGTGGTTTGAATGTTTTCTAAGTATTGACTAATCTAGTCTAGTTGAGTTGAAGTCATCTTGAACAGATCAGTAGAAGTTCACATAAAAGATAAGTGTTGTTTATATTTAAAAGATAAGTACGTTTTATAAGTACTTCATATATGTGTTCTTCTTAGTTTGTTATTGAGCTATAATTGTTGTATAGAGCTCATGATATTTTCTATGTAATAGATAGATTTGTTGTATAGTTCATAAGTTGACTAAGCTTGTATTATAAAAGCTTAATGTAATGTAATAGTCTTGTTAGGACTAGATTAGTTCTATTAGAGTCTACTGCACAAGAAGAGAAGACCAGTCTACTACTCAAGACAGATGGACTACAAGACCAGTACATAATAGACTACACAAGACAAGTCAACATGAAGTTAGTTACAAAAGCGCATATAAAGATAAGGATTAAAGAAGTTAGTTATGGAATAACTAATTCGTAACAGAAACGCGTGGATTGATAAGAAGATTCAGTTGAAGGTAGTTATCAAGAAAAGTTGGTTACAACTAACTAAGTTCTTGATGTTTACAAATACTTCATGATGGTGATCATTTGAAGACTACTGTTACTGCAACTACGCATACTGAAACTTGATACTGAAGCATATTAAACCTACATACTGAAGATTACTCTCAGAGTGCATTGAAGATTCAGAAAGAAGCCAGAAGACGAAGTCATATTCAGAAGGCTGCTACTGAAGATAGAGAAGTTTTATTTTGTTGTTTTATCAAGTTGCTAGATACTTGTTAAATTTCTAGTTAGATCGTAGATATATCTGGTGATATTTCTGTTGAAGATCTAAGTCTTCTTCTTGGGACTTAAAAGACAGGAACTACACTTTGTACTCGTGTTGAAGAGTTTAGTGGCAAATATCACAACTGGGATTGTGAGAGTGGACGTAGACAAGTTGTCGAACCACTATAAATCTTTGTGTGTTGATTTACTGTTTTAAGTTGTTTTAATTGCTTAACTGTTTAATTACTTAACTGGACTTGACTAGTTGAGTATAGAACAGAGTTCTCGATAATAAGTTGAGTATAATCTTGAATTGGGCTCATTGTTACTTTGATCATTTCCGCATTACGTATTCTGATATATCGAAAGATTTTTGAAAAGTCTATTCACCCCCCTCTAGACATTTTCACTAGCTTACTCGATATCAACTCAACTTGGGACCAACAGATACAAAATTGGTCGACTGCAGAATGGTTGGAGAACCCAGGTAGGTGTCTAGGTAGGGAGGAATAAAATTATTTGGGCCCCCTGTTTCTGTAATCTAAGTATGGGAAAGGGGCAAAAATTAGAAGGGGAGATGGCATGGTGCCAAATGTAAGCTTCAAACTATATGTGAATTGTATTATTGGGTTGAGTACCCCTTGTACTCAATACTTTAATGGAATACTCTTTTTCTGTTAAAAAAAAAGTATCTAGCTACAATCAACTTTTAGCTCAACCGTCACTTGATAATTGTTAATTTCAGTTTATAATTACCAAAATAGAAAAGAATTGTAAATTCTAAAAAAATCATTATAACTATGAGCTATTATCTTTCTGACAGTTACAAATCTTAACCAACTCCCTTAAGGACAACTCAATTGAGCCAACACCCTTAAGGCAACTGTTGGGATATTGATATCCACATGTTTAGGTTTGATGTGTCAAACCACTTGTAATATGATAAGCTGAATTGTATTGCCAGCTTTATTATTCATCTTGTTGTAATACCTCATTTGATAGAATCAAGTGAGGGGGAACACAACTGATGTTATGGATTAACACGTCTATGCTGAAGATGAGAAGACGAAGACGAAGACTAGAAGAGAAGAATCAGTCGACGGGAAACTCGACTAATCAACTAAGGAAGAACAATTGAGAACCTATCAGTTGAGTGACTAGGCAGCTGAGGTTCAGAAAGCTGAGGAATGCTATCTGCTGTATAATCATCAGTCTAAATGAATTGAACTTAGATATCAGTTGAGTGAAGTTCATCTGATATGATCTGACAAGAAGTCTTATCAGAGCTGACGTGGACCAATAAGAAAGTGACAACAGACAATAAAGACCTAACAAAGATGCAGAATGCACATTGTTTAAAAGTCAAAGATACTATGAAAAGTATCTCACAATGGTAATATTCATAAGATTAATCAAAGATATCTTTAACGGTAACATTTCAAATCTACACTATATATATGAGTTCATTTCTCACATCTCAAGTAGAAGAGTTGATGCAAAGGTCAAGAATATGCAGATTCATAAAGAAAAGCTTGAAGGAACTTTAATGGAGATATTTAACGCATCATCTCTTCCTAGAGAGAGATAACTCACAAATCTAAGTCACCTTATAAATTCATATCCAAAGCTTAGAGATATTTTCTCAATCATAACTTGAAGGCTAAATTGGTTGTAAGGGAAAATCTCACCTACTTCTATCATACTTCACAAACATACGTACATATCCCTTGAGTGATCGAGAGTTTATAACCACAAGTTTGTAAGTGTTCTCTTGTACTTGTTCTTACAATAACAAGTAGAGCGAATTGCACGCAGAGTGTATTGAACTCAAGTCTTATTCTTGGAACTATAAAGTAGCAAGATCCGTATGGTTCTAAGGAATTAACTTCACAGCTGGGCTGTAAGAGTGGATGTAGGTCTGGAGGCCGAACCAATATAAACCTATGTGTACTTTACTACTTTGATATAAACCGTCATGTTCATGAATACACTTTCATTGCATGTTTTAAAGACACAATCTTGTATCAACTGATACATCAATATGCACTCACTAGTCATGGCAAAACAACGACTCTTGATCTGCTTGTCGTTTTGATTTCAAAAAGGTATTGTCAAGAAGTCTACAAGATTAGACGTCTCTAATCAAATAGAAATAAGATGATATAAGAAATAACCCAGCTATGATAGTAATTCGAATAGTAATCAACGAGACAAACAACACACAAATGATTTAAGTGGTTCGATCAAGATGAAGTACATCCATTGGAAAAAACGACTTCAACTTTGATTGATCAAGAATGTTTACACACTCATTCACCTGGAAATAGAAATTTATCCCCACTTCGCTCGTGAACTCACACAACTCAAAGACGAATGCTCGTACTAGCTCGAAACTTTACAAAGTACAACTACAAGAGTATTTATACTATCATGGTGATTGCAGCAGTTAAGTGGCAGTTTCGAAGTTAGATATGTTTGCAACTGTTTATAACGACTCATGTGCTTAGTTATTGTTCAACCTAAATGACAGTTAACTCCCCTTGTTAGTTGCCACTGTCTGTAACCGTTTCTTCAAAAGACCTTTCCCAAAATCAGATGACTCCCCTCATCTGATCAACTCTTCTACTCTTGGTCAAAAGACTAACTCTGCTGATAAACATCTACTTAGCTGATCCAACCCTTCTGATCTGACCAACTCAGCTGACCTCTAAGCAACTCCTTCTCAACTGACTGAAAACTTTAAACTCATTTGATTCGGCCTAAGTCATCTTGTCTGACACCTATCAGACTACCTCAGCTGATGTGAGATTATGAGATAACACTCACAATTCTTCACATTTAGCTCAAATTCTCCACCTCGAACTAAATGACCTAATACCAAATATTATTCTCCTTAAAGAATAGCCCCCGCCACTGCTCCTTGCTAAAAGAATAGCAGCCTTCTCCTTATTGGACTTAATGCAATCCAAGATCTAATACATAAACCAAAATTCTCCTTTGGCAATGCCTTAGTGAACACATCAGTTGGGTTCTCCTCTGTAGCAATCTTTGCCACTTGGACCACCCCTTCTCCAGAATATCTCTTACAAAGTTTGGTTCTCTCATGATACCCCTGATGCTTTGCAAGATGTATTGCACTTTGATTATCACATAAGACATTCACACTTCTCTGTGATAAACCAAACTCCTTCAAGATCCCCTAAGCCACATGCTTTCCTTAACTGCCTCAGTTAAGGCCACATACTTTGATTCAGTAGTAGATAATGCAACTACAAACTGATGTATAGACCTCCACGATATAGTTGTACCAAATAAGGTGAACACATACCTTGTTAAGGATTTTCTTGTGTCAACATTGCTTGCATAGTCGTCATCCACGTATCCCACGAGTGCTTCTGCCTCATCTGATATCTTCTGAAATTTCAGACCCTTGTCATCTGATCAAAGAACATATCTCATGACCCACTTAACTGTCTCCCAATGACGTAAGCCTGGATCACTCATGTATCTGTTGATTACACTCATCGCATGAGTCAAATCTGGTCTACATCACATCATAACATACATTAAGTTGCATACAACACTGGCATAAGGTATCTTACTCATCTGAGTCCTTTCTTGGCTATTCTTGGGACACATCTGATTGGACATCTTCTGATGCTGGCCAATTGGGGTAGAAACTAACTTAGCTTGATTCATCTTGAATCTTTCTAACACCTTTTCCAGATAGGTCGGCTGACTCAACTGAATTTCTCCATCAACTCTGCTAATCTCCATCCCAAGAATCACTTTAGCTTCACCAAGATCTTTCATCTCAAACTCACTTTTGAGAATTTCCTTAACTTTATTGATACCATTAATTTACTCGCTAGCAATTAACATATCATCAACATACAACAGAAGATAGGTAATCGAACTTCCAACTCGTCTGAAGTAGAGACAACTATCATGCATGTTTCTTGCAAAACCAACTGAGCAAATGTACTCATCAAATCTCAAATACCACTGTCTGGGGCTTTATTTAGGCCATAGAGGGACTTCTTAAGTAGACATACCTTTTCTTCCCCACCTTCTATGTCCAACCCTTCTCGTAGCTTCATGTAGATTTTCTCCTTGAGAGTCCCATGAAGAAATGTTGTGGTCACATCCATCTGATGTAGCTCCAGTCCATACTGGGCAACCATAACTAACAAGATTTTGATGTTACAGTGCTTCACAACAGGCGAGAAAATTTCATTGAAACCAATACCTTCTTTCTGTGGAAATCCTTTGGCTACAAGCCTTGCCTTGTACCTTATCATGCCACCTCTCTGAGCCTCCACCTTCTTCTTGTAGATCCACTTACACCCAACAAATTTCTTGTTCTTAGGTCTCTCAACAATCTCTCTAGTCTGGTTCTTGTCTAGAGATAACAGTTATTCCTCCATTGCAACTAGCCACTTCTCTTTGTCATGGCAGCTGATGGCTTCTGTGTAAGTTTTAGGCTCCAGAGACTCCACCTCAAGAGCTGCACATAATGCAAATGATACAATGTCAGCTTGACCATACCTCTGAGGTGGGTGGACTTCTCGTCTGGTTCTGTCCTGTGTCAGTTGATAGTCATGGAACTCATTCTCACTGTGAGGATCTACCTCCTCATCTGGATCAATATGATCTTCATCTGGTCTTCTGGTGTCAACATGCTCCACCTCAACCTGTGTCCCATCTGGTCTGTTGTCAGCTGCACTTGAACTTGCCTCTTCTTTAAGTGGCATTCTACTTTCATCAAAAGTAACATCTCTGCTGATAATACACTTTTGCATCCCAGCTTCAAGGCACCACAATCTATACCCTTTCACTCCGGAAGGATACCCTACGAACACACATCTCAAGGCTCGAGGCTCAAACTTGTCTTTCTTGACATGGGCATATGCTAAACAACCACAAACCTTCAAATTCTTATACTCAGCTGCATGGCCAGACCATAACTCTTATGGGGTTTTAAACTGCACAGCTAACGAAGGGCTTTTGTTTATCAAATAGGTTCTTGTTGCCACATCTTCTCCCTAAAATACCTTTGGTAAACTAGAGTTGCTCAACATACACCTGACTCTCTCAAGCAAGGCCTGGTTCATTCTCTCAGCTACTCCATTCTGCTGAGGTGTACCTGGCACAGTCTTGTGCCTCACTATTCCCTTCTTCTTGCAGAAAACATTGAACTCTTCTGATAGGTACTCGAAACCATTATCAGTTCTCAAATGCTTGAGTTTCTTTCCAGAGACATTCTCAACCTTGGTGAGCCATTCCTTAAACTTTTCAAATGCTTCTGACTTGGATTTCAGGATAGTTATCCATACCTTTCTTGATTAGTCATCTATGATAGACATGAAGTATCTCCTACCACTTCTAGTGTGATTCCTAGTTGCCCCCCATAAATCTGAATGGACATAGTCCAAAATTCCTTTGGTAGAGTGTAAACTCCTCCCAAACTTTATTCAATCTCTTGGCTTTCCCAAGAATGCAGTGCTCATACAAATCCAACTTTGTGATTTTATCACCACTTAGCAATCATTGCTTAGACAGCTCCACTAGGCCCTTCTCTCCTACATGAGCTAGTCTTCTGTGCCACAACATTGAGTTGTCTTTCACCCTTGCCACATCTGATCTACCAATCACTGTACCTCCCTTCAGAAAGTAGAGATCATTCCTTCTCACACCTTTTCAGGACAATCAACTTCCCCTTTGATACTCTTAGCTCTACATCTTCTGTTTGGAACTTGTAGCCCATTGAATCCAACATATCAAGAGATATAGAACCAACCTTATTGGAACAATATATAATTGATGATAAAGAATCGAATTAGTGGTTGTAATTTGTAATGAATTAATTTGACTATATTAGAAAATTAAATGTTCATCTCCTTATGTTATAACTTTTTAGAAGAAAAACAATAATAAAATTCAATGAAGATTTACGGGTTTACACAATTATAAGATAGGAAGTCTTCAATCGCTCAGAATTAATTTCAAAATTAATTTCAAGTTCTTTTTCACTTTAGAACTATAATTCAACAATCAAACTATAATCTAATGTGATACAATGACAACTAATGAATATGATACAGTAACAATCATAATAGTATCTAGCTACAATCTAAGACGACGAGGATGTAGAAGCAGCCTACAAAAAACGAATGGAGGACCAAAATCAGTCGAACCTGGAAGCTACCGAGAAGACAACTTTTAAATGCCTTTGGAAGTCTTTCGCACCGAAAAAAGCAACTTTCACGGCATGGAAGGCACTGAGGCAAAGATTAGGTACGAAGGATAATCTAAGACGACGAGGATGTAGCAGGGGTCTGAATTCAGATATGTGCGTCTTGTGTCGTGCAAATGACGAAAGCAATGTACACTTGCTGTTTGAGTGCCCGGTAGCTAGATTCTTATGGGATGGGCTGCACAATTGGCTTCAAACACCAACTGTTACACTGCATCATTCATCTTTGCTGGGAGGTGGAAGAATGAGAAAGATAGTGTTAGGAATTAATATACAAGAATTAATTCCCACCCTCTCTACAAGTTCGGACTTTTAGATGAGACGGAATTCTTTCATGGTATCAGAGCTAACCGGGCAAACGACCTGGGTTCGATTCCTGTTGAAAGCACTCCACCCATTTAAATTGTCCACTCGATGGGCCTCCTCCCCAAAAATGGGTAAGAGGTGTTAATCCGGCCCACGAGTGAGGGGAGTGTTAGGAATTAATATACAAGAATTAATTCCCACCCTCTCTACAAGTTCAGACTTTTAGATGAGACGGATTAACACCTCTTACCCTTTTTGGGGAGGAGGCCCATTGAGTGGAGGGGGAGTGTTAGGAATTAATATACAAGAATTAATTCCCCACCTCTCTACAAGTTCGGACTTTTAGATGAGACGGAATTCTTTCAGATAGGAACAACACCGTGGATAGGCCTTATTTGGTCGATATGGAATATGAAAAACGAAATTATTTTCAAAGACATGGTGATGAACCCACACAAGACGTTGGATAAATATAAATGCATGATGAGAGCATGGCTTTTGGAAAAGGTAAAGGGGATACAAAATTGGTCGACTGCAGAATGGTTGGAGAACCCAGGTAGGTGTCTAGGTAGGGAGGAATAAAATTATTTGGGCCCCCTGTTTCTGTAATCTAAGTATGGGAAAGGGGCAAAAATTAGAAGGGGAGATGGCATGGTGCCAAATGTAAGCTTCAAACTATATGTGAATTGTATTATTGGGTTGAGTACCCCTTGTACTCAATACTTTAATGGAATACTCTTTTTCTGTTCAAAAAAAAGTATCTAGCTACAATCAACTTTTAGCTCAACCGTCACTTGATAATTGTTAATTTCAGTTTATAATTACCAAAATAGAAAAGAATTGTAAATTCTAAAAAAATCATTATAACTATGAGCTATTATCTTTCTGACAGTTACAAATCTTAACCAACTCCCTTAAGGACAACTCAATTGAGCCAACACCCTTAAGGCAACTGTTGGGATATTGATATCCACATGTTTAGGTTTGATGTGTCAAACCACTTGTAATATGATAAGCTGAATTGTATTGCCAACTTTATTATTCATCTTGTTGTAATACCTCATCTGATAGAATCAAGTGAGGGGGAACACAACTGATGTTATGGATTAACACGTCTATGCTGAAGATGAGAAGACGAAGACGAAGACTAGAAGAGAAGAATCAGTCGACGGGAAACTCGACTAATCAACTAAGGAAGAACAATTGAGAACCTATCAGTTGAGTGACTAGGCAGCTGAGGTTCAGAAAGCTGAGGAATGCTATCTGCTGTATAATCATCAGTCTAAATGAATTGAACTTAGATATCAGTTGAGTGAAGTTCATCTGATATGATCTGACAAGAAGTCTTATCAGAGCTGACGTGGACCAATAAGAAAGTGACAACAGACAATAAAGACCTAACAAAGATGCAGAATGCACATTGTTTAAAAGTCAAAGATACTATGAAAAGTATCTCACAATGGTAATATTCATAAGATTAATCAAAGATATCTTTAACGGTAACATTTCAAATCTACACTATATATATGAGTTCATTTCTCACATCTCAAGTAGAAGAGTTGATGCAAAGGTCAAGAATATGCAGATTCATAAAGAAAAGCTTGAAGGAACTTTAATGGAGATATTTAACGCATCATCTCTTCCTAGAGAGAGATAACTCACAAATCTAAGTCACCTTATAAATTCATATCCAAAGCTTAGAGATATTTTCTCAATCATAACTTGAAGGCTAAATTGGTTGTAAGGGAAAATCTCACCTACTTCTATCATACTTCACAAACATACGTACATATCCCTTGAGTGATCGAGAGTTTATAACCACAAGTTTGTAAGTGTTCTCTTGTACTTGTTCTTACAATAACAAGTAGAGCGAATTGCACGCAGAGTGTATTGAACTCAAGTCTTATTCTTGGAACTATAAAGTAGCAAGATCCGTATGGTTCTAAGGAATTAACTTCACAGCTGGGCTGTAAGAGTGGATGTAGGTCTGGAGGCCGAACCAATATAAACCTATGTGTACTTTACTACTTTGATATAAACCGGCATGTTCATGAATACACTTTCATTGCATGTTTTAAAGACACAATCTTGTATCAACTGATACATCAATATGCACTCACTAGTCATGGCAAAACAACGACTCTTGATCTGCTTGTCGTTTTGATTTCAAAAAGGTATTGTCAAGAAGTCTACAAGATTAGACGTCTCTAATCAAATAGAAATAAGATGATATAAGAAATAACCCAGCTATGATAGTAATTCGAATAGTAATCAACGAGACAAACAACACACAAATGATTTAAGTGGTTCGATCAAGATGAAGTACATCCATTGGAACAAACGACTTCAACTTTGATTGATCAAGAATGTTTACACACTCATTCACCTGGAAATAGAAATTTATCCCCACTTCCCTCGTGAACTCACACAACTCAAAGACGAATGCTCGTACTAGCTCGAAACTTTACAAAGTACAACTACAAGAGTATTTATACTATCATGGTGATTGCAGCAGTTAAGTGGCAGTTTCGAAGTTAGATATGTTTGCAACTGTTTATAACGACTCATGTGCTTAGTTATTGTTCAACCTAAATGACAGTTAACTCCCCTTGTTAGTTGCCACTGTCTGTAACCGTTTCTTCAAAAGACCTGTCCCAAAATCAGATGACTCCCCTCATCTGATCAACTCTTCTACTCTTGGTCAAAAGACTAACTCTGCTGATAAACATCTACTTAGCTGATCCAACCCTTCTGATCTGACCAACTCAGCTGACCTCTAAGCAACTCCTTCTCAACTGACTGAAAACTTTAAACTCATTTGATTCGGCCTAAGTCATCTTGTCTGACACCTATCAGACTACCTCAGCTGATGTGAGATTATGAGATAACACTCACAATTCTCCACATTTAGCTCAAATTCTCCACCTCGAACTAAATGACCTAATACCAAATATTATTCTCCTTAAAGAATAGCCCCCGCCACTGCTCCTTGCTAAAAGAATAACAGCCTTCTCCTTATTGGACTTAATGCAATCCAAGATCTAATACATAAACCAAAATTCTCCTTTGGCAATGCCTTAGTGAACACATCAGTTGGGTTCTCCTATGTAGCAATCTTTGCCACTTGGACCACCCCTTCTCCAGAATATCTCTTACAAAGTTTGGTTCTCTCATGATACCCCTGATGCTTTGCAAGATGTATTGCACTTTGATTATCACATAAGACATTCACACTTCTCTGTGATAAACCAAACTCCTTCAAGATCCCCCTAAGCCACATGCTTTCCTTAACTGCCTCAGTTAAGGCCACATACTTTGATTCAGTAGTAGATAATGCAACTACAAACTGATGTATAGACCTCCACGATATAGTTGTACCAAATAAGGTGAACACATACCTTGTTAAGGATTTTCTTGTGTCAACATTGCTTGCATAGTCGTCATCCACGTATCCCACGAGTGCTTCTGCCTCATCTGATATCTTCTGAAATTTCAGACCCTTGTCATCTGATCCAAGAACATATCTCATGACCCACTTAACTGTCTCCCAATGACGTAAGCCTGGATCACTCATGTATTTGTTGATTACACTCATCGCATGAGTCAAATCTGGTCTACATCACATCATAACATACATTAAGTTGCATACAACACTGGCATAAGGTATCTTACTCATCTGAGTCCTTTCTTGGCTATTCTTGGGACACATCTGATTGGACATCTTCTGATGCTGGCCAATTGGGGTAGAAACTAACTTAGCTTGATTCATCTTGAATCTTTCTAACACCTTCTTCAGATAGGTCGGCTGACTCAACTGAATTTCTCCATCAACTCTGCTAATCTCCATCCCAAGAATCACTTTAGCTTCACCAAGATCTTTCATCTCAAACTCACTTTTGAGAATTTCCTTAACTTTATTGATACCATTAATTTACTCGCTAGCAATTAACATATCATCAACATACAACAGAAGATAGGTAATCGAACTTCCAACTCGTCTGAAGTAGAGACAACTATCATGCATGTTTCTTGCAAAACCAACTGAGCAAATGTACTCATCAAATCTCAAATACCACTGTCTGGGGCTGTTGTGACAGAATAGGATTATAGAGCATGAACAAGAAACGTAAAGAAGACAAGTGATTTACGTGGTTCACCAATGAATTGGCTACGTCCACGGGCAGAGAGGAGAACGGATTTTATTATCAATTAGGGTTACAGATTACAGATCTCAAAGACCATATATATAGCACTAAGATAAAACACCGAAATGTGTGATTCAAGGCATATCAACAGGGGCTTTATTTAAGGCCATAGAGGGACTTCTTAAGTAGACATACCTTTTCTTCCCCACCTTCTATGTCCAACCCTTCTCGTAGCTTCATGTAGATTTTCTCCTTGAGAGTCCCATGAAGAAATGTTGTGGTCACATCCATCTGATGTAGCTCCAGTCCATACTGGGCAACCATAACTAACAAGATTTTGATGTTACAGTGCTTCACAACAGGCGAGAAAATTTCATTGAAACCAATACCTTCTTTCTGTGGAAATCCTTTGGCTACAAGCCTTGCCTTGTACCTTATCATGCCACCTCTCTGAGCCTCCACCTTCTTCTTGTAGATCCACTTACACCCAACAAATTTCTTGTTCTTAGGTCTCTCAACAATCTCTCTAGTCTGGTTCTTGTCTAGAGATAACAGTTATTCCTCCATTGCAACTAGCCACTTCTCTTTGTCATGGCAGCTGATGGCTTATGTGTAAGTTTTAGGCTCCAGAGACTCCACCTCAAGAGCTGCACATAATGCAAATGATACAATGTCAGCTTGACCATACCTCTGAGGTGGGTGGACTTCTCGTCTGGTTCTGTCCTGTGTCAGTTGATAGTCATGGAACTCATTCTCACTGTGAGGATCTACCTCCTCATCTGGATCAATATGATCTTCATCTGGTCTTCTGGTGTCAACATGCTCCACCTCAACCTGTGTCCCATCTGGTCTGTTGTCAGCTGCACTTGAACTTGCCTCTTCTTTAAGTGGCATTCTACTTTCATCAAAAGTAACATCTATGTTGATAATACACTTTTGCATCCCAGCTTCAAGGCACCACAATCTATACCCTTTCACTCCGGAAGGATACCCTACGAACACACATCTCAAGGCTCGAGGCTCAAACTTGTCTTTCTTGACATGGGCATATGCTAAACAACCACAAACCTTCAAATTCTTATACTCAGCTGCATGGCCAGACCATAACTCTTCTGGGGTTTTAAACTGCACAGCTAACGAAGGGCTTTTGTTTATCAAATAGGTTCTTGTTGCCACATCTTCTCCCTAAAATACCTTTGGTAAACTAGAGTTGCTCAACATACACCTGACTCTCTCAAGTAAGGCCTGGTTCATTCTCTCAGCTACTCCATTCTGCTGAGGTGTACCTGGCACAGTCTTGTGCCTCACTATTCCCTTCTTCTTGCAGAAAACATTGAACTCTTCTGATAGGTACTCGAAACCATTATCAGTTCTCAAATGCTTGAGTTTCTTTCCAGAGACATTCTCAACCTTGGTGAGCCATTCCTTAAACTTTTCAAATGCTTCTGACTTGGATTTCAGGATAGTTGTCCATACCTTTCTTGATTAGTCATCTATGATAGACATGAAGTATCTCCTACCACTTCTAGTGTGATTCCTAGTTGCCCCCCATAAATCTGAATGGACATAGTCCAAAATTCCTTTGGTAGAGTGTAAACTCCTCCCAAACTTTATTCAATCTCTTGGCTTTCCCAAGAATGCAGTGCTCATACAAATCCAACTTTGTGATTTTATCACCACTTAGCAATCGTTGCTTAGACAACTCCACTAGGCCCTTCTCTCCTACATGAGCTAGTCTTCTGTGCCACAACATTGAGTTGTCTTTCACCCTTGCCACATCTGATCTACCAATCATTGTACCTCCCTTTAGAAAGTAGAGATCATTCCTTCTCACACCTTTTCAGGACAATCAACTTCCCCTTTGATACTCTTAGCTCTACATCTTCTGTTTGGAACTTGTAGCCCATTGAATCCAACATATCAAGAGATATCAAATTTCTCTTGAGTTCAGGAACATACCTGACCCTCTTTAGAATCCTCACTACCTCATCATACATATTCAAGTAAACTGTACCTTCACCCTTAACTTTTCAAGTGTGATCATTTCCTAGCAACACAAAACCTCCATTCTGATGCTTAAAATTTTGAAACCAATCTCTTCTTGGAGTCATGTGGAAAGAGCACTCTGAATCTAAAATTCAATCTTGTTGTTCTTTAGTAAATGTGATGGACATTACCTGAGCTGAGTCATAGCCTTCTAGATCCTTATCTTCTTGGGTTTGATTTACTTGATTCTTATCAGCCGGGTTCTTAGCACCAAATTTTCTCAAGAGTTGCATATACTTAAAACAATCACTCTTATAGTGTCCAGGTTTGTTGCAGTAGTGGCACACTACTTCCCCTTGATTTGACACAACTGATTTTCCCTTATCAGCTCCTCTAGGTTGACTAGCCCCCTTCTTGGAGACAAACTTCTTCTGACCTCCCTTGATTGCCAATCCTTCTCCACTGCTGCTCTTATCTCCCTGAGATGTCTTATTATGCAACAATTTGGACTTGACAGCCAAGACCACATCTTCTAATGTGATTGCCTTCTTTCTACCACACACGATGGTGTCCTTTAGGATTTAAAAGGACTTAGGAAGAGCACTCAACAAGATCATATCCTTATTCTCTTCTTCTAACTTGACATCCAAATTCTCCAGATCATCTAGAATCTTGTTGAATCCATCCAGCTGCTCTGGAATGGGTTTGTCATCCACCATTCTAAAGGCATACAACTTCTGTTTCAAATAGAGTTTTAATCATATACAACTTCTCAAGCTTGTCACAGACCTCCTTCGCGGATTTCTCTTTAGCAACCTCCCTCAAGTAGCAGTCGAGAAGTTAGATTTGTTTGCAATCGTTTATAACGACCCATGTGCTTAGTTATTGCTCAACCTGAATGATAATTAACTCCCTTTGTTAGTTGTCACTGTCTGTAACCGTTTCTTCAGAAGACCTGTCCTAAAATCAAATGACTCCCCTCATATGATCAACTCTTTTGCTGTTGATCAAAAGACTAACTTTGTTGATAAACATCTACTTAGCTTATCCAACTCTTCTGATCTGACCAACTCAGCTGACCTCTAAGCAATTCCTCCTCAGCTGACTGAAAACCTTCAACTCATCTGATTCGGCCTAAGTCATCTTATCTGGCCCCTATCAACTAATGTGAGATTATGAGATAACACTCACATGTATTATGGAAGAAATTTTGTCACTGGAGTCAAAAGTTGTGCATGTTCTCACGCCCATTTATATCAGCTGACATCAAGTCAGCTGATCTAGCATAAATGGATGTAAACGGGTTTTCATCAAAAGACGAGTATAATTATGGGCAATCACCTTTCCGCACCTAGCTATGTTTGATAGCCATCAACTGACAAACTAGTCCTAAGCCCCTAGTAAGTCAGTCGACTTAGTTATCTTATTTAACTTATCACACACGCACTTGATAACAACTCTTACTTTGTAACACCCGTGATTTTTAAGTCACAACAATGGATAAGATATATTTTTTTAATAAATATATGTAAAGACTTTTCTAAAAAAAAAAAAAAAAAAAACGTTTAATATATACTACATAATATTTATATATATAATTTGTATATCTATTTTAAATAATGTATTATAAATATAAATATAGATATTTAATTAAAAGATTGTGATAAGTATATAATAATATTTTGAAGATATACTATATCAATAGTATATATTTGAATATTATTATTTCATTTATTTAGATATATTTAATAATAACAGTAATAATATATATATGGACTAGATGAATATTTTTGGCATTCACCGAATCATCGTAACCTTTCCAAGTTTCTCGGTTGTTCCTATTTCAAAGGAAGCCTAATTTCTTTTCTAGTTCAAATTAGAGATTTGATTTACAATTCATGATCCCATAATTCCATAATTTTCGCAATTAAACCTCCCTTATCTTAATTATCGGCATTTTCACAAATTAATCACATAAGAGAATACGTTTAAACTATTTTAATAAATTATAATAAATTAATATATTTAAATAAGATATGCATATATTATGAAAATAAATAAACTATTATATTTATTTTAAATATTTATCTCATAATTATTTATTTTCTTCATTTTAGTTTATTTAAGATTTAAACATTCAAAAGTCGTGAAGACTGTAGATAGCCCACTATTCCCATAATTTTCTCAACTGAGTCCATTATCCAAAAACCTTATATCTCTTATATTCACTCGGTCACTTTCACATAAAATAATTCTCATTCAATAAAAACTCCACACCCTAAAATTTAGATTTTAAGCTACCACAACATTGTGTATATCTCTAGATTGGAAGAAGCTCACACATCTGATCTTCTCTCATTTTACGGGTATCTATTTCTTCTTTCTTAATATTCGATTCTTATGGTGTTTCCATTTTTATTCATTAAATTAGGGATAATGTTAAACTGCTCATATTTTTATTTCTACATAAGAAATCGTAGACAACCTAGACATATATTATTGCTAAATTATTTATCTTTTGTTGCTAATCTAGTATCTCCCTATTAATTAATTCAGTACATATATATATATTAGTGGAGACATACGTAAGCAATATTTTAATCTCCCTATTAATTAATTCAGTACATATATATATATTAGTGGAGGCATACGTAATCAATATTTTAATTATGGTATATATGCATTAGACAGTTTACAACATATTGTTAAATTATTAGTCCATACTTTGTTATTTTAATTTCTTGAGTAGCGCCATTTCAGTTATAAAATTGGCTACACGCCATTTCAGTTATAAAATTGGCTACACTTTCGGATCAGTAGAAATTATAGTGTTATTATTATTATTATTATTATTATTATTATTATAATAATAGTATTTCAATATTTTTCCTATTAATTATTTAGTTGTAGGGTATGAATTTGTAATCACAATTTTAAGTCTAGTAAGATATATATTATTAATTATTAATTTAATAATAATATATCATTTATCCATTCAATTAATAATTGATTAAATTATAAGACACAAATTTAATCATTATTTCTACTGTTGCCATTATTAGTAAATAACACTAGGACTCAGTAATGTGTTAATAATAATTCTAAGATAATATTCATTATTATAGGTGACAAGGAACTCTTGCAGTAATTCAAGTTACATACTTACGAGACTATTCAAGGTTTAAGGTGGGATTTTCTTGATTTGCTATACTTTGTCATTTTTAAGTATTTCATATGAGTGATTTTATTTCTTGCTGCATCTTACATCTTATGGTTGGTTTATCCAACAAACTTATGGTTTGTTTATCCAACAAGCCTATGTTATTATGGTTGGTTTATCCAGCAAACTTATGGTTGGTTTATCCAACAAGCCTATGATATTATGGTTGGTTTATCCAACAAACTTATGGTTGGTTCATCCAACAAGCCTATGTTATTATGGTTGGCTTTGCCCACAAGCTTATGAAATTGTATGCATGTTTGTGAGTTATGATTTTATTTGTATGTTATATTTAACTATGACAAAGTTAGGTGGAGGGACGGTGGATGTGTTTCATGTAATTAAGGAATGTCTTCATGCTATTTTATTTAATTATTTGCATCCAAAATTTAAACTATTTTCATTTTAGGAATGTTCACATCTTTTTTTAAACAAGTTTTGGTACTCATTAGTTAAAGTTACATTTTAATATGAATTTCTTAAAAATGTGTGAGTAAATATTCACCAAAATAATTCCGCTGCCAATTTTTATAAAAAATATGCACCGTATAGTATTTTCATCTAGGCCCCTAAAATCGGGATGTGACATACTTGCTATCAGACGATCTTGTATCAACTGACCCTTTTACAACCGTACAACTTTTTAAAAAAATATTTAGTACTCCACTCATCTTATAACGAGACCATCAATTTTATTTTTTTGGGTATCAGAGCCGGCACTCATGAATCCAATGTAAGGAAGGGTCATCAATAATTTAGGCAATCAATATGAGTAGATTCATGCTATTTTTTTTTTTTTTTAACAATCAAAATGGTGCTATGTATAATGGAGTGAAGAATCCGACTTGTAAAATTTAAACAATATTTTGCTTGTGAATAATGAATACGGAGTATATAGATTCTTATGTAAACTACAATTACATCACAATCATGGGATGTTGAATAAAGTCTACCTCTCTGACTAGAGAAAAAATTAACTGGGGAATACTAATAATTAAGAAGTTTCAAATTTGACTATGACGATTGAGTACAAGAAATCCATGCATTAAATGGAAGCTTCTAGAATCTAGATGATGCTTGCACGCATTAATTGTGATCTTTAAATAATAAATACTCCATTCTATTCAAAATATATGTAATCCTAATCTCATGCACACATATTAAAAAAACAATTGACTTCTTATTTTACCCCAAATCGATACTTGTAATACTCATTAAAAAAAAAAATACATGTATGAAAATATTTATTGATTTTAAGGGTAAATTTAAAGTAAATGCAATTAATTTACATTGAAAAGTGCAAAATGACTTATATTTTGCAAAGAAAACGAAAGGTCAAAACGACTTATAATATGAATAGGAGGGAGTATAAAATATAAGGGCATGATTGGTAACGTGAAATATCTTCCAAATTTTATGATTGATATAATTTATAGATGAAATCATCATTCCTTATGGAATGGTGATTTCCAAAAGTTTGAAATTTTCATTTCTTCCCACCCCTATGAATTTAGCTAAGAAATCAACATTTTAATATATAACTAATAAAAATAATAATATTACTCTTATTTAATAAAAAAAAATATTTAATAAAAATATTAATATAATACTATATAATATCAAGAATAAAAAAATAATAAAATAAATTAAAAAAATATAAATAATATAATATACTAAATTTTAACAATAATAATATTTTTTCATAATATTAAATTATAAATATAATAATATAAAATTTCTCAAAAATATAAATAATATAGGGCTAGTCTTGGGTGAGACCGTCTCACGGATCTCATTCCGTGAGACGGGTCTCCTTTAACCCTCATGTAAAAAAAAGTGATATTTTTTAATTAAAAAGTGACAATGTTTAAGTAAAAAGTGATAGTCACTTTTGTTAAAAACATTATCAATTTTTAATTAAACACTATCACTTTTTTTACAAACAAAAAATTTGAAGAAAAAAAAAAGAATTATCCTACCCAAAATTTTAAAATATGGGTTAAAAGGGATTCGTCTCACGAATCTTTATCCGTGAGGCGGTCTCACACAAGTTTTTGCCAATCTCTTAATCATCAAACTCATCTGATCCTTAAGACTAAGGTCAGACTTGTCTAACTCATCTTTTACGTTAGAAGGTTTAACTTAGAAATTCTGGAGTTTCTAGAGGAGGAGGCTTTGAAAGCAACATTCTTGAAGGTTGTCTTATCATGATCGCTACCTGCTAATGGATCTTCCTCATTAAGCTCATATTCATGGGCTTTTAAATTTTCAAAGAGAGTTTCTGCAGGTCAGTTGTCTATGTCTTGAGTGGTTTTGATAATCATTTTTATCATCTTCCACCTCTCATCTAAAGACTTAAGGATTCTAAGATTTATCTCTCCAGGGGTGTACTTCTTACCAATAACTTCAAGATCATTAGTAATGCGAGTAAATCGAGCATCCAACTGGTCGATAGATTCGCCAGTTTTCATCTTGAATGATTCGAATTTTTGGACAGCAGTAGATACCTTGCTTTCCTTGATCAAGCTAGTGCCTTCACAAAGAACAACTAGTTTATCTCACATTTCCTTAGCCGACTTACATTTTAATACCTTGCCTAGATACTCGTTAGGCAATGTATATAAAATGAAGTTTTTAGCTATGCTATCCAAATTATTTTGTCTCATTTCATCATTAATGAGATCTAACCTGGGTTTAGGTACCATTACACCAACAGCTTTTGATGGATCCAATGTAGCAGTGTTTGACGTCATAGTGACAATTGGACCATCCATTACAACAGACACCATCAGGTCGTGAGTGGAGCTAAAAATTGCCTCCATCTGAAGCTTCCAGTAATCATAGTCTGAAACCGAAAACTTAGGCAGTTTGGTAGCATTAGTTTTCATGGTTAAAGAACAGATAAGATCAGATATGACAAATTGATCAAAGATTGCACTGAAACTGAAAATAAAGTAAAGTTTAAGGATCTATTCAATTGGACAACAAGACTTTCCCCTTAAAGTCTTTTGGTAATCTAGAAACAGCAGTCTGTTAGAACCACTGCTCTGATACCACTTGTTGGTCCCAAGTGGTTGAGTTATTAAGATTAGAACTAGTCTAAAGTCTAGAGGGGGGGGGTGAATAGACTTTTAAACTTTTTCTAAAATATCAGAGATGAATAATGCGAAATATCAGATTATGAGCCCTTAACAATTTATACTCAACTAAACTATGCAGAACCTTACTTGTCTATTCTGCTAATAATATCAACTCGTCATATTCAACTTCGATTTTACAATCTTGTTGATTATACGAATCTACAATAAGAACAATTAACAGATATAAAACAGTAAGTAAATCAAACACAAGATTTATAGTGGTTCGACTAATCGTCTACATCCACTCTAACAAACTCAGTTCGTGATATTTTATTAATCTGATCTTGTGGCTTTAAGTCCCAAGAAATAAGACTTCGATCTTCTCGATTATATCACCAGATATATTTTCGATCTAACAACTAGTGATTATCAAGCAACTAGCACTTGTACAAAAACAATAAAGAAAACTTCTCTGTTTCTTCAAACTAAGTCTTCTTGAAACAACTCTGCTTTTCTGGACTTCTTCTTTGATCTTCTGAACTCTGTGAGTTTCTTAAGACTTCTTGCTTTGAATGCTTCAGTATACGTAGTTTCAGTAGTCTTCAACAGTTGTATGTCTTCATCTATTTATAAACTTCTTGTATCAATACCAGTTAGTTATCCAACAAACTTTCTTGATAACTTCCTTCAACTAACTCTTCAAATCGTTTCTTGATATGTATCTCTGAATACGACGGTTTATTCAGTTATTTAAGTTGTAACCAACTTCATATCTTCATTCTTCATATCTTGAATACGAATCTTCTATTCTGTCTTGACTTGTCTTATCTTCAGCATATTCAAAACTTAGAATATTTCTGACTTCTTCATATGTCTTCTGGTCTTGTAGAAAGAACTCTTCTTGTTCTAACTAAGCTATCTAATCTATTACATCTCATTACTTTAAGTTTTATAGATCAACTTAGTCATCCTATAGACTATTACAATTACAACAGAATATAAACATAAGCTTCTATACATCAATTAAAGCTTTTCTTGTGAAACCTATATAAAGTATACTTTTCTTTCATACTTAGTCATATTTCAGTATTACTTCATCTCATCTGATCTTGTCTCATACAAGACGACTTCTATAACAGATCAGTCAACACTTAGAATATATTCAAGTCTTCTTTTTGGCTTATAAAAAATAATTTTTTATCATCAAGTAGTACTTGTCTTAGGATTATTAAGTTATTTAAAAGTATTTAGTTATATTTTAAAAACTGATTGTAATAGTTTTAAAAACGTGTTCTGTATAAAATTATTTAAACAAATTGAATATAAAATTATTTTTTTATAATTTGTGTTAATTGTCGAGATTTTTTTTTCTTTAAATATTTGATAAGATTTAGGTAGATTTGAGGGAGAGAGTAAAAAAAATTATTTGACCATAGTTAATCTAATTAAATTAGTTATTAGGTCAAGTGTCATTAATCTAAAGGGTGTAACAGAAGATGTTACACCGTTGTGTAACAAGAAATTTCGTCCGAGTTTGTCAAAGTTTTTATTTTTATAAATAATTAAAATTAAAGATCACTTAATACCATCTAAAACACACATTCTAAAAAAAAAAAGGTAATCAAACATCACTTAATAATAATGGGTACATTTTTTTTAAAATAAAAATAACAGAAATTATTGGAATTTATTTTTTCAATTTGCGACCCAATACAAGATCCACGTATATCAATTTAAATCCGCCACTAGAAATTAAGATTCCCCTACAACATTTACATGACTATAATTGTAGATCCGATTTCAATCATCTTTTTTTTTTTTTTTGTTATACTCCGTGTATGATAAACACATCACAACGTATAATAGAAGACCACACAACATCTACTTATTACTTTGTTCATTCCACAATTATTTATACACTTATTTCATTAGTTTATTTTATAATTATTTACACACACAAAACTATAAAATTATTTAAACTTCATTCTTACAATATTTATGTATATAATATTTTTAAACCAATTTATTTACTTTATCAATAATAATTTACAAATTAATTTATCAACATTTTAGGGGTTACACTGTTTCTTGTGTGCCAAAAATACAAAAATTTAAAGTGAGTAGTTACTAGTTACTACTAGGACAAACCCGAGTGCAATTTTATTTAATTTCAATATGATTATATTTTACTCCAATATTTACTGAGTTTTCAGACAACAATCTTTTAGAGCATGATTGGTATGATGAAATGAATATTTTGTTGAATGAAATAAACTCAAGAGTCAAGAATGAAATGAAGGTATGAATGGAATGACATAAGAATGATCATTCCTATAATTAGTATAGCATGTGAATGAATCTTAGGAATGAAATGTAATACTCCATAAATTTATTTTAAATTATTAGAGAATTATTGAATGTTGTTAAAAATATATTATTATTTTAAATTATTATTATTATTATTAATTATTTTTAAAAATACATTATTTTTATTATTAATATTTTAATAATTATTATTGATAGAAGAGTTATTATTATTAATATATATTTATCTTATTATTGATTTTATTATTTATAATAAATTTATATTTTATATGAAAAAAATATTTTTATTTTTAAATAAGAATATTATAATTATTTTTAATATTAAAAAAATTAAAAAAATAATATTATTATTTATATTATAAAGAATTATTATACTATTATTTTATATTATTAAAAATAATATATTAGATATATTATTGGTAAAAACTTGTGTGAGACTGTCTCACGGATAAAGATCCGTGAGACGAATCCCTTTTAACCCATATTTTAAAATTTTGGTTAGGATAATTCTTTTTTTTTTTTCCTGATTTCTTGTTTGTAAAAAAAGTGATAGTGTTTAATGAAAAAGTGATAATGTTTTTAACAAAAGTGACTATCACTTTTTACTTAAACATTGTCACTTTTTAATTAAAAAATATCACTTTTTTTTACATGAGGGTTAAAGGAGACCCGTCTCACGGAATGAGATCCGTGAGACGGTCTCACCCAAGACTAGCCCTAAGAGGTTTGATAAGCTGAATAAGAGGTATGGTAGGTATAAACGTTTTTGAAATTACTAAGGTTGTGAGTGGACCAATTAAAGAGGGAGAGGGAGGTATAAGTGAGGAAGGTCGGTTTATTCTTGAAGTCAAATCTGAACTTCAAGAATCCCTTGGTGAAAGGAGGCCTGATCTTCATGATTGTGAGATTATCTATGAAAAAGATGGTTAAAAGAATATAGTTGAAAATGAGAAGAAAGTTGTTGATGAATTAGAGCTTTGTGAAAAAGATTTTGAGGGTGTTGAGGGTGATTTTACTAAAAAAAAATTCTTTGCAGGTACTACATGTATTACCCTTGATCAAATTTTTGTTGTAGATGTATTTACAGATGCCCCTGTCCAAGCTGATGAGGACTTATCAACCTTCAAACTTGTCAATGCTGCATTGGAAGTTCACTCAACAAAGTTGGACACTTTGACCCAACAAGTGGGAAAAGCTCATGCACACACTTTAGAAGCTCTGGATGAGCAAGGAAGGACCCTTGCCTTAGTGGAGATGAGGTTGACAGGTTCTGAAGATGTGGTATTGCCCACTATTGAAGCAAGAATCAGTGGACTTGAATCTGGGTTGCAGACCATCTCTGTTGATGTACAGAAGGCCAAGTCAACAATGGAAAATTTCACCAAGTCTGTGAAAAAGAAGGAAAAGCTGCTGATGAAGAACCACAACAAGAATGTCACTGCTATTAAACATGTGGTTAAGCAAGCTTTAAGGCAAAAGACTGCACTTCAAAGGAAAAGGGCTGAAGAACTTAGATTGGCCATGGTGAAAGAAGCATCAACTAAGTTTACTCAGGATGTGTTTGCCAAGATCTCTGAAGCTGCAGTGGCCAACCTCACTGAGCTTCTCAAGGCTAATTTAGATGCAACTGTAAAGGCTACCATGGAGGTTGTTGTAGAACAGAAGATGAAGCCTATTCTTGCTTTTGTCACCATGAGCAATGACAAAATGTAAAACATTCATGATGAGAATGTTTACCTCTTGGAAGAGATCAAATCCCTGAATCAAGCACAAGCTCTAATGGCTACTACTATGAGTGATCTCAGACCCCAATGTTTTGATGTTGCCAAAAAGGGGGAAAGAGAAAGAGCAAGAGCTAAAGGTGACTTGAAGATTGGAGGCAGAAGCTCTGACCCTAAGGCCAACTTGCCTGAAGTTGAAGGGAAAGGAAAGAAATTGATGAGCATAGAGGATCTAAGTGAAGAAGAACAACTTGCAATAGCTATGAAGAACTCTATGGCATCAGTCCAAGAAGAAGGAGTTAGCAGAGGCCAGGTGGTGAATCAGCAGGCTTGGATAAGGTAGATGAAGACATCCAAGTCAGGGGGAAAGTGAAGAAGGTGTTGAAAAGTAAGAGGAGAGAAGAAACCTTCAATGATTTCCCAACTAGCCTGAGCTTGCCAGCTGAGTTCAGAACAGATGAAGAGCCAAACCCTAAGAAGAGCAAAACTGCTGAAACTGAAGTGGCCAAGAGCCCTGAAAAGAAGAGAGCACCAGTCTTAGTTGATGATCCTTCAAAGTTGTTTGAAGAAGGCTTTGGAAAAGATCCTGAGACTCAACAGAAGCTGTCAATGCTAAGAGCCAAAGAGAAGATGGAGGCTCTAATGGAAGCAAACAGAGCAAGAGATAAGAGAAGAGAACAATTTGTGAAGCTAAGAAGGAAGAGGGTTTCATACACTCAGCTGAAGCCAAAGCTACTGATCAGGATGGATACCAAGTATCCTCACCTTGACAAATGGGTCCCAATCTCACTGAATGATGAATGGGAGGAGGCCAAAAGAGAATTTGTTTATGACTTCTATGTCATAGGCAGATGACTAGATAAAGATGTTGAGAGTATCTTCACTCAATCTCATCAGCTGACTTGGCTATCAACAATGTTGGGAATAAAATGAGATTTTGATTAAGATACCAAAACCCCTGATGACATGCCAAGTTAGATAAGTCAAATCTTACTAAGTATGTTTTAGGAATGTTGAAACATATAGTTCAGGCTAGTTGAACAACTGACATGTTAGGCAGCTTATAGAAGTTTAGATGTATAAGTTGAGGGGGAACACAAACTTGGAAGATCACAAGAATCAATTTCCTCAAAGCTCAAAATCAGAAGACATCAACCCTGTTGACAAGATTAATCAGAAGAGTTCAACATTGCTGATAGCAAGATCAACAGAGTATATCAGGAGAGTCAACCTCTCTGATAGGCCAATGATAGAAGAACACATCTATTGGACCAAGTCTGCTGACAAGAACTCTACCAAGATCAGAAGAGAAGATTAGGAGAGTTCATCAACACACTAAATCAGAAATGTTCAAGAACAGTCTAAGTGAAGAGACAACTATGCTGATGAGGTCAACTTCACTGATATGAAGGATATGCACTTAGAAGAAATATCAAGATTGATTCATTAAAGATGAGAAGCCAACTCAACTGAAGAAAGCTAGCCAACATTGTTGATAGCCAAGTCAGCTGATGAGATAAGCTTGAGCACATATCTGTCCTGATTATAAGGAATGTAGTCCTTAATCATGGATCAACGGTCAAGATGAATGTCTTCAAGATGACTGTTGAATCTTCAAGTCAGACATTGGGAAGAGTGCAAATAAGTCAAGACAAGAATCTCTAAGCCGTTTACTTCCCAAAATGAAGACATGTCACTTTCAAGTAATCTGTCCTCAAGATGCAGAGTTCAAGGAAGATGAAAATAGACAATTTGAGGTTGTCTCTCCAACGGACATATCCTCACTTTACTCTATAAATACTGGAGTTTGGAAACCATTCAAGGGGTGGAAACTACAAGCATTCTAAGTACACAAGCCTACAAGCTTTCAAAGAATACATCATTCTTAAGTTTCCATACACTTCCAGTTACCAAATAAGCTGAATCAATTGTAAATTATTCAAAGCTTAGAGAGATATCCCATCATTATACAGTATTTCATTGTAAAGGATATCTCACCCTAGTTGGAACCAACCTCAACCCTTAAACTTTTCAAGCAAAGTTAGAAGAGTTGTTGTAGAAGTGTAAGAACTAGAATTGTCAAGAGAAGAACAGTTTAGTTCGAGTTGAGTGAGTACTAGGACTTAGAATTCCTAGGGATCAAGGCACTAAGGAGTAGTGTGGTTGATCAGTTCACCTTGGCACTATAAAACAAGTTAATTCCAAGTGAAGGAATTATCTTGTTAAATCAGGGAAAGTGGATGTAGGAGCTTGAGTCTCTAAACCACTATAAACCACTGTGTTATTTACTTTCAAGTCATTTCATTCTAGTAACACATTCATACACTGCACACAGATTGATCTGTAAAAGATATTCAACACAAACTGTGCAAAACAGTTTTGGGACAAGTGTTAAGAAATGTTTTCAGAATTAAAAGGAGTTTAAATATAAAGGGCCAACCATAATTCCGCACATATAACTTACTTAGATAGTTATTCAACTGATTACTTCATAGTTCTCAGTAGTTTGATTATCTGAACAAAGTTATTCATACTCAGAGAAGTTGTCCAGTCAACTCTCCTGATAGCCTGATTGTTTGAAAAAGAATTTGCATACACAAGTGCATTCCCCCCCACCCCCATACACTTGTGTCATACTCCTTTCAGGACCAACATGGAGGAACTTTAATAACACCATAACTGTTGTCACTATAGTCGAAAGTTGTAATTGAATAAACACCTTGGCCATGGCAGACATTCCAATGGAAGAGGCCACCTACGAAACATGCATTCGAAATTGGAGGATATTCACCTAGAAAAGGATTTATCGTAAACCAATTGTTTGAATTTCTAGAAAATAACTTAACCTCAAATTGATTACCATGAAGGGACCATAAATGTGCAACTCGCATTATTATATAGTCATCATTGGTCTTATCATAACCTAAACCAAAGTAAACCCATGCTACACTAAAATTAGTGTGAAAAGTGAAAGGCTCGTTAGGAATCAATAAGGTATTTTTGGTAGTTGGGTTAGATAATGAATATACATCATGTATATCACAATACAGTACCAAGCCGTTTTAGGTTCCTAAAACTTCATCCTCCTCATCACTGTCTGAGTTATCTCTATAAGTCGATAGGTTTCTCTTAGAAAAGTACTCGTATGTTATAGGCGGATTTGCAACACGTTACTTGTGGATATATTAAAAGAAAAAACCCTTTTTTTCATTTTCATAAGATGTGCTTCAATAAACGAACGAGAAGATATTAAGGCATACCAAGATTTAGACAAACCTATGAAAGGTTTCAGCTCACTGACCGACAACCTCTCCAAAATATGAGATGTGATGTCATCTGGAATGGTGCATGCAGACATGGTTGCCTGGTTTATTTAAAATTTGATTATGTGTTGGTCCCAAAGTTGAGTTAAGATTGAGTAAGCTAAGAAAAAGTCTAGAGGGGAGGGGTGAATAGACTTTTCAAATTCTATTAAAATATCAGAGTTTTTAGTGCGGAAATGTGTTCTGTACAGTACTGTTCTTAAAATCAGCTCAGTACTAAACAGTTAGCTTTTATACTCAACTTTTCTTTAAATCTTTTCTTTAGAAAACTTACTGTTCTTATTCAACAAATATATCAACAGTTAATCAAAACATAAAGCAGTAAAGAACACAAAATTTTTATAGTGGTTCGACAAATGTCTACATCCACTCTCACAACTCCAGTTGCGATGATTTATTACTCTTCTTCACTTGAGTACTTGTAGCTTAGAGTCCCAAGATTAAGACTTTGATCTTGTCGATTACACCACCAGGTATATCTTCGATCTACTAGTAATTTCACAAGTAACTAGCACACTTGTTTACACAATACAAACTTAAAACGAAAAGTAAAACTTCTCTTTGTAATAGCCTTTGATTCTTCAAATCAGATCAGTAGCTTCTCTTCAGTTCTTCGATCTTCAACTCTGTGAGTGCTTGAATACTTGAATGCTTCTTGATTTGCTCTTGAATAGTAATTGTATCAGTAGTGTCAGTAGTCTTTTCAAGTAGAAGATCACACGGTATTTATAAGATCTAGTATGATAGTTAGTAGTTTGTGAACTAACTCTCAACTAACTCATAACCGTTTCTTGTTGTAACTTCCTTCTGTTTTGTAACCAACTTATCTTATCTTTCCAAGTCAGCATATCTTCATATAAATCTTCAGTTACGCCTTAAATAAGTTATCCAAACTTATTCTTCAAACAAACTAACTCAGCACAGTAAACTACTCTTCTTAGTTTTACTGCTCTTGGTCAGTCAGCACAGTTCTTCAAAACTGTTCAGCTTCCTTCAAAAACTTCACTTGATTTCTTCATATTCTGAAGTAGTCTTCTTAGTCATCTTTAGTCTTCTGACTTCAATCTAATCTACTGTTTTAACTATTACAATGCTGAATACAATAGAATACAACTTTACAAATATAAAACCTATATATACATCAACTGAACTACATACAGATGAGTATAACTAAGTCCTATACTATAAGCTGTCTATACAATACTTCCATCAGCTTAGTTCTTAAACAGTTCATATATGAGATTAGTAACATACTAAGATCAGTAAACTTAAACTTCATAATACAATAAGATCAGTAAACTTATATCATATAACTCACATAAAACAACATATAATCACATATATCATTAACTCTAAAGTTACTTTTGGCCATCAAAACATATAATCATCAATTAGAACATTGTTTATAGGATTCATATCCCAACAATTTCCCCCTTTTTGATGAAGCCAAAACTACTTTAAACATTAATAGATCAGTAGTTAAGATATATAGTTAATCATATCAGTTCATCAATTCAAAAATCAGATTAGATTCATATTAGATCAGATATATCACATATTACAACTAATTCACATAGTCACATAAATACAAAATAAAGAAATAAAGATAAGGATAAGAAATGTTATCTTCTTCAGCATAGTCCTTCATCTTCAGTCTCTATCAGGAATTCTGAATGCCAAGTACAATCTGTTCTTGATATCCATCATGTGCTTATGATCAGTTATGCCTTCATCTTTAATGATCTGTGAAATTATGTTTCTGATCTCTGAGTAATCTGGTTCACTATTTTCAAGTCTTGGAGGATCCCAAACTGGTTCTTCTGGACATAATATCTGAATACCTGCACCAGCAGCTAACAACAAAATATGTTCCCAAAAATCTCATGAGATATTCATCATGAATGCATCAAAGTCAGAATATTCATCTTCCTTGCTTGAATGGTTACCAAATTTCTTCACAATAAAATTAGCAATCTGCCATTTCTTTTTCAAATTATTCCAGAACTCCATATCTTCTGGATCCACAATAAATTCCATGAATTGTTCATCCAGAATAGTTCCAACAGATTTAGACTTCATTTTCTTTTTCAATGCAGCAACTCTATTATCAAACTTTTTTCTTGTAGCTTCTGCATCTTTCATCTTTTGTTTTCTAATCTGTTCAGCAGATCTTTTCTCAGTAGCTTCAATTTTCTTCTTAGAAAGCATCTGATTATGCTTTTCAACTGATTCAGCTATCAGCACATCACTTGGTCTATTTTCAGTATCAACATGTTTCAGCTTGCTTTTAGACCTGGTAATTCTACCAATCTGTTCAGTCTCTTCTTCATCATCAATAATGAATTTACTTTTTCTTTTTCCAGAAGAAGATTCAGCAACATGTTTCTGAGTAGCAGTTTCTTGAGTAACAGAATCAGGATTTTGTAACTTTAACTTCAGACTGATGATTTCTTCTTTCAAATCATCAATGCTGGCTTTCAACTCATCTTGACTCACAACCAATTGAGCTTGTTGTGATTGAGTTTGTTCCATCACTTTCATCACTTTTTCTTCCCCCTTTTTGGCTTCATCCTGCCAATCCTTCAAGGGAGTCAAAAGTATCTCTACTTTCTTTTGCAGTTCAGTAGAAAGTGTCTTTTCTTGTAATCTATGCAGATCATAGATTTTTGACATTGTGAATTCCATTATCTTGTCATAAGAATTCGCAGCAGTCAAACTTTCTAATTTCTCAGTAGCTTGCTGAAATCGTTTCAAAGTCTCATCCAGCTTGCTTTGTAACTCTTCATTATGCTTTCTCAACACTTCAAAGCTAGAGTTGTCTTGAGCTGTCTCAGAAGGAACTGTTCTTACTGTCTCTTGAACATCATCAAGCACAGTATTCTTATCAACATCAATTGGTTTGCTCTCCAACTCATTAGCACCCAAAGATTGTTCCTCTAAGACCTCAGTGTCTTCAGCCACAACTGTGTTTTCAAACATCTCAGTTGCATTAGTATCAGCCTCATAATCAACTTCCATATCAGCTTCATAATCAAATTCAACATCAGAAAGTTTAACTTCAGCATCATCAGCATCCATGTTGACATCAGTATCAACATCCACATCAGCAGACTTAACAATGGAATATTTACAACCAGTTATTCTTTCAATCAACTGAATAACAGATTCCAAGGTTGATAACTCATTATAAGAATTAACACTTGCAGCCTCTTTCTGTTCTTGTTCCCAATCATGAAACACAGAAAGACCACCCATACCTTCAGCAACAACCATCAGCTGATCTAGACCTATACTTCTAAGATATACCCAAGTACCTATCCTTAGAAGTTGCTCAAAGGGTCTAGAGCTGTCATCTAATCCATGAAAACTTTCGAGAAGAGCATTTCTCAACTTAAATCGAATCCTCTCTTCCTTATCACAAACAGGATAATCCATCAAGAACACTGATTCTGGCTGTATGAATTCAGTTTCGGGAGAAGAGGTAATTTCAATTGATTCAGACGAAGGTATATGTTCATGCTCAGTAGAGTGATCATGAACTGGTTCGGTTTCAAATTCAGGAGATAAATGAGGAGTGGGATTTTGATGAGAACTTGATTTGGGAGTGGAATGAAAAGAAGTGTTCTGAGGGGTTGAGTGAGGAGTGTTCTGTCGGATAGGAGAATAGTGAACTGACTCCTCAGAACAGGAAGGCTCAGTTTCAAGGGGTTGGGCTTGAATAGAATGAGAGGTTGAGGGAGAAAGGGTAGTGTTCTCGAGGACTCTTCTGGGTCTAAGAACACCAGAAACTTTAGTTCTCTTGTGTGAAATGATAAGGTTTGAAGAACTTACCTCTTCCACAGAAGACTCCTTCACAGCGGCCACAAACTCTTCTGACTTTTCAGAAACGGCCCTAGCTGATCGACCTCTTCGTAATCCAGATCGGTGAGGATCATGCCTAGCCTTCGTTCTCAACTCCGGCTCATCGTTGTCAGAACGAAACATACAACCTCCAGATTCTTGTGGTTGATTCCTCTGGCTTTGTTCAAACAAAGTAGACTCATTTTTGAACAAGAATTTGCCCTGATGAAATCTTTTTGGAAGGCTCCAATCCAACTTGTTTGTCCTAGGTGGAGTATAACACAAGTGTATGGGGGGGGGGGGAATGCACTTGTGTATGCAAATTCTTTTCTATTTGACAAATCTGGTCTTGTCAGGCAGGTTGTCTCACAACAGGCCTGAGTGAACTTTGATAGAAACTTGTCCTACTGATTACTATAGAGTGATCAGTTGGCTAAATATCTAAAAGAGTTGCTAAGTGCGGAATGTGGTTGGCCTTTGACTTAAGGAAATACTCCAAGTAAATTTCTGAAAAGATACAGTTATCAGGGACTTTGTCCAAAACAATTTTTCCTTAAACTTACAAGTTTTACTCTTTGAAATATGTTTGAATATGAATGCAATAAAGAGTGCAGTAAGTAAAAGACACACAAGTTTATAGTGGTTCAGAGACTCAAGCTCCTACATCCACTTTGCCTGATTGAACAGGATAATTCCTTCACAATGGAATTAGCTTGTTTTATAGTGCCAAGGTGCACTGATCAACAACACTCTCTTTATGTTTTGATCCCTAGGATAATCTGAGTCCTAGTGCTCAATCTCTCTAAGTTAAGACTGTGTTTCACTCTAACAGTCCTTAACTCCTCACTTCTACAACAAACACTCTCTTCACTAAATGAGATAAGGTTTGAGGTTTGGTTCCAACTAATAGAGATATCCTTTACAATGAGAACAGATGTAAAGGCTTAGGATATCTCAATGCTAAGCTAGGATGTTTACAAAGATTGGCTTAGCTGACTTGAAGTGATTCAGGAAACTTGGAATACTTGAGAATAGCTTGGTTTCCTTTGAAGCTTTATATGAGTTTGATAGCTTATTGTTGGATACTGAATCCCTTTGATCACTTCTGTTTATATAGTCATGTTTGAGCAACTATCCGTTGGAGAGATAGCATTTCAAACATTTCTATTTGCAGCTACATTGAAACGGCTAAGTAGCTTGACTTCCTTTTATCCACTGTGTAAAAGGGCTCTTCAATGGTTGCTTGAATGAATGTGTTGACTTCTGAAAAATGCGGCTGAGATGACTTGTGACAGTTTCCAAATAAGCACACTTTCCAAGGTTGATTTGTGGCAGAATCTACACTCAACCAACGGTCAGATGGGACAAGCTCCCTGAACATTCTTGCTGCAGTTTTAGAATGTTCCATCATTCATTCAATGCTTCACTCTTTAATGCTCTAAGTCTTCAATGCTTGGTTCAGGCATGATTGGCAATAAATGCTTCATTGAATGTGTCTTCTGTAAGCTTTTGACAGTTAATTCTCTTGATCATTTGCACTTCAACTGTCTAGATCTTTTGCATTTAAGAGCACAGCTTCAGTGTTCTTGATCTCTTCAGCCTGGTTGTCCACTTGTTCAGTTGTCCTGATGCTTCAGCAACTTTGGCCTTAAGACTTAATACCTATCAAGCTTTCTAACATGTAGCTTTGGACAACTATCCTGAACTCTAAAATCTCACAACATTTCTGAGATTTTTAACTTAAGCATTCTACATACTCAAGTGTTCTGGGACAACTTGCCTGAACACTAACTTGAGCATATCTCAACTAATTTGTACATCATCATTCAGGGGTTTTGGTATCTAGATCAAAATCATTTTATTCCCAACACAACTTCCTTTCAGCAATTTGAGGCAACAGTATGCTCAACTTACTTCCAAAACCTAACAAGGATCTTATGGAAAATTCTCTAGTAACCTCATCAAAAACCACTTTCTCTCTTTCAGCCAATAATCTGCCAAGCAGAAAACCTTGCCAATCACCATTGACACGATCAGTGATTGCAGCCATAATGCGAATCTTGAGATTGGTGAGAGCGTCTTGACTGAAATGTTGCCCTAACAAGCATTTTCCAGCAATATCCATCAATAATTGCAAACCTTCTGGAAGAATGTCCTTCTTCAAATTTGATAACGTCGCTGGGTCAACATTCAACCACCTGCCCACGCGAACCTTCTCCTGCCCTGCCATATAGCTCAGAATGTCTATTGGCCCGTCTGGTAGATTGAACGCGATTCCAAGGGTTTCTCTGGAAATGACAACCCTGTGGCCAGAAATGATCGAACGAATGCTGTTTGAGTCACCCTGTACCTGAAGAAAGAATTCCATCGCCTCAGGTTCATAAACCTTTTCAGGATATGATTCTAGGTATTTCCGTAGCCCACATTCTTCACACATGGTGAGAATGGCTTGATTCTCAGCTTTCTGACGTCCGGTGAAGTAAACGGAGTTTTCGACGAAGATTCCTTTCTCTCGCATCCATTTGGTAGAATCAAAAGTTCCCGCGACTTCATTTTCTTCGTTAAGAATATCGATAATCGCCATAGGAGAGAAATAGAGAAGTGTAGTTGCAAGAGTAGGAAGAATCGAAAATGCTTGAGCTTAGAGAATTTAGCAGAAAGATTTAGAGTAATGGAGAAGAAGAAGTTAATGTGATCGTGTAAATCAAAAATCAAGGCAAATCTAGGGCTTGGATTGATTTTGATTTCCATGTTGTGTGGTTTGGATTGAGTTGTAAATTGGGAGAAACGTTCCAGATTCATAACAGCTCAATTCCAATTTGGAGTCAACTTGTGTTGATAAATACACCTTTTAAATTAGGTTAAAAATAGAGGAGTGTATTAATCTTCTCTATAAGTAATCTAACTTTGAACAGTCCTTGACTTAGAAGAATTCTAAGACATGATACTGTTCTGATGTGTATCAGCACAGTTGTTTTCCATACACACTATACTTCAATTTCTTATTACTACTATATGGAATTTTACTTATCTGGGTTCAGTTGAGTACTGTGATCAGCTGAGTACTCTTTTGAAGATCAGCTCAGTAGTTGGGTCAGCTCAGTAGTCATCAGATCAGTTCCCCAACTCTTCTGATTTTCACCTTTTTGATACCAGCATAGTACTTTCTCAGATCAGTACTAAAAATATTCTGTAGACAAATTTTCCTGTAATCAAATAAGCTCTGTAGACAGTTTAATCAGTAATCAGATCAGTTCTGTAGATTGAATGATATTGTAGTCAGAATAGTTCTCTAGACAAATTATCTTTGTAATCAGAATAGTCTGTAGACAACTCAATACAATAATCAGAACATATTTGTAGACAGATTTATACTGTAATCAGATCAGATTTGTAGACAGATCAAATCTGCAATCAGATCAGTTCCCCCTCCAGTGGAGAACTCCTCTTCTGTGCCTGTTTCACCTTGGTAGAAGTGTCAGTTCATGCATAGATGGTGAAATACATTACAGAATAGTAAAGAATAATTAAAATAGGTCTATATAAAAGGCTTGTTCTAAGGTGTCTTGTGTTCTGAGTCAACATACAGGATTTTTCAGAAATCATAGATTCCCCCTTAAATGTATATTCTCAATTCCCTCAGCTTTACCAGCTTCCTCATTGGGATTTAGGCACCTTAGTAACCTTTTTAACTGATTGTGATGAATGTAGAGGTCTTGACATGGTCTGTTCTTCAGAATTACCCTTCTAGGTGAACTGATCTTGATGTCAGCTCAGTACCTGAAATGTTAGTATACAACTCTACATACAAGCAGGATCCATATCTATCAATCCTAAGCTTATGCATAGCTCTCCAAATCTAGTTTCAGCCAAAGGTTTTGTGAAAATGTCAGCTCTCTGAATATCAGCATGGATCTTTTCCATTCTTATGTTTTTCTTTTCAACATGATCCCTAATAAAATGATGCCTAACATCTACATGCTTGCACCTAGTATGTAAAACGGGATTTTGAGTGATGACAATTGCACTATTGCTGTCACAGAATATAGGTACATTAGATTCCACAATGTTGTAGTCTCTAAGTTGTTGCATTAGCCAAAGAAGCTGACTACAACAACTTCCTGCAGCCATATATTCTGCCTCAGTGGTAGATGTTGCCACACTTGTTTGTTTCTTTGAAAACCATGATATGAGCTTAGAACCTAAAAATTGGCATGAACCAGAAGTTGATTTTCTATCTATCCTGCAACCACCAAAGTCAGAATCTGAATAACCACTTAAGGATAGATCATCATCTGCAGAATACCACAAACCTCGATTAATGGTACCCTTTAGATATTTCAATATCCTTTTAGCAGTCTCCACATGACTTTCTTTGGGGTTGGCATGAAATCTAGCACATACACCTACTGCAAATGCAATGTCTGGCCTACTAGCAGTTAAATAGAGTAGAGAACCAATTAGAGCTCTGTAATAGGATTGGTCAGCAGACTTACCTTGATCATCAGGATCCATTCTGTATGTTGGCAGCATTGGTACTCCAACTGTTTTACACGTCTTGATACCAAATTTATTTAACAAATTTCTTGTATATTTTGCTTGATTGATAAAGATACCATCGGATGATTGTTTTACTTGAAGTCCAAGAAAATAAGTCATTTCTCCCATCATTGACATTTCAAACTTGCTTTGCATGAGCTTTGAAAAGCTCTCACTCATGCTCTTGTTAGGAGATCCAAATATTATATCATCAACATAAATTTGGACTAATAAAATGTCTGTACCTTCTTGTCTTCTGAACAAAGTTCGATCCACTTTGCCCTTAGTAAATCCATTTTCAACTAAGAATAGTGAAAGAGTGTCATACCAGGCTCTTGGAGCTTGTTTCAGACCATATAGTGCTTTCTTCAACCTGTATACTTGATTACCATTTACCTCAAATCCAGGAGGTTGTTCTACATACACTTCTTCAACAAGTATACCATTTAAAAATGCACTTTTCACATCCATTTGATACACAGTGAATTTCATATAAGCAGCATAAGCAAGAAACAATCTTATAGCTTCTAATCTAGCTACAGGCCCAAATGTTTCATCATAGTCAATACCCTCAGCTTGAGAGTAGCCCTGAGCCACTAATCTAGCTTTGTTTCTCACAACAAGATCATTCTCATCTTTCTTATTTTTGAAAATCCACTTTGTACCTACCACATTGTGATCAGTAGGTCTCTCTACGAGTTCCCATACATCATTTCGAGTAAACTGATTTAATTCTTCTTGCATAGCAATAATCCAGTTACTGTCAGATAAAGCTTCTTTCACATTAGCAGGTTCAATAGAAGATAAGAAGCAACACCAACAGAATAGATAATTACTTGGTTCAGGTTTAGAATCAAACAGTTGTCTTCTGGTCTTAACACCTTTATTGGATTCACCAATAATCAGATCAGTGGAATGAGCAGATTTCCATGTTTTTCTAGTCTTAACAGGAATACATTCATCATCCACATCATGTATAATAGAATCATCAATATCAATATCATCATTTTCATTAGGTTTATTCACAGGAGAACAGTCAACCAATTCAGGCATATCAATTGGTCTAGAAGACTTACCATTGTCTTTTACCTTTTCTACATTATCATCTTTGTTTAGAACATTCAGAAATGGATTGTAGGCTTGTACAGATTCATAGGCTTCAGTCTCTTCAGTGTCTTTATCAGTTTGAATGGTCAGATCATCAATTTTCTTACTGATCTGTTGATCAGCAGAGTCCTGTACAACTTCATCAAAGACAACATGGGGTGTTTCTTCTACACATAGAGTAGAGTAATTAAATACTCTAAATGCCTTGCTTGTAGAAGAATATCCTAAGAATATTCCTTGATCAGCTTTGGCATCAAAAGCATTTAATTTGCTCTTTCCATTGTTATGAATAAAGCACTTACATCCAAAGATATGAAAATATGAAATTCTTGGTTTTCTACCTTTCCATACCTCATAAGGAGTTTTACCATGTACTTTGTTGAATGCACATCTGTTCTGAGTGTGACAGGCAGTGTTGATTGCCTCAGCCCAGAACTTCTGTGGTGTGTTGTACTCAGCAAGCATTGTTCTGCATGCTTCTTTTAGTGTTCTGTTTCTTCTCTCAGCTACACCATTTTGTTGGGGTGTCCTAGCTGCACTTGTCAAATGCTGTATTCCAGACTTAGAACAGAATTCTTTAATATAGCAGTTTATAAATTCAGTCCCCTTGTCACTCCTGATCTTGACAATGGGCTGACCTTTTTCTACTTGCAACCTCTTTAACAGATCTGGTAGTTGGGTTTGTGTATCACTCTTTTTGTGTAAGAAGATTGTCCAAGTGTACTTTGAATAATCATCTACCACAACCAAAGTGTACCTTCTACCATTCAGTGTAGGGGGTTTTATTGGACCATGTAAATCCATGTGCAAGAGTTCTAAGACTCTACAAGTAGAAAGAGTGGGAATTGACTTAAAGGAAACCTTTACCTGTTTACCTTTTTGGCATGCATCACACACTTGTGATTTGAAATAGATTTCATTAGGGATACCTTCAACAAGGTAGTTTCTTGCAATCTTGTTAATAATCTTAAAGTTCAGATGGCATAAGCGTCTGTGCCATAGCCAACTGATTTCTTTAGGACTTTTAGAAAGAAGGCAAGCATCCCTAGGACAACTATTCCAATTTACAATGTAGACACTGCCCTGTCTAACTCCAACTAGTAGAATTGTATGTGTTCTTTTATCCCAGATTTCACATTTGGTGCTTTTGAAGTAAACTTTGTAACCCCTGTCACAAAATTGAGAGACAGATAACAAATTATATTTCAGACCTTCAACATAAGAGACATCCTGAATCTCTACATCTCCATTCTTGATGTATCCAAATCCTTTTGTGATTGCCATGGAACTATCTCCAAAGATCACCTTTGGTCCTTCCTTCTCATGATAGTCAGAAAGGAGAGTCTTGGTACCAGTCATGTGGTGAGAACACCCACTGTCTATGTACCAAGTTTCTCCAACTGAGCCACCTTTCTTGTAAAGATCCAGTCGACCCTGCAAGTAGTGATCTTAATAATTTAGGTACCCTTTCTTTATTGGGGTCCTTGGGGGTTAGTAGTAAGAGGTATCCAAATAAACATTGAAGTTTTGAATAATTGAGACCTCTTAAGTTTTCTACCATGCTTATCACAGAACAGTACTTTATTAACCTTATCCAAATTATCAGCAGACTTAGGATCTATTTTTCTGAGATAGCCTTTCCTTGGTTTTATCCCTTTTTCAGGAAGATCAGTATGTCTGTAATAGTTTGCATATGACCTAAAAGCCTGTGGACCATACGGCTTATAGATGCGTTTTGGTCTTTCCTCTCCAATGATATCATAAGATAAAGGTGGAGGATAAAGAACAGGTTTGTTATGATAATGAGGCACAAATTTCCTAGGTTTAGTTGAGTACAACTGAGACTGCCTTATAAAAGGAGGTCTAGGCTGTTTCCAACTTGCCTGAGTTTGTCTTGACCTACTGTTCTGAGTCTGCCTCTTCTGATTCCAGGACTTTTCAGCTCTGGTCAGAGGAGTAGAACTCTTCTGGTACGGTCTTGACTGTACTGGTCTAGATCCATTCTTCTGTTTACCATTCTTGGCATTAGGAGGAATGTATTTAGATTGTACTTTGGAGTTTGGTTCATTATCATAAGTCATAGGTTCTTTTCCTTTATCTAATTGCAAAGAACTTGAACTAGCTCCAGTAGTGTTCTTAATACCTGAAGTAGAGGGACTAGGCAGATCAGTACCTATTCCACTCTTATCATAAGGAGCTCTGTATCTGTCTGATAATGTTTGATTAATCTTAGAAGAGTTAATCATATCAGATAGCTTCAGATCCAAGCTCAGTACTTCAGATTCTAAGAATCTATTGCGCTCTTCAAGTTTTTCACATTTAATCTTTAAGTCATTGAACTCATTTGTCTCTTTAGCTTGTGTATGAAGCATACCCTGATACAACTTGTCCATAGATGCATATTTATCTTTGAGTTGGGACAACTCTTCTGATAGTCGTGCATTTAGAATAGTTATATTAGGATCCACTTTCATTTGAGCTTCTCTAAGACTCATGATTTCTTGTCTTAAAGATATGTTCTCATCACTGATTTCTATGAATGCTTTGTTAGCTGGTAGGAGGTCTTCTTCATTCATTCCATTGGAATGGTGAAGACTACTCCCTACACTACTATCAGCAGTGTCACATAAATCAGAATCAGAGTCTGATTCATCACAAGATTGAAAAGATGTGACTGATGATACCTCTTGATCTATTTTTGCCATCATGACTAGTCCATCATCTGCAATGAAGACTTCTTTCTCACTGCTGGAAGGGTAATCAGAAGAGGAGGATGGTAACTCATCTGAATCCGTATCAGATTCATTGTTAGCCACCATTGCCCTCTTACCCTTTGCATATTTGCGATCTCTCCTTGCTTTCCTTTCTCTTCTGTCTTCAGCACTTAGATCAGGACATTCATGGATGTAATGACCTGGCTTTTCATAGTTATAACACAGAGGTTCATTAGAAGTACGTTTAGAAGGAGAATGATATCGGTTCCTGTCCTTTCTATCAGTAGAGTTCCTGTCCTTCCTATCAGCCGAGTTCGTATCTCTTCTTTTCTCATTAGAGATCTCATCTCTCCTTTCAGAAGATTTGTAATCTCTTCTGGTCCTAGAAGAGTCCTTGTTGTTAGAGCCCTGAGTGTCCTTATAGTATCTTTTGTATCTACCATACCTCTTGTTAAGCTTGTCAAACCTCTTAATCATTAAATTCAACTGATCCTTAAGATCAAGATCAGTACTCTCTAGTTCATCTTTTATGCTTGAGGACTTAGACATAGATGATCTAGGCTTCTTAGAGGTAGACGCCTTAAGTGTAATGCTCTTGGAGATTTCCTTAACCCTATCACCACTAACTATTGGATCTTCTTCATCCAATTCAAACTCATGTGCCTGAAGGGTTTGGAAGGTAGTTTCGGCAGACCAGTTATCTATATCCTGAGTGTTTTTAATGATCAGTGTGACCATTTTCCACCGTTCATCTAAGGCTTTAAGGATACGTAAATTGATCTCCCTATTGGTATAAGTCTTACCTAAAACATCCAGATCATTCATAATCTTGGTAAAACGAGTATCGAGCTGGTCTATTGTTTCACCAGGCTTAATTTTAAATGATTCGAACCTCTGGACAGCAGTGGATAGTTTGCTTTCCTTTATAAGAGAAGTTCCCTCACAAATGATAGCTAACTTGTCCCACATCTCTTTGGCTGATTTACATTTAACCACTTTCCCAAGATACTCATTGGGAAGGGTGTGCAAAATGTAATTCTTGGCCAAGCTGTCTAGATTGTTCTGCCTCATTTCCTCAGTAGTTAAATCTAACCTGGGCTTTGGCACGAGAACACCAATGGCTTTTGAAGGCTCCAGAGTCGCAGTGTTGGGTATCATGGTAGTAATAGGCCCTTCTTTGATCACAGACATCATTAGATCATGGGTTGAACTAAAGATGGCCTCCATCCTCAGTTTCCAGTAATCGTAATCTGCAACCTTGAACTTTGGAAGTTTATTGATGTTAGTTTCTTCCATGATGAAATAAGCAGTCCAAAGAACTACTGCTCTGATACCACTTGTTGGTCCCAAAAGTTGAGTTAAGATTGAGTAAGCTAAGAAAAAGTCTAGAGGGGAGGGGTGAATAGACTTTTCAAATTCTATCAAAATATCAGAGTTTTTAGTGCGGAAATGTGTTCTGTACAGTACTGTTCTTAAAATCAGCTCAGTACTAAACAATTAGCTTTTATACTCAACTTTTCTTTAAATCTTTTCTTTAGAAAACTTACTGTTCTTATTCAACAAATATATCAACAGTTAATCAAAACATAAAGCAGTAAAGAACACAAGATTTTTATAGTGGTTCGACAAATGTCTACATCCACTCTCACAACTGCAGTTGCGATGATTTATTACTCTTCTTCACTTGAGTACTTGTAGCTTAGAGTCCCAAGATTAAGACTTTGATCTTGTCGATTACACCACCAGGTATATCTTCGATCTACTAGTAATTTCACAAGTAACTAGCACACTTGTTTACACAATACAAACTTAAAACGAAAAGTAAAACTTCTCTTTGTAATAGCCTTTAATTCTTCAAATCAGATCTGTAGCTTCTCTTTAGTTCTTCGATCTTCAACTCTGTGAGTGCTTGAATACTTGAATGCTTCTTGATTTGCTCTTGAATAGTAATTGTATCAGTAGTGTCAGTAGTCTTTTCAAGTAGAAGATCACACGGTATTTATAAGATCTAGTATGATAGTTAGCAGTTTGTGAACTAACTCTCAACTAACTCATAACCGTTTCTTGTTGTAACTTCCTTCTGTTTTGTAACCAACTTATCTTATCTTTCCAAGTCAGCATATCTTCATATAAATCTTCAGTTACGCCTTAAATAAGTTATCCAAACTTATTCTTCAAACAAACCAACTCAGCACAGTAAACTACTCTTCTTAGTTTTACTGCTCTTGGTCAGTCAGCACAGTTCTTCAAAACTGTTCAGCTTCCTTCAAAAACTTCACTTGATTTCTTCATATTCTGAAGTAGTCTTCTTAGTCATCTTTAGTCTTCTGACTTCAATCTAATCTACTGTTCTAACTATTACAATGCTGAATACAATAGAATACAACTTTACAAATATAAAACCTATCTATACATCAACTGAACTAAATACAGATGAGTATAACTAAGTCCTATACTATAAGCTGTCTATACAATACTTCCATCAGCTTAGTTCTTAAACAGTTCATATATCAGATTAGTAACATACTAAGATCAGTAAACTTAAACTTCATAATACAATAAGATCAGTAAACTTATATCATATAACTCACATAAAATAACATATAATCACATATATCATTAACTCTAAAGTTACTTTTGGCCATCAAAACATATAATCATCAATTAGAACATTGTTTATAGGATTCATAAGTATGCGATATATATAAAGTAAAATTAGTGGATTAAAAATTTATAAATATAATATAAAAACCCTTAGCATTCGCCACGACCTGTGATATAAAGAGTTTATGGAGAAGTGCAGAACGTGTTATCCAACTAATAACTCACACTTTTTTTAACTCTAAATATATTTAAAAAAAATATTTATTCCATATTAATTATATGCAATATTATATAGAACAATATACAATAACGCGTTCAAATATTCAAATATTGATAAAGATAACTCTTTTGATTTTGGAAAATATAAATTAATTATACAATGGATTTGAAATGTGCGATTTTATTTAATAATAATAAAATAAAATATTAAGATACGGGCAACACAAAGTCATGCCACTGCGTGGGAGTGAGAAGTTATTGGACATGATATAACAAGTCCTACATTCAATGAGTGGTGGAGAGAAGTTTCTTAACCGCTTGATCTCACGGCTGTGATGATCATAGGAGTTGAAGGCAGTTCGTCCATGAAGCCTATAAATACAGTAGCTGCCTCCACACAAGATACACAAGAAGAAAAGCTGAAATCGATCACTGCACTATTGAACGCTCTACACGCTTCTAGTTAGGAAAATTATTATTTCTTCTTGTAGTTCTTCACATTATTGTAAACCCGAATAATAGTGTGTTTGAACATAGTTTTATTTACTAGGTAATATGCATAGATCTATGAGGGAGGTAGTTTCATAGAATCTAGTAAATCATTTACACTTTCGTAGTGTTATTGTACACCTCTAAGAGGTTGTAATTCGTTTCACATATTTTTATATAGTGAACAACATAGATTATTTTATAATCTATGCAAATTTTGAATACTTCCATTTTCACTACGTGCATTTTAATTTCCGCTGCATAGTGTTGTCTAGACAGTGCCAACACGACAGATAACATCTCTGATTTCGCACGCACACACACTTTCAGTTGGTATCAGAGCCAACTACTTGATACACTAAGTAGAGATTCTGCTTAGAGTGTGTAAATCTGAAATGGAATATCCACTTTCACCCGCACTAAAGCCTCCGATTCTAGATGGCACGAACTATGCCTTCTGGAAACCAAAGATGAGAATGTACATCAAATCCATTGATGAACGAGCCTGGAGGAGTGTTCTTGCTGGCTGGACTCAACCAAGAACCACGGCGGATGAAGAAAATGAAGCTCAGATCAAGAGAGAACTTGATTGGACAAATGATGAAATTGTTGGGATATGAATCCTATAAACAATGTTCTAATTGATGATTATATATTTTGATGGCCAAAATTAATTCTTGAGTTAATGATATATGTGATTATATGTTTGTATTTGTGAAAGATATGATATAAGTTTACTGATCTTAATGTGATATGAAGTTTAAGTTTACTGATCTTAGTATTTTACTAATCTGATATATGAACTGTTTAAGAACTAAGAAGACTAAGATGACTAAGAAGACTATTTCAGAGTATGAAGAAATCAAGTGAAGTTTTTGAAGGAAGCTGAACAGTTTTGGAAGAACTGTGCTGACTGACCAAGAGCAGTAACACTAAGAAGAGTAGTTTACTGTGCTGAGTTGGTTGTTTGAAGAATAAGTTTGGATAACTTATTTGAGGCGTAACTGAAGATATTGTTGAAGATATGCTGACTTGGAAAGATAAGTTTTAAGTTGGTTACAAAGAAGGAAGTTACAACAAGAAACGGTTATGAGTTAGTTGAGAGTTAGTTCACAAACTGCTAACTGTCTTACTAGATCTTATAAATACCGTGTGATCTTCTACTTGAAAAGACTACTGACACTACTGATACAATTACTATTCAAGAGCAATCAAGAAGAATTCAAGTATTCAAGCACTCACAGAGTTGAAGATCAAGAACTGAAGAGAAGCCACAGATTTGATTTGAAGAAACAAAGGCTATTACAAAGAGAAGTTTTACTTTTCATTTTAGGTTTGTATTGTGTAAACAAGTGTGCTAGTTACTTGTGAAATTACTAGTTGATCGAAGATATACCCGGAGGTATAATCGACAAGATCGAAGTCTTAATCTTGGGACTCTAAACAACAAGTACTCAAGTGGAAAAGAGTAATAAAACATCGCAACTGGAGTTGTGAGAGTGGATGTAGACATTTGTCGAACCACTATAAAATCTTGTGTTCTTTACTGCTTTATGTTTTGATTATTTGTTGATATATTTGTTGAATAAGAACAGTAAGTTTTCTAAAGAAAAGATTTAAAGAAAAGTTGAGTATAAAAGATAACTGTTTAGTACTGAGCTGATTTTAAGAACAGTATTGTACAGAACACATTTCCGCACTAAAAACTATGATATTTTGATAGAATTTGAAAAGTCTATTCACCCCTCCCCTCTAGACTTTTTCTTAGCTTACTCAATCTTAACTCAACTTTTGGGACCAACAAGTGGTATCAGAGCAGTAGTTCTTTGGACTGCTGTTTCTAGATAACCCTGTAGACTTTGGGGAAAGTCTAATTGTCTCTCATTACTGTTTCTTGATCTTACTTGTCTTTCTTGACCTATTTGTCATTCTACTGATCTTACTGCTTATTTCATCATGGAAGAAACTAACATCAATAAACTTCCAACGTTCAAGGTTGCAGATTACGATTACTGGAAACTAAGGATGGAGGCCATCTTTAGTTCAACCCATGATCTAATGATGTCTGTGATCAAAGAAGGGCCTATTACTACCATGATACCCAACACTGCAACTCTGGAGCCTTCAAAAGCCATTGGTGTTCTCGTGCCAAAACCCAGGTTAGATTTAACTGCTGAAGAGATGAGGCAGAACAATCTAGACAGCTTGGCAAAGAATTACATTTTGCACACCCTTCCCAACGAGTATCTTGGGAAAGTGGTTAAATGTAAATCAGTCAAAGAGATGTGGGACAAGTTAGCTATCATTTGTGAGGGAACTTCTCTTATAAAAGAAAGCAAACTATCCACTGCTGTCCAGAAGTTCGAATCATTTAAAATTAAGCCTGGTGAAACAATAGACCAGCTCGATACTCGTTTTACCAAGATTATGAATGATCTGGATGTTTTAGGCAAGACTTATACCAATAGGGAGATCAATTTACGTATCCTTAAAGCCTTAGATGAACGGTGGAAAATGGTCACACTGATCATTAAAAACACTCAGGATATAGATAACTGGTCTGCTGAAACTACCTTCCAAACCCTTCAGGCACATGAGTTCGAATTGGATGAAGAAGATCCAATAGTTAGTGGTGATAGGGTTAAGGAAATCTCCAAGAGCATTGCACTTAAGGCGTCTACCTCTAAGAAGCCTAGATCATCTATGTCTAAGTCCTCAAGCATAAAAGATGAACTAGAGAGTACTGATCTTGATCTTAAGGATCAGTTGAATTTAATGATTAAGAGGTTTGACAAGCTTAACAAGAGGTATGGTAGATACAAAAGATTCTATAAGGACACTCAGGGCTCTAATAACAGGGACTCTTCTAGGACCAGAAGGGATCACAAATCTTCTGAAAGGAGAGATGAGATCTCTAATGAGAAAAGAAGAGATAGGAACTCTGCTGATAGGAAGGATAGAAACTCCACTGATAGAAAGGACAAGAACCGATATCATTCTCCTTCTAAACGTACTTCTAATGAACCTCTGTGTTATAACTGTGAAAAGCCAGGTCATTACATCCATGAATGTCCTGATCTAAGTGCTGAAGACAGAAGAGAAAGGAAAGCAAGGAGAGATCGCAAATATGCAAAGGGTAAGAGGGCAATGGTGGCTAACAATGAATCTGGTACGGATTCAGATGAGTTGCCATCTTCCTCTTCTGATTACCCTTCTAGCAGTGAGAAAGAAGTCTTCATTGCAGATGATGGACTAGTCATGATGGCAAAAATAGATCAAGAGGTATCATCTGTCACATCTTTTCAATCTTGTGATGAATCAGATTCTGATTCTGATTTATGTGACACTGCTGATAGTAGTGTAGGGAGTAGTCTTACCATTCCAATGGAATGAATGAAGAAGACCTCCTACCAGCTAACAAAGCATTCATAGAAATCAGTGATGAGAACATATCTTTAAGACAAGAAATCATGAGTCTTAGAGAAGCTCAAGTACAAGTGGATCCTAATATAACTGTTCTAAATGCACGACTATCAGAAGAGTTGTTACAACTCAAAGATAAGTATGCATCTATGGACAAGTTATATCAGGGTATGCTTCATACACAAGCTAAAGAGACAAATGAGTTCAATGAGTTAAAGATTAAATGTGAAAAACTTGAAGAGAGCAATAGATTCTTAGAATCTGAAGTACTGAGCTTGGATCTGAAGCTATCTGAGATGATTAACTCTTCTAAGATTAATCAAACACTATCAGACAGATACAGAGCTCCTTATGATAAAAGTGGAATAGGTACTGATTTGCCTAGTCCCTCTACTTCAGGCATTAAGAACACTACTGGAGCTAGTTCAAGTTCTTTGCAATTAGATAAAGGAAAAGAACCTATGATCTATGATAATGAACCAAACTCCAAAATACAGTCTAAATACATTCCTCCTAATGCCAAGTATGGTAAACAGAAGAATGGATCTAGACCAGTACAGTCAAGACCATACCAGAAGAGTTCTACTCCTCTGACCAGAGCTGAAAAGTCCTGGAATCAGAAGAGGCAGACTCAGAACAGTAGGTCAAGACAAACTCAGGCAAGTTGGAAACAGCCTAGACCTCCTTTTATAAGGCAGTCTCAGCTGTACTCAACTAAACCTAGGAAATTTGTGCCTCATTATCATAACAAACCTGTTCTTTCTCCTCCACCTTTATCTTATGATATCATTGGAGAGGAAAGACCAAAACGCATCTATAAGCCGTATGGTCCACAGGCTTTTAGGCCATATGCAAACTATTACAGACATACTGATCTTCCTGAAAAAGGGATAGAACCAAGGAAAGACTATCTCAGAAAAATAGATCCTAAGTCTGCTGATAATTTGGATAAGGTCAATAAAGTATTGTTCTGTGATAAGCATGGTAGAAAACTTAAGAGGTCTCAGTTATTCAAATCTTCAATGTTTATTTGGATACCTCTTACTACTAACCCCCAAGGACCCCAATAAAGAAAGGGTACCTAAATTATTAAGATCACTACTTGCAGGATAGACATGGATCCTACATGTATATAGAGATGTGTACTAACATTTCAGGTACTAAGCTGATATCAAGATCAGTTCACCAAGAAGGGTAATTCTGAAGAACAGACCATGTCAAGACCACTACATTCATCTCAATCAGGTAAAAAGGTTACTAAGGTGCCTAAATCCCGATGAGGAAGCTGGTAAAGTTGAGGGAATTGAGAATATACATTTAAGGGGGAATCTATGATTTCTGAAAAATCATGTATGTTAACTCAGAGCACAAGTCACCTTAGAACAAACCTTATATAGACCTATTTTAATTATTCTTTACTATTCTGTACTGTATTTCACCATCTATGCATAAACTAACACTTCTACCAAGGTGAAACAGGCACAGAAGAGGAGTTCTCCACTGGAGGGGGAACTGATCTGATTACAGATTTGATCTGTCTACAAATCTGATCTGATTACAGTATAAATCTGTCTACATACATGTTCTGATTATTGAATTGATTTGTCTACAGACTGTTCTGATTACAAAGTTAATTTGTCTACAGAACTATTCTGACTACAATATCATTCAATCTACAGAGCTTATCTGATTACTGATTAATCTGTCTACAGAGCTTATTTGATTACAGGGAAATATGTCTACAGAATAGTTACAGTACTAATCTGAGAAAGTACTGTGCTGGTATCAAAAAGGTGAAAATCAGAAGAATTGGGGAACTGATCTGAGGATTACTGAGCTAACCCAACTATTGAACTGATCTTCAAAATAATACTCAGCTGATCACTGTACTCAGCTGAACCCAGATAAGTACGTTCAATCCAGCAAGATCGGGTAAAAATAAAGGAATTTTCGTTGAAAATTCTGTTTACTTTGCCGGACGTAAAAAAGCAGAGAATCAAGCCATTCTTACCATGTGTGAAGAATGCGGGCTACGGAAATACCTAGAATCATTTCCTGTGAAGGTTTACGAACCTGAGGCGATGGAATTCTTTCTTCAGGTGCAGGGTGACTCAAACAACATTCGTTCGATTGTTTCTGGCCACAGGGTTATCATTTCCAGAGAAACCCTTGGAATCGCGTTCAATCTACCAGACGGGCCAATAGACATTCTGAGCTATATGGCAGGACAAGAGAAGGTTCGCGTGGGCAGATGGTTGAATGTTGATCCAGCGACGTTGTCCAACTTGAAGAAGGATATTCTTCCAGAAGGTTTGCAATTGCTGATGGATATAGCTGGAAAATGCTTGTTAGGGCAACATTTCAGTCAAGACGCCCTCACCAATCTCAAGATACGCATTATGGCTGCAATCACTGATCGAGTAAATGGTGATTGGCAAGGATTTCTGCTTGGCAGATTGTTGGCTGAAAGAGAGAAAGTAGTATTTGATGAGGTCACTGGAGAATTTTTCATTAAATCCTTGATGGGTTTTGGAAATAAGTTGAGCATCTTGTTGCCACAAATCGCTGATAGAAAGGTGGATTGGAGTCCTCCGAAAAGATTTCATCAGGGCAAGTTTTTGTTCAAAAAGGAATCTGCTCTATTTGAACAAGACCAGAGGAATCGTCCTCAACTGCAAGAATTTGGTGGGTCTATGTTTTGTTCTGACAACGATGAGCCGGAGTTGAGAACAAAGGCTAGGCATGATCCTCACCGAGCTGGATTACGAAGAGGTCGATCAGCTAGGGTCGTTTCTGTGGAAGAGGTAAGTTCTTCGAGCCTCATTATCTCACACAAAAGAACTAAAGTGTCTGGTGTTCTTAGACCCAGAAGAGTCCTCAAGAACACTACCCCTTCTCCCTCAACCTCTCATTCTATCCAAGCCCAACCCCTTGAAGCTGAGCCTTCCTGTTCTGAGGAGTCAGTTCACTACTCTCCTATTCATCAGAACACTCCTCCCTCAACCCCTCAGAACACTTCTTTTCATTCCACACCCCAATCTAACCCTCACCATAATCCTACTCCTCATTTATCTCCTGAACCTGAAACCGAACCAGTTCATGATCACTCTACTGAGCATGAACATATGCCTTCCTCTAAACCAATTGAAATCACATCCTTCCCAGAACCTGAGATTATCCAACCAGAATCAGTGTTCTTGATGGACTATCCTGTTTGTGATAAGGAAGAGAGGATTCGATTTAAGTTGAGAAATGCTCTTCTCAAATGCTTTCATGGTTTAGAGATGACAGCACTAAGACTTTTGAGCAACTTCTAAGAATAGGTACTTGGGTATATCTTAGAAGAATTGGTCTAAGTGAGCTTATGATGGTGGCTGAAGGTATGGGTGGTTTGTCTGTGTTCCATGATTGGGAACAAGAACAGAAAGAGGCTGCAGATGTTAATTCTTACACTGAGTTATCAACTTTGGAATCTGTTATTCAGTTGATTGAAAGAATAACTGGTTGCAAATATTCTATGGTTAAGTCTGCTGATGAAAATGTTGAAACTGATGTCAACATGGATGCTGATGATGCTGAAGTTAGAAATTCTGATAATCATGCTGATTATGAAGCTGATATGGAAGCTGATTATGAAGCTGATACCAATGCAACTGAGATGTTTGAGAACACAGTTGTAGCAGAAGAAACTGAAGTTCTAGTGGAACAAGATTTGGGTGCTAATGAGTTGGATAGCACACCAGTCATTGCTGTTGAACATACTGTGCTTAATGAGTCAGTAAGAGATGTTCCTACTGAAACTGAGCAAAATAACTCTAGCTTTGAGATGTTGAAAAAGCATAATGAAGAGTTACAAAGCAAGCTGGATGAGACTTTGAAACGATTTCAGCAAGCTACTGAGAAATTGGAAAGTTTGACTTCTGCTAATTCTTATGACAAGATAATGGAATTCACAATGAATAAAATCTATGATCTGCATAGATTACAAGAAAAAGCACTTTCTACTGAGCTGCAAAAGAAAATAGAGCTACTTTTGACTCCCTTGAAAGATTGGCAGGATGAAGCCAAAAAGGGGGAAGATAAAGTGATGAAAGTGATGGAGCAAACTCAAACACAACAAGCTCAATTAGTTGTGAGTCAAGATGAGTTGAAAACTAGCATTGATGATTTGAAAGAAGAAATCATTAGTCCTGATTCTGAAATTCAAGAAATTGGTACTCAGAAACACATTGCTGAATCTTCTTCAGGAAAAAGAAAAAGGAAATTTATTATTGATGATGAAGAAGAGGCTGAACAGATTGGTAGAAATACCAGGTCTAAAAGCAAACTGAAGAATGTTGTTACTGATAATAGACCAAGTGATGTACAGATGGCTGAAGCAATTGAGAAGCATAATCAGATGCTTGCTCAGAAGAAAATTGAAATGGCTGAGAAAATCTGCTGAACAGATTAGAAAACAAAAGATGAAAGATGCAGAAGCTGCAAGAAAAAAGTTTGATAATAAAGTTACTGCATTGAAAAAGAAAATGAAGTCTAAATCTGTTGGAACTGTTCTGGATGAACAATTCATGGAATTTGTGGTTGATCCATAAAGATATGGAGTTCTGGAATAATCTGAAAAAGAAATGGCAGATTGCTAATTTTATTGTGAAGAAATTTGGTGACCATTCAAGCAAGGAAGATGAATATTCTGATTTTGATGCATTCATGATGAATATTTCAAGAGATTTTTGGGAACACATTTTGTTATTAGCTGCTGGTGCAGGTATTCAGATATTGTGTCCAGAAGAACCAGTTTGGGATCCTCCAAGACTTGAAGATGGTGAACCAGATTACTCTGAGATTGGAAACATAATTTCACAGATCATTAAAGATGAAGGAATCACTGATCATAATCACATGATGGATATCAAGAACCGAATGTACTTGGCATTCCGAATTCCTAATGAAGATTGAAGATGAAGGACTATGCTGAAGAAGATAACATTTCTAAACCTTATCTTTAGTTCTTTATTTAGTATTTCTGTGATTATGTGACTTAGTTGTAATATGTGATATAACTGATCTGATATGAATCTTAATCTGATTTTTGAATTGATGAACAATATGATTAACTATATATCTTAACTACTGATCTGAGAATGTTTAAGTAGTTTTGGCTTCATCAAAAAGGGGGAAATTGTTGGGATATGAATCCTATAAACAATGTTCTAATTGATGATTATATGTTTTGATGGCCAAAAGTAATTCTTGAGTTATTGATATATGTGATTATATGTTTGTATTTGTGAAAGATATGATATAAGTTTACTGATCTTAATGTGATATGAAGTTTAAGTTTACTGATCTTAGTATTTTACTAATCTGATATATGAACTGTTTAAGAACTAAGCTGATGAATGAATTGTATAGACAGCTTATAGTATAGGACTTAGTTATACTCATCTGTATGTAGTTCAGATGATGTATTGATAGGTTTTATATTTGTAAAAGTTGTATTCTATTGTATTCAGCATTGTAATAGTTAGAACAGTAGATTAGATGGAAGTCAGAAGACTAAGAAGACTAAGAAGACTATTTCAGAGTATGAAGAAATCAAGTGAAATTTTTGAAGGAAGCTGAACAGTTTTGGAAGAACTGTGCTGACTGACCAAGAGCAGTAACACTAAGAAGAGTAGTTTACTATGCTGAGTTGGTTGTTTGAAGAATAAGTTTGGATAACTTATTTGAGGCGTAACTGAAGATATTGTTGAAGATATGCTGACTTGGAAAGATAAGTTTTAAGTTGGTTACAAAGAAGGAAGTTACAACAAGAAACAATTATGAGTTAGTTGAGAGTTAGTTCACAAACTGCTAACTGTCTTACTAGATCTTATAAATACCGTGTGATCTTCTACTTGAAAAGACTACTGACACTACTGATACAATTACTATTCAAGAGCAATCAAGAAGAATTCAAGTATTCAAGCACTCACAGAGTTGAAGATCAAGAACTGAAGAGAAGCCACAGATCTGATTTGAAGAAACAAAGGCTATTACAAAGAGAAGTTTTACTTTTCATTTTAAGTTTGTATTGTGTAAACAAGTGTGCTAGTTACTTGTGAAATTACTAGTTGATCGAAGATATACCTGGAGGTATAATCGACAAGATCAAAGTCTTAATCTTGGGACTCTAAACAACAAGTACTCAAGTGGAAAAGAGTAATAAAACATCGCAACTGGAGTTGTGAGAGTGGATGTAGACATTTGTCGAACCACTATAAAATCTTGTGTTCTTTACTGCTTTATGTTTTGATTATCTGTTTATATTTGTTGAACCAAGAACAGTAAGTTTTCTAAAGAAAAGATTTAAAGAAAAGTTGAGTATAAAAGCTAACTGTTTAGTACTGAGCTGATTTTAAGAACAGTACTGTATAGAACACATTTCCGCACTAAAAACTCTGATATTTTGATAGAATTTGAAAAGTCTATTCACCCCTCCCCTCTAGATTTTTTCTTAGCTTACTCAATCTTAACTCAACTTTTGGGACCAACGGAAATTACAGCTGCAAGTTACAATTCAAAGGCGTTGAATGCAATCTTCACCTCAATTGATGCCTCAATGTTCAAAATCATAGCAAACTGAATTTCGTAAAAGGATGCAGCGGATCGATTGCAAGAGCATTGTGAAGGATCGGATAGTGTACGAAGAACTAGACTTCGTATGCTTGGAACCAAGTTCGAGAATCTGAGGATGAAAGAAGATGAAACCATTTCATCTTACAATGAAAAGCTGATTGAGATTTCAAATGAAGCTCATTCTCTTGGAGATCCAATATCCAATACGAGGTTAGTACATAAAATTCTTAGATCAGTCCCTAAAAGTTTTGAACCTAAGATATGTGCGATAGAAGAAGCTAAGGATACTGATGTATTAAGTCAAAATGAATTGATTGGTATTTTGAAAACTTATGAAATGAACATTTCTGAAAAGACTAATAATGAAAAGAAAGTGCTTGTTTTCAAAGGTGATGCCTCATCATCTGCATCATCAGGTTCTGGAAAGTCTCCTTGTGTGACTGAAATCGATTCTGATGAAGATAATATTGAGGAATATCTTAACAATCCTGATTACATGGCATTTATTACTAAACAGTTTAAAACATTCATGAGGAACAAGAACAATAGGTTCAAGGATAACATTCAACCTAAGGTTCAGATTAATAATACTCAACAACTGTCTATTAGGAAGAACACTTTTAATCCTTCTTGACAATTAGAAAGAGGTAACAGGTTTAGATCTGATCAAGATTATAGGAAGAATGTTAAATGTGATGCATGTTCTGGATATGGTCATTATGCTAATGAATGTGCCAACACCACTCTAAAAAGGAAACTTAATTTCAGTGCTACTTTAAGTGATGAGTCTGATGTTGAACATGATCCTGAAAAAGACCTTGAAAAACTTTCTCTGCAAGAATTGAATATGATGATACTTTTGATGATGATCTGGATGATTATTATGATGTGAGGACAAATGAGCCATCATTTAGGAAATCACTGAATAATACTGCTCCAGAATTTAACTGTTTCACAAGTTATGTTACAGAAATAGGTACATCAAGTAAAGTAGGTTTATCCAGAAGAGATGCTGACATTCAAGACTTATCTAACACTGTTTTTAAACTGGAAAGTCTTTTAACAAAGAAGGATAAATAAATATCTAAACTCAAAGAAAGACTAGAAGTGTCTATTCTTGACTTTAAGAAATATTCTTATGAAAAACCTTTAACAAATGAAAAGGTTTTCAAGATATCTTCTGAAACTGAGAAACTTAACCACATAATTAAGTCTCTGAACTTTGAAAATTCTGACTTAAGAGAATCTATTACCAAGCTTGAAGGTATTCTAACAAGAAAAGATATTGAGATATCTAAACTTGAAGATAGGTTGAAGGAAGTTTCACTAAGCTTTAAAAGATTTTCTGAAGGAAAGATGAAACTGGAGGACTCTCTTATGACCAACAACTCAAGATGAACAGGTATTGGCTACCAAGGTAAAAATTCCAAGAAGTTTGAACTTAAGAAACCTACGGCATGATTGGTATGATGGAATGTATGGCTGAATGGAATGAACTCATGAATGGAATGAAGGTGGGAAAGGAATGAAAATTGAATGTCAATTCTTATGATTGGTATGAATAAGGAATGAACATAAATATTGTATAAAATTACTTAAATTATTATTATTATTAATTTTTATTGTTGATAGTATTTATTATTATTACTATTTATTGTTAAAATTATTATTATTAAATATTACTCCTACAATATTATATATTTTATATATATTATTATTAATATACAATTATTATTATTGAATATTTAATTATTTTTATATTTAATAAATATTTTCATAATTATTATTTTTTACTATATGTATAATTAATTTTTTATTATATATTTCATATATATATTATTGATTTTTAAAACTTATTATTTTTATGATATATTATTATTTATTTAGTAATCATAAATTAATTCTTAATTTTTTTAATTATTAATTTTAATATTGTGAAAAAATAATAATGACATTTTGTATAATAATAATGATAAAAAAAAAGTTCATTCCTAATCACATGGAATACATAAAACCATGGGGTATGGAAAGAATGGTCATTCCTTTAATTTTGGGAATTACCATTCCATTTGGAATGATCATTCCTAATATAATAACATACCAATCATAGTATTTGGAATTAAGGAAGGAATTATCATTCCATTCCTAATTGATTCCTGCATACCAATCACGCCGCTACTGTTTTTGTAAAAGCTGAAGTGAATTACAATCCTAGTGTTTCTTCTAAGTCTCAGATCAATATAAAAGATGTGATTTGTCATTACTGTTTTAAAAAGGGTCATAAAACTCCTCAATGTTTGAAGAAGAAAAATCATCTGAAAACTTCTATATTGCCTGAAATGACTCAACATTCAAGATCACATTCTGTGTGGACACCAAAAGAAAATACATCTTGCAATGTTGTTCATATGTCTCTAAAAGAATGTGTTGGGATATGAATCCCGATACAAGTCCTAATTGATGTTGAAGTAGTTTTGATAAGCCAAAAGAAGACTTGAATATATTTCTAAGTGTTGACTGATCTAGTTATGGAAGTCGTCTTGTGAAGATCAGTAGAGTATAAAAGTTTGAAAGAAAAGTTTAAGTATGAATGAAAGACAAGTACGTTTTTATAAGTACTATGTTGGTTTTATGATGAGCGAAATAAATGATGTATAAAAGCTCATATTTCGTTTATTGTTCATATTGATGTATAGATTTTAAGTTGACTAAGCTGATTTATAAAGCTTAAAGTAATGTAATAGTCTTGTTAGGATTAGTTGATAGGACTAGTATAGATTAGTTCTTTATAGAAGTCTACTGAAGATTGAAGACAGGAAGATTCGCGACCAGACTAGACAAGTGAAGAAGAAGACTGAAGATTTGTCTAAGTATGGAAACCAGACAAGACAGGTGCGCAAGTGAAAGAAGTTTATTAAGTCAAAAACGCGTGAAGATGATTATGAAGACATATATTGAAGAGTTAGTTATAGAATAACTAATTAACTGAAGAAACGCGTGAAAGGATAAGAAGAAACCGTTTCAAGTTAGTTATCAAGAAAAGTTAGTTGGATAACAGAAAGTTCTTGATTTCTAGAGGTCTATAAATACGTGAAGATCATTGACGGTTATGACTACTGATTCTAAGAGATTACGAAGAGATTTTACGAAGAGATATTCAAAGCGAAGAAACTCACAGAGTACAAGTTCAGAAAGTTCAAGCCAGAAGACAAGTGACGAATTCGAAGAAGGCTACTACTGGACTAGAGAAGTTTTTCTTTTATTGTTTTTGTTCAAGTTGCTAGTTACTTGTAAAACTACTAGTTGTTAGATCGAAGATATATCTGGAGATATAATCGAGAAGATCGAAGTCTTATTTCTTGGGACTTAAAGGCACAAGAACACACTACTCGAAGAGAAGAGTAATAAGAATTTCGCAACTGGAGTTGTGAGAGTGGATGTAGACAAGTTGTCGAACCACTATAAATCTTGTGTGTTGTTTACTTACTGTTTTATTTGTGTTTAGTTGATTACTTGTTTAATTGATTAATCTGCATATAGAATATAGTTGAGTATAATTGTTAAGGGCTCATTGATAAATCTGATAATTCCGCATTGTGTATTCTGATATATTGAAAGATTTTGAAAAGTCTATTCAACCCCCTCTAGACATTTTTCATGGCTACCTCTACTACTGAAGCCGAGTACATGGCTGTTGGTAGTTGTTGTAGTCAATTACTTTGGCTCATTCAACAGCTTAGGGATTATAATATCTGTGAATCAAATGTTCCCATATTCTGTGATAGTAACAGTGCTATTGCCATTACACAAAATCCAGTTTTGCACACACGTTGTAAGTATGTTGATGTGAAGCATCATGTAGAAAAGAAGGATATTCGCATGGAAAAGATTCACACTGATTTTCAAAGAGCTGACATCTTTACGAAACCATTACCTGAGGCTCGTTTTAGAGAGTTATGCATTAGTCTAGGACTAATTGATCTAGACCCTACTTGCATATAGCTGCGTACTAACCAGACAGGTACATCATAAAGAAGTGAGGAGAACAGACAGGTTAGCACAAAAGCGGAGCCCTCGACTAATCGTCAAACAGACAGGTATACAAGGTCAGACAAGATGACCAAACAACCCAATGAGGAAGCTGGTAAAGCTGAGGCTATTACTGAGGGAATAAACATTTAAGGGGGAATCTATGATTTCTTAAAGATCCTTATGTTGACTCTTAAGTTTGTTAAAAGTCATCTTGATCAAAACCTTGATTACTGCATTTGAAGATATTCATGTTATTTATACTACTCTACTACTCGTATCCACTCTCATATGTCACACAAGATGAGACAGGTACTTGATGGCGTTCGACAATCAGACATACAAGCACAGTCGAAGGGGGAACTAGTCTGGTGCTAACAAGTCTACTAATCTGTTCTGATGAACTCTAATAGACCAGATAGGCTCTCTCATGATTCAAAGATTCACTAAGTGTTTTAAATGTATATTAAGGGTATTGTTGTAATTTGCTAGTGGGAAAATTTGGAAAACCTAGAATTGGATATATACACTCAATTTAATGAGGTGTATACACCCAGTTCGCGCCTAAAACCTACTGCACTAGGTCAGATGAGTACACCTCTCTGTCCTAACCAATAGAAGAGGCGGATTCCAAAATTCACAATACCAAATCACGTAATATTCTCGATTACGCAACTAAATATCAAAGGTTTCTGCCGTTGGATCTTAAGCATTAATCGAGACCGTTCATTCAAAATTCGTGTTGCATCAAAACTAAATTTTCCTTGAAACTCTCCTCACGTTTCACTTTACTCTCCTACTCTCAAGCAATTGAATTTCTTGCGATTCTCATAACTGCATATTTGAATCCCACACATCTCTGTTATCATGTCGATCGTATCTATGTTCGATGTTCACACTAACATGCAGGCGAGATTCGACTTAGGCAAGTACACTTCGGAAGGAAAGGTGCATGTTGAGAGTTCGGTCTTCTTCAATGGAAGGCACTCCGATGAAAACAAGGAGATCCTTATTAAGTGCTTTCGGTGTGGTTTGAGACCGTATTTAGAAGCATTTCCAGAGGTTGTCTATGAGGAAGAAGTTTTGGAGTTCTTCGCCACTGCTACTCGACAAGGCGACTCCATCGAAGCCTTTGTTGGTGGAAGTCGAGTAGAGATTACTCGAGAAGTGTTGTTCGAAACATTAAAATTACCTTCGGGTACGATTAATGTGGAGACGTATGGCTCCGGGCAGGAATTAAGATACTTAAGCATCTTCTGCGGAAAGAAGCTAAAATTGGGTCGAGATGGCAATGTTCCATCTGTCAAGAAGAAGGAGTTGCTACCCAAATACAGGACTCTTCTTGACATCGCCAGTAAAATGTTACTCGGAGTAACAGGAAGTTATGATTCTGTAACTCTCCAAAAGGCGAGAGTGATGGCCGCAATCTATGATGGCATCACTGATGGAAATTGGTACAAGTTGTTCTTGGATCGCTTGATGTATTTTGAGAAGAACGTTAGGATGGACACCGATGCTGGAGAATGGGTGGTGTCTGCTGCTGTTAGCTTAGGAAACAAGCTAAGTATTTTGCTACCCGTCTTACTCCCAAACAAGACGAATTGGAGCAAAGGAAAGCCGTTTCACGTGTTGAAACATTATTTGAAGAAAGATGCTCTTGATAGGCAAGCTGAGCAAAGGGCTATTGAGCGTGGGCAAATTCAGATCAACCCAAGAGACGCAATGATAGAAGCCAACTCGTCTAGTGCTGAGGAAGACGAGGCACAAGCTGGAACTAGTGGAGCTTTAGTAAACTATGTGTCTGATGAAGCAATGATAGAACCAATTGACGATTCTGAGGAAAATCAATCAGATGAAGAATCGGAGAAGGAAGTTGAGGGTGCGGAAGCGTATCGACTGGTGAGAGTCGAGACGAGTTCACCACCAGAAGAGACGACTGAAAGGGTTAGTACTTCTTCTCGTACTATCTCTATTCCTCTTGATATCCCTGTGAAAACCAAGGCAAGATCACTTCGATCTCGTGCCAGACCTATTCCCCGAACCTCTCCGTTGGTCGTTCAACCGTTAAGGTCCAACATTACCCGAGACACTACTATATTTGCTACAACTGATACTCCTACAGTTGACATACCAAACCTAGCCACATCGCAGCCCCAAGAAACCACAATCCAAACTATTCCCTCTCCCACAACAGAATATGTTGACCCCATTAACCCATCTGTTTTGGGAACTCGTCTTGTTGACACTTCAACAACTGAGTTAAGGACCTCTATTACTCAGACCTCTCCCAAAAATAGATTTGAATCCCTAGTCGATTATCCAATGTGTTTGCGCGAGAAAAGATTGCGTGCACAAATGACTAGAAATTTGAAGAAAATGTTGCCGTCAGTCGAGATCGATACGACTTCAGAGTTGTATGAAAAGCTGATCAGGATATGCACGTGGGCTGCATTGAAGAAGGGTCCGACTGATGACATGTTTGAAGTCATTCTTGGAATGGGTGGAATCGTAAATTTCCAAGACTGGGAGATGGAGCAACTAGAGAATAGTGGTGTTAAAGATCATTCAGAGCTTCTCCCGTCGCATGCCTTGACTGCTCTTGTCAAGAGAATGTTGAATATTTCGGATGACATGCTGTCTTCAGAAGCAAAGTCAAGTATTGGCGTACAAGTCCCAGAAACTGATCTTGTAGAGGACGAGTTGATGCAAGATGCAGAGCCAGTAGAAGAGTTGATGTCTACTGATCCGAACATTGATCTTGAGAATGTTTCAGACCAGATGAGAGGTCTCGTGTTCAATTTCCAAGTGGAGCATTCTCATAGTCCAAGAACGGATTGTGGACATATCAATAGGTATGCTGAAAAATACTTTCCTGCTGAATTGTGTAGTTATGTGAAGAAGCTACATGATATGGTAAAGAAGGATTCTGATGAAGCTGAGAGAAGATTTAAGGAATCTAAGTTAGCTATCGTTCCATATTGTTCCCCATTGAATCTGAAAGCAATAGCTGGAAGTGTCATTCCAGAAGAAGAGGAAGCAGTAGAAGACTTGGTCTTGACTACTGTGCTGGAAGACAGGTTAGTTGAAACTCAAGTATTTGATGAAGATGAGATAATGGCTGATGCTGATGTTCATGAAGCATCTGTTGTTCAGACAACTCAAATTATTCCGACTGAATTCTTAGATGAGTTGAAGATGGATTTGAAGCAAGTAATCCAGTCGTCTATTGATGAATTTTTGAAGACGGGTGTGAAGCAAGTTCTTGAAGAACAGAATAAGTATCTTGTTGATAGTTCTAAGGAACTGATCGTTGGTGAAGTGAATCAGATGGACGCTACCTTCAAACAAGAGATGTACACTCAGCTAGAAGACTTCTTGCAAAGACAAATCAATTATTCTGAGAAGTGTTCTGTTGATTTTGCACGAGTGTTAGTTGAAGAATCTAAAAAGATGGAAAGACTCTATCGTGTGAAGATTGAGATAGCAGATGCACATAGAAGAGAAGCACAAGATCAGTTGGTGCAAGCAAAAGCTCTCCTGACCGAAATGTAAAAGATAACAAGTTGCTCAAGCTGACTGCTACTCACTTCAAGGACGAATTTACTTTTTGTTCAAGGATGTTAGAACACACTGCTGATCGTCTTGAGAAGCTAAGTCAAGATAAGACGCATCAGAAGCAGATTGATAGAGCTCCTGAATTGATGAAGGAAGTTGTTAAGGAATAAATGACTCGTTTTACCTCTCTATTCACTCTTAAGGCAAGTGATGAAGCCAAAAAGGGGGAAGAGACGAAAGAGGTAAGCATTGCTGAACCTGAGACGGAAATTACTGCGACTGAGACTAGTAGGCCTAGAAGAAGAGGTAGACTGGTGAAGAAAGCAGATCTTGAACAGATCAGTGCTAGCGTAGAAGAGCAGAAGAGACAAGCTAAAGGCAAGTCTATTGCTACTGAAGAGGTTCAGACAAGGCGAGTTGTGAAAAGGAAATTGGTTATGTCAGAACCTAAAGTTAAAGAGTCTATAGGTGAGATCATTGCTGATCTAGATGAGACAGAGATAATGAAGAAGCAAAATCTTGAAGATGATCGTTATGCTAACAAGAAGTTGTTAGGTAAACACATTAAGAGATTGCAAAAGATGAAAGTTGATCCAGATCAGATTGAAGATTCTCATATAGACAAGTTCATTGACAACGAGCATAGAGATGCTTGGATGATTGTCAAGATGAAATGGGAACTAGATCACTGGATAATTAGCAAATTTGGTGATGCACACAACAAAGAAGAGTTATATGCTGTGTTTGGCAAGTTCATGGAAGTTGAAGATCAGAACTTATGGAACTTGGTCATGCGCATATCTACTGCTGTAGGTTACAATATTTTGGTTCCTGATTTTCCTAAGTGGGAAACTCCACTACTAGGTTCTTGAAAGCGGGTCGACTTCAACAAGGTAAAGAAGTTCGAAGAAGAGTTGCTCGAGAAGGAGAAGATAGACAACGAAGATCATATTTCTGATATTCACAGAAGAATCCTCGATGCGTTCTGTATTCCGAATCCAGACGTAGGAAACATTAGTGAGTAATTGTAAGTTTTTACTTAGTTTCATTTTGATTTTGTCTAAGTAATTGTAATACTATCTGATCAACTGATTATGAATGGAAAAGATAACATATTTTGAAGAAGATAACTACTTAACTGATCTACTAACTTAAAAATAATTCAAGTAGTTTTGCCTTCATCAAAAAGGGGGAAATTGTTGGGATATGGATCCTGATACAAGTCCTAATTGATGTTGAAGTAGTTTTGATAAGCCAAAAGAAGACTTGAATATATTTCTAAGTGTTGACTGATCTAGTTATGGAAGTCGTCTTGTGAAGATCAGTAGAGTATAAAAGTTTGAAAGAAAAGTTTAAGTATGAATGAAAGACAAGTACGTTTTTATAAGTACTATGTTAGGTTTTATGATGAGCGAAATAAATGATGTATAGAAGTTCATATTTCGTGTATTGTTCATATTGATGTATAGATTTTAAGTTGACTAAGCTGATTTATAAAGCTTAAAGTAATGTAATAGTCTTGTTAGGATTAGTTGATAGGACTAGTATAGATTAGTTCTTTATAGAAGTCTACTGCAGATTGAAGACAGGAAGATTCGCGACCAGACTAGACAAGTGAAGAAGAAGACTGAAGATTTGTCTAAGTATGGAAACCAGACAAGACAGGTGCGCAAGTGAAAGAAGTTTATTAAGTCAAAAACGTGTGAAGATGATTATGAAGACATATATTGAAGAGTTAGTTATGGAATAACTAATTAACTGAAGAAACGCATGAAAGGATAAGAAGAAACTGTTTGAAGTTAGTTATCAAGAAAAGTTAGTTGGATAACAGAAAGTTCTTGATTTCTAGAGGTCTATAAATACGTGAAGATCATTGACGGTTATGACTACTGATTCTAAGAGATTACGAAGAGATTTTACGAAGAGATATTCAAAGCGAAGAAACTCACAGAGTACAAGTTCAGAAAGTTCAAGCCAGAAGACAAGTGACGAATTCGAAGAAGGCTACTACTGGATTAGAGAAGTTTTTCTTTTATTGTTTTTGTTCAAGTTGCTAGTTACTTGTAAAACTACTAGTTGTTAGATCGAAGATATATCTGGAGATATAATCGAGAAATTCGAAGTCTTATTTCTTGGGACTTAAAGGCACAAGAACACACTACTCGAAGAGAATAGTAATAAGAATTTCGAAACTGGAGTTGTGAGAGTGGATGTAGACAAGTTGTCGAACCACTATAAATCTTGTGTGTTGTTTACTTGATTACTTGTTTATTTGTGTTTAGTTGATTACTTGTTTAATTGATTAATTTGCATATAGAATAGACAAGACTAGTGTTCATACAGAAGTTCATATTCGAATATAATTGAGTATAATTGTTAAGGGCTCATTGATAAATCTGATAATTTCGCATTGTGTATTCTGATATATTGAAAGATTTTGAAAAGTCTATTCACCCCCTCTAGACATTTTCCTAGCTTACTCAATATTATCAACTCAACTAGGGACCTACATCATGTATTCCTGGATTATGGTACTTTGATAGTGGTTGTTCCAAATACATGACAGGTCAACTTGATTATTTTTCTGATTATACAGCTTATAATGGTGGTAATGTCACTTATGGTAGTGGATCTAAAGGAAAAATCATTGGTAAAGGGACATTAAATGTTCCTGGTTTTCCTAAGTTATCCAATGTTCTGCATGTTGATGGATTACTGGCCAATCTTATAAGCATTAGTCAATTATGTGATGATGATTTGCATGTTAAATTCGACAAGAATTCATGTTATGTGTTAAACAAAGATTCTGAATGTATCATGATGGGAAACAGATCTGCTGATAATTGCTATCTCATTGAATCTAAACTTACATGTAATAAGGCTAAAGTTAATGATAGTACATTATGGCATCACAAACTTGGACATGCTAATTATAGACAACTTGATAAACTTATCAGATTGAAAGCTGTTACAGGTTTACCAGATCTAAAATTCTCAGTTAAAAAGGTATGTGGACCTTGTCAAAAAGACAAACAGGTTAAAGTGTCTCACAAAATGTTGGGACATTGCTCAACTAAACACTGCTTCGAATTACTTCACATGGATCTTATGGGTCCTATGGAAACAGAAAGTATTGGAGGTAAAAGATATTCTTTAGTTGTGGTAGATGACTATTCTAGAATCACATGGATTGAATTCTTAAAAGATAAATCTGAAACTTTTTTCATTTTCAAAATTCTGTACAAAAGATTCAAGAATGTTTTCAATTCTAAAGTATGAAGAATCAGGTCTGATCATGGAAGAGAATTTGAAAATAGTTCTTTTACTGAATTTTGTGAGTCTAAAGGAATAATACAAGAGTTTTCATCACCTAAAACTCCTCAACAAAATGGCATAGCAAAAAGGAAGAATAGAACACTTCAATAAATGGCTAGTTATGTTATGTTCTAAGAACTTATCCAAAAGATTTTGGGCTGAAGCTCTTAACACTGCTTATCATATTGCTAATAGAGTTTACATTAGAACAGATTCTACTAGAACTCCATATGAAATTCTGAACAATAGAAAGCCCAACGTTAAATATTTCCATGTTTTTGGTTGTGTTTGTTACATCTTAAATGAAAGGGATCAATTACATAAGTTTGATTCAAATAATGATAAAGGGTTCTTTCTTGGCAATTCAAGAAATAGCAAGGCCTACATAATTTACAACTTTAGGACTGATATTGTACAAGAATCTGTAAATGTTGTTTTTGATGATGATACAAGCATTACATGTAAAAGCATTGAAGATGAAGACATTTCAGATTTAATTGATGTTCCAATCAATATTGAAAAAGATGAACAGGTTCAAAATGTTGAGAAAAATGATGACACACCAGAGGAATCATCAGACAATACAGATCCTGAAAATCTGTATAATCTCCAGAAAACTCCCTCCATAAGGATTCAAGTGTATCACCCACATGATCAAATCATTGGTGAACAATCTACAGGTGTTCAAACCAGAAGAAGCATGGGTATGAACTAAAAGGATGTGGTAAGATCTATATGTATGTCATGCATGTGTAGTAAAGTAAATCATGAATGCCATCACTCTGAGATTGAACCTAAAACTGTTAAAGAAGCATTAGATGATGAAAATTGGATTGAAGTTATGCATGAAGAATTAAATCAGTTTGTTAGAAATGATGTTTGGACTTTAGTTCCTAGACCAGACCATGTCAATGTTATAGGGACTAAATGGATCTTTAAAAACAAGACTAATGAGATGAGAAACATTATTAGAAACAAAGCTAGGTTGGTTGCTCAATGGTATACATAAGTAGAAGGTGTAGACTTTGATGAAACATTTGCTCTTGTTGTTAGAATTGAATCCATTAGGCTTCTACTTGCCATTGCATGCTATATTGATATAAAACTGCACCAAATGGATGTTAAAGCGGCCTTTTTAAATGGTATTCTTATGGAAGAAGCTTATGTTGAACAACCAAAAGGATGGTATTTTCATTTCACAAAGCAAATATGCTAAGAATCTTGTGAAAAGATTTGGTTTAGAGAATGCTAAACACATGAAAACACCTATGGGATCAACTCAGAAACTGAGTAAAGACAATATTGGCCAGAATGTTGACCCAACATTATACAGATCAATGATATGTAGTCTTCTTTATTTGAGCTCTAGTAGACCTGATATCATGTTCAGTGTATGTTTGTGCTAGATATCAATTTAACCCCAAAGAATCACAAATTAATGCTGCTAAAAGAATCATTAAGTATGTTGCAGGAACATGTGATCTTGGCATATGGTATAGTAAAGATACAAACCGTACCTTGATAGGGTATAGTGATGCAGATTGGGCAGGTGATTGTGATGACAGGAAAAGCACAAGTGGTGGTTGCTTTTATATGGGAACAACTTGATCTCTTGGCACAGTAGAAAATAAAACTGCACTCATTTCAAAAGATGGATCAATGTAAAGTGTGATAAAAAGAGAAAAAGAAAATAGAGCAACACATATGATGTAAAATCATGAAAAAACTGTGTTGAGGGGTATAGAATGCCAGCAAAAGTCGAAACACTCGTAAACTCAGATTCTTATCCCAATTTTCTAGGAATTTGTTATTTTTGATAATTATTAAATATTATTCTCTAAAATATTTAATTGACTAAGTCTTACCTTAAAATTATTATTTCAGTTATTATATATTCAGTATTTATTTTCTTTAATTTTTTCAGAATTTTATTCTCCCAACTTCACATGATCAATTAGTGGGGAAGTTATTTCCACTACTTCACTTCTCTTATTCTCAGAATCGTGTAATCTCTTCTTTAATCTCTCACTTTTCAATTCTCCATATAAGATGAGTCTCCATAGATGTGTTGGAAAATACATTAAGGGCATTGTTGATTCAATTAAGCACGGTAATTGTTGCTTTAAATTATTTACAACACTTAAGTATTTCCACAGAAAATGTCACATCACTTTAAGGCTCACTCGTTTTTGAATTTGTCTTAATTTTATCCATAGAACTCGAAAGGTTTTTCTAGATTTAACTTTTTGCCTTGATTTGTGTGTACAACTTCTATAATGTCACAAAATTCTCAGGACACAGCTACATAATCGAACTCGAACTCAAGCAAGAAAAAATCTCCAAACCCTCTAAATCTTCTCGCATAAATGGCATCCTCAAACACTCACCTTCATTCACTGTTGGAACCATCGTTGTTCCATATGAAGATGAACAAACACCCCCACAATCATCTCCTCTCGCAATCGTACCTTACAATCCATTCGACATTCGCACAAAAATTGCGAATGCGAACGCTGCTGCAGCCTCAACCTCTAACCCACAAAATGAGCCATCATCTGAAGCTCTCACACTCGAAACTGATCCAATAACCTTACATTTTCCTCTGGGCACTCCATTCTACACACTGAAGGATGCCTTCGAAACCCTAAGCCTAAAAACATCACACCCTGTTATTGTGCTTGAGGGAGAAACACTGGACAACTCGATGTTCAAGGGAGATTCTCCACCAAACCAAGATGTGGATATGCAGGATCAATTGGAATCCTCAGATGACGAAGTGTTGGTTGCAAAATTTGAGAAACTACACCGGCAGAAAAAGGGCAAGAAGAAAGTTGTTGTTCCTACTGCAAGGAAATGGCCCGGTGGAAAAAGAAAGTCCCAAAGGAACCTGGGCAAAATTGTTGACTACTTTGGCAAAGGGAAGAAGCCCAGAACCGATGGAAACGCTTCTGAACGCATTGCTGTGTCTGATTCTGAGCCAGAACCAGAAACAGAGCCTGAACAAGCTCTAGCCCAAGTAGAAGAAGATGATGTTAATGAGGCTGATGTGGATGAGGTTGCTGAGGACCTGGAAGAAGAAAGTGAACCCACTCCAACACCAGGAGACCAAAAAGGCTCTGAGAGACCGCTAGTGTTGCCTATCCGATGGCAACACCCGAGCCTTCTGATTCAAAATCATCATCCAGCTCATCTGAAGAGGATGAAAATGAGGTACTGCTTTCTTCCAATGATAGAAATAGTGATTCAGATGAAGAGTACAATGAAATCCAGTATCCAGTATAGAGCCATTAGAACTAGGCAAATTTTAAGTGAAAAGCTGATCAAAGTACCTGGCTTTGAAGAAATAAATCTGATTGAATGGTTTAAGGAAAGGTCTTTGTTGCATGCTTTACAATTTGTTTGTCCATACATTGTAGATTGGATATTTGAGTTTTATGCTAGTGTGTCTCAACATGCTGGTGATTCGAACTCCACTAGATATGGACAGTTTTGGTTTAGGGGAAATAAGCTTATCATTACTCCTAGGATGATCAATATTTTGCTGAAAACTAAGATAATGGAGGATCCAGTATTTACAAATCATGATGTGATGATCAGTATCTTGACTGGGGGAGTAATTACTAAGTGGAGAAGGAGAATTTTGGCCTCTAAATTAACTAGTCTATACTCTGTGCTGCATTAGTGGGTATGTTTCAATTGGTTGTCTACTACAAACAACACCACCCTCACTTTAGAACAAGTTGTACTTATGTACAAAATTGGGCATTTGAAAAGATTCAACCTAGGACAGATTATCTTTACAAACATGATGACATTCAAATCTGACATGTCTGGAAGAGGCAAACTGCCTTACCCCTGCCTTTTGTACAAATTCTTGCTTGATAAGTCATTTGAAAGAGCAGAAGAAGAGGTGGTTAGTAGCTACATACCTGGATTCAACATTTCAAACCAGTTCAAGGTTGAAGGAGAAATGGTTGTAGATCTCCCTTTAAGAAGAACTGATGATGAAGCAGGCCCAAGTTCAACTCTCAGTGTTCCAGCAAATGATCCAAATCACAATACCACACTGCCTCCAGAAGGAGCTGTCTCATCTGTTTACTTATCTTCCCACTATATTATGAGGCAGATTGATATTTTGCAGGGATCTATTGTTAATTTGCAGAGTTCTGTGGAGGATCTTCTCATTCAAAAGAAATTTTGGATGAATCTTCTTTCCACTTCAACAGGGGGAGTAGCTGATGTTTCACACAACCAGTAGACCACTAACATTGTTGCTCCATCTATAGATGAAGCGGATGTTGTTCCTGACAGAACTCATGAGGCTGCTGACGACACTACAATTACAGAAAATGACCAAAATATCCAGGATCTGTATGGAGATCTAGATAAATGAAGAGCTTGAAGACAGGGGGAGAGCTTACACTATGGGGGAGTATATGCAGACTATGGAGATGCAGCTGAAGTACATTCAGCCCAATCCTTTGTCGTGTGTTATTTCAGTTCCTTCCTTGTTGTAAAAGCTTTGTACTTATATTTATTTTATTTTCTCAAACTCTGTTATTTACTTTCTATAATTATTTAGAATTTATTTTATGTTTGAGTTATTTAAATCTAAACAAGTTTTGTTTGGTTTAGATGTTGTACTTTAATTTGATCTAATACAACTTTGTTGGTCCTGAAAGGAGTATATAACAAGTGTATGGAGGGGGAATACACTTGTATGCAAATTCTTTTCTAACTTGATCAAACCAGAGCTCAGCAAGGTTGTCTTGGACAACTCTGCTGAAGATGATTAATTATTCTAAGATAATCAATCTACTAAGTACTAGTGAGTACTTAGTTGAATAACTATCTAGGGGAGTTATATGTGCGGAATAGTGGTTGGCCCTTTTAGTTTAGACTCCTTTAGTTTCTGAAATCACTTAGTCAATTCAATACAGTCCTGTTTCAGGGAACTTGTCCAAATCAGTTTTGCACAGTCTTTGAATGTTTATCCTTTGAAAGATCAGTTTTGTGTGCAGTGTTGAATGTATGAAAATACTTTGAAAGTAAATCAACACAAGAGTTTATAGTGGTTCAGAGACTCAAGCTCCTACATCCACTTTCCCTGATTGAACAGGATAATTCCTTCACTCTTGGAATTAACTTGTTTTATAGTGCCAAGGTGCACTTGATCAATAACACCACTCCTTGGTGAATTGATCCCTAGGATGTCTAGAGTCCTAGTACCCTCTTCTCAACTCAAAACTGAACTGTTCTTCTCTCAACAGTCAGCTCCTACCACTTCTACTACTACAACCTTCTCACTTTCACTCTTGAAAGATATGAGGATTGAAGTAAGGTTCCAACTAATGAGATATCCTTTACAATGAAGATCAGTGTATAAGGATAGGATATCTCTCTAAGCTTGTGTATGGATATACAATGTAGTTCAACTTAGAAGAAGTGTATGAAGACTAAGATAGTCTTTGAAAGCTTGAAAGCACTCTTGCTTGTAGGATAGTTGTCAAGTTGAGATTCAGTTGGATTGCTTTCAAATGGTCTTCACACTTCTGTATTTATAGACAAATGAAGGATTTGCCCGTTGGAGAGGCAGCCTCAAATGTCCATAAATGTCTTCTTTCAGTTCTTCAACTTAGAAGACAGAATCTTGATAGTGACATGTCCTCATTTGGGAAATAAACGGATGTTAAGACTTTGTCTTCATTCTGCAGCACTCTACCCAATGTCTGACTTTCAGATTCTCTTGTTAGGACTTGGACATGGCTTCTGAAGGTTGTTCCATTGATAGGACAACATTCCTCATCATTTGGACAACTCTCCTTATCACTATCAGCAGTCTTGCTTATCAGCAAGGTTGGCTTGCTCTTCTTCAGATGACTTGACTTATACCCTTTGCTTCACTTCAAGGTGATCTTAGCATGTTGATTTGTAGTTCTTTAGGGTGTGGTTGTCTCTATCTTTTCAGCATAGTTGACCTCAGGCTTTCAGAGCACTTGATCTTGATTTCTTGTACTGAGACAACTCCTCTGGACAACTCTCCTGATCAGCATAGTTGGTCTTCAAAAAGACTTAGTGTTGTATCTAGAGTTTGAGCCTTGAGGGGACTTGTTCTAGATGAACTTCTAAGCATGTGTTCCCCCTCAAATTGTGCATCTAATCATCTAAGAGTTGCCTAACATACCAGCTTCTCATCTAGCCTTTATTCTATATGTTCTAACATTTCTAGAACACATTCAATCATGACTTATTCATGTCTCAGGGGGTTTTGGTATCAAATCAAAACATATCTCATTTTATTCCCAACAATTTCCCCCTTTTTGATGATGCCAAAACCTATACAACTTATGCAAAAGTGACTTAGCTACACCTATTACATTTATCTTCAGAAGACTTGACTAAGGTCAATTATCCTGAAAAGCAATGTGTTAGTGTACTCACCATTCATGTTGCAGATAGGTTTTATAGATAGGCATAGAGAGATGAGTGTTTCTTGATTCAAAGTAAATTCAACTATCATTCATTAGAAAATCATTACAAGCATGTTGATAGTTGAAATTAACATATCAGAGCATGAATCATTAACACTAAATACATCAGAGCATTTTACTATTACAATTCAAAGCATATACAGAGTTTTAGTATCAGAGCAAACACTAAAACACTTAGCAGTATTTGGATCAGAGCAAAAACATCAGGTATCAGAGAATCATGCTTATATCAAAGCAGTCCAGAGCATATCAGAGCAAACAGATTTTCACACCACATCAACAATTTTGACCATATTTCAGCATAGTTGATCAATCAAGATAGGTCAGAAGACTTAGCCATTTCAAAGATCATCCTCAGGAGGTGGTAGCATCCCATATTGTGCCCACACTCTTCTTTTCAAGGCCATGGCTTCTTGGTTTGTTCCCTTAGGTCCAAGAACCATCTTGTTTAGCTTGAGGATCTCAGTGAATTCTCTCAGGATTCTTGCTTGATCAATTCATCCTTCAAGCTTTGGAGGCATGTATATGATTGGCTTGGGGGCAGTGAGTTCAAATCTTGCAATGTCAGCAGCTGCAAGCAATTGTTGATAAAGTTCTCTGTAGTACTCTATCATGAACTCAGCAAAAGTGGAGTTGGCATCCTTTCCATTCCATCTGTCAATGACATATTGATCATAGACATACTCCCATTTGGCTTCCTCCCATGAGTCATTCAGCTGTTTTGGTACCCATTTATCCAAGTGAGGATATTTGGTATCCATTGGGATCAGTGGCTGTGGCTTCATCTTGTTATATGTTGGTCTCTTCCTTCTTGGCTTCTGGAAGTCTGCTCTTCTCTTATCTATTGCTCTTTGTGCTTCATCCATCAACTCTATCTTTTCTTGGGCCCTCATCATGGCCAGTTTCTGTTGAGTTTCAGGGTCTTTGCCATACCCTTCATGAAACAGCTTTGATGGATCATTTAGCACCACCACTTTCTTCTTCTTGGGTCCTGGTCCAAAGCCTTCTTCATACAGCTCCTCTACATTTTCAGAAGCTTTGGCACCTTCAGTGGACTTAGTCTCAGTAGACTTTTCTTTTTCAGAAGACTTGTCTTTTTCAGCAGTCTTGGACACTTCAGCATTCTTGGGCTCTTCAGCAGTTTTGGCCTTCTTTGAGATAGGCTCATCATCAACAATTCTGAATTCAGGTGGAAGATCAAGGCTGTTGGGAAAGTCAGTGAATGTCTCAACTTGTCTTTTCTTTCCTTTTGCCCTCTTGATCTTTCCTCTAGTTTGGACACCTTCAACATCTTTGTCGAAACCAGACACCTCACCACCTGGCCTTTGCTGTAACCTCACTCTTTCCTCTTGAGCTGAGGCCATTGAGTTCTTCAAAGCAAGTGCTAACTGCTCATCTTCATCCAATTCTTCAAAGTTTAGCACTGCTGGCTCCTTTCCCTTTCCTTCAGGAGCTTTGTCTTTACCATTTCCCCCTTTAACTGGGCTTCCAATCACTAAGGCACCTTTTGCCCTTACTCTTTCCCTTTCCCCCCTTTTTGGCAGCATCAAAACATTCAGGCTTCAATTCACTCATAGTAGATGCCAATAAGGACTGGGCTTGGGTTAGAGACTTCATCTCTTCCAGCAGATATACATTCTCATCATGTATATTCTGCATCCTGTCACTGCTCAAGCTGAGGAATGCTAGAACAGGTTTCATTTTCTGTTGGACAACCTCCTCCATGGTTGCCTTAAGAGATGCATCCAGTTGGGCCTTAAGAAGCTCAGTGAGGTTGGCCACTGCACCTTCAGCAATGTTGGCCAATACCTCTTGGGAAAAATTTTCTGAGGCTGCTTTCACCATAGCTAGCCTTTGCTCTTCAGCTCTTTTACTCCCATTAACTTCAATGAGTTTTACTTGTCCAACTTCCCTGGATCAAGTAAACCCAACTCTGCTGATAGCTCCAGAAACCTTGCCTCTGCAAGTGGCTTAGTTAGTATATCAGCTTTTTGATGATCTGTGTGGATCTTGACCAACTTTATATCCTTCTTCTCCACATGATCTCTAATGAAGTGATGTTTGATGTCCACATGTTTGCATCTTGTATGCAAGACAGGATTTTGTGAAATAGCAATGGCACTATTGTTATCACAAAATATTGGCACTTCAGTAGAGTTGACTCTATAGTCTCTTAGTTGTTGTCTCAACCATAGGATCTGAGCACAGCAACTTCCAGCTGCAACATATTCAGCTTCAATGGTGGAAGTAGCCACTGTGTTTTGCTTCTTGGAGAACCAAGATATGAGCTTGTTGCCTAAGAATTGACAAGTCCCTGAAGTGGACTTTCTATCAATTCTGCAACCTCCATAATCAGCATCTGAGTAGCCAGTTAACTCAATGTTGTCATCAGCAGAGTACCAAAGGCCTAGGTTCTCAGTGCCTTTGAGATACCTCAAAATCCTCTTTGCAGCCTCAAGGTGGCTTTTCTTAGGATTTGCTTGGAACCTTGCACGAACACCTACTGCAAAGGTGATGTCAGGTCTGCTGGCAGTGAGATAGAGAAGTGAACCAATTATTCCTCTATACTCAGTAGAGTTGGTTGACACACCACTCTCATCAGGATCCATCTTCCAATTTGTGTTCATTGGGATCCTTACTGGCTTGCTAGTAGTACACCCAAACTTCTTGATCATTTCTCTGGTGTACTTAGCTTGGTTGATGAAAATTCCTTCTTTTGATTGCTTGACTTGTAGGCCCAAAAAGAAGTTCATCAACCCCATCATGGACATCTACTTAGCTTGGTTGATGAAAATTCCTTCTTTTGATTGCTTGACTTGTAGGCCCAAAAAGAAGTTCATCAACCCCATCATGGACATCTCAAACTTGCTCTGAATTAGCTTGGAGAACTTCTCACACAGCTTCTCATTGGGGGATCCAAATATTATGTCATCCACATAAATTTGGACAAGCAAGATGTCCTCTCCTTCAGAGATTCTGAAGAGAGTTCTGTCTACAGTTCCCTTGGTGAATCCATGATCCAAGAGGAATTGTGACAGTGTATCATACCAAGCCCTAGGGGCTTGCTTGAGTCCATATAGAGCCTTCTTTAGTCTGTAAACTTGATTTCCAACCTCAAAACCTGGTGGTTGCTCCACATAGACCTCTTCTTTCAAGACTCCATTCAGAAAGGCACTCTTGACATCCATTTGGTACACTTTGAACCTCTTTTGGGCTGCATAGGCTAGAAAGAGCCTTATTGCTTCTAGCCTTGCCACAGGTGCAAATGTCTCATCATAGTCAATGCCTTCATGTTGGCAATAGCCTTTTGCCACAAGTCTTGCTTTGTTTCTGACAATCACAACATTTTCATTCTTCTTGTTCTTGAACACCCACTTTGTTCCAATAACATCTTGATGTGAAGGTCTATCCACCAACTCCCATACTTCATTTCTGGTGAATTGATTCAGTTTTTCCTGCATGGTTGTGATCCAATTCGCATCTTGAAGTGCTTCCTCAATATCACTTGGTTCTTGCTCTGACAAGAAACAACAGAAAAGAGCACTTTCACCATGAAATCTCCTTGTTTTGACTCCAATACTTGGGTCACCAAGTATTAGATCAGTAGGATGGTCAGACAACCAAGTCCTTCTTTTTCTGATCTCTTCAGTAGAGTTGTCCTCTACTGAAGTTGAGTCATTTTGATCATAAAATTCAGGGTAATTGAATGCAGGATCATAATCAGGGGTGTTGTCCTCAATGTCAGGGACATTGGCATTTTCAACATTTTGAGTTCCCCCTTGATTATTTAATCCATTAACTACCTCAGCAGGAACTGCTTCTTCATTGGTAGTTGTTACCTGGATGTGAACTGGGATTGGATCATTTAGTTCACCATTCCTTTCAGTGGGATTTGCCTCAGGAGGGTTGCCTTCAGGGTTGTTGTCCAAAGTGAAGTTTTCAGGTAGGTTGGTTTGGACAACTTCTATGAATTCAGTGTCTTTGTCTTTTAGGCTCAGTCTGGTTGTCCTCTGTGTGATTTCTTCTGATTCCAAGTTCTCATTCCTGAACTCATGAATAGATTCATCAAACATAACATGAGGTGTTTCCTCCACAATAAGGGTTTTCTTGTTGTAGACCCTGAAAGCTCTACTGATTTGAGAGTATCCAAGGAATACTCCTTCATCAGCTTTGCTATCAAAAGCTTTCAGCTGATCTTTCCCATTATTGTGAATAAAACACTTGCAACCAAAAATGTGAAAGTATGACACTTTAGGCAATCTTCCTTTCCAGAGTTCATAGGAGGTTTTGCCTTGCCCCTTAGTGATCAAACATCTATTTTGAGTATGACATGCAGTGTTTATAGCTTCAGCCCAAAACCTCTTAGGCAAATTTGAATCAGCAATTAAAGTTCTAGCAGCCTCTTTTAAAGTTCTATTTCTTCTCTCTGCAACTCCATTTTGTTGAGGAGTTCTAGCTGCTGAGGTTTCATGAGCTATTCCATTAGATATGCAATACTCATTGATGTATGAATTAATGAACTCAGTACCTTTATCAGATCTTATCTTGATAATGCTAAGGCTTTTCTCATTTGACAATCTCTTTAATAGTTCAGGTAGTTTGACTTGAGTTTCCTTCTTATTAAGGAGAAATACTACCCATGTGAACCTAGAGAAGTCATCTACTACAACCAATGTGTATTTTCTACCATTTATGCTTGCAGGGGTAATTGGTCCAAAAAGGTCCATATGTAAAAGTTCAAGTACCCTTTCAGTAGAGATGACTGGTTTTCCCTTAAATGAGGCTTTAATATGTTTTCCTTCTTGGCATGGTTTGCAAACATGCTCCTTAATGAAAACCTCATTAGGTAGCCCTTTAACTAATGCATTTCTAGCAATCTTGTTCATTGTTTTGAAGTTCAGGTGGTTTAATCTTTTATGCCATAACCAACTTTGTTCACTAGAACTCTTAGCAATGAAGCATGTAGCATCAGTAGACTTGTCCCAGTCTGCAAAGTACACATTTCCTTTCCTAGTTCCAGTCAATAGAGTTTGTTGAGTCTTATCTTTGATTAAGCATTTTCCACTAGAAAACTCAACATTGAAATCTTTATCACAGAATTGACTGATACTTAGAAGATTATATTTGAGACCAGCCACATAAGACACATTGGATACTTTGATGTTACCAATCATCAAAGTACCATAACCTTTTGTAGTTGCTTGTGAGTTGTCTCCAAATGTAACATTTGGGCCTTCTTTTTCAATAAAATCAGTGAGGAGTTCCTTGTTTCCAGTCATGTGCCTTGAACATCCACTGTCAAGGTACCATGCTGACTTTTTGCTCATGCTCCTCTTCTTGTGGCCCATAGGTACCTGCAATTAGATAGGTTTAGGTACCCTTTGAGTTTTGGGTCCTGAGAGGTTAGCTGTACCTTTAGGAACCCAAACTTGCCTAATAACCCTGATTGATTCAAGGTGGCTAAGTTGTCTTCCTCTAGCATCTACATACACTGTCTTTCCCTTAAATGCCTTTGGGAAAGTGTGTGTGAATGTGTTAACTCTGTAAGTTTCAGGAGAGTTGTCAAGTCTCCTGAACTTTTGAGTTCTTTGTGCTACTTGAGGGAATCTTTGAGGAAAGGCTTTCTTATGACCATTACCCTTTGGCATGAAGGGTTTTGGTTGTCTCATTTTATTTTGTCTTTGAGGATAGTTATCCTTAGGTCTATTCAGCTGAGGCTTTCTCAGAAGAGTTGGCCTAGGCTGATTATACCTTGGACAATTCCTCTGAACATTGTTCAGTAGAGTTGCCCTTCCAATGGGTCTACTCTGCTGACCAACATTCCTCTTATGTTCAGGAGCTTTGGTCATTTCCTTAGGTTTAGGCCTATTCTCCTGAAGCATTTGAGTAGGCAGATCATCCATTTTGCCCTTTCCTTTGTTCAGTGGCTGAATCACTTCATTTTCAGTTTGTGCCACTGACTTAACAAAGATTCTCTTAGTGTTACTTACAGAAGCAACACTAAGACAAGGTGAAGATTCAAATGGATCAAAACCTAATCCACTTCTTTGAGCCATAGGTCTTTGATAACTCTGAATTTCCTCTATTGCTCTAGAGGATTTCTTCAGAGCAGACATCTTTAATTTCAGGCTCTTTTCACTTGATTTAAGAATGTCATATTCATGTGAGAGGTTTTCAAACTTGGCATTTAGAATTTTAAGTAAATGTCATATTCATGTGAGAGGTTTTCAAACTTGGCATTTAGAATTTTAAGTTCAAAATCTTTTCTCTTCTGAGAGAGAAGTTGATCATCAATCTCCTTTTGTTGGTCAACTATCCTGAGATTTGCTTCTTCAAGCTTTCTCAGGACTTGTTGATACAACTCAGTAGACTTGACATCAACAACTGCCTCAGAGTTTTTAGCAAGTTCAATAGCCAATCTTTCATTTTCTCTCACACAATTATCATGAAATTCTTGTAGCATAGTGAAATCTTCCATCAACTTTCCAAGGGAAAGCTTCAAGTTGACCTCACTATTGTTATGTGAGATGAATGATGGTGAACTAGAAGTAGAGGATACCTCATCATCCTCAAGAGCCATGTTGCAGACATCATCATCATCATCATTGTTGGAGAACAGTCCATCAGAAGAGTTGAAGCTTTCAGCACTATCAGATTCTTCACCAGCCATCATGGCCTTTCTATTGGTGAATTTTCTGTCTCTTTTAGCTTGCCTCTCTCTTCTCTCCTTAGAGCTTAATTCAGGGCAATCATACTGGAAGTGCCCTTTCTTCTTGCAGTTATAGCACAGATCTTCATCATCTTCTTTCTTTGATTCTTCTCTTCTTTTTGATGATGAGGGTTCAGCTCTACTGGACCTTCTCCTATCAGAGTACTTGTCCTCTGATCTTTTCTCTTCAAGCTTTTTGGCTTCAGCCTGATCTTCAGGAGAGTTGTACCTTCTCCTGAATTTGTTGTCCTGGTAGAATTTCTTGTATCTACCAAACCTTGAATTTAGCTTTTCAAACCTTCTAGCCATCAAGGCTAGTTCTTCCTTCATTTCAGTCTTTGAGACTGACTTTGATGATCTTGGAGTGGACTGCATTTCTGGTTCAGCAGTTTTGGCTTTGAATGCCATTCCCTTAGTAGGATTTGAAGGTTCCTCAATAGGCTTTCTTCTATTGAGATCGAACTCATAAGCTTTGAGTTCTGAGAAGATTTGTTGCATGGGCATGGTGGAGAGATCTTTGGTATTTTGCATCATTACAACATAGACATCCCACTTTTGAGTGAGACTTCTCAAGATCTTCAACCCAACTTCTCTCTTGGTGTAGACCTTGCCCAATGAGTTGATCTCATTCATCACATCAGTGAATCTACCAGCAAGCTTATCAATAGACTCCTCAGACTCCATTGCAAATTGTTCAAATTTCTGCACTGCCACTTGGAGCTTATTCTCCTTGATCTTTTCAGTACCCTCACACATTTCTGCAAGAGTATCCCAAATTTCTTTGGCAGTTGTGCAGTGGTAGACCCTTCCCATGACTGCATCTGGAATTGTTTGATAGAGGGTGTTCATTGCTAGATAATTCAGATTATCCTTCCTCTTTTCATCAGCAGTGAAGTCATCTTCATCTTTAGGAAGTACATCTCTTGTGTCTGCCCTTTGAGCCTCTGTGACTCTGGGATTAACAAACGTGAACACAAAAGGACCTCTTATGATCACTCTCAACATATCAGTATGAAGAGATGCAAGATGAGCCCTCATTCTGATTTTCCAGAAATCATAATTATCAATTGAGAACATGGGCAATTTGTGATGAGATATATGATTAACTGGGTTAGTTGCCATATTGTCCAATCCTTGAACAGCAGGAGGTGGAACTGCAACATTTATGTTTTGATCATGATTTTGTTGCTGCTGGTTCTTGTTGTTGTTATTTCTTCTTGCCATTTCTGTAAGAGAAGGTTAGACAATAGATACAAATGACTTCAGATAGATCAGTTCAGTGACCACACCAAATATGTGATTTTTGAAAACCAAGATGGCTTTTCAGAAGCAGTGGTCTTTGAACCCCTGCTCTGATACCACTTGTTGGTCCTGAAAGGAGTATATAACAAGTGTATGGGGGGGGGGAATACACTTGTATGCAAATTCTTTTCTAACTTGATCAAACCAGAGCTCAGCAAGGTTGTCTTGGACAACTCTGCTGAAGATGATTAACTCTTCTAAGATAATCAATCTACTAAGTACTAGTGAGTACTTAGTTGAATAACTATCTAGGGGAGTTATATGTGCGGAATAGTGGTTGGCCCTTTTAGTTTAGACTCCTTTAGTTTCTGAAATCACTTAGTCAATTCAATACAGTCCTGTTTCAGGGAACTTGTCCAAATCAGTTTTGCACAGTCTTTGAATGTTTATCCTTTGAAAGATCAGTTTTGTGTGCAGTGTTGAATGTATGAAAATACTTTGAAAGTAAATCAACACAAGAGTTTATAGTGGTTCAGAGACTCAAGCTCCTACATCCACTTTCCCTGATTGAACAGGATAATTCCTTCACTCTTGGAATTAACTTGTTTTATAGTGCCAAGGTGCACTTGATCAATAACACCACTCCTTGGTGAATTGATCCCTAGGATGTCTAGAGTCCTAGTACCCTCTTCTCAACTCAGAACTGAACTGTTCTTCTCTCAACAGTCAGCTCCTACCACTTCTACTACTACAACCTTCTCACTTTCACTCTTGAAAGATGTGAGGATTGAAGTAAGGTTCCAACTAATGAGATATCCTTTACAATGAAGATCAGTGTATAAGGATAGGATATCTCTCTAAGCTTGTGTATGGATATACAATGTAGTTCAGCTTAGAAGAAGTGTATGAAGACTAAGATAGTCTTTGAAAGCTTGAAAGCACTCTTGCTTGTAGGATAGTTGTCAAGTTGAGATTCAGTTGGATTGCTTTCAAATGGTCTTCACACTTCTGTATTTATAGACAAATAAAGGATTTGTACGTTGGAGAGGCAGCCTCAAATGTCCATAAATGTCTTCTTTCAGTTCTTCAACTTAGAAGACAGAATCTTGATAGTGACATGTCCTCATTTGGGAAATAAACGGCTGTTAAGACTTTGTCTTCATTCTGCAGCACTCTACCCAATGTCTGACTTTCAGATTCTCTTGTTAGGACTTGGACATGGCTTCTGAAGGTTGTTCCATTGATAGGACAACATTCCTCATCATTTGGACAACTCTCCTTATCACTATCAGCAGTCTTGCTTATCAGCAAGGTTGGCTTGCTCTTCTTCAGATGACTTGACTTATACCCTTTGCTTCACTTCAAGGTGATCTTAGCATGTTGATTTGTAGTTCTTTAGGGTGTGGTTGTCTCTATCTTTTCAGCATAGTTGACCTCAGGCTTTCAGAGCACTTGATCTTGATTTCTTGTACTGAGACAACTCCTCTAGACAACTCTCCTGATCAGCATAGTTGGTCTTCAAAAAGACTTAGTGTTGTATCTAGAGTTTGAGCCTTGAGGGGACTTGTTCTAGATGAACTTCTAAGCATGTGTTCGCCCTCAAATTGTGCATCTAATCATCTAAGAGCTGCCTAACATACCAGCTTCTCATCTAGCCTTTATTCTATATGTTCTAACATTTCTAGAACACATTCAATCATGACTTGGGCATGTCTCAGGGGGTTTTGGTATCAAATCAAAACATATCTCATTTTATTCCCAACAAACTTGTTACTTCATTATTTTGAAATATCAATTGTGTTAATTTCTTAGTCAATATGTCTGTTGTGCGAACATCAGTAGTGTTGATGTAGATAAGTCAAATTGGGGGAGATTGTTGATGTTGATATAAGTGTTCTGTTTAATGATCCAACACTAACAGCCGAGTGTTGTGTTTAATGTTCCCAACACTTATGACAACATCAGAATTTGCCCTTCCTTTTCCCACTAACTCCGATCTTACACTTGTTGTCTAATAATGTCCCCATAGCAGTTAGAAGACGTGGGCAACACCAACTCATGCCACTGCGTGGGAGTGAGAAGTTATTGGACATGATATAACAAGTCCTACATTTAAGGAGCGGTGGAGAGAAGTTTCATAACAGCTTGATCTCACGGCTGTGATGATCATAGGAGTTGAAGGGAGTTCGTCCATGAAGCCTATAAATACAGTAGCTGCCTCAACAAAAGATACACAAGAAGAAAAACTGAAATCAATCACTACACTATTGAACGCTCTACACGCTTCTAGTTAGGAAAATTATTGTTTCTTCTTGTAGTTCTTCACATTATTGTAAACCCGAATAATAGTGTGTTTGAACATAGTCTTATTTACTAGGTCATATACATAGATCTATGAGGGAGATAGTTTCATAGAATCTAGTAAATCATTTACACTTTCGTAGTGATATTGTACACCTCTAAGAGGTTGTAATTCGTTTCACATATTTTTATATAGTGAACAGCATAGATTATTTTATAATCTATGCAAATTTTGAATACTTCCATTTTCACTACGTGCATTTTAATTTCCGTTGCATAGTGTTGTCTAGACAGTGCCAACACGACAGACAACATCACTGATTTCGCACGCACACACACTTTCAGTAACCTCTCCTTTAAATTAGGAGTAACTCCCACTAAAAATTAAAGTTTTATTAAACTGACATAAAGTTATTTTTTTGTAACTAAAAAAACCATTTTTGCACCAAAGTATGTGTTGGTCCTGAAAGGAGTATGACACCAGTGTATGGGGGGGGGGGAATGCACTTGTGTATGCAAACATTTTTCAGTTTTAAACAAAACAACCTATCAGCACAGTTGTCCTGGACAACTTCTCTGAGTATGATAACTTTGTTCAGATAATCAATCTACTAAGCACTGTGAAGTACTTAGTTGAATAATTATCTAATTAAGTTATATGTGCGGAATTATGGTTGGCCCTTTATATTTAAACTCCTTTTTAATTCTGAAACTATTCTTAACACTTAACAGCTTTTCAGGGGACTTGTCCCAAATCTGTTTTGCACAACTGGTGAAGGTTTTCTTTCCAAGATCAGTTTGTGTGTAGTGTATGAATGTGTTACTTGTATGAAATGACTTGAATATAAATAACACAAGAGGTGTACAGTGGTTCAGAGACTCAAGCTCCTACATCCACTTTCCCTGATTTAACAGGATAATTCCTTCACTTGGAATTAACTTGTTTTATAGTGCCAATGTGCACTGATCAACCACACTACTCCTTAGTACCTTGATCCCTAGGAATTCCGAGTCCTAGTACTCTCTCAACTCTTGAACTAAACTGTTCTTCACTTGACAGTTCTAGTTCTCACACTTCTATTACAACAACTCTTCTGTTGTCAAAAAATAAATAAAAATACAACAACTCTTCTAACTTTCCTTGAAAGGTTTAAGGGTTGATGTTGGTGATTCGGTTGTAAATTGCATGAGATTTTGTGTGTTTTAGTGATAAACTATGGTGGTTTTACATGCATTTTCATGTTAAGAGGCTTGACTTGATGGAGAAAGGTTTCTGAGCTCGTTTTGTAGGAATACGAAGCGAATTAGGCGTCAAAATCACAAAAAGAGTGTCAATCTTTATTGACACTCGTATGAGAGGAAACAACGAGGCTAGGGAGCATGTACAAAGAGTTTGAGAAGACTCGAGACAGAAAACTGATGAAAGGACGGAAATTTGGCAAAAGTCGAGCCGTTCAAGCACCAAAGTTGGTCAACATACGAAGTTTCCGCCCGGCCGGGCGGCATCACTCGCCCGGCCGGGCCGTTCAAGCACAAAGGCCACCCCAACTTACGAAAGTTTGGCCCGGCCGGGCGGCTCATTTTTCGGGGGTTTTTTGTCAAAACTCTCCAAATTTGAAGGACTTAAGTGCAATTCTTGTTTTGGGGATTGATTAGATTAGTGAGAGGGCGTTTAATAAACATTAGTAACCGTGTTGAACGTGTTTATGAGACACTATCCTAAGATCTTATGGCATTGATTAGACGGTATAATTGCTAGTTAATGCACGTGTTCACCTAGGCCTCACAAGGGATTGGTCGACACACACGAGTGATAGGCTTTAGCTTTACCCAATACGTTAGGTTTAATTTGTGTATTTAGCCCATTAATTCACCACACAACCTACAAAATGGATACACCCGAGGCAATACTCTCTCACTTTGCACTTTCGAAAGGAAGTTAGATATCTTTGTAATTGCATTTGTTCATTTCTTCTTGTTTAGTTCATCTAGTTTCGTACTTGTTTTTAATTCCCGAAAATCCAAACAAACAAGCTTAGTTACTACAATAGCATGATAACTTGCAACTTTAGGGATTTATTGTCACTCAATTAAGTCCTTGGAACGAAAATATACTTGGGACACTTATCCAAAAATACGAACAAGTCAATGGCGCCGCTGCCGGGGATTTAAGCGAGTGTTATTAGTGAAACTTAGAGTTTGTTGAGTGTTATTGATAGTAGCATTTCTTTTTGTTATTTTGTTTTTGTTCGTCTTTGTGGGATTTGACATTTTTCTTTTGTAGGTGCATGATCACAAGATCACGTGGAGGAAACCTTGAACCGTTGGATCTTGAGATCGAGGCATACGCAAGGAGGAGAAATCGAAGTAGAAGTCGTCAAAGAGTCATAGAAGAACAACTTGTGATGGAGAACAATGAAGAGATGAATCCTCCACCAATGGAAAATGATGAGAATCCCCAAGTTGGGAATCAACAAGGAGGTAATCCACCTCAAAACCCTCCACAAAATCTCCATAATCCCAATCCACATCCACCTCAAAACCACCTTCCATATCAAGGATATTATCCTTTCCCTTATCCACCTCCACAACAAGCCTATTATCCACCACCTCCACCTCATCAATATCCACTACCTCAACACCCATATCCTCCACCTTACCAATATCCTCCACCTCAACAAATTCAAGAGAATACGTCCCTCCTCCTCCACATATAGAAGAGCCTCAACGTGTGTACCATGGAAGGCCAATGAGGGAATATTTTGAGCCTCAACCTAAGGAGCATTACGATGGGTTAGCAAGACCAAGGGTGGAGGCAAACAATTTTGAGATTAGTGCCTCTTTATTAAGGATGTTGAGGGAGAGACAATTTGAAGGAAGGACGGAGGAAGGATTTGAGGAAGACCCGAATGAACATCTTGCTCAATTCTTGGAGATGGACGACACTCTCAAGCAAAACGGGGTGTCGGAAGATGCTAAAAAGATGAGGTTATTTCCATTTACATTGTCGGGGAAAGCAAAAGCTTGGCTACAATCAAGCATTCCCGCCGGAGAAGTGAGGACGTGGGAAGAGTTAAAGAAGAGATTTATATTGAAGTACTACCCTCCTTCAAAGACTATGGAAGCCAAACAAAAGATCTCTACGTTCCAACAAGGTCCAAATGAGGGAATCAAAGAAGCATGGGAAAGGTTTACGAATCTTCTCATCACATGCCCCCATCATGGTTTCCCAATAGAACAAACAACATGTTGGTTCGTTGGTGGGTTACGAGTGGAAGATCAACACCACATTGATGCTTGTGCGGGGGGTTCAATTTGGATGAAATCGGTGGAGGAGATCAATGACATAATAGAAGGGATATCAAGCAATACTTTCAAGATGAGAGTAGACCGTGGAGCAAGAAATCGGGTAGCTCAAGTGGATGATAATGATAGCATGAAGGCAATGATGGCCACACTCATAGAAAAGGTGAATGTTTTTTCTCAAACAAGAGATAATCATTTACCCTTTGGGCAAGAGGATCCTCAAATGGGACCTATGGAAGAAGTGCAATACATGGGTCAACAAGGACACCCACAAAATTTTCAAGGGAATCGACAATATCAAGGGCAACCACCATATCAAAATCGTGGTCAAGGTTATCAAACTCCTCCTCAAAACCGATTCCAAGGCCAATCTTCATTATATCAAGGCCAAGGGGGCCCATCTCCTCAATTCTCAACTCCTCAAAATCCTAATTTTCGAAGGAATGAGAATTTGTCCTATTCCAACCCCAAAAGTGTTATTCAATATCCTCCCGGATTTGATCCCGGAGCAAAACTTCCAAGTGGAGAAGGGAAGTCCTCCACGGATGAGCTTCTTGCACTCCTCATGAAGAGAATGGAGACAAGTGAGAAGAAATCTGAAGCATCCGACTCCATCCTTGCCCAACTCATGAGTAATCAAAAATCAACCGACTCCACCCTTGCTCAACTTATGAGTAATAAAAAATCAATGGAATTCCAAATGAGGCAATTGGCAACTTCAATCGGATCTCAACCAAACAAGGGTAAATTTCCATCGACAACCGAGGTAAACCCACGTGAGCATTGTAATGCTATTACAATTTCAAGTGGTGAACAATATGGATTTTCTTCAATGTCAAATGAAGTAGAAGAAAATGAAGTGGTGAAGGGAAAAGAAAGAGAGGAAGAGAAAAATGAGGAAGAGAAAGTTGGAAGTGGAGAGGTTGCTCTAAGAATTCCAAAGTGGAGAATTGCAAAATATTTGAAGAAGAAGAAGCTTGAGGTACCTTGTGATAAATGGGGGGTTCCCATTACATATGAGCCGCTTCCATATCCGGGAAGATATATGAAGAAGATGGATGAAAAGTTTGGGAAGTTTTTGGATATCTTCAAGAAAATTCACATTGATCTTCCACTTTCGGATGCTTTAGAGCAAATACCTCACTACATGAAGTTTCTAAAGGATGCAATATCAAACAAGAAGAAGCTAGTGGATGATGAGAAGATTAATTTGACTGAGGAGTGTAGTGCTATTCTTCAAAGAAATCCTCCCGAAAAGCTCAAGGATCCGGGTAGTTTCACTCTCCCATGTGAGATTGGTGATGGTCCTATGATGAAAGCTCTTTGTGATTTGGGAGCTAGCATCAATTTGATGCCACTTTCGATCTTCAAGCGTTTGGGACTTGGAGAAGTAGTGTCCACATCAATTACTCTTCAATTAGCGGATCGTTCCATCACACATCCTAAAGGGATCATTGAAGATGTATTGGTGAAGATAGACAAGTTCATCATTCCGGCTGACTTCGTGGTACTTGACATGAAAGAAGATGTTAATATCCCATTGATTCTTGTGAGGCCTTTTCTTGATATGAGGGGAGCAAACATAAATTTGAGAAAAGGGGAGGTGACGTTGGAAGTGAATGGAGAAAAGGTGACTTTCTCCAAGAGTGGCTCAATTGAAAGTGCACCAAGAAAGAAAGAATCTATGAATTTATAAAATATTTTGTAACGGAAGATTAAGTAAACCTCAAATTTCTTAAAGAAAATTATTACCAAACTTTAATTTTTCAAGTAAGGCTCAAAAGCTGGTTTCAAAGAAATCAAACAGTGCATTAGTGAACAATTAAGTCTAACTCGAGATGCAACTAACTAATTAAAAGCAAAAATAATATAAGGAAAAACATTGCATGACTAGACATCCACTTCCACCGTCCCTCCACCGCAACTCCGTCAATCTGTAAAATATTAAATTAATTGGGGTGAGCAAACAACTAGCTCAGTGGATCCTCTTTGTCACAGTTAAATATCAATGCAAATAAAATCATAAACTCACAAACATGCGTACATAAGTCTTCCATATATTGACCAAGTAAATTGGCCAATCTGTATACGGTGGAGTTGCCCCCAAGGATCTTACCATCCCCGACCGTAGTCCCCGCTAGCTATAACGACCTTTCCGTCGAAATAACCCATAATAAATATTCTTCCATATATTGACCAATTAAATTGGCCAATCTGTATGCGGTGGAGTTGCCCCCAAGGATCTTACCATCCCGGACCGTCGTCCCCGCTAGCTATAACGACCTTTCCGTCGAAATAACCCATAATAATCATAAACATAGGATCATGTAGCTAAGCAACAATTAAATTCACAAATAACATTTAAAGGTGACAAAGTGAATACGTAAGTAAGAAAATCCCACCTCGATTTTATGTCGTGGATGCAATGAAAATAACTTTAATGCTCTTGGAGTCGACCTCATAAATTGCGAGTAAAATAAATAAATCTATAATTTTTTGCGTAAGAATATTTGTATGGCGTATTTTTATTTTACAAGTAGGGCCTCTATTTATAAGGGAAAAATAGGTTTTCTTGTGAGATAAATTAGGAATTTAAAATGAAAATCGTAAAATTTGATTACGGAGTAACATACTACTTCAGAGAAATTTATGGAATTTTTAAATAAGTAAGCAGATTTATTGGTAGGAGATTATTCTCCAAATTTTATTTCAGTGGCGTGGGATATATATATATATATATATATTATTAAATTTTAAAAATAATTAAGTAAGAAAACTTAATTTAATAATAATATTAATAATAATTGTGATGATAATAATTAAGGGGAAAAAACGGTCGAACCAATATTTAAGTTTGGATCATGGTTTGAAACTAAATCATAACAAATATTTGGGATAATATTTTATTCAAAATATTTGTTTAAAGATGTTGATTGTATTTCATTGCCTAGAATAATTAAATAAGCGAAAAATAGAATTTTATAATAATAATAAATAAGGGGATTGAATTTTTAAATCAAGGTTGGTGGTTCGAAATTTAAATTTGGCAGAATCACACTTCCAAATTCTAAAGGTAGATTTGAAAATTTAATTTAGTGTAACTACCAAGAAATATATATGGAAAGGATATAATTAAAGTTATTTTAAATTTTGAGAATCTAAACAAATATTTAATCATAGTACGTGCATATATATATTATATATCTAATAAAAAAAAATTTTGATTAAATAGGAATGAATTATTTTCAAAATCATATACAGTTTCTTGTTTAAAAGAAAAATGAAAATTTATATGCATTTTTTTAAAATAACTAACTTGAAAATTTTAGGGATGTTACATCCTTCCCCTCTTAAAATATTTTCGTCCTCGAAAATCAATATTTGTAATAAAATATACATGCATGTGTTGAAATTTAAATAGTCATATAGTGATTGTATTTAGTATCAAAATTTCATAATAACGCTATGAGCTTGTAACATGGAAACGTACGTAACATGTTTATCATATATCATGTGATTATCTTTCCATAATCAATATCAATAAGTCTGATTAAATTTCATAACGTACCTTATCGAAGTTGAAGCGGTGGGCAGTGGTGGATGCCATAACTTATAACTTATAACTTATAAACATTATGAATGCATGCATATAAAGGTTAAAATAATTGACACTAAAAGAAAGATTTTTTTTTTTTAACAAGTCTACAAGAACGTAGACCTGCTCTGATACCACTCTGTCACATCCCGATTTTAGGGCCTAGATGAAAACATACTTTGAGTGGTAATGAAATTCGAATTTATGAATTTATAAAAGATTTTGTAACGGAAGATTAAGTAAACCTCAAATTTCTTATAGAAAATTATTACCAAACTTTAATTTTTCAAGTAAGGCTCAAAAGCTGGTTTCAAAGAAATCAAACAGTGCATTAGTGAACAATTAAGTCTAACTCGAGATGCAACTAACTAATTAAAAGCAAAAATAATATAAGGAAAAACATTGCATGACTAGACATCCACTTCCACCGTCCCTCCACCGCAACTCCGTCAATCTGTAAAATATTAAATTAATTGGGGTGAGCAAACAACTAGCTCAGTGGATCCTCTTTGTCACAGTTAAATATCAATGCAAATAAAATCATAAACTCACAAACATGCGTACATAAGTCTTCCATATATTGACCAAGTAAATTGGCCAATCTGTATACGGTGGAGTTGCCCCCAAGGATCTTACCATCCCGGACCGTAGTCCCCGCTAGCTATAACGACCTTTCCGTCGAAATAACCCATAATAAATATTCTTCCATATATTGACCAATTAAATTGGCCAATTTGTATGCGGTGGAGTTGCCCCCAAGGATCTTACCATCCCGGACCGTCGTCCCCGCTAGCTATAACGACCTTTCCGTCGAAATAACACATAATAATCATAAACATAGGATCATGTAGCTAAGCAACAATTAAATTCACAAATAACATTTAAAGGTGACAAAGTGAATACGTAAGTAAGAAAATCCCACCTCGATTTTATGTCGTGGATGCAATGAAAATAACTTTAATGCTCTTGGAGTCGACCTCATAAATTGCGAGTAAAATAAATAAATCTATAATTTTTTGCGTAAGAATATTTGTATGGCGTATTTTTATTTTACAAGTAGGGCCTCTATTTATAAGGGAAAAATAGGTTTTCTTATGAGATAAATTAGGAATTTAAAATGAAAATCGTAAAATTTGATTACGGAGTAACATACTACTTCAGAGAAATTTATGGAATTTTTAAATAAGTAAGCAGATTTATTGGTTGGAGATTATTCTCCAAATTTTATTTCAGTGTCGTGGGATATATATATATATATATATATTATTAAATTTCAAAAATAATTAAGTAAGAAAACTTAATTTAATAATAATATTAATAATAATTGTGATGATAATAATTAAGGGGAAAAAACGGTCGAACCAATATTTAAGTTTGGATCATGGTTTGAAGCTAAATCATAACAAATATTTGGGATAATATTTTATTCAAAATATTTGTTTTACAGATGTTGATTGTATTTCATTGCCTAGAATAATTAAATAAGCGAAAAATAGAATTTTATAATAATAATAAATAAGGGGATTGAATTTTTAAATCAAGGTTGGTGGTTCGAAATTTAAATTTGGCAGAATCACACTTCCAAATTCTAAAGGTAGATTTGGAAATTTAATTTAGTGTAACTATCAAAAATATATATGGAAAGGATATAATTAAAGTTATTTTAAATTTTGAGAATCTAAACAAATATTTAATCATAGTACGTGCATATATATATTATATATCTTATAAAAAAAAAAATTGATTAAATAGGAATGAATTATTTTCAAAATCATATACAGTTTCTTGTTTAAAAGAAAAATGAAAATTTATATGCATTTTTTTAAAATAACTAACTTGAAAATTTTAGGGATGATACAGGATTAGATTAGTTATATCTAAGTCTACTACTGAAGAAGACTGCGCAAGACAAGAAGAAGGAAGATGAAGTCTACACAAGACATGTGCGCAAGTCAACAAGACAAGGCGTGAAGAAGTTAGTTACAAAAGCGCGTGTGAAGATAAAGATTGAAGAGTTAGTTATGGAATAACTAATTAACTGAAGAAACGGGTGGATGGATAAAGATTAACTGTTACAAGTTAGTTTTCAAGAAAAGTTGGTTACAACTGAAAGTTCTTGAAGTTGGAAGTCTATAAATACCATGGCGTATTGAACGATTAAAGACTACTGACATATCGATATACTGAAGCGAATTAAAGCATTCAAGATAAGAAACTCTCAGAGTTTTTGAAGATTCAGAAAGAAGCCAGAAGACAAATTGAAGATTCAAAGAAGGCTACTACTGAAGACAAGAGAAGTTTTATTTTTACTGTTTCAAGTTGCTAGTTACTTGTAAATCACTAGTAAGATCGAAGAAACACTTGGTAGTGTTGTCGAGAAGATCAAAGTCTTATTTCTTGGGACTCAAAACTACAAGAACACACATTACTCCATTGGACGAGTTAATAAGAATATCACAACTGGGTTTGTGAGAGTGGACGTAGACAAGTTGTCGAACCACTATAAATCTCGTGTTTGATTTACTTTACTGTTTTATTTGTGTTTAATTGATTACTTGCTTAATTGATTAAATTACATATCTGAACAAGACTAGTAGAGTGTTCATACAGAGTTCGCGAATTTTAGTTGAGTATAAACTACTTGGGCTCATTATTTAAATCCGTTATTCCGCATATTGTATTCTGATATATTGAAAGATTTTTGAAAAGTCTATTCACCCCCCTCTAGACATTTTCACTAGCTTACTCAATATTAAACTCAACTAGGGACCTACAAGTGGTATCAGAGCAGTACTTTACGAACTGTTGTTTCTTGATAACCGACTAAAGACTTGGGTGAAAGTATTGGTTCTTATTGTTCGTGTTATTACGTGTTCTTGATTGCTGTTCTTGATTATATCTGTTTCTTGATACTAAACTGCTTAATACCTATCTTCTTGGAATCATGTCTCTAGTGATCAGTGCTAACAAGTTACCTAAGTTTCAGGTACAAGACTATGACTATTGGAAGTTGAGGATGGAAGCCATCTTCAGCTCCACTCACGACTTAATGATCTCTGTCGTCACCGAAGGTCCGATCGTGACGATGATCCCCAACACTGCTGCCCTCGACAAGGACAAACCCGTGGGTACTCTCGTTCGAAAACCTAGGTGAGATAACCTCAGAAGAGATGAGGCAGAATAATTTGGATAGCTTGGCTAAGAATTACATTTTACACACCCTTCCTAACGAGTATCTAGGAAAAGTGTTAAAATGTAAAACTGCCAAAGAAATGTGGGACCGCTTAGCTATTATTTGTGAAGGGACTTCCCTGATCAAAGAAAGCAAGCTTTCTACTGCTGTTCAAAGATTCGAATCATTCAAAATGAAAACTGGTGAAACTATCGACCAGTTGGATACTCGTTTTACTAAAATCATGAATGACTTGGAAGTTCTTGGTAAATCTTATACTGCTCGTGAAATTAATCTGAGAATTCTTAAAAGCCTAGATCCTAGATGGAAGATGGTGAAGATGTTTGTTAAGAATACCCAAGACATAGACGTGTGGACTGCAGAGACCATGTTTCAAACTCTAAAGGCTCATGAGTTTTATTTAGACGAAGATGAACCCATGGCCAGTAGTGATAAGGACAATGATGTATCTAAGAACGTTGCCTTTAAGTCTAGTTCGTCTAAGTACTCTAGAGTAAGCAAGTCGAAATCTAAGACTAAGTCTGCTTCTGTGAAAGACGAGTTAGATACTGATCTTAGCCTGAAGGATCAGGTGAACCTTATGGTTAGAAAGTTTGATAGGTTGAATAAGCGTTTCGGTAGATATAAGAAGTTCTATAGAGATCATAGAGGGTCTGCTTCTAAGAACTCGTCTGAGACCAGACGAGACCGAAACTCGTCCGAAAGGAGAGACGAAGTCTCGAAAGGTAATAGACGAGATAGAGAGTCTGATGATAGGAAGATTAAGCGTTCTGATAGACGTGATAAGCGAAGGGATAATTCTCCTATTAAAAAGGCTACTAATGATCTTTTGTGCTATAACTGTGAAAAGCCAGGTCACTACATTTATGAATGTCCGGACCTGAGCACTGATGATCGTGAAGAACGCAAAGCACGAAGGGAAAGAATATACAATTGTGGCAAGAAGGCAATGATGGCCAATGATGACTCTGAGTCTGATTCAGACAAGTTACCATCGTCCTCATCTAGCTACCCGTCTGATCGAGATCACGATGAAGCTTTCATAGTAGATGATGGCCTATGCTGCATGGCTAAAATCGACCAAGAGGTATCATCTGCCACTTCATTTCAATCATGTGATGAATCAGATTCTGATGAAAGTGATACTGCCAGTAGTGAAGCAGGGAGTAGTCTTCATCACTCTACTAGTGTGAATGAAGAAGACCTCCTACTAGTTAACCAGACATTCATTGAAGTCAGCGACGAGAACATTGCATTAAAACAAAAAATCATTGATCTTAAGGAAGCTCAGTCTAAAGTAGATCCTAATGTAACAGTCCTAAATGAACGTTTGACTGAAGAGTTAAGGCAACTCAAAGACAAGTGTGCATTGACAGATAGGTTATATCAAGACCTACTTAAGACACATGCAACTGAGAGAAATGAGTTCAATGTTTTAAAGAGCAAGTGCAAAAAGCTTGAAGAACGCAATAAGTTCTTAGAGACCGAGGTTGTCACTCTAGACCTTAAACTTACTGACCTGGTTAATTCTTCAAAGATTAACCTTGAACTGTCAGATAGGTATAGGGCTCCTGCTGACAAGACAGGTATATGTGCAGATTCACCTAGCTCGTCTACTCGTGGACGACCTAATCAGGTCAGATACGAGGACTAGTCAACAAAGGACCACTAATCGTGGACGACCTAATCAGGTCAGATACGAGGATTGGTATCCTGAGAAGACAAGTACTAGACAGGTACAGACTAGACGACAAGAGCCTAGACCTCCTTTCATAAGGCAGTCTCAGCTCTACTCGTCTAGGCCCAGACAGGTTGCTCCAAAATATCGTACACAAGTTGTCCTATATCCTCCACCTTTGTCATATGATATTATAAGTGAGGAAAGACCCAAACGTGTCTATAAACCGTATGGACCTAATGCATACAAGCCCTACTCTGACTATCATAGACAAGTGCCTGCTCAAGTAGAGATTAAGTCGAAAGGCTATCTCAGACGAGTAGACCCGAAATCGAATGATAGGCCAAATAAGGACAACAAGGTCTTATTTTGTAACAAGTACGGCAGGAAGCTTAAAAGATCAAACTTGTTCAGGACTCCGATGTATATTTGGATTCCTTTGAACTCGACTAACCCCCCAGGACCCCAATAAACAAAATGGGTACCTAAATTATTGAATATCTTCATTGCAGGGTCGACTTGACTTATATAAGAAGGGTGGCTCAGTAGGAGAAACTTGGTACATTGATAGTGGTTGTTCGCACCACATGACTGGTACTAAGGCTCTCTTATCGAGTTACCATGAGCAAGAAGGACCAAAAGTGATATTCGGTGATAGCTCCACTGCTGTTACGAAAGGCTTTGGTTACATCAGAAATGGAGACTTAGAGATACAAGACGTGTCCTACGTAGAAGGTTTGAAATATAATTTACTATATGTTTCTCAATTTTGTGACCGTGGATACAAGGTGCAGTTTAAAAGCCGCAAGTGTGAGATCATTGACAAAAGGACTCATACCATTCTACTCGTCGGCGTAAGACAAGGTAGTGTATACGTTGTGAATTGGAATAACTGTCCAAGGGATACTTGTCTTCTTACTAAGAACCCTAAAGAGCTCGGTTGGCTTTGGCATAGACACCTCTGCTACATGAACTTTAAGGTAATTAAAAAGATTGCAAGAGATTACCTAGTGGAAGGCTTACCCAACGAAGTATATTACAAATCACATGTATGCAATGCTTGTCAAAAAGGTAAACAGGTAAAAGGTTCTTTTAAGTCAATTCCTACTCTCTCAACAAGTAGAGTTCTAGAACTACTACATATGGATCTTCATGGTCCGATAACTCCTCCAACCTTGAATGGTAGAAGGTACACACTTGTTGTTGTAGATGACTATTCTAAGTTTACTTGGGTAGTCTTCCTACACAAGAAGAGTGATACACAAACTCTTCTACCTGACCTGTTGAAGAAGTTACAAGTTGAGAAGAACCAGTCTATTGTCAAAATTCGTAGTGACAAGGGAACTGAGTTCATTAATTGCTATATCCAAGATTTTTGTGCTAAACGTGGTATCCAGCACCTTACTAGTGCAGCTAGGACGCCACAACAGAACGGTGTAGCAGAAAGAAGGAATCGAACTCTCAAAGAAGCCTGTAGAACCATGCTAGCCGAATACAAAACTCCTTAAAAGTTTTGGGCAGAAGCAATCAACACTGCATGCCACTCACAGAACAGAAGTGCGATCAACAAGGCGCTAGGCAAGACGCCCTACGAGGTTTGGAAAGGTAGAAAACCCAGAATTTCATATTTCCATATATTTGGTTGTAAGTGTTTCATCCATAACAATGGGAAAAGCAAGTTGAATGCTTTCGATGCTAAAGCAGACGAGGGGATATTCTTAGGATACTCCTCGACTAGCAAAGCATTTAGGGTATTCAACTACTCAACTCTTTGTGTGGAAGAAACACCACATGTGGTTTTCGATGAATCTCGACAGGACTCGTCTGCCGACAAGATCAGTGAGAAGGTGACTGATCTATCGATCGAATCTGATAAAGAATCAGAAGTATATGAATCCGTTCAAGCTTACAATCCATTCATGAAAGCTCTCGAGTCTGATGACAACGAGAAGGTAAGTGCTCAAGATAAGTCTACTAGACCAGTTGACATGCCTGCTCTAGTTGACTGGTCTACTCCTGTTAAATCTGTTGATACAAATGATGTCGAAATGCATGATGCTATACCTGATGTAGATGATGATAGTATTCCTGTTAAGTCTAGAAAGACATGGAAATCTGCGGATGATACTGAGAATATCATTGGTGACTCTACTATTGGTGTAAATACTAGACGACAACTCTTTGAGTCGCAAGAACAGCCTAGTCCATCTATGTTTTGCTGGTGTTGTTTCCTCTCTGCTATCGAGCCTACCACTGTTAAAGAGGCATTGGCTGATAGTAATTGGATCATCGCTATGCAAGACGAGTTGAACCAGTTTGTTCGAAACGACGTCTGGGAACTTGTCGATAGGCCAAAACATCATAATGTAGTTGGCACTCGATGGATTTTCAAAAACAAGAAAGATGAGAATGATGTAGTCGTTAGGAATAAGGCTAGACTAGTAGCCCAAGGCTATTCACAAGCTGAAGGCATAGACTATGATGAAACTTATGCTCCTGTTGCTAGACTAGAAGCCATTCGATTGTTCCTTGCATATGCTGCTTATATGAAGTTTACTGTATATCAAATGGATGTTAAAAGTGCATTTCTTAACGGTATTCTTGCGGAAGTCAAAGACAACCTCCAGGTTTCGAAGTCAAAGGCAACCAGGTGTACAGATTGAAGAAAGCCTTATATGGACTAAAGCAAGCTCCCGGAGCATGGTATGATACTCTCTCTCTCTCTTTCTATTAGAAAATGGTTTTACTAAGGGCAAGGTCGATAGAACTTTGTTCAGAAGCCAAGAAGGGAAAGACATTTTACTCGTCCAAATTTACGTAGATGATATCATTTTTGGTTCACCTAACAAAAAGCTGAGTGAAAGTTTCTCAACACTCATGCAAAGTAAATTTGAGATGTCCATGATGGGTGAAATGAATTACTTTCTTGGTCTTCAAGTAAAACAGACCCCTGAAGGGATTTTCATAAATCAAACAAAGTATACTAGAAATCTTCTAGACAAGTATGGTATCAAGACATGCAAGTCTACTGGAGTACCTATGCTACCAACATACAGGATGGATCCAGACGAACATGGTAAGTGTGCAGATCAAACATATTATCGTGGTCTTATTGGTTCATTACTGTACTTGACTGCTAGTAGACCTGATATTGCATTTTCTGTTAGCGTATGTGCTCGTTTTCAAGCTAATCCAAAAGAGAGTCATATGGAAACCACTAAAAGGATATTGAAATATTTGAAAGGAACCATCAATCGTGGTATATGGTATCCTTCAAATGATGATTTATCTCTAAGTGGCTACTCAGATTCTGATTTTGGTGGCTGTAGAATAGATAGGAAAACTACATCTGGTTCTTGTCAATTAGTAGGCACAAAACTCATTTCATGGTTTTCGAAAAAGCAAACTAGTGTGGCTACCTCTACTACCGAAGCCGAGTACATGGCTGCTGGTAGCTGCTGTAGTCAACTACTTTGGCTCATGCAACAGCTTAGAGATTACAACATATATGAATCAAATGTTCCTATTTTCTGCGATAGTAATAGTGCCATTGCCATTACACAAAATCCTGTTTTGCACACACGATGTAAGCATGTTGATGTGAAACATCATTTTATACGTAATCATGTAGAAAAGAAGGATATTCGCATGGAAAAGATTCATACTGATTTTCAAAGAGCTGATATTTTCACAAAACCATTACCTGAGGCTCGTTTTCGTGAATTATGCATTAGCCTAGGACTAATTGATCTAGACCCTACTTGCCTATAGCTATGTACTAACCAGACAGGTACATCACAAAGAAATAAGGAGACAAGATCACTGAAACAGAGCACTCGTCTACTCGCTCAACAGACAGGTATACAAGGTCAGACAAGATGACCAAACAACCTGATGAGGAAGCTGGTAAAGCTGAGGGTAATACTAAGGGAATAAACATTTAAGGGGGAATCTATGATTTCTTAAATATCCTTATGTTGACTCTTAAGTTTGTTAAAAGTCATCTTGTTCGAAACCTTGACTATTGCTTTAGATTGATATTCATCTTAATTATTCTACTCTACTTGTACCTACACTCATACATTGCACAAGATAAGATAGGTACATGAAGTCGTTCGACATTCAGAATAGACAAGCACAGTCGAAGGGGGAACTCGTCTGGTGCGCATTAGTCTACTCGCCTGTTCTGGATAGACTCGAACAGACAAGATAAGTGTTCTAATGATTCACATACTCTAAGTGTTTAATCAAATACGAATTAAGGATATTATCGTAATTCGATACTGTGAAATTTGTAAAATCTAGAATTGGATTTATACACTCCATTTAATGAGGTGTATACACCCAGTTCGCGCCATACTCTACTACCCTAGGTCAGATGAGTACACCCTTTTGTCCTAACCAATAGAAGAGGCGGATTTCAAAATTTACAATATCAAATCACGTAATATTCTCGATTCCGTAACTGAATTCCAAAGGCCACAACCGTTCGATCAAAACATTTCATCTTGGCCGTTGATTCGAAATTCAAGTTTTATCAAAACCCTCAACAGTTCCACTCTTCTCTCCTTACGCGTTCTTAAACTTTCTACTCTTACGAACTCAAAACTCCTTGCTAATCCTTACTGTTCGTTCTCAAACAGCCATTATCATGTCGATCGTTTCTCTTTTCGATGTCCGAACTAACATGCAGGCCAGATTTAATCTTGGCAAGTACGCCTCGGAGAACAAGGTGCATGTGGAAGGCTCCGTGTTTTTCAAAGGCAACCACACCGATGACAATAAGGAGATTCTTATTAAGTGTTGTAGATGCGGGTTGAGACCATACTTGGAGTCATTTCCAGAGGTGGTTTTGGAGGAAGAAGTGCTAGAGTTCTATGCCAACGCAACCAGAAGAGGCGACACCATAGAGTCATTCGTTGGTGGAAGCCGAGTGGAAATCACTCGTGATGGTGTGTTCGAAAATTTGAAGCTGCCTATTGGATCGATTGATATTGAGAATTATGCTATTGGCCAGGAGTTGAGATACTTAAGTGTGTTTTGTGGTAAGAAATTGAAGCTAGGTCGTGATGGAAAGATCCCAGCTGTCAAGAAGAAGGAGCTTCTAAACAAGTACAAGACTCTTCTTGATATTGCAAGCAAGATGTTGCTGTGTGTTACTGGAAGCTATGATTCGGTCACATTACAGAAGGCAAGAGTGATGGCCGCAATCTATGACGGCATCACTGAAGGAAACTGGTATAAACTGTTCGCGGATCGGTTAATGTACTTTGAAAGAAATGTTCGTGTTGACACCGATTCAGCTGAGTGGATGGTGTCTGCCGCAATCGGATTTGGAAACAAGTTGAGTATCCTTTTACCCATCTTGTTGCCAAACAAGACGACTTGGAGCAAGGGGAAGCCGTTCCATGCACTCAAGCATTACCTGAAGAAGGAGGCTTTGGCGAAGCAAGCTGCTGCAAGAACTGCTGCTCCCAGACAAGTCCAAATCAATCCTCTTGATGCAATTATTGAGGCCGCCTCGTCTAGTTCAGAGGAAGACAAGTCGGATGGTGAAGATTTTGGTGATAAGGCTGAAACTGGAACTAGTGGAAGACTAGTTGAGTATGTGGCAGAGGAGGCTATGTTCGAGGCTGCTGGTGATTCGGAAGAGACTCAAACTGATAAGGAGTCTGAGAAAGAGGAGGAGACAAGTCCAGAAGTTGCCGAAACCTATCGACTGGTGAGAGTCGAGTCGAGTCCCTCGCCAGATAAGACTGCTGAAAAGGTTGGTTCCTCTTCTCGAACTCTTTCAATTCCTCTCTCTCTCTCCCTGTCAAAACCAAGGCAAGATCACTTCGATCTCGTGCCAGACCTGCACCCAAATCCTCGTCCGTGTTGGCAGTGAAACCACTGAGGGCCAACATAACCCAAGACACTACAATATATGATACAACTGATACTCCTACAGTTGTCACACCAAACCTAGCCACATCAACGCCCCCAGAAACCACAGTCCATATTCCCTCAACCTCAACAGAAAATGTTGAACCCCCTAACCCATTTGTTTCGGAATCTCTACTAGTTGCCACTGCAACAACTAAGACAAGGACCCCACTTGCTCAGACCCCTTCCGAAATCAGATTCGAATCCCTGGTTTATTATCCTATGTGTCTAAGGGAGAAGAGGTTGCGAGCGAAAGTAAGCAACAATTTGAGGAAAATGCTCCCGTCAGTTGAGATCGACACATCTTCGGAGCAATTTGAGAAACTTCTAAGGATATGCATGTAGGTTGCATTGAAGAAGGCCCCGACGGAGGATCTGTTCGAAGTAATCTTAGGAATGGGCGGAATCTCTAATTTTCAAGATTGGGAGATGGAACAGAAGGAGAACAGTGGAGTTCAAGACCACTCAGAGTTGTTCCCAGCTCATGCATTAACTGCTCTGGTGAAGAGGATGCTGAACATTTCCGATGATGTTTTGTCTTCAGAGATTAAGTTTGATGTTGGAGTTCAAACTGATCTGCTGGAAGAAGAGTCGAAAGCTGAGTTTATTGATGCTGCTATTCAGACTTTAGAACCATTATTGGAGTTAGAGAACGTTTCTACTCATCTAGAAGAGATTGCTGAAAATGCTGAAAAAGAAGTCGACTTGATCGAACTTGGTGAAGAAGATGATGAGTTCGTTGAAGCCTTCATTTTCGATGAAGATGAGATAGTTGTGAAAGATCAAGAGGATGTTGCTATTGGAACCCAGTCTACTACTTAAGTATTTCCAGAAGGATTTCTAGATGAGTTGAAGACAGACTTGAAAGGTGTTGTTCAGTCTGCGATAGATGAGTTCTTAAACTCTAAGTTGAAAGAAGTTCTTGTTGAACAAAATCAGTCTCTTGTAGACAGTTCAAGGGAGTTGATAGTTGGTGAAGTCAACAAGATGGACTCTACTTTCCGACAAGAGATGTATGCTCAAATCGAAGAGTTCTTGAAAAGGCAAGTTGATTACTCTAAAAAACGATCAATCTCCTTTGAAAGATCGCTAGCTGAAGAGTCGAGTAAGATGGAGAGACTCTACAGGGTAAAGATTGAGATAGCTGATGAGTAGAGAAGAGAAGCACAAGATCAGTTGGTGCGTTCTCGAACTGTTCTTACTGAATTGACAGAACAGAACAGGCTGCTTAGGCAGACAGCTACGTTTTTCAAGGATGAACTTGTTTCTAGTTCAAGGAAGCTAGAATTGGCTATTGATCGTCTTGACAAGATGAGTCACGACAAGACGCATCAGAGGCAGATTGAGTTAGCTGTTGAAGCCATGAAGGAAGTTGTTAAGGAAGAAATGACTCGCTTTACTTCTCTTTTCACTCTCAAGGCAAATGATGAAGCCAAAAAGGGGGAAGAGACGAGTAGAGTCGAAGTTGAAAAATCCAAGTCTAGTGCTGAACCAGAGATGAAAGAAGCTGCGATAGTGATGCAAGATCTGAAGAGGCCTAAGAGAGGCAAGCTAGTCAAGAAGGCAGATCTTGAGCAAGCTAGAGCAGAAGAGCTGGAGAGAAAGGAGAAAGGCAAGAGTGTTGCGACTCCTGAAGCTGAGGTTCAGACAAGACAAGTCAAAAGAAAATTGGTTATTGAAGAACCTGCTAAAACGACTGCAATCGTAAAGAAGCAAAAGATAGTTGATGATGCTGATGAATCTCACTATGCTAGCCAAAAGAAAGTTGGAAAGCATATCAGAAGGTTGCAGAAGTTGAAAGCGAATCCAGACCAAATTGAAGATGCTTACATTGACAACTTCATTGACAAAGAACATCGTGAAGATTGGTTCAAGGTCAAGTTGCAATGGGAGTTAGATCACTGGATTATTCGTAAGTTTGGTGATGCTGATAGCTCTGATGAACTTTATGCTATGTTTGACAAGTTTATGGAAGGTCAAAACCAGAAGCTATGGAATCTTATCATGAGGATAGCTACTGTTGTTAATTTCAACATTTTGGTGCCGATCTATCCGAAGTGGATTACTCCTATGCTGAGCTCTGGAAAAAGGATCGACTTCAATCAAATCAAGAAGTTTGAAGAAGAGCTACTGGAGAAGGAGAAGATTGATGATGAAGAACATATCAGAGTTATACACAGAAGACTCCTCGATGCATTTTGTGTTCCAAACTTAGAAGGAGGTAACATAACTGATTAGTTGTATTTCTTTACTTATTTTGATTAAGTATGTGTAATATCTACTGATCTTATGTGAATGAATGAAAAAGATAAGTACTATTTTGATGTTAAAGACAAGATAACTACTTAACTAGTCTACTATTAAGAAGAGATTCAAGTAGTTTTGGCTTCATCAAAAAGGGGGAAATTGTTGGGATATGAATCCTAAAACAAGTCCTAAATGATGAAAAGATAAGATGAGTTTTGATAAGCCAAAAGTAGACTTGAATATTTTCTAAGTGTTGACTGATCTAGCCTAGTTATGGAAGTCATCTTGAGCAGATCAGTAGAGTTCACAAGACAAGTACTAATTCATAAGACAAGTATTGTTTCGAAAAGAAAGAATAAGTGTTTGAAAAGACAAGTACGTTTTATAAGTACTTTGTTATATATTTGTTTAGGTTGTTTACTGAGCTATTAAAGATTGTATAGAAGCTCATATTGTTTCGTTTATATTCATGTATTGATGTATAGATTCTTAAGTTGACTAAGCTATGATATAAAGCTTAAAGTAAATGTAATAGTCTTGTTAGGATTAGATTAGTTATATCTAAGTCTACTACTGAAGAAGACTGCGCAAGACAAGAAGAAGGAAGATGAAGTCTACACAAGACATGTGCGCAAGTCAACAAGATAAGGCGTGAAGAAGTTAGTTACAAAAGCGCGTGTGAAGATAAAGATTGAAGAGTTAGTTATGGAATAACTAATTAACTGAAGAAACGCGTGGATGGATAAAGATTAACTGTTACAAGTTAGTTTTCAAGAAAAGCTGGTTACAACTGAAAGTTCATGAAGTTGGAAGTCTATAAATACCATGGCGTATTGAACGATTAAAGACTACTGACATATCGATATACTGAAGCGAATTAAAGCATTCAAAATAAGAAACTCTCAAAATTTTTGAAGATTCAGAAAGAAGCCAGAAGACAAATTGAAGATTCAAAGAAGGCTACTACTGAAGACAAGAGAAGTTTTATTTTTACTGTTTCAAGTTGCTAGTTACTTGTAAATCACTAGTAAGATCGAAGAAACACTTGGTAGTGTTGTCGAGAAGATCTAAGTCTTATTTCTTGGGACTCAAAACTACAAGAACACACATTACTCCATTGGACGAGTTAATAAGAATATCACAACTGGGTTTGTGAGAGTGGACGTAGACAAGTTGTCGAACCACTATAAATCTCGTGTTTGATTTACTTTACTGTTTTATTTATGTTTAATTGATTACTTGCTTAATTGATTAAATTACATATCTGAACAAGACTAGTAGAGTGTTCATACAGAGTTCGCGAATTTTAGTTGAGTATAAACTACTTGGGCTCATTGTTTAAATCCGTTATTCTGCATATTGTATTCTGATATATTGAAAGATTTTTGAAAAGTCTATTCACCCCCTCTAGACATTTTCACTAGCTTACTCAATATTAAACTCAACTAGGGACCTACATTGTTCTTGTTATTCATTTGACATTTTGAAAGTCTAGTTATGTGGGGGTATGTAAGGATTATGGGATGATTTTATTTGTCTTGTGGATTTGTGTGGATTGATGTTGTTTTAATTGATTTGAAATGTGTGTGAGTAGGGATGTGTTGTGAATGAATGTTACAAATTGTATTTGGGTTGTGAAATTGTTGAATGGTATGATCATTGAGACACATTTGATGATGAGTTGTTGTGAATTTTATTCCTTGAATGTGTACATAATTGGGATGAATCATCATGTTTATGTTGTTGTCATCTATTGGCCTATGGATGTTTTGCATGCACAATGAGTTATGTGTGATGATGATTAATGAATGATTGAGTCTTGAATGAAGCGTTGATCAATACTCCCATTTTGGTAGCACCGGATTGGAATGAGCCATTCACATTAATGTGCGATGCAAGTGATGTGGCAATGGGGGTTGTTCTTGGCCAAGTAAGGGAGAAGATTTTCCGGGCTATATACTATGCATCCAAAACATTCAACGGGGCTCAATTGAATTACACCACTACGGAAAAGGAACTTCTAGCGGTGGTGTACGCCTTCGATAAGTTTCGACCCTACCTAGTAGGTGCGAAAACTATCGTTTACACGGACCACGCCGCTATCCGTTATCTCATGGGAAAGAAGGATGCAAAACCAAGACTAATCCGATGGATCCTACTTCTTCAAGAATTCAACATTGAGATCAAGGATAAAAAGGGGGGTGATTCGGTTGTAAATTGCATGAGATTTTGTGTGTTTTAGTGATAAACTATGGTGGTTTTACATGCATTTTCATGTTAAGAGGCTTGACTTGATGGAGAAAGGTTTGTGAGCTCGTTTTGTAGGAATACGAAGCGAATTAGGCGTCAAAATCACAAAAAGAGTGTCAATCTTTATTGACACTCGTATGAGAGGAAACAACGAGGCTAGGGAGCATGTACAAAGAGTTTGAGAAGACTCGATACAAAAAACTGATGAAAGGACGGAAATTTGGCCAAAGTCGAAGGTTCCGCCCGGCCGGGCGGCATCACTCGCCCGGCCGGGCCGTTCATATACAGAAATGGCCCAAAGTCGAAGGTTTCGCCCGGCCGGGCGGCATCACTCGCCCGGCCGGGCCGTTCAAGCACCAAAGTTGGTCAACATACGAAGTTTCCGCCCGACCGGGCCGTTCAAGCACAAAGGCCACCCCAACTTACGAAAGTTTGGCCCGGCCGGGCCACTTCATCCGCCCGGCCGGGCGGCTCATTTTTCGGGGGTTTTTGTCAAAACTCTCCAAATTTGATGGACTTAAGTGCAATTCTTGTTTTGGGGATTTCTCACAACATATATAAAGGGCCCTTAGCCAGTTTTGAGGGGGGATACTACCTTGGAGAACAATTCACACACACAATCACACATAGTAATAGGTGTTCTTGATGTTTTGCAATTTCCTTTGATAGATAGCTTAGATTATTGTTTAGTTTGACAATTCAAGTGAAGATTTCCATTGGGCTTTGTAAGTAATTGAAGTTTATAGCTACATTTGAACTTTTAAGGTGATATCTCTTTAATTCTCATTTCAATTTAGTAATTCTCTTATTTCTTGCAATTGATTTCTTAATTGTTATGGGTTTTGTGAATTCTTGCATTGTAGCCATGGATTTCTCTCATAAAACCATGGGCTAAGTTCTAATTGCCTAGGGTGTTGAAGTTTTGGTGGTTAAGTGGTGTAATTATGGATTAATTGCATGATTAGCTTATGAATTGGGTGTATATGTTTCTAGTGTTGTAATTTCCATGATTCAATTGATTAATTCACCCCATTAGCTAGCATTGTTAGTTTTGTCGACTTCAACGACCGTATTGGGTTGCATGATTAAGAGTGTGTGTATGATCTTGAATTAATCGATTAGAATTAATATAGTAATTAGCTACACCGACCGGGGGTTGATTGCTTAGATCGACAACACTAGACACTAATCGATTAGAGGTCGTCTATTAGATTAGTGAGAGGGCGTCTCATAAGCATTAGTAACCGTGTTGAACGTGTTTATGAAACACTATCTTAGGAGCTTATGGTATTGATTAGACTATATAATTGCTAATTGATGCACGTGTTCACCTAAGCCTCACAAGGGATTGGTCTACACACACGAGTGATAGCCTTTAGCTTAATCCAAAACCATAGTTTAATTAATGCAATTGGTTCGTTAACTCATTGAATTACCTACAAAACGGAAACACCCGAGACAATACCCTTCTCTTGCACTTTCTATCGAAAGTTAGATAGTTCGTTATTTCTTTTGTCTATTTCTTGTTTATCTTAGTTAATTTAGTTTAATACTTGTGTTTTAATTCCCAAAAATCCAACAAACACGTTTAGTTACTACAATAGCATGAAAACTTATAACTTTAGGGATTCACTTTCACTCAATTAGGTCCTTGGAACGAAAATCTACTTGGTCGTACTTGCGTACTACAATTGAACCCATACGCTTGTGGGGATCGTATTGTTAAGTGCTTAAAAGGTGTTAAAAAACGTTACAAGTCAGTTGGTTCCAACTAGGGTGAGATATCCTTTACAATTAAGCACTATGTAAGGGTAGGATATCTCTCTAAGCTCAAATGTTTTACAATAGGTTCAGGCTTAGATGAAGTGTATGGAAACTAAGAATGAAGTATTCTTATGTGAGCTTGTAAGCTTGAATGTTGTAGTTTCCTTGGATTGTAGAATAGTTGGATGCTTCAAATTGTCTCCACACTTCAATATTTATAGAGAAAATTGAGGTTATGCCCGTTGGAGACACAACCTCAAAATGTTTATATTTGTCTTCCTTGAACTTTGCAACTGGAAGACAGATTCTTGAAAGTGACATGTCCTTAATTTGGGAAGTAAACGGCTGGAAGCTTCTTGTCTTGACTTTGATGCACTCTTCCCAATGTCTGACTTGAGGATTAAGTTGGTCAAACCTCTGATCATTGGTTCCTTGATAAGGGTCAACTTTTCTTATCATCAGGACAGATCTGCTTATCACTTTCAGCTGATTTGTCCTATCAGCAGTGTTGGCTAGCTCTTTAGTTGAATTGGCTCTTTAACTTCACTGATCATTAGTTGATAGCTCTTAAGCATCCTTGCTTCCATATTAGTGGACTTGACCCCATCAACACAGTTGGCTCTTGCCTTAGAACATTTCTGGTTTAATTGTGCTTGGTCAATTCTGCTGAACATCTCCTCTGAACTTGATATATACATCAACGGACTTGGTCTTCTTGATGTGTTCTAATTGATCATCAGGGAGGTTGTCTCTCAACTGAGTTGATCTGAATCTCAGCACAGTTGGTCATTTAGTATTTCAGCAGTGTTGGGATCAACATTTCTGGTTTAAGTGTGTTTGGTCAATTCTGAGACTTGAGGGACTTGATTCTTGTAATCTTCTAAGCTTGTGTTCCTCCTCAACTTATGCTTCTAAAACGTCTATGAGCTGCCTAACATATCAGCTTCTCAACTAACCTGATCTATATGTTCCAACATTCCTGAAACATATTCATTCAACTTTGACTTATCTTACTTGGCATGTCTTAAGGGGTTTTGGTATCTTAATCAAAATCTCATATTATTCCCAACAATTTCCCCCTTTTTATGATTCCAAAACCTATACAAAGGTGACTTGACTATACTATTACATGTATCTCCAGTAGAGATGACTAAGGTCAAATTTCCTGAAAGAAGATGTTAGTACAATCACAATTTAAGTGCATATAGGTTAAGTCAGGCAAGTTGAGACAATGAGATATTATCTCTTGAACAAAATGATTGGTTTTCATTGATATAACATATAAGCATTACAAGGTATGATGATAGTCAAAATCAACCAATCAGAGCATGTAATCAGAGCAATACAATCATAAATATACACACATCAGTATCCATGAGCAATAAGGGGACAAGGAAACTTAGCAGTTTCAGAGATCATCTTCAGGAGGTGGCACCATCCCATATTGTGCCCAAACTCTTCTTTTAAGATCCATGATCTCCTTATTTGTTCCCTTGGGTCCAACTTTCAGTTTCTCCATCTTTAGGATGTCAATGAACTCTTGGAGAATCCTTTGCTGATCTATGTAGCCTTGAAGCTTTGGAGGCATGTAGATGATGGGACCAGGGGCTTTGAGCTCCACTTTTGCTATATCTGCAGCAGCAAAGAGTTTCTGATAAAGTTCCCTATGGTTATCATACATGAATTGAGTGAAAATACACTCAATCTCTTCATCCATCCATCTGCCTATGACATAGAAGTCATAAACAAACTCTCTCTTAGCTTCCTCCCATTCATCATTCAGCTGGATTGGGACCCATTTATCAAGATGAGAATATTTGGTGTCCATCTTGATCAACATTTGTGGCTTCAGCTTGGTGTATGATGCTCTCTTTCTTCTTGGCTTTACAAAATTTACTCTTCTCAAATCTCTGGCTCTGTTTGCTTCCATCAGTGCTTCCATCTTTTCTTGTGCTCTCATCATTGACAGCTTTTGCTGAGTTTCAGCATCCTTTCCAAATCCTTCTTCAAACAACTTTGAAGGATCATCAGCTAAGACTAGGATTTTCTTCTTCTCAGGGCTCTTGGCCACTTCATCTTCAGCAACATCTTCAGCAGTCTTGCTCTTCTTTGGATAAGGTTCATCATCAATCCTAAACTCAGCAGGCAGATCCATGCTGTTGGGAAAATCAGTGAAGGTATCTTCTCTTCTTTGCTTTCTTGACCTTCCCCCTGACTTGGACACCTTCAGCTGACTTGTCCAAGCCTGTTGATTCTCCACCTGGCCTTTGCTCTCATCTAGCACTTTCTTCTTAGACAGAGGCCATAGAGTTCTTTAATGCAATTGATAATTGCTCTTCTTCATCAAGATCCTCTATGTCCATCACTTTCTTTCCCTTCCCTTCAGCTTCAAGCACTTGCTCTTTTCCTTTGCTGCCTTCTCAAATCTTCAAGGCACCTTTGGCTCTAGCTCTTTCCCTTTCTCCCTTTTTGGCAACATCAAAGCATTGGGGCTTAAGGTCACTCATAGTAGTAGCCAATAAGGATTGAGCCTGATTCAGGGAATTGATCTCCTCCAGAAGATAAACATTCTCATCAAGAATGTTTTGCATCCTATCACTGCTAATGCTAAGGAAAGCAAGAACATGCTTCATTTTCTGCTCCACAACCTCCTCCATGGTGGCCCTAAGGGATGCATCAAGGTTGGCCTTGAGAAATTCAGTGACGTTGTCCACAACAGATTCAAAGATCTTGGCAAGAACATCTTCAGAGAACTTGGTTGATGCCTCTTTGACCATAGCCAGTCTAATCTCTTCTGCTCTTTTCTTCTGAAGAGCACTTTTTTTTCCAATTGCTTGCTTCACAACCAATCTTAGAGCTTTAACATTTTTGTTGTGGTTGTCAATAAGCAGCTTCTGATCCTTTTTCACAGACTTGGTGAAAGAGTCCATGTTGTTCGTGGCCTTTAGAACTTCAATAGAGATGGTCTGCAGCACAGACTCAACTCCACTGATCCTTGCTTCAATTGTGGGCAACACCACATCTTCTGAGCCAGTGAGCCTCATCTCCACTAAGGCAAGTTGTTCTGCCTTGTTCATCCAAGGCTTCTAATGTGTGTGCATGGGCATTTTCCACTTATTGGGCCAAGGTGTCCAACTTTGCTGAATGCTCTTCAAGTGCAATTTTGGATAGGCTTGCATCAACTTGAACAGGGGCATCTGTAAACATATCTTCAGCAAAAATTTGGTCAAGGGTTATACCTGCAGTATCTGCAAAGAAAAACTTGTTACTGAAATCACCCTCATCACCCTCAATTTCTTTTTCATAAGGCCCTGATTCATCAACAGCCTTCTTCTCATTTTCAACTCTATTCTTTTCTCCTTCATCATAAGTGATCTCACAATCATGAAGAACAGACCTCCTTTCATAAAGGGATTCTTGAAGTTCAGATTTGACTTCAAGAATAATATGTCCTTCCTCAATAACTCTATCTCCCTCTCGAGTTGGTACACTCACTATCTTAGTTATAACTACCTCTCTTTCATCTTCTACTCTCTCTGGTTTTTCAGGACTAATCTCCTTTTCAACTTCTTCACCTAAACCTGCATTCTCTACATCCTCAACAGGATTCATAGAGGGCAGTTGTTGGGAGATCACAGTGTTTACCAAAGCCACTGAGTCATCCTGAATGGTTAAAAGTTGGTCAGTCTCCAACTCTGCTGACACTGATGAGGTTTTAACCAAACTAGCTTCTCCTTTGGAAGTCTCAGCATCATTCAGTTGTGCCTCAGGCTTAGTTGAACCATCATTGGCTTATGCATATTTGACTGTGTTACCACTTTGGGTCAACACCTCTGAAGTTTCTGAGTCCTTAACACTTGCATATGTAAGGTAATGTACCTTACTTTGTTGAGGACCAGGAGGGTTGGGATTTGTGGGATCATCATTAGAACTGCTAGCTTTGCAAAGACAGCTTCACCTGTCAGGAATCTTATCTTCTGAACACGAGCAAAGTGTAGAAGTCTACTCTCCTCAATCTGCCACCAACTTGCACCTTTGTCTTGAATAATCTGAGAAATTTCCATAATGGTTTTGTCTTTGACTTCAACTAGAGCTCTCAAATCATGGAAATTCCTTTGCAGTCTTGGGAATTCAGCAAGGTTGGGGTACAAGTTGTCCACTGTTGCTCTAGCTACTCCTCTGAGCATACCTTCAAAGGTATACTCCTCCTCATCTCCATCAGATTGGGGACTTTGGGTTATAGGAGAGTTGGCAACATGTTCGGAAGGTTGGCTTCAGGATTGGGTTCAGGGACATTGGGCTCAGCAAGGGGTAATTCAGGTGCTTTTGAGAGCAATGGTCCTGAAGGGGTTTTTCCTAAGGGTGTAGGTTCTAACATTGCAGCCTCAAGAAATTTTGAGTAATTGAACAAGTCCAAGTCAAGGGGTGAGTGTAACCTTGACTCATCTACTGCAATATCAGCTAAGATGTCAATAGGACCTCTTTGAGTTGTTCCCTTTGGAGAATATCTTTTGGTAAGATCTAAGGGGGTGATAGGTTGGTTTTCAGGAGTTTTATGGGTATCAGGGGAGTTGGGCTCTGAATGATGGCCTTCAGGGAGTTTGGACTCAGGAGTTCCAGCTTCAGGAGAGTTGGATTTAGACTTAGTTTTAGATTTTGATCCTGGCCTACTTTCTCTCCTACTTTCCTTGAGTGCCTTTCTCAAGATTTCCTCCTCATGCAAACTCTGCATATTTTCAGAAGGTTTGGTCCTTCTCTTGCTTGGCCTTGAACTGCCACTTCCCTCCTCCTCTAGGACAACATCCCTGATCCTTTTCTTAGAAGCAGATTGCTTCTTGCTCTTTTTCACTGCCATTGGGAACTTTTCCCTTAATTCCTCAGAATCAGATGTCACATCTACTCCTTCTTCTGCAACCTTTTCCAACTCTGTTGAAGTGTCTGTTTCCTCTTCTGAAAGGATTTGGGTCATTTTCCTTGTCTTCACTGCCCTTGCCTTTCTCCTAGGCTTCATCTTGGGCTTCTGTTCCACTTCTTCAGCAGGTTTGGCCACTTGCAGCTTTCTATTTTAAGATTTCTTGGAAAGCTTTCTGAACATTATCTTTTGAGCAGGGAGAGGTTTGGCAAAGGTCTGCATTTGGGAATAATGGGAGAACCTCTCAATCAGGAGACTTGCCCTGGTGCAATATCTCAGTTTTCTTTCCATTACAACTTTCATGTGGGCTTTCACCTTAAACTTTCCCTTTTACTTCATCATTTCCCCCATGATGAAGTCTCTCAATTGAACTTGATGCCCTTATCACTGGCATCAATCACAATAGCCATTATTCATCCTTGGCAAGCTCACTTGCTCAAGGCTGCCAGTATTGCTGAGAATACACTTGGTCACCACTTCAAAGAGTGTTAGAAACTCAGGTTTCAGAGTATTTTATGAGGAAATCAATATTGGATGGTCAGGATTAATTCAAGGGAGTTGGCCAAATAATGATCCAATGGCTCAAATTTGATTTCAATGTTTGAAACTGTTTTATCAAAACGTGGGATAAGAAGTTAAGGCTTTTTATGTCTTGGGGAGTTATCAATGTAGATTGTGGGCTAAAAATGTTTAATGCAAACAAGAATTAAATCTTTGCATTAAATGCTTCGAAAGTGACTTTTTGGGTAGGGGATAAATTAAATCTTTGAAAAGGTGATGTCTTGAAGAGGAATGAGACAGTCGTCAAAATAGGTAATGATTACCCAAAATAGGTGCTTATCAAACCTAGATTTGTTTTGATAGCTATTTCAGCTTATCTGGCCCCACATGGACAAATATCCTGACCCAAATCTCCTGAAGTGGGCCCAAACCAATGAATTGATCTGCCCACCTTCTCTGAACAACTTTGGGTCATCTTTTCTGAGATTCAGTAGACTTTGCCCAAGTCTGCTGAAGAACAGTTCTTGTTCCCCTTGATTGTTGAACTCCATTGGGCTTACTTGTCCATCTTTCCTGGATTAAGAAGTCCCAACTCTGCTGAAAGTTCCATGAACCTTGCTTCAGCTAGAGGTTTGGTCAGTATATCAGCCTTTTGGTGATCTGTGTGGATTTTCACCAATTTGATGTCCTTCTTCTCCACATGATCTCTTATGAAGTGATGATTGATGTCCACATGCTTGCATCTTGTGTGCAACACTGGATTTTGTGATATTACTATTGCACTGTTGTTGTCACAAAATATGGGCACTTCAGGGGAGTTGACATTGTAATCCTTGAGTTGTTGTCTCAACCAAAGAATTTGAGCACAGCAACTTCCAGCTGCAACATACTCAGCTTCAGTAGTTGAAGTTGCCACAGTGTTTTGCTTCTTTGAGAACCAAGAGATGAGCTTGCTTCCCAAGAATTGGCATGTTCCAGAAGTGGAGTTTCTATCAATTTTGCATCCTCCATAGTCTGCATCTAAGTATCCAGTTAACTCTATGTTGTCATCTGCTGGATACCAAAGGCCTACATTTTCAGTGCCTTTGAGGTATCTCAAGATCCTCTTTGCAGCCTCTAAATGACTTTTCTTAGGATTGACTTGGAACCTTGCACATACACCTACTGCAAAGGTGATGTCAGGTCTACTAGTTGTGAGGTAGATGAGTGATCCAATGATTCCTCTATATTCAGTAGAGTTGGTTGCAACTCCACTCTCATCTGGATCCATTTTCCAGTTTGTGTTCATTGGGATCCTCACTGGCTTGCTTGTTGAACATCCAAACTTCTTAATCATTTCTCTTGTGTACTTGGCTTGGTTGATGAAGATTCCTTCCTTTGATTGTCTGACTTGAAGTCCTAAGAAGAAATTCATCAGCCTCATCATTGACATCTCAAACTTGCTTTGCATGAGCTTTGAGAACTTTTCACAAAGCTTCTCATTTGGTGATCCAAATATGATGTCATCCACATATATTTGGACAAGTTGGATGTCTTCTCCCTCACAAATTCTGAACAAGGTTCTGTCTACTGTCCCTTTGACAAAACCATGATCCAACAGAAATGGGGACAAGGTGTCATACCAAGCTCTTGGAGATTGCTTAAGTCCATAAAGGGCTTTCTTGAGTCTGTACACCTTATCTCCATCTTCAAACCCTGGGGGTTGCTCCACATAGACTTCTTCTTTGAGCACTCCATTCAGAAAAGCACTCATGACATCCATTTGATAGACTTTTAACCTTTTGTGGGCAGCATATGCTAGGAATAACATTATTGCTTCAAGTCTTGCCACGGGTGAAAATGTCTCATCATAGTCTATGCCTTCTGATTGACAATAACCCTTGGCCACCAATCTGGCCTTGTTTCTGACTATCACATCATTCTCATTCTTCTTGTTCTTGAACATCCATTTTGTTCCAATAACATCTTGATGTGATGGCCTATCAACCAGTTCCTAGACATCATTTCTTGTAAACTGGTTCAGCTCCTCTTGCATGGCTGTAATCCAGTTTGCATCTTGAAGTGCTTTCTCAATGTCTTGAGGCTCCTATTCTAATAAGAAGCAATAAAACAAAGCACTTTCACCATGAAACCTTCTAGTTTTGACTCCAATACTTCGATCTCCAAATATCAGGTTAGTTGGATGGTCAGATAACCAATTCCTCCTTTTCCTGATCTCTTCAGTAGAGTTGTCCTCTACTGAGGCTGAGTCACTAGGATCATAAAATTCAGGGAAATTTAATGCAGGGTCTAATTCAGGATCATATTAAGGGGAGTTGGCATCAATGTCAAGGACATTGGCATTTTCAACATTGTTGGTTCCCCCTAGAATATTGAATCCATTAACTACCTCAGCAGAGTCTGCTTCTTCATTGGTAGTTGTTACCTGATTATGAACTGGGATTGGGTCATTTAGTTCATCATTTCCTTTAGTAGGGTTTGCTTTAGGGAGATTGCCTTCAGGAGTGTTGTCCACTGAAATGATTTCAGGTGGGTTGGCTTGGACAACTTCAGTGAATAAAGTATCTTTATCTTTTAGGCTCAGTCTGGTTGTTCTTTGTGTGATGTCATTCAAATCCAAGGTCTTATCCCTGTTCTCAAAAGTAGATTCATCAAACACAACATGAGGTGTTTCTTCCACAAGAAGGGATTTGCAATTGTAGACTCTGAAAGCTCTACTGATTTGAGAGTATCCAAGAAATATCCCCTCATCAGCTTTGCTATCAAAAGCTTTCAATTGCACTTTCCCATTGTTGTGAATGAAACACTTACAACCAAATATGTGAAAATAAGATACTTTAGGCAATCTTCCTTTCCAGAGTTCATAAGGGGTTTTGCCTTGACCTTTAGTGATCAAGCATCTATTCTGAGTATAGCATGCAGTGTTTATAGCTTCAGCCCAAAATTTCTTAGGCAGATTAGAATCAACAATTATGGTTCTAACAGCCTCCTTAAGAGTTTTATTCCTTCTTTCAGCTACCCCATTCTGCTGAGGGGTTCTATCTGCTGATGTTTCATGGGCAATTCCATTTTCTATGCAATACTCATTTATATATGAATTTATGAACTCATTGCCTTTATCAGATCTTATCTTGATGATATTAAGGCTTTTCTCATTTCACAATCTCTTCATTAGCTCAGGGAGTTTGACTTGTGTTTCCTTCTTATTAAGGAGAAATACTACCCAAGTAAATCTAGAGAAGTCATCTACTACAACCAATGTGTATTTTCTTCCATTTATACTTGCAGGGGTAATTGGTCCAAATAAGTCCATATGGAAAAGTTCAAGTACCCTTTCAGTAGAGATGACTGGTTTGCCTTTAAATGAAGCTTTAATCTGTTTTCCTTCTTGACATGATTTACAGACATGTTCTTTAATGAAGACTTCGATAGGCAGTCCTTTAACTAATGCATTTCTAGCCAGCTTGTTCATGGATTTAAAGTTCAGGTGGTTTAGTCTCTTGTGCCACAACCAACTTTGTTCATTTGAGCTCTTGGCAATAAAGCATGTTGCATCAGTAGGCTTGTCCCAGTCAGCAAAATACACATTTCCTTTTCTAGTTCCAGTCAGTTGAGTTTGTTGAGTTTTATCTTTGATTAAGCATTTATCACTTGTGAACTCAACATTATATCCTTTATCACAAAACTGACTTATGCTCAAGAGGTTATATTTAAGACCAGCCACATATGATACATTAGTTACCTTGACATTACCAATGTTCAAGGTACCATAACCTTTTGTAGTGGCTTGTGAGCTATCTCCAAATGTGACATTAAGACCTTCTTGTTCAATAAATTCAGTGAGGAGTGTTTTGTTTCCAATCATGTGCCTTGAACATCCACTGTCCAAGTACCATGCTGTCTTTTTGTTCAAGCTCCTCATCTTCTTGTGGTCCTTTGGTACCTGAAATTATTAAGCTTTAGGTACCCTTTGAATCTTGGGTCCTGAGAGGTTAGCTGTACCTTTAGGAACCCAAACTTGCCTAATAACCTTGATTGATTCAAGGTGGCTAAGTTATTTTCCTCTTTCATCAACATACACAATTTTTCCCTTAAATGCCTTTGGGAAAGAATGTGTGAAAGTGTTAACTCTGTAAGTTTCAGGAGAGTTGACATTTCTCCTGAACTTATGAGTGTTTTGTGCAGCTTGAGGAAATCTTTGAGGATGGGCATATAGATGACCATTACCCTTTGGCATGAAGGGTTTTGGTTGTCTCATTTTATTGTGCCTTTGAGGAGAGTTGGTCTTAAGTCTGTTCAGCTGAGGTTGCCTCAGAAGGGTTGGCCTAGGCTGAACATACTTTAGACAACTTCTCTGAATGTTGTTCAGATGAGTTGCCCTTCCATTGGGTTTACTCTGCTGAACACCATTCCTCTTGTATTCAGGAATTTTGGTCATTTCCTTAGGTATGGGCCTTGTTCTCTGAAATACTTGAGTGGGCACCTCATTCATTTTGCCATTTCCTTTGTTCAGTGGCTGAATTAATTCATTTTCAGCTTGTTATGCCACTAATTTAACAAAGATTCTCTTAGTGTTACTCGTTGAAGCAACATTAAGATAAGGTGAAGATTCGAATGGATCATAACCCAATCCACTATTTTGAACCATAGGTCTTTGGAAGCTTTGAATTTCCTCTATTGCCTTAAAGGATTTATTCATTGCAAACATCTTATTTTCCAGGCTCTCTTCACTTGATTTAAGAACATCATATTCATGTGAGAGGTTTTCAAATTTTTCTTGAAGAATTCTAAGTTCAAAATCCTTTCTCTTCTGAATAAGTAGTTGTTCATCAAACTGCTTTTGTTCGTCAACTATCCTGAGAGAAGCTTCCTCAAGTTCTCTCAAGATTTGTTGATACAACTCAGTAGACTTGACATCAACTACAGAATCAGTTTGAGAGAGTTTTGCAAGTTCAAAACCTAGTATCTTATTTTCTCTCACACAGTTATCATGAAGTTCTTGCATCCTAGTGAAATCTTCCATCAATTTTCCAAAGGATAGTTTTAGGTTGACATCACTAGTTTCCAGTGAGTGAATAGATGATGAACTAGATGAAGAAGATACCTCATCATCTTCAATGGCCATGTTGCACACATCATCATCATCACTGTTAGAGAACAGTCCATCATCAAAAGAGTTGAAGCTCTCATCACTTTGAGACTCATCACAAGTCATCATAGCCTTTCTACTATTGAGTCTTCTATCTCTTTTGGCTTGCCTCTCCTTTCTCTCCTTAGAGTTGAGCTCAGGGCAGTCATACTGAAAGTGCCCCTTCTTTTGGCAATTATAGCACAAGTCTTCATCATCATCTTTCTTTGAATCATCTCTTCTTCTAGATGATGAAGGTTCAGCTCTGTTGGACTTTCTCCTATCAGAGTACTTGTCCTCTGATTTTCTTTCTTCAGGCCTTTTGTCCTCAGCCTTGGCTTCAGGAGAGTTGTACCTTCTCCTAACCTTGTTGTCTTGGTAGAACTTTTTGTATCTACCAAATCTAGAGTTGAGTTTCTAAAATCTTCTAGCCATGAGGGCTAACTCTTCCTTCATTTCAGTTTTAGAAACTGGCTTTGATGATCTTGGAGTGGACAGCTTCTCTGATTCAGCAGCTTTGGCTTTGAATGCCACTCCTTTGGTTGGTAAGGACGATTCCTCAATTGGCTTTATTTTGTTGAGGTCAAACTCATAGACTTTAAGTTCTGAGAAGACTTGTTGCATGGGCATGGTAGAGAGATCTTTAGTGTTCTGCATCATTACAGAGTATACATCCCACTTTTGAGTGAGACTCCTCAGAATTTTGAGTGCAATTTCCCTCTTGGAGTAAACCTTGCCCAATGAGTTGATCTCATTCATTATATCAGTGAATCTACCAGCAAATTTGTCAATGGCCTCATCAGATTCCATTGTGAATTGTTCAAATTTCTGCACAGCAACTTGGAGCTTATTCTCCTTGATTTTGTTTGTACCCTCACACATTTCTGCAAGAGTATCCCATATTTCTTTGGCAGTTGTGCAGTGGTAGACTCTCCCCATTACAACATCTGGAATTGTTTGATAGAGAGTGTTCATTGCTAGATAGTTGAGGTTGTGTCTCCTTCTTTCTTCTGTGGTGAGGTCATCTTCATCTTTGGGGATCTCCTCCCTTGGGTCAGCTCTTTGAGCATCAGTGACCTTGGGATTTGCTTGAGTGAATATGAAGGGTCCTCTTGTGATGACTCTAAGCATTTCATTATGAAGACATGCAAGATGAGCTCTCATCCTGATTTTCCAGAAATCATAGTTCTCAATTGAGAACATAGGTAGCTTATGGTGAGATATGTGATTGACTGGATCTGGAGCCATGTTGTTGATGGTCTCCGCTGCATCTCCAGGAACAACAGCATTGTTGTTGTTCCTTGCCATATCTCAGATAAAGAGGTTAGAGCACAGAGTGTCAAGAATTTCAGAAAGATCAGTTCAGTGACCACACTAAATCTGGTTTTAAAAATTCAAGATGGATTTTTAGAAGCAGTGGTCTTTGAACCCCTGCTCTGATACCACTTGTTGGTCCTGAAAGGAGTATGACACAAGTATATGGGGGGGGGGGGGGAATGCACTTGTGTATGCAAATCTTTTTCATTTTTAAACAAAACAGCCTATCACCAGAGTTGTCCTGGACAACTTCTCTAAGTATGATAACTTTGTTCAGATAATCAATCTACTAAGCACTATGAAGTACTTAATTGAATAACTATCTAATTAAGTTATATGTGCGGAATTATGGTTGACCCTTTATATTTAAACTCCTTTTTAATTCTGAAAATTTTCTTAACACTTAACAGCTTTTCAGGGAACTTGTCCCAAATCTGTTTTGCACAACTAGTGAAGGTTTTCTTTCCATGATCAGTTTGTGTGCAGTGTATGAATGTGTTACTTGTATGAAATGACTTGAATGTAAATAACACAAGAGGTTTATAGTGGTTCAGAGACTCAAGCTCCTACATCCACTTTCCCTGATTTAACAGGATAATTCCTTCACTTGGAATTAACTTATTTTATAGTGCCAAGTTGCACTGATCAACCACACTACTCCTTAGTGCCTTGATCCCTAGGAATTCTGAGTCCTAGTACTCTCACATCTCTTGAACTAAACTGTTCTTCACTTGACAGTTCTAGTTCTCACACTTCTATTACAACAACTCTTCTAACTTTCCTTGAAAGGTTTAAGGGTTCATGTTGGTTCCAACTAGGGTGAGATATCCTTTACAATTAAGCACTGTGTAAGGGTAGGATATCTCTCTAAGCTTGAATGTTTTACAATAGGTTCAGGCTTAGATGAAGTGTATGGAAACTAAGAATGAAGTATTCTTATGTGAGCTTGTAAGCTTGAATGTTGTAGTTTCCTTGGATTGTAAAATAGTTGGATGCTTCAAATGGTCTCCACACTTCAGTATTTATAGAGCAAATTGAGGTTATGTCCGTTGGAGAGACAACCTCAAAATGTCTATATTTGTCTTCCTTGAACTTTGCAATTGGAAGACATATTCTTGAAAGTGACATGTCCTTAATTTGAGAAGTAAACGGCTGGAAGCTTCTTGTCTTGACTTTGATGCACTCTTCCCAGTGTCTGACTTGAGGATTAAGTTGGTCAAACATGGACATTACTTCTGATCATTGGTTCCTTGATAAGGGTCAACTTTCCTTATCATCAGGACAGATCTGCTTATCACTTTCAGCTGATTTGTCCTATCAGCAGTGTTGGCTAGCTCTTTAGTTGAATTGGCTCTTTAACTTCACTGATCATTAGTTGATAGCTCTTAAGCATCCTTACTTCCATATCAGTGGACTTGACCCCATCAGCACAGTTGGCTTTTGCCTTAGAACATTTCTGGTTCAAGTGTGCTTGGTCAATTCTATTGAACATCTCCTCTGAACTTGATATATACATCAACAGACTTGGTCTTCTTGATGTGTTATAATTGATCATCAGGGAGGTTGTCTCTCAACTGAGCTGATCTGAGTCTTAGCACAGTTGGTCATTTGATATATATAAGAGTACTAGAGATAAATTAGAAGATAGATTTGGATATGCCAAATTATTAATATTAGTCATATTTTACCTTTTTTATCAAATTTAGCACATATTTTTATTTTTAATTAAATTATATCTATACTTTTCATTTCTCCTCAAATCTAACACCTACTTTTTTTTTAACCAAATTATACTCATACTTTTTTTACTCTTATCCAATTTATACTCATACTTTTTATAAACATAATTAAATACTTTATAAAAAAATTCTAAAATTATACTCCCTCTGTCCAATTATATAATTCCCACTTTTCTTTTTTTGTCTGTCCAATTTTATGAAATATTACTCCCACACAATACTTTATTTCTACTTCTCTCCACTCTCATCTTTCACTTTTAACGTAAACAATCAATTTTCCTTAAAACTCGTGTCCATCCTTAAAACTCGTGTCCATCCTCAAGACAACATAATTAAACATTCCAAAAGTCATATAATATTGCAAAATATGAATCCATTTCATAAGAAATGAAAATGGATATTGTTTTACTGGTGCAAGACCAGTAAAGAAATGTAGTCAATATTCATAAAAAAGAAATAAAACGAGAAATAATAGTCATTAAAGTAACTTAGTTGAATAATCCAACTTAAGTAGTGTTTGGTATATCTTGAAACGAACTACTCAATACTCATATGAATAGAGTCAACGAACGATTTAATAATTCTCGATCGCATCATACTCGCAGCAAATTTTCCTTGCACAATATGACACCACAATCCACTGAATCAAATCCATGTCTCCAAGTGTCAGCAGAAGTTGGGTACTTGAATGACATTCTTAAGAAATTGTGATTAGGCTTCCTCGCTTTGAACAGGTCGACCAATTTTGCATCAACAAACTTCACCTACAATAATTATAGAAATTACAGAAAATCATAAATGTGTATAAATTAACAAATAGTTGCAGGAATCAAACAAAATTAACGAGTATGATATGAAATTACATACCACATTTAACGACTCGGTCAAATATGGGTCTGCATAGGCCTCCTTGGAGGAATAGAGTTATAAAAAGTCTATTCTCTCATTGTCAGATCAAGCTGTAGCAGTGTCCAATGGTCAATTGCTTTTAGACCACTGGACAAAACCATCTCAGAAACAATTATTGGAAACAAAAATATGATTTTAGAGTTTATTTACTCTAAGAGTCATTCCTATAGACCCTGTAACAAAGAAGGACGAAAATTTAAATCATTACAAATAAAGTCAAAATACTACTTAAAATCTCGATTATACCCTTTTATTTTATTGTCAATAGACTCAAAAATAATTATTGTATTCAATGCAAATCCCATAATTTTAGGGCATGTTTGTTTTGGGATTTTGAAATCCGGATTTCAAAATCTAGTGGATTTCAAAATTCTAATGTTTTTTATGTTTTGTGTTTGTTTTGAAATTTAAATAGGGTATGATTTAATTTTATAGTATAGAATTATAGGTTTTATAGGTATTTATATAGGATTTGTAGGTATTTATAGAGTTGACTTTTATAGGGTTATAGGGTGGGATTTTGAAATCCTAAATCAAAATCTCAAACTGTAACGGGGTTGGAGTTTCGAAATCCCAAATCCGGATTTCCCATCCCAAAACAAACATGCCCTTAGAGATTCGGTTGACTTGCCTTTTGAAAATTAAATGGGAAAATCTTAAATGCACACTGTGCACAAATCAATTTTCTGTGCACACGCTTTTTTGACCGTTTTTTCTACAAATTCTTCCCCCCTTCTCCTCTCTTCTCCTCCGCAACCTCTCAAAGTATAAACTAGTCCAATGATCTCATATTCATCAACGTCGTCAAATCTGGTGGTGGTGCTTTCATTGCTGCGATTTCCGCTCCTTCCGCCGCTGCTCCTACTACCGTCGCACCGGAGAGCGTCGCCGAAGCATCGAAGGAGGTGAGTGTTTTTGCTTTTTTTTTTATGTAGTTTCTTTCATTCTGTTTTTTTAATTTCTTTTTGTACAGAACGATTTTGTTTAGGGCATTTATGATGCTCCATTCATTGTATATTTTGTTGTTTGTTTTCAACACATCATCACTTTTCAAGGCAGACTTTTCAAGGAGCTTCTGAGTGGAAGGAAAGAGGGAATATGAATTATTTATTTATATTTTTGTTATTGAAAAGTGAAAATTTTATTATTTAAAAGTGGTAAATTTATTATTGAAAAGTGGTAGATATTTTAATTGAAAAGTGTAATTTTTATTATTGAAAAGTGGTAGATATTTTAACTGAAAAGTGTAATTTTTATTATTGAAAAGTGGTAGATATTTTAACTGAAAAATGTAATTTTTATTATTGAAAAGTGTAATTTTTATTATTGAAAAGTGGGAATTTTATTATTGAAAAGTGGTAGATATTTTAACTGAAAAGTGGGAATTTTTATTATTGAAAAGTGGTAGATATTTTAATTGAAAAGTTAAAATTATTTTAATTAAAAAAGAAGATCACAATTTTAATTGAAAAGTTAAAATTATTTTAATTAAAAAAGAAGATTAATTTTTATTATTGAAAAGTGGTAGATATTTTAATTGAAAAGTTAAAATTATTTTAATTAAAAAAAAAGATCACAAGTTATTTTAATTAAAAAAGAAGATCACAAGTTATTTTAATTAAAAAAGAAGATCACAAGTTATTTTAATTGAGAAGTTAAAATTATTTTAATTGAAAAAGAAGATCACAATTTTAATTGAAAAGTTAAAATTATTTTAATTAAAAAAGAAGATCACAAGTTTCGAACTTGTTTCGAACTTGTGACCTTATACCTATCTTCACTTGTTGTAACCACTGGACCAACAGCCATCTTATTATTAATTTTCGTTTTTTTGACTTGATAAGGGTTGCCCTGTGCATTAATGTGCATGCGCACCCTGTGCACAGGAGATCAACTCAAATTAAATTATATCCTACTCCTATGATTTTGTTTGAATTCGAATATTCATATTTTCAAAATTAAATATTTTACAGAACTTTTCATCTTCCTATCTTCTTTATCGATAGCTCGGTCTCCCTTCTCCGTCTGTAACCTTCGATCTCCGAATTCGACGTTGCAACAACTATTGGCAACCTCATTGGCCGCCATGGCACCTCGAAGAGCCGCAAATCTTACCCGCCTCACACCTTCCATCTCGTCTACCACTCGCGCTTCTTCTCTGATTTCCCGTCGCGGTCCTGCCGGTGCGACTTGTACTTATTTTAATCCAACAGTTTTTGACGATTGATTCAATATTAGGACTGATGTGTGACTTCGTGTTATTATATTATTTTGTTTTCCCCTTATTTGATTTTTTAGTGGTTAATTGGGGTTATATCAAATTGTTTCATTTTCAGATCACCAAAAATTGATTGCTGGAAAGATCCAATGAGTCCATCACAGTGGAAGGAGGAGCATTTTGTGCTGGTCTCTTTAACAGGATGGGGCTTGCTCATTGGTGGATTGTACAAGAGGCAATAAAGACGAAGAGAAATTAGTTGAAGCAGCACACTAGATTGGAGATTCAAAGATCATCCGAGCAGTTCTTCATCTAATAATGTGTGCTTACAACGCCTCGTTTTTATGGAAAATGTTCCCAGATTTTTGTTACCCTTTGCAGATGAAGAGCGTGCTCTTTTCTCTTTTCCCATTTTCATTTCCTACCCTCTTGTTGCTTTCAACATTTTCTCAAAATAATGAAAAATCATTTGTAAACTGTTTGTCTTTTTTTATTTAATGTTTATATACGACTGAAAAATATTTATGCTCCTAACTTCTTTTTCGATCGGATAATGCAGTTTTTAATTGTCACCTTGAAATTTTTCTGCATAATTTGAGATATATATTTTGCATGTTAGGGTTTTATTGATTGGAAGTAGCTGTGTAATCCTCAAGGTTGACTTGGATTGGAAATGCAAATTGGTGCTTTTAAGTTTCGTTCATAAATTCAAAAATCTTATTTTGTAATTTTTTAGAGTGAATATATTCTAAATATTTATTTATGGCTTAAGTTATATGTGCAACACATCTTGCATATCACTAAGAATATGCAACAATTTTTAAGTTAATTAATTTCTGCGAATTGAATTGGAAGATTTGTAAATTTTCTGAATTTTGAAAAAAATAATAAATGGGTGTTATTTTCGAAATTATGTTTCAGAAATAATTTTTTATGGAATATGCAACATATTTTTGCATATGTTATGCAACAATTTTTTCCATATGCAACATATTTTTGATGTCACTAAGAATATGCAATATATTTTTGCATATATGCAACAATTTTTTTCAGCTAATTGATTTCGTGATTTTTGAGAATCAAATTAGGAGATTAGTAAATTTTTTGAATTTTGGAAAGATAATAAATGGGAGCGATTTTCGAGATTTTTTTTACAAATTTCATTTTTTAATAATTGACTAATTAGTTAATATGTAATTTCATAAATTAATTAATTATAAGGGTATATTGGTACTTCTATACTCAATTTTGACCTTCTTTGTATTTTTAAAAAAAACTTGTCTTTATTTATAAAGTTTATATGTGAAATGTCCTTTAGAGTAACTCATTTTGAAAAAATGAAAAAAAAAATTGCAATAAAAAGGGAATTTGTTGGTAATGGAGTGATTATCCCTTAATAGAGAGAAGATGATTTAATTCTCAATCTGAATAACTGCGTAAATACGTTAAAATTTATTATAATAATAAATTAAATTAATGTTACTTTTTAAGACCAACTGGTATAATTTAATTGAGTTATTACTCTCTCAGTCCATGAAATGTACCCCTCCATCAAATGTAGTCCTATACACTTTAGGGAAACTATCACCTTTCAATCCATCACTTAATTACTCAATTTGCCATCAAATTTTTTTAGGGAAAATTATTGTTAAGGTCATTTCACTAAGAGTTTTATCTAATAGGGAATAGCTTATTAATTTAAATCTATTAGAGTCAAAATGGCACCTAATAAGACATAGTTGCCCTTTACCAATTTAAATAATTTGAAATTAATAAATATTAAGTAGATTTACATCAAATCTTTTGAATTAATGCAGTTCCTCCTTATACGCGCTGTTCTATCACCTTCCAATTATTCAAATATTCCTAAAATTAAGCAATTCAAATTAATTGTTAATTATCCAAACAAATAAAGTTAAAAAATCTGCATTTTATGATCCATCACCTTCCAATTATTCAAATATTCCTAAAATTAAGCAATTCGAATTAATTGTTAATTATCCAAACAAATAAAGTTAAAAAATCTGCATTTTATGATCCAGAAATAAGCGTGTCATAGAGTATACAGGTTATGAAGACATATGTTCATTTCAATATGAAGTTTAATACAAGACTGAATTTTTTGGTATGCATAAAATAACATGAAACAATGTGCACAGAGTGACATACATATCAATATGCAAAATAGATGTGCACATTTGTAAATGGCATATTCAAACAGCGGTTTGTTGTGATGTAGGGATTTCATACTTAATTCCGTTAATATCACTAAAAAGAATTGTTCAGAATAATAAGACGAAGACATAAAATGATAATGCCTACATCGGTATCCATGTTTCATATTGAAAGTTCATTTTGATACGAAGTTGTAGGAGTAGTATATGCACCTTTCAGATGCACTGCGAATAGCAATTGAATAATCAGTTTATCGAAATTCAAGCTAGAAAAGCTGATTGTAAACCAAACAACATGTGAATAAACAACTTTTTTATCCATAAACTGATAAAAATAGTCTTAGAAAGATAACAATAAGATATGAGACAAATTGATAAACCGAGAAGTATATCGGGACACACTATAATCCAGAACTTGTTTGACCATCACCAAATCGAACATCCAGAACTTGACTTGTGTTTCCATCAAAGCATTTCCGCATCTTCCAGTGATGCCCCTCAGTATCTAGAAGATAGCAAAACAAATACTCAATGTTCAGACTTCATCCCCCTTTAACACATAAAAGAAAAAAAAAACTTCAAGAAATGGTCAAGAGTGGTGGGTTTCGTGAAGATATATAATCAAAAGATAATTTGATCTTCCATTTATTTATCATATGCACTAATTACTAGCATAAAACCTGGCAGGTATCCACTATATATAAGAAACAACAGAACTCAACAATCACACAATTTTTTTATATAAGTTAATCATTCATTCTCTAATTTCAACTCCAACAAATTGTTCAGTGAAATACCTTCCATGGCCTCCTCCCATAAAGACAAAGTTCCATCATCACCAATGCAAGCAACAACATCTCCGTATTCAGGTGGAACCCAGACCACTTTTGTAATGATGCTCTCCCGGGCCTAATTATGTACCAACACCACAACACACCCAAACCCATCAAGAAACAAATTAAGGGGACTTCCTTAATATGCCACATTACATTTCATATCATAATACCCAAAACTGGTCAACATTTGAGGCTTTTCGTTTACATGGAATCGTTGTAATACTGTAATGCTTACATAACTAAGCATTACACAACCATCAAACTAAATCATCGAGAAAGAGAGGGGAGAAGACAATTTCACTGACCTTGAATCTAGAGGTAGGAACGAAGGCTGAAGAAGCTGGGTCCGGAGAGTCATATATGACCACGGTGCCATCATCCAGTCCAGCAACCAATCTCTGACCACTGTAATTCCAAGCTGTGCATCTTGTACCTTTATCAAGTGTCAGAATAGACTTATCCATCTCTAAATTCAAGCTACCAATAGAGTATTTATAGTAAATTAGTATTCAAGCTACCATCTCTAAATTCAAGCTACCAATAGAGTATTTAGAGTATTTATCCATCACTATAATCCATTTCAATAAAATTAAGCTTGCCGAATACACTATAATCCATTTCAATAACTCACAATATGAAAGTTTGTGCATTTAACAAACAATTAATCAGTATATATACATAAGAAAATACAATCACGGATAGTTTTAAGATAATGTGTGCAGAACTAATAGAGGAAAGCGTAAGTCGGACCCAACTATCAACTTGCTCACTCAAAAGCAAGAAACTTTGAACTTCCGGTAGGTAGCCAACTCATGTATCCAGTCTTTACACCAAGAATTAGAATAAATGTAATCTGCTAGTGAGATAATTCTAGTGCCTGTAAACATTACTTTAGCCACAACAAACAAAAGCAAAAAATAATGTAATGTAATGCTTCCAAAGATATTCCTCCGAGAACACTATAACATTCTTGAGTTATAGCATAGAAATTACAAGTACATCACCTAGACCCAAAAAGAAACAGATAAAGCATGTGATACAAGTACATCACCCAGACCCAAATTTACAGACGCGTTTTTGCTGGAAATAAAGTTGCAGAACAAAATATCAAAATTTATAAACAAAAATCAAAGATTCAGAATTTGTTTAGTCTTTTCTGCAGAACAAATTTCAAAGATTCAAAATTTATAAACAAAAATCAAAGATTTGGCAAAACAAAATCTCACCGGAAAAGGGCGACGGCGGCGGCCATGAGTGGGTTTCGTCTTCTTCGCCATCATCTCTACGAGAGGGCTCGCATCTGTAACAGGAAAAAACCTCGTACAGATCGGAGTTTAGGGAGGTTCCGGCCACAGATCGTCCTCTCCGGCCATTAATGGAGTCGGTCGACGGCCACCACTAAGAACAAAACAGATTGCGGTCGGTTAGGCGTCTTCGACTTCACACACGGCGGCGGTAGAGACAGGTCGACAGCGAAGAGGCTCGGCGGCCACGAAGCTTCGTCTACGACCATCTTCTTCGTCCAGTGCGACGACGGCGGCAAGGTGGGTGCAGCGGCCAAGGTGGGGGAGGGAGCTCGACCGATTGGGGGTGGGGGGAGGGAGCTAGGGTTTTGTTTTTTTGGGGAATAAATTAAATTAGTGGAGAGATTGTCTTATTTATAAAAGGTTAGAAATGGTTTTTTAGCACCAATTATTTTTTAATAGAAACTTTTTAAAGTTGTAGTCTCTATTAGAAAGGTGTTATAGAAATGACTCTAGGGAATAATCTCATTTATTTACAAACAATCACTTTATTCACAATGACGGAGAGAGTAAAATGGAAAGCTTACCGGGATATTGTGAATAGTATACTCCAATATTACATTTATTCATTTACCCTAAGCTCAACATCCGACTTGCTTATCTTAAACCCAAACAATCGTATAACCCCCGATATTCTCGTATACTGTACATTCACAAATCTTAAACCCTAATCTCAAGACGCGTTTCAATGGAGAACGAAATCAACGCCAGCAATGAAGCTCCGCCTTCTCAGCCGATGCAAAATCTCTCCATTTCTCCTCCACCACAGTAAGCTCTCTACCTTTCCCTGTACAGAATTATGTATGTGTAAGTTACTGTTTGGTTCTCTGTTTCAGCAATTTCATCTGCATTAATAGTATATATTGCTTCTCTATTCCAGCAAATTAGTAAGCATTGGTTCTCTGTTTCAGCAATTTCATGTACGTATAAGTTTCCGATGCAAAATAGTACTACTATATACTGGTTCTCTGTTTCAGCATTTTCATCTGCATTAATCGGAATTGGTGACTGTGTGTTCGTGAGTGTATGAAGGGTTCAACCTAGTTTCCAATACATTGCTGCTATTCAATGTGTTTTTGATCCATTGTGGTTCAATTTTGGTTCGTTTGGTTGGTGGCTGAGTTTCCGGCGAATGTGTTGGCGTATTCTTCTTATCACTACACCATCAGAATTCGGAAATTGGGAATTTTCTTCATTTAAAAATGGGCCTTATGAACTATTTTTACAATAATAGGCTTCGGTTTGGGGGCTTATGTACTATTGGGCTACCATTTAATTTTACAATGGGCAGGTTTTGGAGGATATTTTAATTACTTGGTATTTTGTTTTTTAAAGTATGTAGTATAGGTATGAAACTAATTGTGTTAAATTTGTAATTAATTTCTTTTGAAATTATGTGAGTTATCAGATGTTATTGCAATTTTGAAAATTTTATATAGTTGTAGTGTGTATATATAGAATTTTTTTCTTAATATGCGTTTGCTTCATGTTTTATGTGAGTTGTCACACGTCAGTGTAACTTTTGAACTTTAGTCAGTTTAACTATGCATTTTCTCGTTTCTATACTGAGTGCGAGATCTGGGATGTTGAATTGTTGGATCAAAATTTTATAGGATGAGCTTGAAAGAGAGGTTCGATTTAATAAGGAGCATTGGTGAGGAGTGCATACAAGAAGATGAATTGGAGAGATTATTGGCAAACAAGCCTCAACCTATTTGCTATGACGGATTTGAACCATCTGGAAGAATGCATATTGCTCAGGTTGCTTAAATCTCTTTTCCTGTATTGTTTTGCAGAAATAATCGTCTGCTCACATTTATTGTTCTAAGGGAATTAGTTAGTTTGCATTGGCATTCAATAGCGCGTGTGAATATTGGTACTTTATTTGAGATGATAGACTAATGCTCAATTGGGTAATTTTGAAAATTGCCAATTTTGTTGCAGAGATTAGTCAGTTCTAGTTTTCTTTTTCATCTTCATCTGATTAGCTTTGGGATTAAATGAACGTTTTGTAATGCTTGTGAGTTTATTAGTTTTGGTTCATCATCCAACAATTGTGTGTATGTATTTGACTTTTCAGTTTTGTAAAGTCAGATTTAACAAGGCCCAAAGTAAATTATTACATGACATTGTATATAGCTAACTAGCTAAGATTGTAATATGGCATGCTCATATACAATGTAAGCTGTATGAGCATGCCATATTACAATATTAGATATATACAATTCCATATAATAATATCATTGTGTACCAAAATGCACCTCAGGCCTTATTAAATCTGATTTTACAAAACCGAAAAGCCAGATACATGCATGCAATTGCTGGATGATGAACCAAAACTAATAACCTCAAAAGCATGTTATATTACAATCTTAGATATAAACAATGCCATGTAAATGCTCCTCAGGCCCTGCTAAATCTGACTTTACAAAATCGATAAGCCAGATACATACAATTAATTGCTGGATGATGAACCATATTACAAAATGTTCAGTCAATCCCAAAGCTGATTAGATGAAGATGAAAAAAGAAAACCAAAACTGACTAATCTCTGCGACAAAATTGGTTCATCATTTTGTGCTGCTGTTGTTTGACTGGTCTGATTTTTTTGTTTGTTTCAGTATGTTTTTAACTGTTAACTTCGACTTGGGATGAATTTGAAGAATGATGTCATCTGATCTTCTTCGTCTGTTCAGTTTTAAATACTTTTTGGCCCATAGTAGCTAACTGCAATTTTTATATTTCAATGAGAAGTTTATTCCTTTGTCTTCAGTAAAACATATTGAGTTTCATTGTTGTGGGTATAATTAAAATTAATTATTTTCCCTGAAATTTGAAACTTGAAATATTTTGTGTGGAATTCTGTGTGGGGCCCACCCCTTTCAATTTTCATTTTACTCCAGAACTGTTGACTGGTTTTAAATAGTTCTTTAGTATCGGGAATCTGTTCTATTTGATCTTTTTTGAAATTTGATTTCTCTGTTTCCATATTTTAAGATAGAGTCAAAAGATGTGAAAATTTGGGAGATAAGTATGTTTCTGGATTTTCGGTTTCCTACCTTCGTTTTTGAGTTTCAAATTTAATTTCTAATGCAAACTTGTAATTGCGTGTTTTCTATGATGAAATATTCATGCTTCATCTTTTACTGCAAGTTGGATGGTTTAACTTACTATAGCAATGACTGGAGGTATTTATCTCGATCTATTTTCTGCTACAATGATTTAAGCATGATTAAAGTATAATGAAATTTCATGCTTAATTTAATTAAAGTTCTAACATATGGTATCAGAGCATGTTTTGCCTCTATAATAGGATATATGATCTAATGATTTTCTTACTTTGCTGTGATGCAATTGTGTGATAGGGAATTCCGTTGAGGTTTCAGCGTGTGTCAGGTTTTGCTATTAATGCATATCTTACTTATTTCTTTCTATTGCAACCAAATATTTAGTTCTGGAGATTCTTAACTTTTACTATGCTGTGGTGCTTATTTGTGATGTATGAACAAGTGGATTTGCGGGGTAATTTTTTTTTTGATCTTCCCTGTTGGAGATTAATGCCTCTGCCCCTGAAAGTTGAAAGCCAATGGTAGATGTTAAAAATAGATGTCGATTAGATGCTTATTTTGGATCATCTCTGATGGGGTGTTGTATATCTATGAGCCAGGGAGTTCTGAAGGCAATCAATGTCAACAAGTTGACTTCTGCTGGCTGCAAAGTGAAAATATGGATCGCAGATTGGTTTGCACAGCTGAACAACAAAATGGGTGGTGACTTGAAGAAGATTCAAACGATAGGGCATTACCTGATTGAGATATGGAAAGCTTTGGGAATGAATATTGATGGAGGTCAGGTAGAATTTCTGTGGTCTTCTGAAGAGATCAACTCCCGGGCTCATGAATACTGGCCCCTTGTAATGGACATTGCCAGGAGAAACAAGCTTCCAAGGATTGTCAGGTATATACATCCTTTTCTCATTCTTCTAATCGGAGTAAACTGCATAATTGGTCTCTTGTCAATTGGGTGTTGGCAATTTTTAGTCCCATACAAATCAATTTTCTCAAGTAAGTCCCGTAACTTTTAATATGATGCAATTTTAGTCCTAAATTAACCAAGGTTGCAGGAGTTTTGCATGTGCCGTTCAAGGGAATTTCTAGAATGATAAGAGTTATGATGATCTCAATGTAAAATACGAATATAATAGATAAATCCTCAAAGAGGCCCAGAGATAATTCTATGCCACAATTGAAGTTGCCACAAATTTTATTGATCAAAGATAATTCCCAACTCAGTGAAACTCTTGTTTAAACAGACCCCAACCCTAAGCCTAACTTAAGCCTAAGTAACAAAGGCCCACAGACTATTTATTCTAGACATAATACATAATTAAAAAGACTCTAATTAAAAGCCCAGTACTAAAATAATACTTCCTCCATCCAAATTCATTATGCCCATTTCTTTGACACGAGTTTTAATGAATATTGATTATTTTATGTATAAACTAGATAAGTTGGGGCATGATGGGATATTGTGGGGTTCATTTATAAATAAAGTGATTGCTTATGAATAAAATCATAAACAATTTGAGTAAATAAGTGATGGTTGGAGTGTGGAGATAAAGTAATGTGAATAGTATTATTTCCAAAAAGGGAATGAGCATAATGAAATTGGATGGAGGGAGTAAAAAATAATATAAGATGCATATCATGGAATTCAATGTAACCAGACTAACATTGCTTTCGTTAGTTACGTAGCATAATTAGGCCCAAAGATATTAATTTAGATTAAAGAATAAAAAAAATCTCAGAGTAATTATCATCCTAAAGCCAAAAATTGTTAATATGAGACTAAAATTGAAGCATTTTAAAAATTATGGGGAGAATTGTGATTCTAGGACTAATGGGGAGAATTGAAGCATTTTAAAAATTGTTAATATGAGATCAATTATGCAATTTACTCATTGCGCCCCGTTACTCTTACTAATGTGTCTTTTATCCTGTTTTTGTCCCTTTTTTCTCGGTTTAGATGTTGTCAAATCATGGGCCGCACAGAACAAGATGAACTTTCAGCAGCTCAAATTTTCTACCCGTGCATGCAGTGTGCTGATATATTCTTTCTTAAGGTTACCTGTTATATTTACAATACGTGTTTATATTTTTGCAACTTGGGTATATTCAGCATACATACTACATTTCCCATGCGGAAATTAGTGTTGGACATACTTTAGTCTGTATTGCTCGTGCAAGTTATATGTGTCAATTAATATAAACAATTTATTTATTCACTTCTGTATTTTCTCATCTGTTCAAACTATTAGTTAAATGCAGATTACCTTATGATGATTACATATATGATCGAGAATTAAGATATTTTATCTGAATTCTGTATAGTTTGATTATAGCATTTTATGAACCTTGGGTATTGGGTCCTATTTACATGAATATTAAAAGTTTTTATCATTTTTCCCCTGCAAATATCCGATATTCTTTCTAGACTCCATTTATAATGGGTTTGCCATAGCTTTTTGTAAACTACTTAAAAGTTCAAGCGGGAGTCTTGTGTGAGATGGTCTCATACACGAGACAGAACTTCATCTTAATATTTGGGCCATTCTTCCCTTTAAAATATAATTGGATTGAAGATCCATTAACCCATCAGTCATATGATATAGTAAATGAGACCCGTCTTATGGATGAGACCGTCTCATACGAGTTTTGTCAAAGTTCCAACAGTAGTTTATTTGTTCCTTGCTGTTAATATGGATTGCTTTAGCAGTTAGCATACTGGAGATTCCTGTTAGGTACTGTATTATGATAATTAGTCTGATGTTTGGTCCGAAGTTAATTATGGCGTTTAATCCAAACAGGCTGATATCTGTCAGCTGGGTATGGATCAACGCAAAGTGAATGTGCTGGCTAGGGAGTACTGTGATGACATCAAAAGAAAAAATAAGCCTATTATATTGTCCCATCGTAAGACATATTTATACTCTTTCTTTGGACTTAGAAATTGATACTCCTTTTGAAACTTGTGTAGTAGATGTTTCTAATAAATGTTTACATGCAGATATGCTCCCTGGTTTGCAGGAAGGGCAGGAGAAGATGTCAAAGAGTGATCCATCATCTGCCATCTACATGGAGGATGAAGAGGTATTACCTTGTTCTGATGAGGATAATGTCGAGATGCTGACTAAGTTGCCGTTTTTACTTCTTTTTATTTTGGACATAATGTATTAAAATGTCCTTAATCTATGAACTCTTGTCTCGAATATGTCCCTAAACTATTTCTTATTCTAAAAAAACCCTTTAAGCATCAAAATTTTATTTCACGAGCTCCCTCGAGACGAAAATTGACTGAATTTTTCGATTCACCTTAATGGTCCTGTTATGTAATATACATGTCAGCTTTATATAATTTTAATTATGTACAGAAGTATTTTTTGCAGGACATTTTAGACATCACCTGAAGAATTATGGTTAAAACGACTTGTACAGAACATATCGGGATATTATTAAAATTAACTTATACGGAGTATATTATTTAACATGACCATAAAGAGGAATTGAAAAATTCCGTCATTTTTCATCTCGAGGGAGCTGTGATTTAAAAATTCAGTATTTGGAGGGCTTCTTAAAACAAAAAACTGTTCAGGGACCTATTGAAATAAAAGTTGATAGTTTAGGGATCTGTCGATGCATCTTTTGAGCTGCTATTAACTGGATAACTATGAATCTTACAGGCTGAGGTGAATGTGAAGATTAAGAAAGCATTCTGTCCTCCAAAAGTGGTGGAAAAGAACCCATGCCTAGAGTACGTTAAGTACATCATATTTCCATGGTTCAATGAATTCACGATTGAACGAAAACCAGAGAATGGTGGTGACAAGTAAGTACATCTCATTTATTGTATGGTTCAGCTCAATTTATGTGGAATAACTTATATTTATTTTGTACACAAACTCATGTTCTCCTTCAGGACTTTTAAGTCTTTCGAAGATTTAGCTGGTGATTATGAAAGTGGGGAACTGCATCCTGGGGATCTGAAACCTGCTCTAGCAAAAGCTGTAAACCGGATACTTCAGGTCATATTTCATTTTCCTGATGTCCAATCTATATTTCATCAATAATATTATTATTGCTATACATAAATTAGTTAGTTAGCCTTTACACACAAATCAAGCATTTGACTCAGATTAGGCAAGGCACTTTATATCACTTGTAATCAAATGCGACACCATTTTCTGATTCACCAGCCCACTTTCTCTTCTAATAACAAATTTAAGGTTATCTGATCTTTAATTCTTGTTCTTTTTGTTTTATATTTTTCCCTAGGAAGTCATTTCTAAGGCATCACTGACTTGATACAAATTTAAGCCCACTTTCTAAAGATTCTGAATTTCTGATAAAAATGTTGAAAAATATTTGAAGCGTCCTCTGATTCCTTCACGGAATCAACGTCATGTTTGCCTGTTCCTTAATGTTTTTTTTTTAATTAGCCATTTTTAACTTTATCATTCTAAATAATTATCTTAACAATGTAAAAGTAAGGGAAAAATCTATTTTTTTGTCCTGTAAGTTATTATACCCTTTTTGTTTTTTGTCCTATTAACTTTTGCACTTTGATTTTGGTCTTGTATGTTACAATTTTTCTAATTTTTCGTCCAAAAAGCACAAAAAAGTTGATTTTTTTTTTTTAACTTTTTCGTCCTTTTTGGACATTTTTTTTTGAAAAATTGTATAACATACATGACCAAAATCAAATTGAGAAAGTTAATAGGACCAAAAACAAAAATGCTGTAACTTACAGGACAAAATAATTACACCCCTAAGTGTGCTTATGGTTAGCACAACTATCTCATCTTAATGTCTTGGTTGGATTTGTAGTAGCAGGACAGATTAGAACTTTATAGCCATAGGAGAGAAATTAACTCATGATTCTCATTGCTAAAATTGTTCTTGTTTATTTATTGACCTTGCATCTGTTGTGCAGCCGGTACGTGATCATTTCAATAACGACCCGAAGGCTAAGGATCTAGTTAAAAGGGTGAAGGTATGCACACTTGACTTCTTCCTATACTTAGAATTGAATAGAACTAATTACAATCAATCTGACTGTTGATCCATTTAGCATTTTTAACTATTTCAAATGAGTTAACTATGATGGTTGTCATATTTTGATTGCGATATTGAGATGTACTATGATTTAAACAGATTTATGGTCAATTAACTACGAAAAAAATATTATCTGCATGATACACGATGATTTTCAAAAAACAGATATTTTTCTTTCTATCGATAGAGTTTTTTCCATTGTGTAGATGCTTTTTTCAAGGAATGAAATGTTTTGCTTTTTATTGCTGGTAGTAAATAGAAACCATGCCATACTTCTGGAAACAAATTGTTAGATGATGCAAGGAAGTTGGAAGAAAGAAAATCAACTTATAATCTTTTTTTTTTCCCATTCTTCTTACTCTATGTTGCAACAGGGTGTGTTTACAAACTCTACCAACAACTTTCAGAATCACCTTTTTTTTTTTCATTTCAAATAGAGCAACTTTTGAAAGAAAGTGATTATGCCCCACTTTGTAGTGCTTGCAAACACCACCCTAAAGTGTGTTAACTTTCTATTTGCTCATGATTTAATTGTCCCCAAAAAAAGTCCTGTTTGCAAAACTTTTTACATGTTTCAAAAGTTGATGTTAGTTGTTCTTTGAAATTTCATGTGATGCTCTTTTCAGTCAAAAAGTGATTGGATAAAAATATCAATTAAATGGAGTGACATAAATGAGAATTTATGGTTTAAATTATACTCGTTGTACCATGTCCTGTTGTCCAAACGTTGAATGTCGAATTTCAGAGAAATATGAACTTTTATTTGGATTGAAGGTTATCATATACGAAATAATACACTATATTTTGGACCGATGAAGTAGAATATAAGGTATTACGGGGGATCTGAAATCTATAATAGCATCATAATTCAAACTCCATTGATCTTGCAATATGAATTATGGACTATATGATACTTCCTGTTTATTATTTATGTTGGCTCCTTATTTACGTATAATGTTTCCCTATGAATGCAGAGTTTCAAGGTTACAAGATGATGTGCAATTGAAGCAAGGCCATTATAATGATAGACATTTAGTACTCTATTGACAAAGTGAAATCCCGTCCACGAATTTCTGTCGTGCTAAATTACATTGAAGTTGGGTTTTTATTTGATGATGTCATAGTCTTGTTATTGACCTCAATCATATCAATATCTGATCTCTTATATTTGAATAGAAACGTATAATTAGTATGTATGGACATTGTTCGTGTGGGTTAAGTTGTACTCACTCATGCTCATAATAAGTTTCATAGGTATCTAGATATACATATTAAGAAAATGTAGTAATTATTAGAATTTTGAGGAATAATTTTGTAAAGGGTACCACCATCAAAACTCCAAAAAAATGTTATCACACCCCAATCATTTTTAAAATAAAAATAGATAATTAAAAATGACTAAGTAACCCTTATATAAATTAAAGAAATGACTAAGTAACCCTTATACAAATTAAAGAAGATTTTAAAAAAAAAAGTAATTAAAATCTGAAAAGTATTTTAACAGATTAATAAAATCTTAAAAAATAATTAATTTAAATAAACCAAATATTTTTCAAAAAGAAAAAAATAAATTATTCAAATAAAAAGTTCAAAAATCAATTACAAAAAAAAAAATCGTAATTTTTTTAATAAATGGTAAAAAAATAATTAATTAAAATTAAGAATTCGAATAATGATAAATAAAATCTAAAAAATTAAAAATCACCTAAATCTTAAGAATTAATTAAATTAATTATAAATATTCAAAATATAATTAATTTAATAATTTTTAAAATTTTTTAAAATTTATTTAACTTTATTTTATTTTTAAAGATTTTATTTTTTAATTTAATATTGAGTTGATTTTTCTTTATTATTTTATTTAATTTAAAAAAAAAATCGTTAATTCTTAATTTTTATCTGATTTATTTTTCAGATTTTATTTAGATTTAATTATTATATTTTTCATTTTTTTTATTTTCTTAATTTTTTATTGATTATTCCTTTTTTAAATTATTTTTAAAATTTAGCTAATTTTTTAAATATTTTCAACGTTTACATTTAATTTTATTGTATTATAGATTTTTATTTGTTAATTAAATTTTAAATTTTTTATGTTTTAAAGATTTAGTTAATTTTTATTAGTTATGAGAGTTGAAGGGTAAATAGGAAATAATTGGGGTGTTTATAGTAATAAAAATTAAATTTTAAATTTTAATAGGTTGTGTTTAACGTTTGGGTGTGTATAACATTTTATGGAGTGTTATTAGCTCAACCCTTTTGTAAACTTTTATGTATAAACTAAGGAAATCAGTTAAAACATAATGACATTTTGGTTGAAATGCACCTAATTCTGTCATGTTGTCCCTCTCCCAACATCACAAAACAAAAGCGGTCCATCATAACACAAAACAAGTATTGATATTGTTTATACTAAAAATTGCAATGACTAATAAAAATAAATGATGATAATTGCAAAATAAACTTAAATAAGCGTGCAAAATAAACGTGAGTGTGTGACAACAATGAGGGTAACTGTTGACAGTAAAGTAAATTAGAGCGAACAATTGTAGTAAAACGTAAATTGGTAAGGAATTAAAGCGCGAAACATAAATAAACGAGAACACAATGTGATGTCGAAGAAAACTCTTGAAATAAAGGAAAAAACTGCGGGGTAAGGGCATCTCCAATGGGTTAGCAAATACCCTCTTTGCCACATAAAATCTTCTCCAATGTTGTATCATTGTTGATGACAATTTGACACAATTCACCAATTCAAATGTATACTCAATTTTTTTTTTTGCCTATTTGTCATTCTATAAGTCTTTTTCCTATGCTTATATTTTATTTTCATTTTTTATATTAATTTATTTAGAATTTATTATTTTATACGTAATTGTTATTTAAATTAAGAGTGATACTTGAATGCAATTAGTTGTATCTATACAATTGGAATTAGACTTCAATGAATTGAGTCAAATATTGAGGTTAAAAGGTAAATTGAACATTAAAATTCAAATGTATTTATACACTCAATTGCAGGGAAGAATTTGCCTTAAATTAAATAATGAAATAATTTAGAATTTTATGATTAAAAATTATGGAATATTAAAAAATTGAAAGCATATATTTAATTGTAAGACAACATTAATAATTTAAATTATAAAATACAATAGAAAAAAATATATTATAAATTTAAATTACAAAATACAATAAAATAAAAACATACATACTGCGAATTTAAATTATAAAATACAATAAAAAATTAACTAAGAAAACAGAAATGGTTATGCAATTGAATTTGGTGTTTTGTTTATTGATTTTTTTTTATATTTTTATATTAAATATATCACTTTTTTTGTTTAATTAATTTAACTTAAATATAAATATTTTCCCTATATACTAATTCTGAATCTCATTATGCTAACATGACTTCTCAAAAAGCCTCAGTTTCACAATCTTTTAAATTCTGTAATTTTAATTTATTTTTTAAAATATCTTTCTCTTTCTTCCTTGCCGTTTACTTAATTTTCTCTCTCCTCTAACCTCTTTTTTTTTATTTTTATAATTTCGCGAGTCTCATACTAGTGTATTATATATTTGATGATAAATAAATATTTAATAAAATATAAATAAAATAGATAATATTAAGAATATTATAAAAAAATATTCCTATTGAATTAAAATTTAAGTTTGATGATTGAAGATGGTTTTAACTTAAATTTGATGGTATATTGATGATTTTTGTGGCAATTTGAGTTTGAGAATTAGAGATAGCTTGAAGGCCACCAAAATTCACTAGTTGATCTTAGACGTTAAATATATATATTTAGTGAGGAAAAAACCCTCACTAGTCCCTAATGCAATAACGAGGGAATTTTAAAAACAATTTTTTTAGTGCGGGCGAATAAACCCTCGCTAATTAATGAGGGTACCACTGGGCTACATAATGACCAAGATTCGCGCATTTGGGGTTCGAGCTCGCAACCTCCCAATCGCAAAGTGCCTATGTGCACTAGGCTTGCTGTTTGGGCAAAAAATTTCATTCGTTGTATCTTGATTGCAATTAAATTTATTTATTTATTTTATTTAAATTTATTTATTTATTTTTGTTTTTTAGTTTTTTTCTTTTCTTTAATTTAATTTAAATTTATTTATTTATTTTATAATTGTCAATATATATATATATATATGTTATATTTTAATTTATTTTATTTAAAATAAAAATGACAAAATAATGGGTTACAAATAATTTAATTTATTTTATTTAACATATAAATTAAATGTTTTCTTTAATATATTTAAATTCTTTTATGTTTAAATTTGTTTATTTATTTTATAATCACCAACACATATATATGTTATATTTCATTTTTATATAAAAATATAAAAAAAACAATGTTACCAATAATCTTCATTTAATTAATTTAATATCAAAATTAAATATTTTCTCCTTCGATTTAACAAAAAAAAAAAAATAATAAAAAATTCTCGAATGTGTTCAAGTTTTAATTTGTTTGTTTATTTTATAATTACCAATACATATATGTAAATTTTTAAAAGCAAGAGCACACGTAAAAATAAAATTAGTACCATTCATATTAAAATTAGTAATATTCATGTTCAAATTTGTTTGAACATTTTGATCTGCAATCTCGTTTAATTAATTTTACTTGAATGTCTCTTCATTTAATTTCTCAGTGTAGTTACACCCTATAAATAGGTGACCTAATATATGTTTTGAGTTTTGACCTTAATTTTCAGATTTTAGATGTTAAGAATCCTATCTTGCTCTTTCCTACGAAAATAGTTTGTTTTCTAGTCACATATACTCTCGTGTCATCAATTTTTACAATACAACTATAATATATATATTTATGTATATATATAAATATAAGTTAATAAAATTGTATCATTGTACAAACAATGTACATCAGTTAATTAAAATTAAAACTTTCACATTTGAAATAACATATATTCATTTGATTTTTTAATTTTTTTAAAAATTATTTAAGTATACATTATAAATATTTATTTAAAATAAAATTATATTTTCACATTTTAATTATAATTAATACTAATATATATATATATATGTATATATATTAATTTGTACATTTTATAATAGTAATATATATATGTGCATACACTCATTCGAAATAAATTAAAATAATTGTTAAGAGTGTTGTTTTGCCCTTTGGCAACGTTGCTAAATAATCAGGGATTAGAAGTCCTCACTTTTTGTCCTCACTATTTCGACTGTTTTTTGTAGTGTAACGATGACGATAAGTATTGAAAACACGAGTAAAACAATAAAAAAATTACAAGGGTCTCGAATGACTATATTTCAGTGGAAATTGGAAAAGTAAGAAGAGTGTGTGTTGGCCATATTTATAGAGGAAAATTGTGTGTTGGCCATTGCTTTATCCGCTAGCTGCATGACTTGAAATAAATTCTGTTACTCGCGACATGTCTTTCTCAACCCATGACTACATGACTATGAAGTCAATAACTCCCTTTGATTGAATGTATGTTATGGTTTAGTAAACAAAAATAGTTAACAGGAGAATAAAAATATTTCAATATAATATTAATTTCTCAAATAATAGATTGTTTTGAAAAAAATAGTTCCACCTAAATTTTAATTCCAAAGTATTAATTAGATTGAGTTTTCTTGGCATTATTGTCATTCCTTTACCTCACAATACGCTTTGTTGCAGCCTTAACAATCTCCACATACCGCCCAAATTCCTTGTTCCTGTCTCTAATATGGGCTGGATCGAATGATTTTTTTCCAAATTGATGCTTGCAGCTCTTCAATTCCTTCGCAACATCGTCCACGCGTTGGTTAATTCTCTGACAATCATTAGAATCCAAGTTTCCCTTCGCGATTTCCAACTTATGGTTAGCGTTGTTGTAATTTTTCGAGCACACTCTGTACTTTTCCTTCAATGAATCGTCTTCGGAATCATTGTGAAGCTGGTTAAGTTTATCATTGATTTCATGAGATTTTTCTATGGCCAGGTCGATTACGACACTTGCGACGTTCCGACTATCCGTGTTAGTGAACTTGTTTATCTCGAGTTTGATGATTTTCCAACACTGCTTTGACTTTTTGGTATCTGAGCAAAGATCTCTCAGATAATGTGTGATTTCCGAATCATTTCCTCCGTCATTTCTTGAGTCTGAATCTTCTCCATCGTCAGTTTCAGGATCTGAATAATCTCCCCAGTCACTTTCGTATTCTGAAATATCTCTATGACCAATTGAAATGGGAATTGCAGTTGAGAGAATGAGAACAATTAGAAGCATCCTTTGCAAAGAATAAACCATTTTTGCTCCTTTTGGTAGTAATATTCTAATGTTAGTTGAAATTGTTTCTGCTGTAGTTGAGTGTTACCTCAAATGACTTGTTTATATAGTGGCATTGGTTATTACTCTTGTTGGTTAATACTTGTTTTTATTACTTTCAGTTACCCTTTCGTAGGGTTATTAAGTGTAGTTATAAGAATAATAAATTAGAGGCAAAGTGGGTGTTTCAATTTTTGTTTTGATTCATATTAATTTTCACCGTTATTTGAGAAAAATGATACTCCTACAATTTACAATTTTATCAACTGTATATGTGGCAACTAATGCAGTTTGCATAATATGTGATACCAAAAATTTGAAATGCATATAAGTTAGATATTTATTGACAATATTGCTTTAGCATTTCATGATGATGCTTATATGATAAGTACCAACCCTCAAGATTTATAGTACAATGTATAAAAAACACTAATTTCCCAGGAACCATTAAATTATTTAGAAATGAAAAATTAGAAATGTTGATTCGATTAAATAATTTTTTTTTGATGCCACGGTATTCGATCCAAGGACAGACTAATTCGAGGGGACCGATTCGACTAAATAATTAAATCAATAGTAACACAATAAAACTCTAGAATTTGATGGAAAAATAGACCAATGTTAATTTTTTTTACTATTGGACCATGAACACCTTACTCCAATGTAATGTGTTTTACATGTTTTATTCACGTAAAATTTATTTTGGATGGAATTGTTTTACAATATCCCAGCATTTTCTAAATTTTTCTTACACCTTATTATGTTGTTTTTGCATTAGATTACCCCAGTTCAATATAATATATATAACCGGTAAATACCAAATGGTTAAAAATAATACTCATACCGTCAGCCTATAAATTTTTTGTCAAGTAATTTCAGTCGATTAGACGTCTCCAACCAAGTAGAATACTTGAATATATAAGAAATAACAAGCTAAGATAATAATTCAAAAAGTAAGCAAAGAGACAAACAACACACAAGAATTTAAGTGGTTCGATCAATGTGATCTACATCCACTGGACCAGACGAGTACTTCTTTGATTGATAAAAAATGTTTACACACTCATTCACTCGGAATAGGATATTTCCTCACTTCACTCGTGAACTCACACAACTAAAAGATTACAAAACGTACTACAATTCCATCCAACCTTTACAATGTACACATACAAGAGTTTATAAAGACCAAAGGTAGTTGCTGCTGTTAGGAACTGTTTTGAGTAGTTATCAACCGTTTGCAACCGCTTGAAACAACCCATGTGCTCTGTTATTGCCCAACTGAAATGGTAGTTATGCCCTCAAGTTGTTGTAACTGTAATACATCTAGTTAAACTAACTAACTTCCATATCAGAAGACTTGTCCATAAAGATCAGAACACTACTTAGTGTGCTGATACTCAACTCTTCTGTTCTTGTGATCAAAAGCTGACTCTGCTGATAGACTCCATACTGTGCTGATAGTATTGTGCTGACCAAGTATTGTGCTGACCAAGTACTGTGCTGACCAAGTACTGTGCTAATATACCCTGCTGCAGTACTGTGCTGATATACTTTGCTGAAGTACTGTGCTGATATACTCTGCTGATCCAGTACTGTGCGGACCCAGTACTGTGCTGAACTCTAAGCATCACCTCCTCAGCTTATTGAAAACCTTCAACTCATCTGATTTCGGCCTAAGTCATCTTACCTGATCCTATCAGCTCATTACTTACTGAGCTGACTATGAGATTATGAGATAACACTCACATTTTTCATTTTGTCATTTTGGTCCGTCCGTCTATGATTAAGATTCTCATAACTTTTTTTTGCAAATATATTTTAATTTTTTTTTATTCTTAAACTTCACTTATATCTTACTTTTTCCCTCTCTCTCAATATTTAATCACTTTTCTTAATCTATGAGCCCAAGTAGTGGAAAACTTATAGGCGGAAAGAGAGTGTATTAGTAATGCTTATTTATATGTTACCACTTATGACTTACAAAACTTTTATATAACTATTTTGTATGGATCAAGATTTCAACATTCAGATTTAACTCTGAATTTGTTAGTATCATGAGCTTTCAAGTCACACTTGAAATTTGTTCTGACCATAGTTATTGTACTTAAAGTATACGGTGATATTAATTACACTGCAAACAATATTTGTTCTTTTTCACCAACATTCAATCTCAAATAATTGAGGTAGGCTATATGAACTAATTAATTATTCGATAATTGGTCCATGACATGGTGATGTTACGAAATTTTACCCTGGGTGTCACAAGCCTACTCCAACTTTGATAGGGAGAGATACCATCGTGGACGCGCGAGTTTGTAAATACTAGTTTGTATGGACAAAAATTCAATTAATCAGAAAATGAATTGGGTGCGATTTATGATGAGATTATAGGTAGATAACTAATCCACTTGCTAAGGAGGCTTTGGGATAACTTAATGAGATCAAGAGGCTTAGAACGAATTAAATGTATACTTTTATTCCAGCCTGGTTTTGCATTTAAGATTTAGATAAATTTCGTACTCTTCAATATTCTTATTTATTTGGACGTGGTTGACTGATGTTACTCAACTAGTTGATGAAGGATAAAAACTCATGTTTATAGGATCATATATGCATATATATTAATAAATAGTATTTACATCCGCACGCGTAATTTGTCAGTTTGAATTTAATATAGTGACGACTAAGGGTTTGGATTTTTTGTAGGTGTTATTTATAGATTTGAAAAATCGTGTTAAACATGAGTATAACCCAATGCATTTTTTGTGTTATTAACATTCTTGATCTGTTAAAATTTTCAAGTAATGGAACTATGAATATGTTCACACTAAGTTTCCTCTACACTGATCACTAGGTTACAAAAATAAAAGAGTTTATTTTTCAACCGTTGGAAATAACTTGTGGTGATAGTAGACGGTGGCTACTATCGCTCTAAGGTAAAGGGAAGCTGTAACGCCCCGAATCTGGAGTGCAGCTCTTGAGGCTTAAACACTCTAAACTCGGGTCGCTACTTAGTGACCGGAAAATCAAACCTAAAAATTTCTTTTAAAATATAATAACATAAGTGAATCAACAAGAGTTTTGCAGCGGAAAAAATTTAAAGATAGTCATAAGTTGCAATAGAAGCAAGGTGGACCCATTTATTTTAAAATTTTAGAACGTGATAAGTAGTATTTGGTTTGAAGATACCTTACATAATGATCATCGAGTTACTTTAGAAATGTTTGTCACTCGACATAATAATAAAGATCGTCTTTCATAACACATTTCATTTATCATCATGAGTCTGAAATAGATGTAATATTATAGCATTTTAATATGGGGAAACTCCGTGTCATCCCTGCTGCAACGCCGGACCCTCTCGATCATAACCTGAAAATATTTAGTTTTGAGGTGTGAGCTAAAAATCTCAGTGGATATCTTTGTACGCTGCTATACAGAATGATAGTATGCCGAAATAATTATTATTAGTATTTTATCGTAAATAATTCTTATTCATATTGCATTCACATTCATATCATTGATAATAATTCTCATCATTTCCTTCATCATAGTCGGATGACACTGATAACGACTTATCACGTGCTATCCCCATAATTCCTTTACATCATAAGAGTATTCTCATCTCCTTTATCATAGTGGGACCACACTGGCAACAACTTACCACGTGCAATCCCCATCATCTCCTTTGACTACAAAAGTCTGTTGACTACAAAAGTCTGTTATCATTGTGGGACCACACTAGCAACGACTTACCACGTGCAATCGCCATAAACACTTCCCACCTCCTTCGTGAAATCGAAAGTCATATATCACATATCATAATATCATAAAATAAGTATATCATAATTTATTCTTGTATTCTTAGCAATATGTTGATGTTTGTTTAGTTTAGTTCAGAATACACCAACAGTCCATATAAAATTACAGCAATACAGTAATGACACCCACCTCTTTAACTTTTAAGAAAAGCTACAAACTTCTTGAATAATTTTAGCAAGCGTAACACAGGGACTGTCCGAGCTCCGGTTAGGCCGCACTTCGCCTAACACGTTTTCTTGGATATTTATTTATTATCAGAAATCTCGATTCTTAAATTTACTTAACAATTTATCTTCATGAAAATCTTTAATCACATGGCAAGTAATATTGGAATAATAAGTTTAATCAAATACATTTTAACATATATCAATTGGTGTGTTTTAACAAATAACAACAAATTATGGAACAACTCATTAATAATTTAAACACATACTTCACTTCACAATTTAAGAAGAAGCAACATATATAATAAGATTATCAAACACTAAGCTTTAACTTCAATCATTCAAAAGCTTCATTTTTATCAATTTCGATCCTAGCCGCTTACAAAAATATTGCAACTATTGCAAACATCTTAACATGCATTAGAATGTCAAAACAATTATGTTTAAACGAATGTAAATTAAAATAAGGTGTTATTTTGAAAATTTCAGATATGGTCCTTGCCAAATAGTTACAAGGCATAGAATAACTGAATTTTCTCCTATATTCGTGAATTAATTCTTGTAAAATGGATAACCAAAATAACATTTTTCTTCGAGGTAATTATACTAAATTATGTCAAATTAATTGAAAATAAAAGGGTTTGTGAAAAACGAGTCTCGAAGTGGAGTAAAAATAACTACGAAGTATTGAACCTGAAACGAAATGCTCTGTTTTCCCAATTTTCTTGTTCACTGCCCCCTTTTAAAAATTGAATAACTCTCAATATACTCAATCAATTGGTGTCGGTTTTTACATTCAAAGTCCCTAACATATGTAGATCACACCCTATTTGGATTTGAGTCAAAATAATATTTTTATCAAAAGATATGGACTCCCAAAGTCACTGCATTCAATACAAAATTGCAGCTTGTATAGTAAACTTCCAAAAATCATTTTGTACACTTAAACCACGTTATCAACCAATAAAACACACCCAACATATAACATGCTTATTATAAAATATATATATCACAAGTTCCACAAGATTCGTATACGAAAAATCATAAATGGAAATCGAAATTTACGCAAATAGCACATAATGGGTTGTGTGTTAAAATCTGTGTAGTTTTCTCGATTTAGGCTGTGATATTGATTCGAAATTGTGTGGGAGCCTGGGAGATTGATAAAGGATGAATTTGGTTCAAGTTCTTCATGATTGTTGCAAGATTTTTGAAGAAATAGTTATCAAATACGACCTTGAAATAAAAGCAGCAGCAAAGAAGAGAAAGGAAGTGGTGTTCTTCACTTCTTTTGAATCATATGGACTGTTCTTCGACGAAAAAATTGAAATCATCTCGGATGTGTTTCCGGCTGTCGAAGGCTGCTATAGAGGTGGAAGAAAGTGATGTAGATGGTCGAGGGGTTTTTCTTTGAATTGAAATTTTGCTTTGAAGAATGGAAGAAACAAAGGGATATGAGATGGTGATGTTTTGCGATTTCATCTCTGCAATTATGAAGGTATAAATAGCAGATGAAATTGTTTGTCTTCAACCCCAAGAGCCAAGTTGTCAGATTGAAATTTGGCTGAGAGATGCCCACGTCTCCCCTATGGCTGTAGATTAGGATATTTACTAGCCAACTTGCATCTAATAATGGGTTGTCAAAATATAATGGGTTAATTGCAAAAAAAATCACGACTTTTATAATATTTATCAATTACAACATATTCTTTTTTTCTTTGCAATTCGATACACCACCTTTTTAAGTTTTGCAATTTGATGCATGTGTTTACTTTTCGACAACACATGAATGATATATATACCAAAGCCGAATTAAGGTTCTACACAAATGCCAACGTAAATGTCCTGATTGATTGTTGGGAATAAAATGAGACATGTTTTGATTAAATACCAAAACCCCCTGAGACATGCCTAAATCATGATTAAGTATGTTCTAAGAAATGATAGAACATATAGTATAAAGGCTAGATGAGGAGCTAATATGTTAGGTAGCTCTTAGATGATTAGATGCACATTTTGAGGGGGAACACATGCTTTGAAGTCCATCAAGATCAAGTCCCCTCAAGGCTCAAATTTTGGATACAACACTAAGTCTTTTGAAGACAAACCATGCTGATCAGGAGAGTTGTCCAGAAGAGATGTCTCAGCACAATTAAACCAGATCAAGTTCCCTGAAAGCCTGCAGTCAACTATGCTGAAGAGTTTGAGACAATCATTCCCTAAAGATCTTCAAAGAAACAAGCTAAGATCATCTTCAAGAGAAATAAAAGGGAAAGAGCCAAGTCATCTGAAGAAGAGCAAGACAATCTTGCTGATAAGCAAGATTGCTGATAGTGATAAGGAGAGTTGTCCAAATGATGAGGAATGTTGTCCTATCATTGGAACAACCTTCAGAAGTCATGTCCATGTCCTAACAAGAGCATCTTAAAGTCAGACATTGGAAAGAGTGCTGCAGAATGAAGACAAAGTCTTAACAACCGTTTATTTCCCAAATGAGGACATATCACTATCAAGATTCTGTCTTCAAAGTTGAAGAACTAAAAGAAGACATTTATGGACATTGGAGGCTGCCTCTCCAATGGGCAAACCCTTCATTTGTCTATAAATACAGAAGTGTGAAGACCATTTGAAGCACCTCAACCAAAAACAATTAACAAGATATCCAACTATCTTATAAGCTAGAGTGCTTTCAAAGCTTTCAAAGACTATCTTAGTCTTCAAACACTTCATCTAAGCTGTACTACATTGTATATCCATACACAAGCTTAGAGAGATATCCTATCCTTATACACTGATCTTCATTGTAAAGGATATCTCATTAGTTGGAACCTTACTTCAATCCTCATATCTTTCAAGAGTGAAAGTGAGAAGATTGTAGTAGTAGAAGTGGTAGGAGCTGACTGTTGAGAGAAGAACAGTTCAGTTCTGAGTTGAGAAGAGGGTACTAGGACTCTAGACATCCTAGGGATCAATTCACCAAGAGTGGTGTTATTGATCAAGTGCACCTTGGCACTATAAAACAAGTTAATTCCAAGAGTGAAGGAATTATCCTGTTAAATCAGGGAAAGTGGATGTAGGAGCTTGAGTCTCTGAACCACTATAAACTCTTGTGTTGATTTACATTTCAAGCATTTTCATACTTCAACACTGCACACAAAACTGACCTTTCAAAGGATAAACATTTAAAGACTGTGCAAAACTGATTTGGACAAGTTCCCTGAAACTGGACTGAATAGACTAAGTGATTTCAGAATCTAAAGGAGTCTAAACTAAAAGGGCCAACCACTATTCCGCACATATAACTCTCCTAGATAGTTATTCAACTAAGTACTCAATAGTACTTAGTAGTCTGATTATCTTAGAAGAGTTAAATCATCTTCAGCAGAGTTGTCCAAGACAACCTTGCTGAGCTCTGGTTTGATCAAGTTAGAAAAGAATTTGAATACAAGTGTATTCCCCCCCCCATACACTTGTTATATACTCCTTTAAGGACCAACATTGATCAATAAAATATTTTTTATATATTTTTATTTATTTATTTGTATTTAAAAACATTTATAAATAAAAAAAAAAATATAAAAAACATCACATTATTTTTGTGGACTATGATTTGGAGGACGCGATCTTATACTTTTGAGTTTTTTTTTTTGGAGGGGGTGATAATACTTAAATTGGTTTATAATTTATTTTTAAAAATATTTAGTATTGTTTTTAGTTTTAAAATGATTTTTTTATTATTCTTTTTAGTTAAAAATGTTTTTAAATATATTTATCATTCGTGACATTTATGTGGCACCTCGACAGCTCTGATGATCAAATTATGATATAATTGTTGCTAGAAAATTGACATATACATTGAATTGCAAAAATTAAAAAGGTGGTGTATCAAATTGCAAAGAAAAAAAAGATATGTTGTAATTGATAAAAACTGTAAAGGTGGTGATTTTTTTTGCAATTAACCCAAATATAATCTAACATAAATGCCCAAAATTTATACTACCTTTTATTTATCACAGCCTTGTCCAATAATTAATATGAATGGGCTGCTATTTAATTTTCTTTTGGTTTTAATAAAACAATTCATTAATTTAAATAAAAGAAGTGGACGATTACCGCACATCAATTTAATTTAAATATTGGATCAATGAGTTAATAGTAGAAAATAAAATCAGACAAATTTATATCACATTGTCACAAAAAGGTTTAATCATCAAGCAAATGTAATTTTCATGATTATAAATCTTTAACTTATCAAACATTATATCTATCATGCGTAAGAAAGTAAATGAATCAGGCTTGATAAAATAATTTGTATGGTTATTAATTAGACTTCTTTCATTTTCGACACTTATTAAATATTTATCAAACCTTATACTTTATTTATTTCTTTATTATGTGCTAGGAGTGCTCCCGAATTAGAATGCTCGACCGTCTTCCTGAAAATCAAGTCTTTTGAAAACAAATAACACTGTTAATATAATTGGAAAAACTCTTAAATTATTTATTCTTTTATTTCATATAAATTTTGGGACGGGGTGTTACATCCCTACCCCCTTAAAAGAATTTCGTCCCCAAAATTTCGCTTACTCATTCTTCATGTCTCTTATTGAATATTGACTACGAAAGTCTAGTTGAAAAGGTAATCACACTTTTTTCTAATATTCTATACTTCAAATCCCATAACAATATAAGTTGTATTAACCAATATAGATATGTTCTTTAGTAAAATTTATTAGATCCATCTTATCCTATGTAAATATATGTAGATATATTTATATTGTTCACCTCTCAAATTATTCAAAATTCTCATATTAAACATGCTTATTTAATATTTATATTTTAACACTTTAGTTTTCAAGCTTCTTCTAAAGTTATCGAATATAAAAGTCTTGAAAGCTTCAATACGAAATAATATGGCCTCAGTGGGGGCAACAGATGCAACGCAGTGCCGAAACTTTCCCCTGACCTTGGGGGATCGTGCCCATCGGTGGTTCACAACCTTGGGAGCAGGATCCGTCAACTTGTTCATCGATCTGGGGCAACATTTCCTAACCTATTATGGTTCGATTGTTGCTCGCCCAGCCTCCAAGCAACGTTTGGCAAACGTCCGCCAGACCCTGACCTAATCAAGGAAAGACTTCATCGAACATTTTGATAGATTAGTCATCGATGGAGAGGCAGTGAACGATGAGACCAAACTGATCTCCGCAGTTTCTGGTCTGAGAATAGGCTCTTGCCTATGGGAAGCAATGCATACACTTTTCGCGGAGTCTTATGCTGATTTCTGTAATCGGGCCGGGAACATCATCCAGATGGAGGAGATCATGGATGCCGCAAAGGCAAACGAGCAGCCTGAGGCGGTCAAGAAGGTGTGTCCACCTAAGAAAAATTTTACAATTGGGAAGCCGTCCCAGCCAAAAAATGCAGTAAATCAAGGGAATAATGCCAGGCCGGCAAATTTCAAGCCATTTGAGGAGGCGCCGGAGATCACGTAGTTGAGAGAGACACTCACCATTGACCCTAGATCCATTTTCAATGCGATCAAATGGAAGAATATGCTCCCCCCGGCAAGGGCGATGCATACGAACGAGAATAATTTGAATCCAGATAAATTTTGCGATTATCACAACTCTATCGACCACCGGACGAATGGGTCCCGTGATTTGATGAAAAATCTATACAAGCTGTACGTGGAGGGCAAGCTCGCCCAATACATCAAGCCCAAAGAAGGCAATGACGACCAACGGGGCAAGAAGCATCGCGACGACGATGAGGACGATAAAGATTTGCGTCAGCAGATCAACCGCTAGAAACTGATGCCCCAAATGCCGAATGGTCCCCCTGGCGACATCGACTTTGCGGGCGACCACTACAATGTTATAGAAGGCCCCCTAGGGGGAACTCAATTTGGAACGACTCTGTCTGTTCGCCGATAGCAGAGCGAGATGCGAGCACTGAATAATGTGCACCAGGTGTGCGTCGCTGCGGCTAGGGGTGTAAACGAGCCGAGTCGAGCCGAGCAGTGCTGAGCTCGAAACTCGACTCGATTGTTATACTCGAAGCTCGAAACTCGACTCGACTCGGTCGAGTCTAAAATTTTGAAGATCGAGCTCGACTCGATAAGAAACTCGATAAACTCGAGCTCGGTTCGACTCGACTCGATTACCTATATAATTTTCAAAATTAATTTTAAAACATATTTTTTTCTAAAATAAACTCGAGTTCGACTCGGCTCGACTCGACTCGATTACTCGTATATAAATAAAAATTTTATATTAATGGCAAAATAGTAAATATTGTTCAAGCTCGATTAGGCTCGCGAGCCTTTCGAGCCGAGTATCTATGAGCTCGAACTCGGTAGCTACTCGAGTAGCTCGAAACTCGACTCGACTCGACTCGATTAACTTCGAGTCGATTTTGATCTTTTTTCGAGTCGAGTACAAGTAGCTCGCGAGTAGGCTCGACCCACTTACACCCCTAGTTGCGACTGCACATAAGCCCATCTCTCACCAAGTCCTTTTCACCGACGATGACCTTAATGGAGTGATACAGCCAAACAACGATGCTTTGGTTGTCACCGTGAAGATCATGGGAACCATCGTCCACCGCATGATGGTCGATACAGGGGCATACACCAACATCCTGTTCAAGCACACTCTGGATGCTCTCAGCGGATACGAAGCATACATCGAGCCGTGCAACGACATCATCGTGGGTTTCGGTGATACCCGCTCCATCCCCATCAGAAAGATAAGGCTATCAGTCGAACTAACATCAACCAATGATCCGGAAATGCACCTCACTCGACAACTCGACTTCATGGTCGTCGACATGCCATCATCCTACAATGCTTTCCTCGGCCGACCTTTCTTTGCTGAATTTAAGGCGGCCACGTCTACTTTTTATTACTGTGTAAAGGTTCCAACCCCGAACGGAGTTATAACCCTGAAGGGCGACCAGACGTGGGCGATGGAGTGTCTCGTCCGTATTGCTAAGCGTCATTCTAAGAATTCTCCCGCTGAGGGAAAGTATATCGAGTGTCATAAAGAAAAAATACAAATGAACTACTTGGAGGGTTTTCCCAACAAGTACCAAAGAAGAGAGATAGGGGAGTCAAGTCAGCAAATTGACGACCAACAAATAGAGTTGGACGAGCATACCCCAATAGATCTAGACGAGCACGTTCAAGCTGAAGTGGACGACCAACTCCCTGAGGCGATCATTGACCAGGTTCCAGATTTGGATCGAGGACCCTAGGCTAGGCTTCGAGCCAGAAATTGGGATCGAGGACCCTCGCTGGAAAGAACCCAAACAACGGGCAATTCCAGTGGAGGACCTTGAAACCATCCATCTAGATTAAGCTCGTTCGGACCTGAAAGTTTTTATAGGTTCAAACTTGCCAGAACCACTGCGCTCAGGAATGATCACTTTTTTGAAAGAGAATATCAGAGCGTTCACATGGTCGCACAAAGACATGGTGGGAATCAACATGAATCATGCCTGCCATAAATTGAATATTGATCCCACGAGGAGACTTATCAAGCAAAAACAAAGAAATTTTGGGCATGATAAATATGCGGCTATGGCGGTCGAAGTTACAAAGTTAATCGATAATAAATTGATCGAGAAAACAGGAACTGATCCCCAGTGGGTGGCAAATCCCGTGCTTGTCCGAAAAATGAACGGATCGTGGAGACTGTGTAGAGACTTCACAAATCTAAACGATGCCTGTCCCAAGGACCATTTTCCAATGCCCCACATCGATTATCTAGTGGATAGTACAGCGGGGCATGAGATGCTAACTTTCATGGATATTTTCGCCGGATATCATCAGATCGCGATGCATCCCGACGATTAGAGACATACAACTTTCATGACGGCGACAAACATGTACAGCTGGAAACGAATGCCCTTCGGTTTGAAAAACGCAGGGGCAACATACCAAAGACTAGTAAAAAAAATGTTTGACCAACACATTGGCGAGATGGTGGAAGTCTATGTCGACGACATTGTCGTCAAAAGCTTGCAGAAAGAAGATCACCTCTGTCACCTCACCATGACGTTCGATATCTTGAAAGAGTATAATATGAAGTTAAATCCCAAGAAATGCAGTTTTGGAGTCAGCTCCGGGAAGTTTCTGGGGCATATGGTTAGCCAGAACGACATCGAGGCGAATCCCACAAAAATTCAAGCAATAATCGATATGCAAAGCCCAAGGAATGTGAAAGAAGTACAGAGATTGACAGGTTGCCTAGCATCGCTGAACAGATTTGTGGCACGAACGGGCGACCGCTGCAAACCCTTTTTCAACGCTTTGAAAAAGGAAAGATTTGAATGGACCGATGAATGCGAGAAAGCTTTCGAGAAGCTGAAGGAGTATCTATCAGATCCGAAGGTCCTATCTAAGCCAGTCCCGGGCGAAATTTTGTACCTCTACTTGGCGGCCACTGAGTGTGTGATCAGCTCAGTGCTCGTCCGAGCAGAGGGGAGCACACATCGGCCAATTTACTATGTGAGTCAGTCATTGAGGGACGCCGAGATGAGATACACCCCAATGGAAAAATTGGTTTACGCTTTGCCATGAGCGTGAGAAAGCTAAGGCAATACCTATTCGACCACGAGGTGGTGGTACTTACGATGTTTCCACTACGACAAGCATTACATCGGTCGGATACCACTGGAAGACTGTTGAAATGCTCAGTAGAGATCGGATAATTCGGGCTCACCTACGCACCAAGAACGGCGATCAAAGGGCAAGTCCTAGCAGAATTCATCGTGGAGCTCACTTTTCCAGAGAAAATTGACAAGGAAATCGAACTTCCTTGGACACTGTTCATCGACGGCTCATCGACGAGCACCAAAGCAGGGGCAGGGATAGTCCTCACCAGCCCGGCCGGACAAACTTTTGCTTCGGCGATCGAACTTGAGTACCGGGCAACCAACAACGAGGCCGAGTAAGAGGCGCTGGTCGCTGGAATCAAGATGGCAATGGCCGTGGGCGCCAGAAAACTGAATTTTTTTCACACTCTCAGCTAGTGGTGTGCCAGATAACAGGCGAGTACGAGGCTCGCGACGACCAGATGTTAAAATACCAAGAATTAGTGAAAGGATTACTCGAGCAATTCGATCAAATCCACATCGAGCAAATCCCTAGGGAGCAGAATATGCAAGCAGACGCTTTAGCTCGACTGGCCGAGGCGATATTTTCAGAAGCTACAATCACAAAACTCTCTTCCCCATCCGTGAATAGAAATCAAATATTGCAAACAGAAGCGACCAGCAACGAGAAATGGATGGCGCCGATCATCAAGTACATCAAGACCAGATCAAGGCGACCAGACTACAACTCCGGTCGGCCAGATACACCGTCATCGACGATCAACTGTATAAACGAGGTTTTCAATGCCTTTATTGAAATGCTTAGGAAAGGAAGCAGCAGAAGTCGGAATGCATGAAATCCACGATGGAGTATGTGGAAATCACACAGGGGGGCAAGCACTCGCTTTAAAAATCATGAGGCAAGACTACTTTTGGCCTACTTTGAAGAAGGATGCAATTCATTACGCACAAACGTGCAAGAGATGCCAAACTTTTGCTCCCGCTATACACTCACCACCAGATGAGCTCATCTTCGTTTACAGCTCTTGGCCCTTCGCGAAGTGGGGCATCGATATCATCGGACCTTTCCCGCCAGGCGTCGGGGGAGTAACTTTCGTAGTCGTAGCAGTCGACTATTTCACCAAATGGACGGAGGCGAAGGCATTGAAGACCATTACAACGGCTCAAATGAAGAACTTCATTTGGAAAAGCATTATCTGCAGATTCGGCCTACCACGAGCAATCGTGACGGACAACGGACGCCAGTTCACCAGTCAAGACATGCTAGAATTCTGCTCAAAGTGGAACATCAAGAAACTTTTTTCAACACCCTATCATCCACAATCAAATGGTCAGGTAGAAGCTATCAACAAAATCATCAAGCACACCTTGAAGGCAAAGTTGGATGGATTGAAGGGCAAATGGGTGGACGAGCTGCACATGGTATTGTGGGCATATCGGACGACCACAAGAAATTCCACGGGCGAAAATCCTTTCGCACTCGCGTTCGGGACAGAAGCTGTCATACCAGCGCTGGCACAAGTTGCCACTTTTCGAGTAGGAAATTTTGACGAGCAGCTAAACAACGATGCACAACTCTCAGATTTGGATTTCCTAGAAGAACGAAGACTAACAGCATACGAAAGAAACATAGTCTACAAGCAAAGATCGGAGCGTTATTACAACACCAAATTGCGAGCTCGACAATTTACCATTGGCCAACTCGTACTTCGCCGGGCGACGGAACAATCAATAGGCATACTTGGCCCGACTTGGGAGGGCCCGTATCGCATAACGCGCACGTACTCAAATGGATCGTACGAGATAGAAGATCTTGATGGCAAGCCGAGCTAGTACCCTTGGAACGCGGTCAAATTGAAGAAATATTATCAGTAAGTTTTATCTTCGTACATTTGTATAGTTTGTATTTAGAATCGTTTCATTACATGCCAGTTTTAAGTTTCGTCAAGTGTTAGCATAAATTTTAGATTTTTAGATCAGGGCTCTGCGAAGCCAATTCCAATCGAGCACAAATCGAAAGGTTGAAGCTCAGAAAACATACGGACGTAAACCGAAAGGTAGAGGTCCGGAAACGAGCACAAATCGAAAGGTTGAAACTCGGAAAACATACAGACGTAAACCGAAAGGTAGAGGTCTAGGAAACGAGCACAAACCGAAAGGTTGAAACTCGGAAAACATACAGACGTAAACCGAAAGGTAGAGGTCTTGGAAACGAGCACAAACCGAAAGGTTGAAACTCGGAAAACATACAGACGTAAACCGAAAGGTAGAGGTCCGGAAACGAGCACAAACCAAAGTTTGAACTCGAAAAACATACGGATATAAACCGAAAGGTAGAAATCCGGAGACAAGTATTCATTGAAGGATAGACTTGCAAAAATAATCAGTCACAAAATTAAAAGAAAATGCCGAAGACGAGCATTAGCAAATAAACGAACACACATCATAAGCAAAAAAATTCACATTTATATAAAGGCCTTATAGGCCAAATGATTACAAAAGAGGCCTTATCGGCCGAGCAATTACCAAAAAAAAAAAAATGGGGCCCAAATGACCAAATATTAGCTCAAGGGGGATTCCCTTCAAAAGGAGCGTCCGCATTTCCGACAGGAGCACTCTCCTCGCCCCCGGAAACGGTAACCTCCTCGCCAGAACCAGCAACCTCCCCCTCGTCAGTTCGAGCAACTTCCCCTCCGGCCGTCTGGTCGTCAAGTTGGGGCGGGCTCTCAAACATAACTTTCTTCGCCAAAAGGCGAGGAAACATGAGACCCATGCTCACCAGGCCGAGCAGGGGAAGGACGGTGCCCTCTTTTGGACCCTCTTCAAGGATATGATCCTCGATGAATTCGGCGAATACGTACACACCTATTTCCGGATGAGTCTCTCTCAAACGACGGATGAGCTCGTGTGCAGTGAAGGCAGCCGAGTAACAAGCTCCAAATTCAGCCAGGAAAGTCTTGTCATCTCGATCTTTTTGCACAGCTGAGAGCTCATGCACAATTTGAGCCAGTTCGTCCTCAGCCGATTTCAGACGTTCTTGAAAAGTGCTCGTCAGCCTGCGAGCATCTTTAAGGGCATTGGAGGCCTCAACCTTCTCGTCCTCGGCAGTTTTTAACTGAGTACGAAGATCTTCGATCATCTTGTCATCAACCTTCTTTTGTTTCAAGGCAACTCCAAGTTTCGCCTCCAATCCAGCCCCTTCTTCTCGGTGTCGCTGGAAGCCTTCATCAGTTGGGCGATCACTATCTCTTTCTCCTCGTTACCCTTCCTCAACTCATAAATTTGGAGGACAAGTCATATAGCTCGAGCGGCTAAGGTTTATAGCAATTTGACGAGTGTTCTCGGCAGCATTTTGACAATCAACCTCCTCGATGAAAGGTTTGGTCAGCGATCGGCGCAAATTCTTCATCGCACGGATCGCAAGTGCGTCCAAAGAGTCGCCATCAGACGGATCTCGCGACCGAAAGAAGTTGAGGAGGTCATCGCTGCAAGGAGCAGTCTCAGGATGCTCGGCCAGCCTGAGAAGAAAAACGACCACTCAGTAAATATTTAGAAGAAATTGGAAGGCATTTCAAAGAAAACTCACTTGGCGACCCGTTCGGGGCTCCAGCCGAGTAGGGTGATGTCTTCATGAGCCCTCTGACCGGCCGAGGAGGTCTCTACAACCTCCTGCGTTTGTCTTATTTTATGAGAAGGAGATGGTTACTTTGGAGGCGGCGAGGATCTCCTCGGCGGAGATCTTCTCGGAGGAGAAGGTCTCCGATCGGCGGCCGTGGTGCTTTTCTTTGTGGTCGCCGCACTTTTCTTAGGCGGAGGCGCCGTCGTCTTGGTCCTCTCTTTCCTTTTGCGATTAGCACCCTCAATGGCATCGCGCTCACGATTGAGTGCCGCCATGCAAAGGGATCAGTTGGCCATAACTTCTTTTAACTCGATGGTAGGGGGAAGATAAGTGGAAACTGTCACCGGGATCACTGTTAAAAACAAGGAGCCAACATCCTATAGGAACCAATGCATATAAGGCAAAATACTTAAGATTATATTGAATACCTGGAGGAAACGATCTAGTGATGTGATGAGGAGTCACTCGAAGACCAGCTTGCTCCCTTATGCTCTCGCGATTAAGGAAACGACAAGACCTTTCCAGATAGCGACGACGAGCAACGCAGCAGATGTGATATTGGAATAAATCTAACAAAAGGTGGTCGCCGACTTTCGCACGAGCAGTGGTACCTACAAAAGGCAAAGGAGTTATTCAGTATAGACGAGAACAAGTACAGATTCAAAGACTTACCACGAATTCTTCTGTAATCGGTCGCGATCGAAATGCGATCAGCCGACCCATCGGGCTTCACGGCACTCTTCCAGTCGCCGGCAACCCACCACCAGTTGGTTTTCCAGTCGCGAATCTTGTTGGGAACGCCCTCGACAAGCTTGAAGCGATCACGACCTTTCACATAATACCACCCCTTTCCCACCTTATTGCCGGCTTGGACACTTGAAGGAGATAGTTTATCTCACGAGGAGTGAGATACACTCTTTGGCAGCCATTCTCGGCAGCCTCCAGGCCGAACACTGTGAGCAACCCGATAATGTTTGACCACCCGTTCGGCATCACCTGAGAAGGGGCCAATCCGAGGAAGTTCAGATAAGAGCTAATCCCCGGGTGTATTGGAAACCTCAGTCCGGCCTCCATCATGCCATTATTGACGGCGACCATCCCCTCAGGAGGCTGGTCAACTCTTTAATCTTCTCGCGGAACAAAAAAACACACATCCTGAGGAAGATGGTACTTTTTCCGAGAGTTGGTCAGTTGGGTCGATGAGACTGTGCTGGCATACTCGCAGGCAACATATTCTGTTTGGAATGCTTCCCGGAAAGGTCGAGGAAACGTTCTAGGAGGGTATTCAGCGGCATATTGGTAATACGTCTCCCTTACGAGCTCGTCCCCGCCTAACTCTTCTCGGTCACTCAATATGTCCTTTATGCTCGCAGTATAGCGAGCAACATCCTCGTATTCCTCGAGAAGGTTAGATCTCAAGATACCCTCAACTCTCACCGGATCGATCTACTCGCCCACCTCCACATTCAAATCCGGATCTCCCAGATCCGAGTCAGCATCCTCGGCATCGTTACCGGCATCGTCCCTCTTTGAGTCGTCGGTCTCATTGTCGACCACGACACCCATCACGTTCAAAACCTCTTCCAAACTGTCGGCTGGAAGATTTGGGATCCCTATTCTAAGTGGACTGGTCGAAATGGTTTCGGAGTCAGACGTTACCACCTTTTTTCCTAGATCCCGGCGAGGACCATTGCCGGAATGTCCAACCTCTTCATTATACGGCGGCGAGCCACCGCTGGAAGTACCACCAACCTCCATTTTTCGATAGAAGTGGGGGAAAACAAGAGTTTTAAGAAGAAAATATGAAGTTATTTACCTTTCACGCCGATCGGAAATGCACAAAGTCGCCGGAATACTCGAAGACTTGCTTGGGAAGAAGGCTCGAGAAGAAATTCGTAAATGCAAAAGTTTCGAAAGTGATTTGTGAAGAAGAGAGGTCTTATTTATAGGCATAAGTATCCAAGGGCTAAAATGCAAAAAATGGGGTCATTTATGCAAATTTCCTAAAATTTGGGGCCGTCCCCGAAATCGAGGTGCCGACTGGGCTCCACGCGCGACCTTTGGAGTGCTCGCACGCGCCCCACGCGCGAAATTCAAAATTTGTGCGCTGTTCACGCGCCTGACACCGGTCACATCCGATGTCATCAAAACGCTTGGGAAAGCGTGCCCGTCGTGGGAAACGAGGCGACCGCCGATAAATCTCATCATCAAGATTTCCAAGTGTTGTGAGTTTCGAAGACAAGTCCGCCTTCCAAGAAGATGATCACACTGCCCGCCTTCCTAACACGAAGAAAGGCGACCAGGGGGCAAATGTTACACCAGGTCAAAGAAGTCAATCTTTGACAAGTCAATCCTAGTCATCAGCTTGCGTGGCGACGACTAGTCAACTAAGTCGTGCGACGACTAGTCAACATTATAATAAGAAAATGTAAATACGTGCTCGTTATAGGGTTATCGGCGAGCACGTGAAGATTTATCTAGAAAAGACAAGTCTCAAAGCTATTAAAATATGGGTGAGCACGAGCACCTTTCGTGGTGAACTCCGGACGAGCAGTGTTCCGGCGACCACCGTGGCCCAGCTCCTCGTTGAAGGCGAGGACGACCACCAAAGAGGTGGTTTAACACCGGAACAACCTCCAAGACGCATTTAATGCGGCCTCCCATCACCTTTATCTGATGGGATCTTATAGCCAGTTAGAGTCTGCCACGTGTAAAGGCATGGCAGCCACTTTCCTACTATATAAGCCCACCAAGGCACAAATGTTACACAAGTTCTATTATCTACACAAAGACCGAGGCATAATATACAAAGCTATAACAGCTCCCAACCTTCTCTAAGAAGTTACAAACATTCTTCATCTTGTTCTTCATTGTTCATCACTAAATCATCTACTTTTAACCCTTTAATCCATGTAATAACCCCGATAATATTATATGATTGTCACTACAAAAAAATTGGGTTTTAAACACATTTCAAAATGATATAATAGAATACCTTTTGTGACATTTTGCCCTATTACCACATTGTTTTTTTTGTGTGGCATGTAAGCGTGTGGGGATAGATAAAGAGATATTAACACACTAACAAGTGTTGGGATTGATTAGCTATTAGTACAATTGAAAGTGTTAAGATTTATTATATATTCACACACTAAAAAATGTTGAGATAAATTTGATATCAACACACTAATAAATGTTGGGATAGAGTTAATAATAACACACTAAAAAATGTTGAGATATGTTATATTTTTACACACTAAAAAGTGTAGTTATAAGTCGTATATTAATACAATTTATTTACTGTAGGTCCCCAAAGTTGAGTTAATATCGAGTAAGCTAGTGAAAATGTCTAGAGGGGGGTGAATAGACTTTTCAAAATTCTTTCGATATATCAAAGTACAATATGCGGAATAACGAAATTAATCAATGAGCCCAAGTAGTTTATACTCAACTTCTTATTCGAGAACTCTGTTCTATGTATACTCAACTAGTCTTGTTCAGATATGTATTTAAGCAATTAAACAGTTAATCAATTAAACACAAACAAAACAGTAAAGTAAACAACACACAACGATTTTATAGTGGTTCGACAACTTGTCTACGTCCACTCTCACAAACCCAGTTGTGATGTTTCCTTATCAACTCTTCCAATCGAGTACAGTGTGTGTTCTTGTAATTTTAAGTCCCAAGAAACAAGACTTAGATCTTCTCGACTATACTACCAATTATATCTTCGATCTTACTAGAGATTTACAAGTATCTAGCAACTTGAAAATAGTAAACAAAAATTAAAACTTATTCAGTAGCAGTCTTCTGGTTTCTTCACTTGACTATCGGACTTGCTTTCTGAACTTCAACTCTGTGAGTAACTTGCTTCGAACGCTTCAGTAATTCTTCAGTATGTAGCTTATCAGTATTTCAGTAGACTTTAATCAATAAACACCTTGGGGTATTTATAGATTTCAACTTCAAGAACTTTGTCAGTTGTAACCAACCTTTTTTTAAAACTAACTTTATCCTTTCATACTTATCCTTCCACGCGTTTAAGTAGTTAATCAGTTATTTCTAACTAACTCTTCAATCCTTATCTTTATATGCGTTTGAATAACTAACTTCATGTTTATTATAATGACTTGTCTTGTTGAGTCTTGTGGTCGCACCTGTCTTCAATAGTAGACTTCTTCTCTTCTTCTTGTCTGGTCTTCGTGCAATCGTTCAGTAGTAGACTATTTTAATCCTAACAAGACTATTACATTACTTTAAGCTTTATAACCCAGCTTAGTCAACTTAGAATCTATACAATGAATATTTACATATGAAAAACATGAGCTTCTATACAATGTTTAATATAGCTCAATAACAATCTAAACATTTAATATACACAGTACTTATAAATCGTACTTGTCTTGTATATATAACAACACTTGTCTTATGTGAACTCTACTGGTCTGTTCAAGATGACTTCTCTTAACTAGACTAGATCAGTCAACACTTAGAAAATATTCAAACTACTTTTGGCTTATCAAAACTTCATCTTTATCTTTTATCATCATTTAGGACTTGTTTCAGGATTCATATCCCAACATTTACTAAGCATCATTTTATATTTATTTAAACTACACTTTTAGGTGTGCTTAACAATAATAATATTAATTATCCTTAGACATTAGAAATTAAAATTAAAATAATAAACTTATAAGTTATATATCTAATAAGAATTATATTCATACTTCAACTATTAATGTACAATTCAATTACTCAAACATTAAAAAATCCAATATGCAAACAAGCAATAAATCCAACAATCAATTTCAAAAGGAAGCTACAAGTGCTAGAAAAATATAACAAAAAATGTCAAGGAGCTCTTAAAGTTGCGGCGAGTAATAGCTAGGCAACCAATGTCTGAAAATCAATACGATACACTAACAACTTTGATGCAAGCTCTATTCTTTTGAACACTATTCTGAAGATGTCACCTGTGTATAAAAAGAATATATAAGATCTCAATTACGATAAATTGTTTTAGGAAAAAAATATTAAAACGCACACACAAAAGCAATTTGTGGAGACTTCATTCCCAACGCTATGAATTTACACAAGAAAATACTATTCCAACTCTAAAGCTATTCCCAAACTCAAGTCTTAAAGCCCCATCTCAATTTCCAATTCACCACCCAAATATCATCCTTAGAAAAAAAAAATCAAAACTGCATGCATCATCACACTAGAATACTTCTTGATCCTCAAACAGAATAAGAATACTTAATGAGTTCCAAACAAGGGAAAAGGCATATGATCAAACCTATGATTTATGGGAACTAGAGGCTCAAGATACAACAATGCAGCATATCCACAAAAGTATGTTGCATGACAATTAGTATACCACATTAAGAACTTTAGGTGATGTTTACTTTGGGAATTAAAAACAAGGTTTTTAGTTTTAATGAATATGGGTAGAAACCCCAAAGTAGACACTACCTTAGAAATTAGTTTTTCCCTGTTTATTCACTCCTTGTATAGATCAAATATTTAATGAATATGAGTAGAAAAATTGAAAAGAAGCTACTAAACTGACCTCTACAATTGCAGATGTGTGTTCTTCTAACATGGTGTGTAATAACATGCAGGCGAATCCCTGCCATGGATCTCCCAAATCCTTCTGAAAACAGTTTATTGAGAGCAATTCTTCATTTGGCGGCCTACAAAACATTATTTCAAGAAATACATCGTCAAATAAGTATCAACAGTGAGAGGAACTTAATGCTTATTTTTGTGTAATATATAATATATGAATTTAACTAATTAATTACAATTAAAGAATGTACTACACTTTTTGTATTTAATTATTATCTAGATATATACATGACACCAATATTACTAAATAGTTAACGTAGGGTAAATACGAGGAAACAAGAAAAATTAAATATAGAAATCGAGTTGGCACAAGAGTTCTTAATGACTTTGATATGGGAGCGGATAAAAATTAAATATAGAAATCGAGTTGGCACAAGAGTTCTTAATGACTTTGATATGGGAGCGGATCAGCTCCTGTACACGAGCCTCCAGTCCTCCCAAAACGGCGCCGTTCTAGCTCCTTTTAATTTGTGCACATACACCTTACAATTCACAACATATATTATGAAGTATACCTTGGGCCTTTTTATAATATAAAACTTGGTTTTTTTATTCAATATATTAAAAAGTTAGGAATGTATGTTTTTATACTCTTTCTCCCTAATTAAATGAAATTTCCTTTTTTATACCCACTATTTTAAATATAGCGTAAATTAAAATGATATACACATAAATTTAACTCAAATTAAAACGCAAAATTATAAGAATTAAACTCAATAATTAAAAAAAAATCATTCCTAAAACCTGATAATATACTTTTTCTCTTTATTCATAACAAAATGGGAAGATATCAATTTTGGTCACCAAGTTTTACCTCTTTTCATATTTGGTCACCCACATTTAGTCACTATCAAAATTGGTCACCCAATTATTATATTCTATCAAAATTGATTAATGTGTTAGTTAATCTGTCATTGACTAACGGAGAAAGAGTTTTGAGCCGTGATTTCTCAAAAGTTAAAAAATTCTCATGCATCTTCTAGAACTAATGAAACAAACTCAGAAGCAAGAATGAAACATGTGAAAAAATGATCAATATTTACATTATATTATAACAGGTCAGAAGGAGTTCTGATGCATGTTCTAGAACGTGATTCAATCAACTTGTTGGTTTACTTTTTATTTTATAGATAATGATAATTCTTTCTCATGCATCTTTTAGAACGTGAAACTTGCTGGATTGTCAGAAATTTTCAGTAAGTTTTTAATAATTATTTAACTCAATTATGAATTCATTTTTGTTGGTTTACTTTTTATTTTACAGAAAATGAGAAACTCAAGAGATAGAATGTACTCTGTTTTTTTTTAACAATTGTACTCTGTTTTTCAATTCAAATTTCATAAACTTATTTTTCATTCTAAATATTTTTCTATTAAAATCATTATTGCAGATTTCTTGAAATGTTAGTAAAAAAATTGGGCATTTGAAATTAATTGAAATAAACCTGAGTTTCTCATTTCCTAATTATCTATAAAATAAAAAGTAAATCAACCAATCACGTTCTACAAGATGCATCAGAATTCCTTCTAACCTAAGAATTCTGACCTATTATAAATATAATGTAATATTATAAATATAATGTAAGAATTCCGACCTATTATAAATATAATGTAAATATTATAAATATAATGTAAATATTGGTAATTTTTGCCCATGTTTCATTCTTGCTTCTGCGTTTGTTTCATTAGTTCTGGAAGATGCATGAAATTTTTTAAACTTAGGTTTTGAGAAATTTGACGGTTCAAAACTCTTTCTCCGTTAGTCAATGACAGATTGACTAACGAGTGATCAATTTTGATAGAATATAATAACTGGGTGACTAATTTTGATAGTGACTAAATGTAGGTGACCAAATATGAAAAGAGATAAAACTGGATGACCAAAATTGATATTTTCCCTAAAAAAATACATTAAATTTTTTTATCTCCCAATTCAAGAGCATCACAAAATCCTTTATCCCTATAAACATTGAATTAAATTACAAAATTCATAAGTGAAATATGATACTCCACAATCCCTCAAAATTATTCTACTTTTTTTTTTTTTTTAGTGTGTCTCTTTTTTTGTACTTCGTATATCACTTAGTTCAATACTTCAATTACTTTATTTATTTTATATAAAAAAAAATTATAAAATTACTCTTCAACACTCTAAATAATAAATATTGGAGTACACTTTTTCTTAAACTTTGTTCCCTCTTAAAAGTTTGTATCACTTAGCTCAATACTTCAATTACTTTATTTATTTTATATAAAAAAAAATTACAAAATTACTCTTAAACACTCTAAATAATAAATATTACACTTTTTCTTAAACTTTGTGTCCAAAAAACAAATCAAGTTTTTCAGAGTAATACAGTAAAAACTCTATAAATTAATAATTTTGGACCACCAAAATTTATTAATTAAAAGAGTTATTAATTTATCTATAAATTAATAATTTATATATTAATTAATATTTTATTAATTTATGAAGTAATAAAATACTCAATTTATAAATATTCTTTCAAATTTACATATGTAGTTAATTATTGTATATCGAATGAAGGACTAATTTGGTATTACTTTATGAACATTAAAAAATATTTTCTATATAAATATATAAGATCAAAAATACGCTAACACAAACAAAATCATGCAATGACAAAAATGAGTTCTTAATAACTATAATTTGTAGGTGAGTCAATCGACAATATCAAATACAATTAAGTGGGTCTTTGGAGTATTTCTCACTTGAATAATTTCTGGTTGAGCTATGAGTAAACGAAAACAAAAGACATTAAATACAATACATAAACAAAAACATTACATACAAATCATTTCAAAAAATATAGAAAAAGATAATAATAATAAAAAAAAAGTAGGGAAAAAATAGAGGCTTATATCTGACATCTTAATACTCTATATTTGTGAGAATATAATGGGACACGTGTCACAATTTTATCACTCTACACAATCTCTCTCTTCACCAAAATCGTCTATTTCAAAATCTCTGCATTCTCTTAAAAAAATCCATTTTTCCTATTTTAATCTCAAAATTATAATTCAAAATTTTAAATTATAATTATTATTTTTAATCTCTCCCTCTTCAAAATCCCTGCATTCTCAGGCATTATGATTTAAAAAATAATTTTTTCCTATTTTAATCTCAAAATAATAATTTAAATATTATCTACTCACAATTATTATTTTTAAATTTGAAATTCTAATTATTATTTTTAAATTTATTTTTTAAACTTTAATCACAACATTATTATTTTTTTTAAATTTAATAACTTTATTCTATTCTTAAAAGCACTCTAATCAAATCAATAAATCTATATTATATATTCTTCCTTTTTTTTATCAAGTTATTATATTCTTAATACTACTCTATTCAAAATTTCAAATTAATAAATCTTTATACTTTACTCTACTCTCCCTTTTTTTTAATCACCAGATTTTTTTAATCAAAATTTCTCTATTCCCCTTTTTGAATACCCCATACTTAACCCAATTTTTACTCAAATACGGTATTCTGCATTCTTATTAAAAAAAAAAAAATCAATTCTTCTATTTTAAAATTTAAATTTAAATTTTGGATAATCATAATTATCTCAACAGTTAAACCTCTAATCCTTTTTATATCCGATCACTCTCATGTCATTATTTTATCTTCAGCCACTCTCTCTAAGTATAAAAAAAACTTTAAAGTTTCTTTCAGCAATTACATTATTTGTAATTGTAATTTGTATAGCGTGTACTATTTGTGTTGTATTTGTATATTAATTTGGTGGTTTATTTTTTTAATATACATTTTTCTATTTCCACTCAATTTCAATTGAAGAGGTTTCTCTTGCGATTTCTGTAAAAAGATCATTCTCTTGCTTTCATTTTTTTTTTCTCTCAATTTTTTCTCATTCTTTTTCTATTTAATCATTTTTTGCAGCGTTCTTTCATTCAATTTTTTTTTTTTTTTGTTTTTGTTCCTCATTCTTTTTATATTCCTATTTAATAATTTTTTGCTTTCATTTTTTTTTTCAATTTTATCTCATAGGAATAGGAAAGAGTAACATTTACTCATTCAATATATAGGTTGACAATCTTCCAGAGGTGAATGATTTTAAAAAGAGGTATATATGATTTGAATTATAATTCTTTTATTTTTTCTCTTTCATTAAATTTAAATTTTTAGGTGATTTTTGGGAGGTTAATGATTTTTACTTTTTCCCTTTTATTAAAATTTTAGGTGGCGAATGATTTTTATAAAGAGGTATGTTTGATTTTTTCCTTTTTATTAAATTTTCAGATGATTTTTCAGGGATAAATAATTTTAAAAATATAGGTGACTTTTGGGAGGTTAATGATTTTTACTTTTTCTCTTTTATTAAATTTTTAGGTGGTGCATAATTTTTAAAAAGAGGTATGTTTAATTTTTCCCTTTTATTAAATTTTCAGGCGATTTTTCATAGATAAATAATTTTATAAATAAGTTTGTTTAATTTGAATTATTTTACTTTATATTATTTTTCTGAATCTTCTCTTACTTTTTCATTTTTTTTTTAAATTTTCAGGTGATTTTTCAGGGATAAATAATTTTTAAAAGAGTTTTTGTGAGAAGGTTTGATCAATTTCAAAACTTCTGTTTTATCTATTTATTATTGTATTGAATTAAATTAGCGTATTTCCGCTCAATTTCAATATGTTTCTATTGCGATTTCTTCATTGTTTTTTTTATGCAATTTTTTCTCATTCTTTTTCTATTTAATAATTTTTTGCTTTCATTTTTTCTTTCAATTTTATTATGTTTTTAGTTTTACTTTCATTTTTTTTTCTTGTAATTTTTCATCATTCTTTTTCTATTTAATAGTTTTTTGCCTTTTTTTTTTTTTTTCAATTTTATCTCACACAGGAATAGGAATAGGAAGATGTAACATTCACTCATTCAAAATTTTTTTTTACTGTATATATGATTTGAATTATAAATTATTTTATTTTATATTAATGCTTAATAAATTTAATTATAATTATTTTATCAATTCACGCTTCTATCAAAGATAACGAAACCTTTAATTTTTATTTTATGATATATTTTATTTAATTATGTTACCAATATTGTAATATTGTAGCAGGGAATATATATGAATTTCTATTTTATGAAATATTTTATTTAGTATATATGATTTGAATTATAAATTATTTTATTTTATATTAATGCGTAATAAATTTAATTATAATTTTTTTATCAATTCACGCTTCTATCAAAGATAACGAAACCTTTAATTTTTATTTTATTTTATGATATATTTTATTTAATTATGTTACCAATATTGTGACAAGGTATATATATGAATTTCTATTTTATGAAATATTTTATTTAGTTATGTTACGATATTGTGGCAGGGGATATATATGAATTTCACCATGTGTGATATATATGAATTTCGTGTGATATATATGAATTTCCATCATTTATATGTGTGATATCTTTTAAATATATGAATTTCCATCTTTTATATTTGATTTTCAAGCCCTAAGTTAAAAACTATAATTATTTTAATTCTAGAAGAAAATGATTTTTATTTTTAATATTTCAAAATTTTTGAATCAATTTTTTTTTTTTTAAGTTTATTTTATAATCTAAATCCAAATGTAAAACTATGAAATAATCATATATATATATATATATAATTTATGAGATATAGAGTGTGAATGTATTGTATTATGAAATAATTTTAAAAACTTTGTAAGATATATAGAGTATTGTGGGGGATTTTAGAGAATTTTTAGTAATCGTCAATAAAAAAAACAACAAGACAGTGAGTGTATTTTGGAATAATTTAAGAAACTTTATTTAGAAAAGTTTTAGTAATTGTTAATAAAAAAATTTAAAATCTTCCAACTAACTTTGATTACTTAATTGAAGTGTCTAATAAATATGAAGAGTGATATAATCCCTAAAAAGGGAAATTTGATAAAATTATGCAATTATTTGTTATAATATAATTGTTTTTAATAATTTATTTATTTTTTATAAAAAAAATTTATATTTTATTATTGTTTATATAATATTAATTTATTATATTTAAAGATATCATTGTATTTGAGATTAGAGATTATGTTTATTTAGTTGAGATACAATTAATAATCATGCAATTATTTGTTATAATATAATAGTTTTTAATAATTTATTTATTTTTTATAAATTTGTTTATATTTTATTATTGTTTATATAATATTAATTTATTATATTTAAAGATGAAAAAACTTGACGTGAAAATTAAGGACTACAAATACCTATAACCCCACCAATATTCTACTTTAGAATTTTGATTTATAATTTTAAAATCTTACCCTACAAATACCTATAAACCCTACAAAAGTCAATTATATAAATATTTACAAACTCTATATAAATAACTATAAAAACCTATATAAATTTCATACTATTACTATGAAATTAAATCATGCCCTAATTAAATTTCAAAACAAACATAAAACATATAAGGCATTAATATTTCAAAATCTACTCCATATTTCAAAATCTCAAAACAAACATTCCCTAAAATTTATAGAAAACATTTTTCTATTTTATTATATTTTATCATTGCAGAAAACAATGACAACATACTACAAACAACGTTGTGAAGTTTTTAGAAATTTATAATTTTTTATATTTTTTTATTAATGAAATTATTTTATAATGACCTTTATAATGATCTTACTTATTAAAAATAATTTTTTAATTTTAAAAATTAAAATTAAAATTAAAATTTTATTAATGCATATATTATTAATATATTAAAAAATATTATAATATATAAAAATATAAATACAATAATATATATTCACGTACCTTAACAATGAAAAAATATAAATTAATATAATATTTAAAATTATAGAAGGCCCCTTGGGGGGAACTCAGTCCGGGAAAGCTCTGTCTGTTCGCCGAGCTCAGAGTGAACAACGAGCACTCAACAATATCCATCAGGTGTGCGTCGTTCCGACTGCCGAGAAGCCTCTGACCCATCAAGTCCTTTTCACGGACGACGACCTGAACGGCGTGGTGCACCCAAACAATGATGCTTTGGTCATCTCTGGAAAAATTATGGGAACCAACGTCCATCGCATGATGGTCGACACCGGGGCATACACCAACATCCTTTTCAAGCATACTTTGGATGCTCTCGGTGGATATGCAGAATACATCGAGCCTTGCGATGATATAATCGTAGGTTTCAGGGACACACGCAACCTTCCCATTGGGAAAATCAGACTGTCTCTGGAACTGGCATCGTCGAAAGAGCCAGAAATGCACCATGCTCGGCAGCTCGACTTCTTGATCATCGACATGCCATCTTCCTACAATGTGTTCCTCGGCCGACCTTTCTTCAACGAGTTCAAGGCGGCCGTTTCTACTTATTACTACTGTGTAAAATTTCCAACCCCGGCGGGAGTTATAACCGTCAAGGGCGATCAGACGCGGGCGAGGGAGTGTCTCGTCCGTTTTGCAAAGTGTCATTCTAAAGAAACTTCTATGGTTGGAAAGTATATCGAGTGTCAAAAACAAAAAGAACAAGTGAACTACTTGGAGGGTCTTCCTAGCAAGTACCGAAAGATTGAAGTTGGGGAGTGCAGTCGTAGTTCCGACGACCACCAAGTGGAGGCGAACAAGCACGCCTCCATGGAAGTGGACGACCACACCACAATGGAAATCGACGAGCAGACAGATTCGGGCGACCAGCTCCCCGACAACCAGGATCCAGAAAACATTCCAGATCTGGAGCCTAGGTTAGGCTTTGAGCCAGAGTTCGGAATCGAGGATCCTCGTTGGAAGGAGCCTCAGGAGCGGGCAACTTTAGCGGAGGACCTTGAAACCATCCATTTAAACGAAGCTCGTCCAGAACTCGAGGTATTCATTGGTTCGAATTTACCAGAACAATTGCGGTCAGACATGGTCGCATTTTTGAAAGAAAACATCGGTGCATTCGCCTGGTCGCACTAGGATATGGTAGGCATAAGCACAAATCATGCCTGTCACAGATTGAATATTGATCCAGCAAGGAGACCCATCACACAAAAACGAAGAAAATTTGGGCCTGATAAAAGTGCGGCTTTGGCGGTCGAAATCAAGAAATTGATCGACAACAAATTAATCGAAAAAACTGGAACTGATCCCGAGTGGTTGGCAAATCCAGTGCTCGTCAGGAAGACAACCGGTTCGTGGAGATTGTGTATAGACTTCACAGATCTAAACGACGCCTGTCCAAAAGATCACTTTCCGATGCCCCACATTGATCACCTAGTAGACAATACAGCGGGGCACAAGATGTTAACTTTCATGGATGCTTTCGCAGGGTACCATCAGATTGCAATGCATCCCGACGACCAGCGACATACGGCTTTCATGACTGCGCTCGATATGTACAGTTGGAAGAGAATGCCTTTCGGTTTGAAAAACGCGGGGGCAACATACCAAAGACTGGTAAATAAGATGTTTGAGAAACACATCGGCGAGATGGTGGAGGTCTATATCGACGACATCGTTGTCAAAAGCTTACGGAAAGAGGATCACCTACACCACCTCGCCATGACATTCGATATCCTAAAAGAGTACAACATGAAGTTAAATCCAAAGAAATGTAGTTTTGGAGTTAGCTCAGGAAAATTTCTGGGGCACTTGGTTAGCCAGCGGGGCATCGAGGCAAATCCGAGTAAAATTCAAGCAGTCATTAACATGCAGAGCCCAAGGAACGTGAAAGAAGTACAGAGGTTGACAGGATGCCTCGCATCGCTGAACAGATTCATTGCACGAACGGGCGATCGTTGCAAACCTTTTTTCGACGCTTTGAAAAAAGGGAAGTTCGAATGGACCGATGAGTGTGAGAAAGCTTTCGAAAAACTAAAGGAGTATCTATCGGATCCGAAGGTCCTATCTAAGCCAGTCCCCGGCGAAATTTTGTATCTATACTTGGCGGCCACTGACTGTGCGATCAGTTCAGTGCTCGTCCGAGCTGAGTGGAGCACACATCTGCCTATTTACTACGTAAGTCAATCACTGAGAGATGCGGAGTTGAGATACACTCCAATGGAAAAATTGGCGTACGCACTGGTCATGAGCGTCAGAAAATTAAAGCAATACCTGTTCGACCATGAGGTGGTCGTCCTCACGACCTTTCCTCTTCGGCGAGCACTGCATCGTCCAGATACCACTGGAAGACTTTTGAAATGGTCGGTGGAAATCGGGCAATTTGGGCTCACCTACGCACCCAGAACGACAATCAAGGGACAAGTGCTGGCAGAATTCATTGTAGAGCTCACTTTCCCGGAAAGATTGGACGAGGGAATCGAACTTCCTTGGACACTGTTCGTCGATGGCTCGTCGACGAGCACCAAAGCAGGGGCAGGAATCGTCCTCACCAGCCCAACCGGACAGACGTTTGCTTCGGCGATCGAGTTCGAGTATCGGGCAACCAACAACGAAGCAAAATACGAGGCTATGGTCGCAGGAATCAAGATGGCTATGGCCGTGGGCGCCAGAAAATTGAAATTTTTTTCTGACTCTCAGCTGGTTGTATGTCAAATTACGGGCGATTACGAGGCTCGCGGCGATCAAATGATGAAATACAAAGACCTAGTGAAAGGATTACTCGAGCAATTTGAACAATTCCACATCGAGCAAATCCCTAAGGAGGAGAATACGCAAGCAGATGCGTTAGCTCGGTTGGCCACTTCAGAGGGGGAGGCAATATTTTCAGAAGCGACCATCACTAAAATTTCTTCCCCATCGGTGAACAGAGGTCAGATTTTGCAGGTTGAAGCGACCAGCGACGAGGACTGGAGGTCGCCGATCACCAAGTACATCAAGACCGGCGAGCTCCCGGCAGATAAAGTGAAAGCAACCAGATTGCAGCTCAGGTCCGCAAGGTACACAATTATTGGCGACCAGCTGTACAAACGGGGTTTTTCAATGCCTTTATTGAAACGCCTCGGAGAAGACGAAGCGAAGATCGTCATGCACGAAATCCACGATGGAGTGTGTGGAAATCATACAGGGGGGCAAGCGCTCGCTTTAAAGATCATGAGGCAAGGCTACTTTTGGCCAACACTGAAGAAGGATGCAATTCATTACGCCCAGGCGTGCAAGAGATGTCAAGCTTTTGCACCCGCCATTCACTCACCTCCAGACGAGCTCATCTCCGTCTACAGCTCTTGGCCCTTCGCGAAGTGGGGCATCGACATCATCGGACCTTTCCCGCCTGGCGTCGGGGGGGTAACTTTCGTAGTCGTAGCAGTCGATTACTTCACCAAGTGGACCGAAGCGAAGGCATTGAAGACCATCACAACGGCCCAGATGACCAACTTCATATGGAAAAACATAATTTGCAGGTTCGGCCTACCACGAGCGATAGTAACGGACAACGGATGACAATTCACAAGTCAAGACATGCTGGATTTCTGCTCAGAGTGGAACATCAAGAAACTTTTTTCAACACCCTATCATCCACAATCAAATGGTCAAGTAGAGGCGATCAACAAAAGCATCAAGCACACCTTGAAAGCTAAGCTAGATGGATTGAAGGGCAAATGGGCGGACGAGCTGCACATGGTTCTGTGGGCATATCGGACGACCACGAGGAATTCTACTGGTGAAACTCCGTTCGCGCTCGCGTTCGGAACCGAAGCTGTCATACCAGCAGAGGGGTAGGTCCCCACTTTTCGAGTGGCAAATTATAACGAGCAGTTGAATAACGATGCACAGCTCTCCGACTTGGACTTCCTAGAAGAGCGAAGGCTAACAGCGGACGAGAAGAACGTGGTCTACAAGCAAAGGTCAGAACGCTACTACAACACCAAAGTACGTGCTCGCCAATTCACCATCGGCCAGCTCGTACTTCGGAGGGCGCCAGAACAGTCCATTGGCATACTTGGCCCGACTTGGGAGGGTCCGTACCGAATAACGCACACACTCCTGAACGGATCGTACGAGCTAGAAGATCTTGAGGGCAAGACGAGCAAGTACCCATGGAACGCGGTCAAGCTGAAGAAGTATTATCAGTAAGTTTTTAATTTCTTTATATTTGTATAGTTTGTATCCAGTCATTATTTCAATACAAGTCAAAGTTTTAAATTTCCATCAAGTGTTAGATAAGTTTGAAATTTTAGACAAGGCTCTGCGTAGCCATCTAGGAAACAAAAGACGAACACTCTTTCTTAAAGATGCTCGCAAGGTATTGGCGACGACGATCACTACCTATCAAACAAAAAGAGTTCAACCGACGAATGGTTAACTCCCAAAGACGAGCACTCTTTCTTAAAAGATGCTCGCAAGGTAGTGGCGACGACGATCACTACCTATCAAACAAAAAGAGTTCAACCGACGAATGGTTAACTCTAAAAGACGAGCACTCTTTCTTAAAAGATGCTCTCAAAAGAAAGACAAGCACTCTTTCTTAAAGATGCTCGCAAGGTAGTGGCGACGACGATCACTACCTATCAAACAAAAAGAGTTCAACCGACGAATGGTTAACCTTAAAAGGCGAGCACTCTTTCTTAAAGATGCTCACAAGGCAAAAGACGAGAACTCTTCCGCAAAGATGCTCGCAATAAAAGAAATTTCAAAAGACAAGTACTTATTAAAAAATGCTTGCAAAAAATAATCATAACATAAATCGAAAAGCAGTGACGAGGACGATCACTCAAGATAACCAAACACATCATATAAGCAAAAGACGAGCATTCCCCTTGGCAGGAGCATCTTGCTCGCCAGCTTCTTCCTCCTCGTTCACAACCTCCACCTCGGCAGGAGCACTCTGCTCGCCCTGTTGAGTTGGGGAGACTTGTGGAGGGTCCCCGAAAAGTATCGGAACACCCAAGATTCGAGGGAACTGGAGTCCGAATTTCATCAGAGGGAGCAGGGGGAGTTCTGACTCCGGTTGAGGTTTTTCTTTCATAAGGAGGTCGTCCAAAAACCCGCCGAGCGGAATCACGTCCACTTCCGGATGAATTTCTCAGAGCTGATGAATGAGCCCGTGGGCAGTGAGCGCCACCGATAAAATGGCCACGCTCCCAGCGATGTCATTGATTTCATCTCGCTCATCCGTCAAGGCGACCAACTCTTGACGAAGAGTGGCCAACTCTTCCTCATCAGTTGCAGATTTATTTGTAAGAGTATTTACCTCGTCCTCGGCAGTCTTGAGGCGAGCACGGAGATTTTCGATCTCTTGTAGATCTTCTTGATCTTTTTTCCGAACCACCTCAAGTTGGGCCTCAGAATCGGCCAACTTTGCCTGGACATCGGCCAACTTTGCCTCAAGGTCGGTCACCTTCTCCTCAGAAGCGACCAGCTGCCTCTCGACGACGGTTTTAGCCTTGGCCATTTGGGCGAGCTTCGCGCTCCTCTCGTCGCTGACCTTGCGACCCTCAGCGATCTGACAGGCGAGTTTCTCCATAGTGTAAGATGCCCGGCTCAGATCAATGGCGACCAGGCGCGCATTCTCCAAGGAGTTGTGGTTGTTCACTTCGTCGACCAGCGTGGTCGTCAACGATCGGGGCAGATTCTTCACGGCCCTAAGTGCCATCGGATTCAGAGGCTCTCTGTCGGCCGGATCCCGCGACCGGTAGAAGCCGAGGAGGTTCTCGTTGAAAGGTTCGACGATCGGGTAGTCGGCAACCCTAATAAAGAAGGAAAGAATTAGAGAAAGGTACTTGAAAATATTTAAAGGTTTTCTTTTAGTAAACTTACTTGGCAACCCTTGCGGCATCCCAGCCGAGAAGTGTGTTATCCCCCTGAGCCCTCTGCTCGGCCGACGAGCTGGCAACAGTCTCTCGCGACCGAGTGCTTCTGCGAGGAGGGGATACGACATGTGTGGGGGGAGGCGAGTTACCCCTCGGCGGAGATCCCCTCGGCGAGATCCTTGGTTCGCCCACTGGCTCGGCCCTCTGCTCGGTAGCAGTTGGGCGAGAAGAACCCCCTCGGGTTGGCTTAACAATTTTCTTGGGTGGAGCCCCCGAGGTCTCCGCCCCTTTCCTCTTCTTGCCAGAGCCATCGACGATCTTGCGCTCGCGGAGCATTCTTGCTTGTTGAAGCATCGTGCTCGATTTTATGCGATCAACTTCGACGGTTGGAGGAAGATAAGTGACAACTCTTTCTGGAACCACTACTAAGAAAGAAAAACGAGGAGTTAGTGTTTACGAAGAGCAATTTCACAAAATTTAGAAATATTTTGATACCTGGAGGGAACTCTCGAGTGAAGTGATGAGGAGGTACTCTGAGACCTGCTCGCTCTCGCATACACTCCCTATTCAGAAAGCGGCAAGACCTCTCCAAATAGCGACGATTGAGTACGCAGCAAACATGGTATTGGAAGATGGGCGTGAGACGGTGATCGACAGTCTTCTTACGAGCAGTTTTACCTACAAAAGCGAGGAGTTATTCAGTATAGATAAGAACGAGCAGAAATAAAAAGACTTACCACGAATTCTTTGATATTCAGTCTCGATGGGAATGCGAGCAGAGGATCCACGAGTTGGTCTTCCAATCTCGAATCTTGTTGGGAACCCCTTCGACCAATTTGAAATTATCACGGCCTCTTACGTAATAATATCCATGGCCCACCTTCTCTCCGGCCTCGGCCGCCTAAAGGAGATAATTAATCTCTTTCAGGCTAAGCCATGTGTTCCGACATCCATTCTCGGCCGCCACCAGGCCGAACAGTGTAAGGATTCCGATCAGGTTTGACCAACCGTTCGGCAAAATCTGAGAAGGGGCCACCCCTAAGAAGTGTAAGAAATTTGAGATACTGGGGTGCAGGGGGAACCTCAGCCCTGCCTCCATCATGCCGATGTTGACGGCGACCATCCCTTCTGGCGGCTGGTCGGCCCTCTCATCTTTGCGAGGAACAAAGAAGCAAACGTCGGCCGGCAGTTGATATTTCTTCCGGGAATTTTCTAACTGTGCCGAGGAGACTTTGCTCGCGTACTTGCTCGCCTCGTACCTCGATTCAAAAGCAACTCAATGCGGGCGAGTAACCTCTCTAGGAAGGTAATCACAAAAATACTTATAGTAGGCCTCCCTCGAGACCTCGTCGCCATCCAAGTTATCTCGCCCACTCAGGATATCCTTTATGCTCGCCGCATAGCGAACAACCTCCTCGAAATCCTCGCGAAGACTTCTCGTTAAGGTCTCCTCGACTTGAGCAGGGTCTATCTGCTCGCGCACCCCTCGGTCTAAACCTTGGTCGCGCAGGTCTGAGTCAGTCTCACTACTACCCTCCTCGGCATCATCCCTATCGGATTCGTCGATCTCGTCGACGTCGATAACCACCGCCTTTCCAACATTGCGGACTCCAACATTTATGGGTTCGGGGGAGTGGATCCTAGAGTCCGAAGAGGCTACCCTCTCCATCAAGGCCAATGCCAAACGGTCTCCGTCGCCGGAGCTTTCGGAGCCACCAACCAACGGCGGCGGACCACCACCGGAGCCACCTCCAACCTCCATTTTTTCTATAGAAACGAGGGAGAAAGAAGTTTTAAAGAAGAAAATGTATGTTTTTACCTTGTTGACGATCGAAAACCACCCAAACACGCCGGAAAAGCTTGAAGAGAGAAGCTTGGAAGGAAGCTTGAGGAAGAGAATCGAAAATTTGCAGAAGTAAAAGTGTTGTGAAGAAGGTAAAGGCCCTATTTATAGGCAAAGTCGATCAGGGACCTATGTGCAAAAAACGGGGTAAAATCCGTAATTTTCCCAAAAATTTGGGGTCATTTCCAAAATCGATTTGGAAAGTGGTCCCCACGCGCGACCTTTGAGGTCGGCACGCGCCCCACGCGCGCATTTCAAATTTCGGGCGCCGATCACGTGCCTGACACATGTCACATCAATCATCATTAAAGTCGCTTCGAAAAGCGTGCTCGGCGTAGGAAACGAGGCGGCCGCCTCCAACTTACGTCATCAAGATTTCAAAATGGATTTGTTTGTCGAAGACAAATCCACCTTCCAAGAAGACGATCAGACTGCTCGCCTTACCATTCTACGAATACGAAGAAAGGCGACCAGGGGGCAAATGTTATACCTAGCCAAAGAAGTCAATCTTTGACAAGTCAATCCTAGTCACCAGCTTACGTGGCGAGGACTAGTCAACAAAGTCGTGCGACGACTAGTCAACAAGACCAAGAAAATGTAATAGAATAAATGTATTTAATATGTTTAAGTGCTCGCTCAAAGATGTTGGCGAGCACATGTTTTAGTTAGCTGCTCGCCCAAATGTGTGGCGAGCACGTGCCTATTTTAGCTAGAGAAGTCTAAGTGTTGAAGCCTTGGGAGACAGCATGGAGCGTGGCGACCACACACCTCGAAGGTCTGGGCGACCTTTTTCCTAGATAATCAGGTCCTCCAGCGACCACCGTGGCCCAGCTCCTCGGCATCTTGGCGAGGACGACCACCGGAGGCGGTTTAGCATTAAATGCGCCATCAAATCACCTTTTCGGGCAGAAGACAGGTCCAATGAGGGCGTGCCACGTGTAAAGGGCGGGCAGCCCCCAAAAACCACTATATAATACCTAAAAGTCTCATTTGTAAACACAAGTTACACCATTCCACCAAATCACCCTACCCTAAGCAATAAACACTCCCAAGCTCTCAAGCTTTTAGCTTCTCCAAGAAGCTACATCTTTGTTCTTGCTTTGTTCTTCATAAGATCATCAAGATCATCATAATAATACTCCCTAAACACGTAATAAACCCCGATCATAATACATGTTTGTCTCGTGCTAACAAATAGTCCACATCCGAGTCAACCCGACGAAAGCATGTACAACATTTGGCGCTAGAAGGAGGGGTCCTTTTACGTGTTCATCATTTTAGTTTCGACCGATCATCGAGCGATCGGTTTGCAAACTCCGTTTTTCAGGTTTTAATCGGTAGTTCCACCGTTTAAAGCTTTATTTACGTATTTTCGTGTTCTTCGTGTTCTTGAATATTTCTGATATTCGAGACATATTTTGGAGTTTGATCTCCTTGTAACTTTGTTTTTGAGTTTCTTTTGTTATTACTTTGCTAGTAAGTAGTTGTAATAGCACGTTCTTCTGCGTAAGAACTGTAATCTTTCGTTTTTAAGCGTCGAAAGCTTAAGAACAGTCATATACTTGTAATAATCCCCAGGAGACACTCTTTAAACGATGTCTCAGCATACTCCACATGACGGAATCTTACCGTCCGGAGGGAACGAACCCCCTCCGGTGCGGCCGGTAAACCCTTTCGCAAACTTGAACATGGGGGACATTCTGAATGATCCCCAGCATTTGAAAGATCTCTCTGACTACCTCATGGAGAAGAGGAGGCAGAATGAGAAAGAAGAGCTGGAGAAGGCCAAAGATCAGGCCTTCGACAAAGCTCGCAAAGCCAAGGGGAATGAGGAGGATGACCGTTCCTATCACTCACACCCTATTCGCCCCCAAGACAAAGGAAAAAACAAAGCTGACGAGCACTCCCACAATAGCCACACGGGAGACTCGCGACACCGAAATTCGGTTTTCAACCGAATGGATGATAAAGATGGGAGGGCTCCTCGCCGAGTGCCTTTCAACGTGGATGGCCGACCAGGGAGGGCCGACCACAGGGATCGCGCTGACAAGAGAGATCAGGGCGACAGAGTCTCAGCTCTCGATCGAGTGGGACCAGGGAAGGGCTCGCGAGCTCCGGCGAAGAGTTATCGCAGCCACCGTTCTGATAGGCATTCTCCCAGGCGATCACGTCATGATGATCGCCCGGCCGCATCCCAAGGGAGCCGACGCGACGAGGACGTCGTCCCCAAACCACAGACTGTCGAGGAGGGGCAAATCGCCCAGTTCCTCGAGACCCAAAAAATCATGAAGCTTGAGATGGAGGCTCTGCGAGCAGAGGTGGTCGCCTCGAAGCAAGGGACCACCCCACCAATCACTATGCCCGCTCCTCCACTAAGTGTTGCGGTCCTCCCGCCCCCATTCAAAGAAAAATTCAGATGTCCTCCATGGCGGCATATGATGGGATGTCCGACCCCAGAGTACACTTGTCCAAGTACACGAACTACATGGCCTCAATCGGGGCAACGGACGCCACCCAATGCAGAAATTTCTCCCTAACTTTGGGAGACCGGGCTCATCGTTGGTACACAACTTTGGGTGCCGGATCTATCACCTCATTCCTTGAGCTGGGACAATACTTTTTGACCTACTTCAGGTCTATTGCTGCTCGCCTAGCCTCAAAGCAACGTTTGGCAAACGTTCGCCAGTCCCTGAATGAATCGGGCAAGGACTTCATCGAGCGCTTTGATAGGCTGGTGATCGATGGGGAGGCCGTAAACGATGAGACAAAGCTGATCTCAGCTGTTTCCGGTCTGAGGATAGGTTCCAAGCTCTGGGAATCTATCCATCTTACTTTCCCAGTTTCTTATGCGGATTTCCGCACGAGGGTTGGGAACTTCATCCAAATGGAGGAAATCATGGACGCCGCCAAGGCTAACGAGCAGCCTGAGGCGTCCAAAAGGGTCTGGCCCAAGAAAAATACAAACACTGGGGAGTCGTCCCAGCCCAAGAAGGCGACCACTCAAGCTGGCAGTGCTCGCCCAGCGAACTTCAGGCCTTTCGAGGAGTCTCCTGAGATCATCCAGTTCAGAGAATCTCTCTCTCTCAAGCTGGCAGTGCTCGCCCAGCGAACTTCAGGCCTTTCGAGGAGGCGGTTTAGCATTAAATGCGCCATCAAATCACCTTTTCGGGCAGAAGACAGGTCCAATGAGGGCGTGCCACGTGTAAAGGGCGGGCAGCCCCCAAAAACCACTATATAATGCCTATAAGGCTCATTTGTAAACACAAGTTACACCATTCCACCAAATCACCCTACCCTAAGCAATAAACACTCCCAAGCTCTCAAGCTTTTAGCTTCTCCAAGAAGCTACATCTTTGTTCTTGCTTTGTTCTTCATAAGATCATCAAGATCATCATAATAATACTCCCTAAACACGTAATAAACCCCGATCATAATACATGTTTGTCTCGTGATAACAAATAGTCCACATCCGAGTCAACCCGACGAAAGCACGTACAACAGAAATGTACAAGCATTTTTTATTAACAAGAAATGCATCACACTAGCGATTAAAACAAAAGAAAAACTTCATCCCCAACCCCTAGATCACACATGCACACCCACATGGATCGATCACCCTCCTCCTGCATAGGCATAGGAGGGATATATACGTATCCACGCGTTATTTAGCTAGATACAAAACTCATAAAAACAAAACCCATCACACTTATCAAAACAGACTAATTAATTATCATTCTCCGTGGCGTACTCAACATACACGATCTTGACGCCACCAATGGTTATGTTTTCTCCTCCAGCTTTTGGCACTAAAGACACCAATATCATCTCATCATCTTCAATCTCCAAATCTTCTACCGCCTCCGACAATCCCAACCTTAGCATACTCTTCACCTTGGTCGAATTCTTGTGCGGCACCACACCGAATCCCCCCAAGTACTCCGCCTTGTCGATCAATTCGCCCGGATTATCGTCCACGTCGTTCAAGTAAGCCTCGAACCTCACCGCATCCGAACAGTCCGCCTCAATCCCTTCAATCACCAGTAGTTCCTCTTCCTTCTCCTTGTCCTCCTCACTCCTCCTTTTCTTAGGCCTTTCCACCAATACTTTAACCACCTTATCCAACTTCACCGGGAAATTATTGGTAGCCCTTGCCCTAGCCATGGAGGAAACCCTAGCTTTCTTTTGATAAGGCACGGGCCTGACTCCCAACCATGGATTTTGCACAGTTTGGTACTGGTACCCCATCTTGTTTTGATCCAGAGTGTCTCTAACATACACACGAACCAGCTGCTTATTCTCGTCGTAGAACAGATAATTAGCATCGAGCCAGTCTTTGCAAGTGAATTCTTTCGGGCGTATTGGAAAGGTCGGGAGTTGACGCCACAGAGTCCAGAGGCGATCGATGTTAGTGTGGTGGGCGAAGAAGAGGGAGTCACGACCCGCGGAGTAGAGATTCCCCAAGTCTAGTCCCTCTCGCGTGTTTTCTCCGACCCAAAGATGCAGGGCCGTGTGGGACCCCGCCTCGATGGAGCCCATCCCCGGACTAGGCGGAGTGCCTTCAAAGTATTTGCCTCCGTAGAAGCCCTCGAGGGTTTTGGTGCGAATCATCTCGGTGTACATTTCAAACATGTTGCTGGTAAGTATCAAGTGCGGGGGTGTGGATTTGCCTTCGCCTTTGGAGTACTTTAGATCAGCTAGGGCCGGTGGTAAATGGCAGTTATTACGATGCTTGTTGTAGAGAGGGGATTTGTCGTCATTCACGTACATGGCTGGTATGTAGGAAGCTGGGGGTAAATTGTCCCAATTCCAGAAGGGAAGGCCAAAAGTGGGGTCGTCGATTAATTTTCCTAGGATTCTCTCGTAGAAGTATAAGTACCATCTATGCCAAGGGTAAAAGTGCCAGCAAAAGTGGATCTGAAGCTTCTCCTGTCAACATCAATAAAATGTATAGTAGGATTTTGAAGTCTAAATTTTTATTTATAAAGTAAAAAAATGGATTGACTTTTATTTTACCATTTTTGGTTATTTACGCAAAGAAATATTTAAATTATCCCTCAAAACATCACAATATTATATCAGATGTCATTAACACTAAAAAATAACTTCGTTACTAGTAAAGTTAAAAAGTACTTTTACTGCTCTCACATTTATTTTCTACAATACTAATTAACCATTCATACTTTAAAATACGTGCCGAAAAGTTATGAGTCGTTAGTAGGTGAAGGAGGGTGTAACATTTTGTGTAAAATTGTGAATATTATGATGGTGAAGCTTATAAAGAGTTTTCTATGGGTGTACTTTGAACGATAATAATATAAAATTAGATCTAGCCATTTATTAGTGAAAATATATATATATAGATTGATGTGGCAATTAAAGAAAGCTAGTTTTAATTAGTGTAAGTTCGATTCTTCCTTGCCTGTGAGTCGCCGGTTTGTTCGTAGGAGAGGTTGCAGTAAGCGCAGTGGACGTTGGCCTGCTGGTAGAAGCTCCGGGGGTCGTCTATGGGGAGGGCCTTCATGAGTTCCACAGCTCTTTTGTATTTCCGTACGTATTCTTCTGTTACGAGATGAGCAGCAGGGCGGTACCGCATTGTCTGAACACGAGGGAGCTTGTAGTCGATGATTTCGGATGAGAATGGAGGGCAGCAGTTGACGTCCAGTTGTGTTTTCGTGTTGAAGTCGCACCCAATCGTGCATTTCGATAAATCGGGGCCTGATGTTGGGGTTGCGAGGGCGGATGGACCCAGATTGGCTGCACCGTACATGCCAGCTCCCATCCCCATTAATAAGTCTCTACGGTCCAATTTGGGTTGGGGAGCTGTTTCTTCCTTTTCCTTGGAGTTGCAAGAGACCTGCATATGATGAGTAGTGTGTGTTTTGGGGTGTGTGAAATGTGGTGGTTTTCCAAAAAAAGAAGTGAAAAATGTGGGAGTGGAAGAGACTAGTAGAAGTGAAGACATGATGAATGATGATAGCTTAGCTTAGCTTGTGCTTGGATATGGAAACACTACTCCATTATATAGAGTCTTATGAACATTATTTACCGTTTGCACTAATTTTTATGGACAGTTATTTACTAGTATTAAAGTAGAGTGTATTAAAAAAAATTTAAGTAATTAATAAAGTAGAATATAGTATTTGAAGGCTAAAGTTTGAAGTGATTTTTTTTTATTATTATTATCAAATTAAAAAATGATGAATCTAATTAGGACGTGCATTTAAAGCAAATGTACGTTGAATAAAGAATGGAATGGAGAGAGTAGTAAACAACAATGTCGCGCTTCATGTGATCAAAACGCGACTACCCAAATAAATTGAATGACACTTCAGTGTTTCACATTGTACATATATATTTTACTATCTCATTTATTGACATATAGTAAAAAAAATTAAAACACAATACTCAATAACTAGTAACGGGCGGCATGTGTTAATCATCTAGAAAATGACATAAAGAATTTGAACTAAAAAACAATTAAAAAAAAAAAAAAAACTTATGTGCAATATCGCACATGCAATATGCTTTTCGAAATAATTTTATCTTATCTAACAGTCTGAACTTATAAAAAAGGTGTAAAATTAATTAATTTATATCAATTCTCTTACATTTCTATTGAATTTGAGTCGAAATTGTGCCAAATAAATCTTCTCACAAAATTCGCGTAAAACAAACATAAAAGATCGCTCCTAGATCTTATATATAACAAATCTGATCAACCCGTTTTGATCCACGGTTTTTTTTCTCTTACATATCTATGCTAATATTGTAAATACAAGGGATTATAGTTTTTTTAGTCCTTTAAGTTGGACTAATTTTGAATTTGATCCTGGTGGAATACACATTTTGATTTTGGTCCCATAAGTTGACCGAAATTTTGAATTCAGTCCAATTACTACCATTGTAGGTAAATAAATCGGTCAAATTCTTAGCTCGTGTGCAATTCAAATCAACTGTGAATTTGCTCATGTGCAGAAAAATGCAAAAATCAGTGGATTTGATCGATTTATTTACCTCAAATTGTAGTAATTGGACTGAATTCAAAATTTCGACCAACTTATGGGACTAAAATCAAAATGTGTATTCTATCGGGACCAAATTCAAAATTAGTCCAACTTAAAGGACTAAAAAAACTTTAATCCCTAAATACAATATTGCATACAAGTTTATTATTAAATTTTTTTTACACATACAGTATATCAAGCCACGTGTTAAGTACTATATTTTTATTTAAACCCGTGTATATAGTTTTTTTGTAACACACCATGTGTATAGTATTAATGGCCCAAAAAACTTTTAAAAAAAAATTAGTTGAACCGCCAGACAATCAATTTATTGTCACGAAGGGTACGTTCTCAATTATTGGAGTCACTAAAGGAATTTTGTGTAACATAGTCTTATATGTGAGATAATGTTCCTCGCCAAAATTTGATTTATATTCTCTTTTAAAATACGATTGAATTATAATCATATCTGGCATATATTGTAACATTTTTTTTTTATATCAATTTACTAAATATCCCCCATATACTTTATAAAAAATAGGATTCCTCAAATAATTTATTGTTGGAAACTGTACGCCGTGATAATGTAAACTGCAATATCGAAGATTCAAATAACAAACAAGTCGAGTCAAGGGAAAACTCTTTTCCCGCAAAACAGAATACGCCCAGGATAGTGCTCGACTGATATGGCGTTCCGTTCCAAAAGTTAAAACGACTTTTACTTCTTACACAGTAGCACCACTGTATAAGAAGTCTCGGTGAATGTACTTAGTACGAACTGAACACTCTCAGATATAAATCCGGCACAAGAAAGAACAGAGGAAGGCTTTCGGGAGCTTAACACACTGCGTAGGGACGACTAGGAGGTTGTTGAAAAAACGTGTGGGCCCAGGCTCGAATCTTGGGATAATATCGCAAAGATTGCGAAAATATCGCGCACGTGGATAAGTCTTGAAGACCGAGTTTGAGACTTCCAGATAATTCTGGAACTTTCTTGAAGTATTTCGAATGGGCCGAACCCATTCCTGAGTTGCGCTTTCGGAGTTTTTTGGTCTGCAAAAAGATAGGCGGGCACCAAAGACCACCAAAGACCAATTGCCGAAGTCGAGCCGGCCGAGCGCGCGCGCGCGTGTGGCTATTAGAGGAGTGTACCTCTTTTACAGAGTTGAACTTCAATGCTACTTCAATGCCTTTAAACCTCATAAATGTTTTGTAGGCTTCCTATGTGGGACAATTTCCCACATTCCTCAAACTTCAAGTTGAAACTCTCAACTTCAACAATTAATTTCTCACTCACCTTAACTCGGTTTTGAGATATTAAATATACCACATTCATCTACTCCGCGAGTAGATCGACTATGTCATGTTCAATTATTTTATAATTAACGTTTTAGTCCATCTAATTAATTAATTAGATAAGGGTGTCAAAACCCAATTAATCCCATTAATTCCAACAATCCCCCACATGAGTGAAAATCGTATCTATACAACATCAGACTTAGTGTTCAGTTCGATTGAGATCTCCGTGCGTCCGGAAAAGTAGTTTTTGGCTTTGAACTTTCCGTAGCCAAACAATATCGGGTACACCGGCGGCTTAGTGGACGCAGTGCCTTGAACTACTCCTCCATAGTGTATACCTAATCAACAGTGTCAGCACACTTCAATCTCGTCTTCGTAACGTTCTCACGTTTTTGTCCGTTTTGGCCATGGACGTCCTTTATCTTCATAAATGTTTGGTCGAAGCGGCCCTCACTTCTCATTTATATAGGTAACCTCCTTTCGAGTATCCCGTTATACTCTAGGACTTATTAAGAGTCGAAGACTCAACCTTTACCACATCTTACGGGTCGTTAACACTTGAGATAGTGCTGTCAGGAATAGTCATGTTTTTCAAGTGTTTTATCACTAACTTCCACAGTTTCGTTTTCCCATTGAACCAAGTTCTTAGGATCTCCAGTCATCATGGTTGGGTTTCCACTGCTTTGGTTTTTCTTGTGGGTTTTAGACCCATTCCTTCTACCAGCTTGTTCAATTGATCTCGGTTTATGCTATTCGTGAGCGGATCCGCTATATTGTCCTTTGTGTTGACATAGTCAATGGACATTACTCCAGTGGAAATCAATTCTCTAACGGAGTTGTGTCGACAACGTATGTGTCTCGATTTTCCGTTGTACATGACATTCGTAGCTCTCCCAATTGCAGCTTGACTGTCACTGTGTACCGTCACCGAAGGTAGGAGTGTGCAAAATAAAACCGGACCGGAAAAAGACCGGAACCGGACCGACCGGTTAGATTCCGGTCCGGTCCTCGGTCCGAAATTTTTTAAGATTCCGGGTTCCGGTCCGGTCTAAAACCGGAATTTACCGGTCCAGGACCGGAAACCCGGATTTACAATTTTTTTTTTATTATTTGAATTTTAGAAATTACAAATCCCATTCCTCTGGCTCTTCCACTTTCTTAAATCTAATTCCCCTTTTTTACCATTCTCAAAATTCTTCAACCTTTATCTGAAACGTGCTCACCCAACCGACAAGGCGACAACCCTTCTTCAATCTTCTTGCAATGTAAGTTTTCTTGAGTTATTGAGAAGGTTTAACCTATTTTACTCTATACTTATAATCGTAATAATTATTTTAATTTCTTGTTTCAAAATTTTAGATGGATAGTACTCAGTCACAATCTCAATAAAAAAGAATACCGGTGTTTTCTGATCAATTGGATGATGCCCTTAAATTTGTGCATCGTTTCATTTTGGACTACTGTTTTTTCATTTTGGACTACTGCTTTTTCATTTTGGACTTGAATTTTAATTTCTATGAACATGGTTTTGCTATAAATTAAGTTTTCAAGTATATATATATATTCTTGCACAATTGTGATCAACTTGATCTAAGGGCATAACTTATTCTTTAGGATATTAAAAAGGAATTTATTATAGAGGTAAATATGAAGAAATTTCTAGATCTTCAAAAATATGTGATCCACTTTCCACTTCTTCTCATACACTAAGGAATTAAAAAAAAAAAAACTAGTCTAAAACGGTCCAAACCCGGACCGGACCAGAATTTACCGGTCCGGTCTGGACCGGTTACATTCCGGTCCGGTCCTCGGTCCGTAAAATTTTAAGATTCCGATCCCGGTCCAAACCGGTCCCGGTCCGGTCCGGTTCTGGACCGGTGCACACCCCTAACCGAAGGTACTGGTTTATTCCAACACGGAATGTCTTCCAGAAAGTTACGCAACCATTCAGCCTCTACAGCGGCTAGGTCTAAAGCGATAAATTCTGATTCCATTGTGGAACGGGCAATACACGTTTGTTTCTTGGATCTCCACGACACTGCTGCTCCTCCAATAGTGAATACGTATCCACTAGTGGATAACGAGTCTTTAGTGTCTGATATCCAATTTGCATCACTGTATCCTTCGACTACAGCTGGATGTCTTGTGTAGTGAAGCCCATAATCAAGGGTGTACTTCAAGTATCTTAATACCCTTTACAATGCTTTCCAGTGCTCATGACTTGGATTGTTCGTGTATTGACTCAACTTGTTTACTGAACATGCAAGATCAGGGCGTGTACAGTTCGTGATGTACATCACACTTCCAATGATCCTTGCATATTCCAGTTGAGCCACTGGTTCTCCTCTATTCTTTTTCAAGTGAACGTTGAGTTCCAAAGGTGTCTTAGCAGGTGAATCGTCAAAGGCATTAAATTGCTTTAGTACCTTCTCCACATAGTGAGATTGTGTCAAGGAAATTCCATTGGACGTTTTCTCTATCTTGATTCCAAGAATCACATCTGCTAATCTCATGTCTTTCATGTCAAAGTTTCTACTTAACATGTTCTTCGTATTAACTATGATATTGTGATTGTTACTCATGATTAACATGTCATCGACATATAAGCACACAATAACAAATCCATTAGGTGTATCCTTCACATATACACACTTATCGCATTCATTAATTCGAAACCCATTTGACAACATTGTATTGTCAAATTTCAAATGCCACTGTTTTGGAGTTTGTTTAAGTCCATACAGTGACCAAACGAGTTTGCACACCTTTTTCTCGTTTCCAGGAGCAACATATCCTTCAGGTTGATCTATGTATATTTCAGCATCCATCTCACCATTAAGAAACGCCGTCTTAACTTCCATTTGGTGTATTTCGAGATTGTGCAAAGCAGCAATAGCGACTAACACCCGAATGGAGCTGATCCTTGTCACTGGTGAGTATGTATCGAAGAAATCATACCCTTCCTTTTGTTTAAAACCCTTTGCAACTAGACGAGCTTTGTACTTATCAACAGATCCATCTGCTTTGTACTTTCTTCTAAGGATCCACTTGCATCCTAAGGGCTTACAACCTTTGGGGAGGTCGACCAACTCCCATGTGTGATTTAAAAGAATAAACTCGTATTCACTTTTTAGGGCTTCCTTCTAGAGGATTGCATCTGGTCTTACCATAGCTTCTTTGATAGTTTTAGGTTCATCTTCCTCCAAAACATAAGTAATGAAGTCTGAACCAAAATCTTTATCAATTCTAGCTCTCTTACTGCGTCTCGGTTCTTCACTCTCTTGAGTGGAAGGACTAACAGTGTCGTCTGTTGCTTCAAGAGTTCTCTTATTCGAACTCACTTCCTTTTTGACCTTAAGATGAAAAACGTTTTCAAAGAATACTGCGTTCCTTGACTCAATTGTAGTGTCTTCTGTCATATCCGGTACTTCGGATTTGTGAATCAGAAATCGATAGGCACTACTGTTTGAAGCATATCCTATAAAGATACAATCGACGGTTTTAGGGCCGATTTTAACTTGTTTAGGAAGCGGTACTTCAACCTTAGCCAAACACCCCCACACTTTGAGGTATTTGTATGAAGGTTTTCATTTCCTCCATATTTCATAAGGAGTTTGATCCTTAGTTTTATGAGGAATCTTATTCAGAATGTGGTTAGCCGACATAATGGCTTCCCCCCACAAGTTATGAGGTAAACCAGAGCTGATTAACATTGCGTTCATCATCTCCTTTAGTGTTCGGTTTTTCCTTTCCACAACACCATTAGACTGAGGTGAGTAAGGGGCTGTCGTTTGATGTACAATCCCTGATTCAATACATAATTGTTCAAACGGAGCTACGTACTCTCCACCTCTATCACTACGAATTGATTTAATTCGAGTGTTCAATTGATTCTCTACTTCAGTTTTGTAACGTTTAAAAGCTTCTATAGCTTCGTCTTTACTTCTTAAAAGGTAAACGTAGCAGAATCTTGTACAATCGTCTATAAAAGTAATAAAATACTTTTTCCCTCCTCTAGTTTGTACAAACTTCAAATCACATACATCCGTGTGAATTAATTCTAGAGGAGCAGTGTTCCTTTCAACAGTTTTAAACGGTAGTTTGGTCATTTTTGCTTCCGTGCATATTTCACATCGTTTGGATGTATCAACGTTGTCAATTTTAAGTAAATCGAGATTTACTAATCGTTTTATGGATTTTAGATTCACATGTCCTAATCTAGAATGCCATAAAGAGGAACACTCAACGATATAAGCAGAAGTGGAAGCAATTTCATTAATAACTTGTTTGCCTTTGGGGCTTACAACCATTGTGCTTAATTTAAACAAACCATTCTCGAGATAACCCTTCCCGAGAAAGTGACCAAACTTACTTAGAACTATCTTATCAGATTCAAAGACTAGTCTAAATTGATTGCTAACTAGAAGAGACCCCGAAATCAGATTCTTCCGGATGTTTGGGACATGCAGCACGTTCTTCAAGGTTAGCTCTTTTCCAGATGTCAGCTTTAGCACCACTGACCCAATTCCAGCCACTTCAGATGAGGCTTGATTGCCCATGAACAACTTTCTCCCATCAGATGGAGAATAGTTTGAGAATGCAGATCTCTCCGAGCAGACGTGGCAAGTGGCACCAGTGTCCACAAACCACTCTTTCTTATTGTCCACCATGTTGACCTCCGTCACCACTACGGACATGTCCAAATCCGTAAGGTTCACAGAATCTTGTACTTTCTGTTTGCCTTTTCCCTTGTCGTCACGACGGGGTTGACGACACTCACTAGACCTGTGGTTCGGTTTCCCACAGTTATAGCAATTTCCAGTGAATTTCTGCTTTGTGGCCGGACCCTTCCCCTTCACAATCTTCGTTGTGTTGGCAGCAGACTCATTGGGACGTTTTCTTTTCCTTGACGGACTCTCTTGTTCCATCAAGTTAGCCTTAACTTCAATCTGGAGGGCAGATCCCTTGCCTTCTCTCTTTCGATTGTCCTCCTCAATCCTGAGACGGATAATCAGGTCCTCCAAGCTCATAAGCTTTCGTTTGTGCTTTAGATATGATTTGAAATCCTTCCATGATTAAGGCAGTTTCTCGACCACGGTAGCTACCTGAAATGCATCGGGTAGAACCATATCTTCAGCAGCTATCTTATGGAAAATAATCTGCAGTTTCTGGACTTGATCCACTACAGATTTGTTATCGTCCATCATAAAATCGTACAGTTGTGAAACGACAAATTTCTTCAATCCGGCACCTTCAGTTCTGTACTTCTTCTCCAAGGACTCCCACAACTCCTTGGCAGATTTTATGTCCCAGTAGACACTGTAGAGGGTATCAGAAAGCCCTCCAATAATGTGATTTCTGCACAGATAATCACCACTTAGCCACTGATCATAATAGATCCTTTCTTGTTGGCTAGCACTTGCCTCAGGCTGTGTAGGTTTCGTTTCGGTTAGAAACCTATCCATTCCAAGCATGGTCAGGTAAAATCGCATCTTACTTTGCCATCTTTTGAATTCAGTCCCCGAAAATTTTTCAGGCTTTTCTCCTTGTACAACCATTGGCCTCGGCCCAGGTGCAGAGAAGGTAAACATCAGGTCCCTTATGGGATTGTGGAAAGGAGGAATTGGTGCAAACTGATCGCTTCTGTTCCTAACCCTTTCCGCATGGTCATTCTGTTTTCCTTGTGATTTCACATCAGAACTGTGCGACTCTGATTGATCAGGAGACGCTTCCTTATTGGCATCGTTACCAATATTCTCAGTACCATGCACGACCTCCGTATCAATGGGGTCAACATCCATGTTATCATTCGACTTTGACATTGCAGTAAATTAATTAATTAATTTACTTAAGTCCGAAAATATTGATTATATATTCTGTTCTGCGATTGTTGGAAACTGTACGCCGTGATAGTGTAAACTGCAATATCGAAGATTCAGATAACAAACAAGTCGAGTCAAGGGAAAACTCTTTTCCCGCAGAACAGAATACGCCCAGGATAGTGCTCGACTGGTATGGCGTTCCGTTCCCAAAGGTAAAACGACTTTTACTTCTTACACAGTAGCACCACTGTATAAGAAGTCTCGGCGAACGTACTTAGTACGAACTGAACACTCTCAGATATAAATCCGGCACAAGAAAGAACAGAGGAAGGCTTTCGGGAGCTCAACACACTGCGTAGGGACGACTAGGAGGTTGTTGAAAAAACGCGTGGGCCCAGGCCCGAATCTTGGGATAATATCGCAAAGATTGCGAAAATATCGCGCATGTGGATAAGTCTTGAAGACCGAGTTTGAGACTTCCAGATAATTCTGGAACATTCTTGAAGTATTTCGAATGGGCCGAACCCATTCCTGAGTTGGGCTTTCGGAGTTTTTGGGTCTGCAAAAAGGTAGGCGGGCACCAAAGACCACCAAAGACCAAAAGCCGAAGCCGAGTCGGGCGCGCGCGTGTGGCTCTTAGAGGAGTGTACCTCTTTTACATAGTTGAACTTCAATGCCTTTAAACCTCATAAATGTTTTGTAGGCTTCCTATGTGGGACAATTTCCCACATTCCTCAAACTTCAAGTTGAAACTCTCAACTTCAACAATTAATTTCTCACTCACCTTAACTCGATTTTGAGATATTAAATATACCACGTTCATCTACTCCGCGAGAGATCGACTATGTCACGTTCAATTATTTTATAATTAACGTTTTAATCCATCTAATTAATTAATTAGATAAGGGTGTCAAAACCCAATTAATCCCATTAATTCCAACATTTATATCCTAAAAATGTTGTTATATTTTGTAAAGATTGTGTTTCATAAACAAACTTTCATTAAACTTGGTAGTTGACTTGCACTTTTAGGCCAGGGTTCAGTCTTTCTTACCCAAAATATCATAATTGATTAAAAGGGTTAGAGTTATAAAAACAAAGTCTTTGTTGGGTAAATTAAGGATGGTGACGATCTGAGTTACACCTCAATATCACAATCGAAAGAACCTATATATCGTACAAAATTATTTGAAAAAAATAAAAGGGAAGAAAAACATTGAAAAATATATACAGAACCAAAAAGGAGAGAATGGTTAACATGCATGTGGGAGATAGAGCAGGGTAAGACAGGAAGGGTATATGTCATGCTAAAACGTGTTGGCTAATATAACTAAAACGTGCAATAGGGGTGTAAGTGAGTCAAGTCAACTCTTAAACTACTCGTACTCGACTCGAAAAAAGATCGAAATCGACTCGAATTTAATCGAGTCGAGTTTCGAACTATACTTGAGTAGCTATCAGGTTTGGGTAGCGAGTTCATAAAAACTTGACTACGAAGGCTCACGAGCCTAGTCAAACCTGAACATTATTTACTATTCATGCCATTAATTATATTAGAAAAAATATATTTTACATTTAATTTAAAAAATTATATAAGTAATTGAGTAGAGTCAAGTTCGAACTTAAATTTTTTAGATTCAACCGAGTTTGAGTCCTATTTCAAGCTCGAGTATAGCAATTGAGTCGAATTTTGAGCTCAACATTACTCGAATTAACTCAATATTTACATTCCTAACATGCGACGAGTGCACCTTGCATAATGTGCATTTGAGACCTTGCTATCTAAGGAATTACGAACTCTAAATTCATAATTTGAAATTCCCTCATTTAAAATTATGAATTTTGAAATCCTTTCTTTATATAATTCATCAAAATAATTAAATTTCCACTGTGAATTTAAAATGCTCAGCTCAAAATTCTCTATTCAAATACAGTCAAAAGTTATTTGATATGTACTTCACTATTATACATTTTTAATTTGTGTGTGTTCACCTATATGTCTATATTTGAAAGTTATTTTAAAATGGAGGAGGGAGTAATATTTAACATACAAGATTTAATTTATTTATTTTAATTAAAATTGTACCCTCACAATGAATGGACTTGAATTAAAGGTGTACATCCTAAATTGGCCACAGTTGCTATCGTGCCTATTTGTGCCTCGACAGGTCCTCGCTAATCAATAAATTCTAGCAAGTTTGCTCAAAAAAAAAAAAAAAATTCTAGCAAGTGGCAAGGACATTGCGAAATTATTTCAGAATGTATATATTTTTTTTAATGTAATCAAACCTAGTAGTTTGTGAATTATTCGGAACTCGTTTTGAAAAATATAAGTTCGAATTCGTATAATAAAGTTCATCAACATACACAAACAAAAACAATTTTACTTGTGAACATATTCGTTTGTAAATTATAAATAATAATTTGGCTTTAATTTATATTTTCATATTTAATATTAATGATAAATAAAAAAAATTATGGAGTATGTAATTTAACTTATTTAACTGAATTAAATTATACTTTTCCCGTCCCAATGAAAATTACACGATTTTCATTTTTTGTCTGTCAACCCAATAAAAGTTATTTATTTCTTTTTTCTCTCACATTTATGATATTCTTATCTCTCTTAATCGCATCATCTCTATTACATAAACAGGCTTATTCTATCATATTGTTTAATCTATGTGTCCAAAGCTCATGGATAACTTTCATCGGATCGAATGGAGTAGAATTTAGTAGATATATATGATTTAAAATTTTTATAATTTTTTATAATTAATTGATAAATAATCTAATTTAAAATTGATATTATTAAATTCGTTTAGGCTCGAAAGAGCTTGTGAAATTAAGATCAAACTCGTCTCAATAATAAACAAATCAAACTAAATATTCTAAAATTTGACTCAATTCAATTATTTCTCTCGGTTTATACTTGTACCAGGTTTTTTGTTTTGTTTTGTTGAGTATTTTTTTTAAAGGTTTGAACCATATACCTCAATCTTTAAAGGTAACAACTAAACACCTAGGCCACTACCGTACTCAATAAAATATTGACTTTTATTTATACATATTATAATAAAATGAAAAAAATGTGTGAGAAAAATGAGATTTGAACCATTTAATTTATATTTACTAACAAACATTTTTTATTTAGACTATTATAATACTCGTTAAATAAATAATTTTTTTAATTATATATAATAAAATAATAAATAATTTAAAAAAATATATTAAATTCTACTATTCAAATTCTTAAGATAAAACCTTTTACACTTTTCAATTATATTTAGTTACACTTTTCAATTATAGTGACATTTTTTTAAAATAAAAATGTGTTAAACTTTTAAATGGAATGTTTTATTCAGTAAAAAGTATAACTGAAAAGTGTAACACAATATTTCTGAAAAGTGTAAGTCACTATAACTAAAAAATAAAATACAAAATTTTACTAAAATGTGCAACACAATATTACTGAAAAGTGTAAGTCACTATAACTGAAAAGTGCAACACAATATTACTAAAAAGTGTAAGTCACTATAACTAAAAAATGTAAGTGTTTATAACTAAAAATGCAACACAATATTTCTGAAAAGTGTAAGTCACATAATTGAAAAATGCAACATAATATTATTGGGGGTGCCTTTATTTAAAGGAATGCCTAAGACATTGCATATGAGAGGTATTGCAGATAAAATCATAAATAAATGCTCCGCTTGAAAGGGATCATCACTCTCTCTAGCTGGAAGAGTTTGCTTAGTGAACCATGTCACCACATCATCCCTCGTTCATACGATGATGGTTTACAAATGGTCGCGGGGACTGATTAGAAGCATTGAGAGGGTCATGAGAAATTTTGTTTGGACAAGGGACATTGATGGAAGGCCTTTCTGCTCAGTTTCTTAGGCTAGGGTGACAGCCCCACGTACGGAAGGCGGACTTGAAATGCGATCGATCATAATTGCAAATGAAGCATACATTCAGAAGCTTGTCTGGCAAGTCCTCATGGATAGTAGCACGCCCATGTAGTTTTTGAAAGAGAGATACATGCCAAGCGAAAGAGCTCGGACGACAGTAATGTCATCGTCAATATGGAGGGGAGTGAGACGGCACCTACTGCATATTCACTACTACACATTTGGCTTTGTAGAGCTTTAAAAAAATGCTCTTGTAGAGCTTTTAAACGAGCTCTCAAAGTGGGAGCTATGCAAGTGAAATTGCACTTGGAGAGCTCTTTTTAAAGGCTGTGCAAGAGAGGTCTTAGACAGCGGTTTTGAACCGCTGTCCAAGTAAAGTCACTTGGACAGCGGTTCATAACCGCTGTCTATGTGTATTTTTTTTTGTTTTTTGACTTGGACAGCGGTTCATAACCGCTGTCTAAGTGATTTTTTTTTTAAAATGCATAGGCTTGGACAGCGGTTATGAACCGCTGTCTAAGTCAATTTTTTTTTAAATAATTATTTTATATTTTAAAAATCAATTTTATACAAAACCAAATTTATTTATATACCAATAAATAAATTTTATATTTTAAAAATCCATTTTATACACGTCAAATACCAAAAAATTAAATAAATAAACGTACACTAACGTACGTTCAATTAATATAAACACCAAAAAACATTAAATATCATCACAAATGTATAAGTTAATATATTAAATGCAACAAAAGTTATACTAGCTACTTAAATTAAACCTATACAAAAATCGATTGTACAGGTACCCGATCCAATCTTTTTTCCATTTGTCCATTCTTTTGTCTTTGTAAGAGTTGAGCGGACGGGCATAGACAAACTGCAAACAACGATCAATCAATATAGTTAGATATATAGTATATGAATTTTTATTCAATCAATAATAATTTAAATAAATCAATAAATTGACTTACAGTGTTAGGATTAATCTCCAATCCAGAAAAATTGATTATATCCTCAATATAACAACATACAAAATGTCCACAATGGTCTCCATCACGTTGCCTCGGAACCTGTTATGATTAGCAATTATAAGCATGCGTGCATTACAATTATGATTATTTTATATTAATTTGATGGTATCGAAAGCACGTGACTGCACTATCGTGCTCACAATATTCTGTACGACGGAGTTGTGCTCTAAGTCTCCAGAAAATGGATAACCACGTAGGCGCGTATCAATACCCCCGTCCCTCGTTCTCTCCATCCGACTGCCTACTACACCTCTTGATTTTTGTTTAGGCTATTCTGTCAGTTTCTACAATCAAATTTTCAACATTATTTAGAACGACGGATAAGATAATAAATTGTAATAACATATACTTTACCTTTGCGGTGTGAGAGACCAAGTTGCTCGGCCATTCGATGAAGTCCAGAAAGGACAACAAACAAGCATGATGGTAAATCAATATTATGCAGAAAGAACAACAAAACATACAAAGCCTACAAACAAGCATGGTGGTAAATCAATATTATGCAGAAAGCAACAGTTTGGAAAGATTTAAACAATTATTTTTAAATTGACCTCTTTAGTATCAATGATCTCCCAGTGGCCATCTTCTGAAGATTCAAAGTAAACCCTCCTGTGTCCAGGATCCTGTTCATCACAAGGGCCCAAGATTAACCAGTATCTATTGTATCTACGATCAGAACCCAGGAAGATAGACTGCATAGGATGCAAAAAGTCATCTACTCCCATTTGGGTTTCAATCTTTTTCATGTTACTTTGCTTCTCTTCCTCATCCATCCTTGACATAATAATCAAAGAATCAATTGGTTCTGATATATTCATGTCAACTTTGCTAAACGTCTGCCCACCACAGCTTCCTAACAGCCCATGTGAGTTGCATTGTTTCCCCATTGATCTTTTTATTTTAGCACTAGAACCATAATGGCCGGTTCCCAGAGGACATTCTGCAATTGATGACGAGGAATCCTGAAAAATGTGAAGGATAGTTTCACTTAAATGTCAGTAACCTGAATATATATATAATAAAGTCCACTATATGATTATAGGCAAAATACACCTGATTTACCAACTTTGAGAAAGTGCATGTCTATAAATCATCACAAGGAAATATGAAGAATAAACCTACAGAAAACCCACACAATTACGTACTGGAAGGTACACTAAATCATGCATATCACTATTCACTAAAAATAAAATAAAAATGGATATAGAGACCAGAACGGAAGAAATAAGAGAACCATCTGATGGACTTACTAATGTATGGCATAATTATATCAAAGAAAAAGTGGGTCAAGCAAACAGTAAGAGTGACTACCTCCATTCTGATGCTGGATGCAGCATGAATTACATCAATCAACGCAGCTAACACATTGAGCTTCTCTTCAATGCTTAAGTCTGAATATTCGCCCTCCATCAGTCCTAACAACCATGATTCTCCTGGATGGCTCTCATCAATTTCATCGTTTACTGTTAGGACGTTATTCATAGAGTTAATAATGCAAGTCTTGGATAGACTGGAATCCTTGGACTCATCCTCAGAATCATTTGCATCGTTTCCACCAGTAACTTTAGAAATATCATCTCCACTCCCTATGTCTTCAGAATCAGATTGATTGTCTTCATAATTTTTATCAGCGGCATGGATCCGCAGACGAAATCCAGATGAGGAAATCCTTTCAGACAAAGATATATCACCGGAGAGGGCTGAGACAATCAAATTCTCTAAGTCGCAGGATGTATCCGCGAGATTCAACTCAACAATCTTCATGGAAAAAATATATGCTCTACTTAGTTAAAGTTAATATGGAAGTTGCTATATTTCATTTGCTAAAAGTTGACATAGAAAGATACATACTGATGAAGATTTTGCCAACTCAGAGATTTCCATTCCACTATTTCCTTGGGTCAGCAAAAGACTGAAAAGTTCTCCCTTCAATGTACCAGAACTTAAGCCATACTTATCCATGAGATTGACTTCCTAGAAAACAAAAGCAAACAAGATTATAAGTATTTCTTTGAGGGAATTAGATATTCATGAGCTATAGTACCATATGATAAGTCTTTCCCCAATGATTAATCAAAGACCTTGCAACAAAATATAAACTACACAGCCAGTGTGTAAGCAACAAAAATCCTTTGCTGTACATGCAATTACAGGAAGCAGCAGCAATCTGTATGCATGCCACAAAAGTCCTTTGTCTCGAGGCTGCCCTATTTGTACATATGTCTAATGTATGGCAGTAGCCACATATAGAAACAGAAACAGAATGAGGAGATACCAAACCATAAGCTAAAATATTTTGATGTGACAACAACTATAAAGCATGAGAGAAAGACACTGCAAATCAGAAGAAGCAAATCACGCTAATTAGGAAATTGACTACCTTGTCGTGAGCTGCTTTCCTTGTAATATCAAGCCCAGAACCAAAACCAGCTGCAATCAATACCTGGCGTAGTATTTCTATCCATGTCATGATGTTTAATGACTTTTGCCAGAACTCTAGAACACAACCTTGATGTTCAAGCTGTGAAACCATAAAAGTAGGTCAAACGGCCAAAAATAAAATAAAAAAATGAACAAGGTCGAAGGGAAAATTAGAATTCAAGTTCAATGCATAAATATGTTTTCTAGGTGACAAAAGTAAATATTTCACCCAATTTAAAGATAAAGGTCCCTCCATAAACAGCTATACATCATCAATGAAGTGAGCGAACAGAAACTGACAATGAAATATGGTCCATATACAGCTATACATCTATGGAGTGAGCATAAGAAACTAAATTGAATTCTTTTGAATGACTAGTACTTTGTACATTGCAAAATATGATTGATCATACATACACATTCTTGATTCAATTATCTAAACAGGGTTCTTGAGCTTAACATAAAACTTAAATATTTATCATTTAAGCCCTCAATTCTAGATAATTTCTGCATAATTTAAGCCCTCAATTTAAGCCTCCTACTCACCATGAATGGGTTCTTTAGCAATTATTTTTTCTATTCTGGGTTTCTGCAAGCCTCACGTTTTAGGGGCAAAACTCATACGCTAAAGGGAAATTCTGGGTTTATATTTGGGGAAAATTCTCGTAATTATCTAAACATTCAATTATCTAAACAGGGTTCTTGATTCTACAACACAAACTACATTGATTCATCACGTTCTGCAAGCCTCACGTTCTTGATTCAATTATCTAAACAGGGTTCTTGATTCTACAACACAAAGTACATTGATTCATCAAACATCTCATGGACACCGGATGCATATTACGTGACCAAAGGAAACACGACACGTGTCGTTTTGCCCGACTCATATTAATTGTCTTAGCTTCTTCTGCTTGTCTTCTTTAAAATATTGAACCACATATTTGACTCTACCGAACTAAAACGTACCAACTCTAGCTTTCATTAATATCCCTCACACAAGCATATTATCAAACACCTTGTGTGCTTCAAACACCATGACTACAATTTTTCTTCTTCTTCCTAGCTAAGTGCAATTTGCGCACATATACAGTGCATATATTTAAAGGCACATATATATACAATTTTGTACTATTAATTCTATATATACTCAATATTCAAACAGTAGCTAGATCTATACACACACACATATATATATATATATATATATATACAGTAGTACATACGTACCTAGCCTACAGCTATGGGAGTGGAACGGCGACGGCGACGGATGGAGAGGAAGTCGACGACCATGCGCGGCTGGAGATCGAGGAAGTCGACGGCGACGAGGAGTACGTGAGAGGGAGTGAGGCGACGGCGCGAGGAGGGAGAGGGAGAGAGGCGACAACGACGACGCGAGGAAGCTTCAAAATACTCTATTTTTTTTCTTAATCTTAGGTTAAAACGCTTGTGGGATTTGGGGGAGAAACTAGTATGCTTCAATTCAAATTCGACATACGCGCGCGTCCGTGATTAATTTAAATGGGGGAGTGAGTTAAAGCTTTGACCAAAAAAATGTCTTGGAGAGCGGTTATGAACCGCTTTCCAAGTGCTTACTTGGAGAGCGGTTCTAAACCGTTGTCTAATGGTGTCTTGCAATGCGGTTCTCAACCTCTGTCTATGTTAATTTTTTTTTTTTTTATAAAACCGCTCTCCAAATGATAAATTGGAGAGCTTTTCGAAAAAAGAGCTCTCCAAGTGCTATCTTGGAGAGCTTTTCGAAAAAAGAGCTCTCCAAGTGCAGCTCTCCAAACTTAAATGTGTAGTAGTGATTTGTGAAAATGCACAATTAATGGATAGTCGAAAATGGAGCATCGGTAAAGTTCTGGTTGGACAACTGGCTAGGCTATATTATAGCAGACCGAATGCAGATATCGCAGAGGTCTCGAGCCAGCTATCAATTTCTGGTCTCGGATTATTTAATTGATGGCACATGGCCAGGGACAGTGGTACACTGGGGCCAGGAGGGTCACTTGGCCCCCCACCAATTTCTAAATTATTTATTATATATATATTGTATTCTGCTCATATATAACATTGATCTAGTGGTTAGCCTTTAAAATGATTTTACTATAACCTATATGGTTTTTATGATAATTATATGTTTTTAATTTTGACACTATTTCGTCTCTTCTTAAATGAAACAATCAAATGTTCCTTCGAAACATAACTAAAGTCAATTTGTTCAATTTAAATTAATAGAATGGAATTATTGACAATGTTATAATGAAATTATTTAATAAGTACTCCCTCCGTCCCAGTGAAAGCTACTCGGTTTTTCTTTTTCGCCCGTCCCAAAGAAAACTACTCAACTTTTCTTTTTCGGCTGTTTCAATGAAAACTACCCATTTTTTTTAACAAACTAATTCTCTCACATTTAATTATATTATTCATTCTCTCAGTCACATCACGTCTAATACATTTACTTATTCTATCATATTTCTTAATCTTTCTGTCCAAAACTTCAGGGTAGCTTTCATCGGGACGGAGGGAGTGTAATATTATTACTTTGAGTAACAGTTATGAGTTGTGTGAACTTTAAACTTTTTTCTATTACGTTTTTATAGTTATGTTAATCGGGTCCCCCAATCCTAAATTTCTGGCTCCGTCACTGCACATGGCACTTGGATGCAGAATTTGTGAGACTCTATCCTCTAATTGTAGAAGACAATCTCAGATACGAATGTGCGACTACGAGAGATACACTAATTTGGCCTCCTTCATCACACAGAACACTTACAGCGAGGAGCCTATGAGCAGGCGCAACATCATTTTCTGGAGATTTATTGGGGGGAGGGGGGTGGGGGGGATTTGAGACACTTTCATCCCACCTAGGCGATCAACAACGATATGGAGATTAATTCACTAGAAATTGCCAACATGGGATTTCCTATGCCAGATGGGTTTCCAAGGGCCAGGAGTCTGCATGCTCTGTCGATTGAAGGAGGAATGCATCGATCACCTTTTCAGCGACTGTGTATTTTTCAGGCACTCTTTTAACATGATTACGGAGTTGTTTCAGGTGCGGATCAAAAGAGGGCTTTTTGAGCTGGTTTGTAAAGGCAGTGAGATTAAAATTCAGCCCTCAAGTTTTGGCAGTATGGCGACTGGCAATCGTCACTCTCGTATGGCACTTTTGGCACTCGCGCAATGCGGTTGTTTTTTATAATGTAACAATAACCCCGGAGGCAATGCGAGTTTCGGTTTGGGCTTTAGTGGGAGAGGTGAGAAATGTTAATTTGGGTAGCATGCACAACACATGTTTCAATCTTGTTGTGATCAAGTCTTTCAAGCTTACATGTGCTCCCGGAAGGCGCTAAACGTAGTGCCAATTTGTTGGTCCCAAAGTTGAGTTAAGATTGAGTAAGCTAGGAAAAGTCTAGAGGGGAGGGGTGAATAGAATTTTTAAAATCTTTCAAAATATCAGAGTTTTAATGTGGAAATGTGTTCTGAACAGTACTGTTCTTACTGGGTCAGATCAGTACTTCCAGTTTCAGTTTTATACTCAACTTAGATTTAGATCTTGAAAATGTATGTTAAACAAATACTAAACAGTAAGTAAATCAACACACAAAGATTTATAGTGGTTCGACAAATGTCTACATCCACTCTCACAACTCCAGTCGTGATATTTTATTAACTCTTCCTTCTTGAGTTTCTTGTAGTTTAAAGTCCCAAGACTAAGACTGTGATCTTTTCGATTATACCTCCAGGTATATCTTCGATCGACTAGTAATTTCACAAGATACTAGCAAACTTGTTTACAACAAATCACAAACTAAAATTCTCTTTGTAGTAGCCTTTGATTCTTTAGATCAGTACAGTGGCTTCTTCTCAGTTTTCTTTGATCTCCTTGACTCTGTGAGTTCTTGAATACTTAAGTTCTCTTTGAATGCTTCGAATACTCTGAGTAGCAGTCGTCTTTTCAAGTAGAAGATCACACGGTATTTATAAGCTTTAGTATGACAGTTAGCAGTTTGTGATTAACTCTCAACTAACTCATAACCTTTTCTTGTTGTAACTTCCTTTTTGTAACCAACTTAAAACTTATCTTCAAGTCAGCATATCTTCTAATATATCTTCAGTTATGCTTCAAATAAGTTTTCCAAACTTATTCTTCAATTCTACGAACTCAGCACAGTAAACTACTCTTCTTAGTTTTACTGTTCTTAGTGAGTCAGCACAGTTCTTCCATAACTGTTCTGCTTCCTTCAAAAATACTTCTCTTGTTTCTCTGAGCTTCATCTTACTCCTTTTGAATAGTCTTCTTACTCTGGAGTAGTCTTCTGATCTTCCTTAGTCTTCTTTAGTCTTCTGATCTGGTTCCAATCTACTGTTCTAAACTTTTACAATACTGAATACGATAGAATACAAACTTACACATATATAAAACCTATCTATACATCAACTGAACTATATACAGTAGAGTACATCTAAGTCCTATACTATAAGCTGTCTATACAATACATTTATCAGATTTGTTCTTTAACAGTTCTTATATCAGATCAGTAATACACTAAGATCAGTAAACTCAGTTTTCATAACTCATTAAGATCAGTAAACTTATTTCATATGACTTAGTTAGAATGACTTATAATCACATATATCATTAACTTCAAGTTGCTTTTGGCCATCAAAACATACAATCATCAACTAGAACATTGTTTATATGATCCATATCCCAACAATTTTCCCCTTTTTGATGAAGCCAAAACTACTTAAATGTTAATAAATCAGTAGTTAAGTATGTAGTCAATCATAACAGTTCCTCAAATCAAAATTCAGATTCATACTCAGATAAGATCAGGTATATCACATATTACACATAATCACAGAAGTATGAAATAGAAAATAAAGATAAGGTTAAGAAATGTTATCTCTTGAGCTTAGTCCTTCATCTTCATTCTTCAAATTCTGAATGCCAAATACATCCTTGCTTTGATATCCATCATGTGTTGATGATCAGTAATTCCTTCATCTTGAATAATCTTTGCAATGATGTTACCAATCTCTTTGTAATCTGGTTCTCCATTCTCTAGTCTTGGAGGTTCCCAAACTGGTTCTTCTGAACATAAAATCTGTATATCTGCAACAGCAGCCATTAACAACACGTCTTCCCAGAAGTCTCTTGCAATGCTCATCATGAACTCTTCAAAATCAGCATATTCAGACTCTCTACTAGAATGGTCACCAAACTTCTTCACAATGAAATTAGCAATCTGCCATCGTTTCTTCAAATCATTCCAATAATCCATATTATCAGAATCAACAATAAACTCCATATAATTCTCTTCTATGATTTTTCCAACATATTTCTTTGATTTCATCTTTCTTTTCAAAGTAGTAACTCTGTTATCAAATTTCTTTCTTGCACTTTCAATTTTTGCTTCCTGAGCTGTTCATCAGCTTTCTTCTTTTCAGCTAACTCAGCTTTCTTCTGAGCTAACAACTCTTTGTTCTTTTTAGCAGCTTCAACCATCTCTTCTTCAGTTGGTTGATCACTTGAAACAACATGCTTCAATTTACTTCTTGACCTGGTAATTCTACCAGTCTCTTCAGTCTCTTCTTCATCATCTAAGATCAGTTTCCTCTTTTTCTTTCCTGAAGAAGATTCAGCAATGTTCTTCTCAATAACTGCTAAACCTTGAGTTTCAGTAGTTTGCTGCCTTCTAAGATTGATTTTCAGATTCAAGCTTATGATTTCTTCTTTCAGTTCTTCTTGACTTTTCTTAAGCTCATCCTGACTCACAACCAATTGAGCTTGTTGTGTTTGAGTTTGCTCCATCACTCTTATGACCTTTTCTTTCCCCCTTTTGGCTTCATCATGCCATTCCTTCAAGGGTGTCATATGCAGCTCAAACTTCTTTTGTAACTCAACAAAAAGTTTCTTCTCTTGCAATCTATGCAGATCATAGATTTTAGACATAGTGTGCTCCAACACTTGCTCATAAGAATTAACAGCAGTCAACTGTGCAAGTTTCTCAGTGATGTGCCAAAATTTGCACGAGAGGATTACGTGTCCTCTGGATTGGATGTCCCACTCTTCGAACACGTACAATCACTCCAAGTATGCTGCCTTTACTCGAAATCTTCAAGAACCTGCAAAGAACACACCGGAGGGGGGGTCCGGTGTGGACACTCCGATGCCTAAGTCAGTATAGGGCTTATCAATATCTTCCAAGGATCTCAAGATCCTTAATGTATCAAAATAGTTCTCAAAGAATTTCAGAAAAGGTGTTTCGTATTTTGTATATCAAGTTTGTAGTATAAGAATGTCTAACCTGGAAATCTCCTCGAATTTACCTATTTATAGAGATACTTTCTGGAGAGGAAGTCAAGTCTTCCCCTTATTTCGGAGCTGCCCATAAGACTCGGCCCTGCTGAGTGGACGAAGTCCTCCTTTCTCTCCACTCCCTGAAGACTCGGCGACACTCCTTCTTAGTGGACTTTGTTCCCTAAGATAAAGGAGGATAAGGTCTTGCTTTTATCAAGTCTGGACCGGGAATGGCGGAAGTCCCCTACATTTATGGTCCACAACTGCACGTTAAGACTGCTTCTTTCTGATGCTCCTCTCTAGACAGAGTTCTTTCCAGAGAGACCTCCAGAGGGGATTTCTTATCCAGAGAGTATTAGATAATCCAATCCTTCCACTTCGATCTTATCTTTTATACACGTGTCGACTCCTTATTAGGTGACATTTTTAGGCCGCATCATCTACTCCCCCCTACTCTCGTAAAAGGGGGACATCTTTTGTGAGAGTAGAAAAATTTCCCAGAACCTGGCACAAGGGTCTTTCCGGAGAGACGTGTATCGTTCTTGGTCCAGAGGGGAAGTTTCAAAATATGTTTTTCTCTGAAGGCTTTTCCCGCCTCCAACTTGGGAGACTTTTCGGCTTCCGCGCGTGGGCCCCACGCGATCGCTTTTCTCTCTCTTTTGTCATTCTCCCGAGAAATCTCTCGTTACCTCCATCTGTTCTTCAGGCGTTCTTTATCCCGAGTCTCGTCGCCGCCGGTTGCTCCGACTGAATCCGTAGTCCTCCCAACCAAGGTAACCTAGCTATCCCTCTTTTCTTCTTTTATTCGCACTTGTTAATCAATGTCAAACCCCCTTTCTCCGCCGGAAGCCATTAGCCAAAATTCCTCCAAGTTGACTCCCTCTCTGATAGGGAGTCCAGAGAATAAAATCTCCCTTGCTTCCCAAATCGACCATACTCACCTAGTTAACCTTGCTCATGCCTATGGTTTTCCGTCAGAGTATGCCTTTCGTGCTCCTCGCTCAAATGAACGCCCCGATATCTCCCAACCCCGAACTCTTGCTTTTTTCGAAGCTCACCTTAGGGCGGGATTACGATTTCCGATTCATCCCTATTTGGCTGCCATATCGACCCGCATGCAGATCCCTCTTAACCAGTTTACTCCAAATGCTATCCGCACCATGATAGGCTTCTTCATCTTAGTGAAAGGGAATGGGGGTGACCCATCTGCCGAACTATTTCTGAGCCAACATTCTTGTAAGGTGAATGATGGCTTTTTCTATGTTAGTGGGCGAAGGTCCCGTGTTTGTAAATTTCTGAAAAAACTTCATGAAGAAGACTCCTCTTGGCGAGATTATTATTTCTTTGCTACAAGCCCCACCGATTGGCCATTTCCTCATGGGGATTGGATATTCCACAATCCAGGAGTAGTTCCTCCTCCTCTGAAAGCCTACTCTGTTTCCAATCACACTGTTATGAACAATCTCAATACTCACATCCGTTTGTACGACCATTTCGATATTACTGGCATTTGCAAAAATCCTCGCATCCTCTCCCACTTCGGCTTTTGTCCTCAAGATTTTCCTTTAGATTCTCGAGATGGTAAAAAACCTTCTATTACTGTATTTTGTCTCTTGCATGTGGCTATTTTTTGAGTTCTGAGAATTTTCTTGGTTATCTGTAGCAATGAGTTGGTTAACTCATATCTCTCGAGATGCCCCTGCTCTCAGCATAGTGAAGACCCCTGTGTTATCCGCTCCAGAAGATCTTCCAAAGGCTCCTCCGTCTCCTGCTCTCGAGAGCTCCGCAAAGACTCCAGCTCCAGAGATTCCTTCAAAGGTTCCTCCTCTTCCCAGTTCATCTACTCAAGTCCCTGGTTCAGTTGCCAGGAGAACCCGCTCAGCTGCCAACGCCTTCTTCTCTGACTGTGGCACCTCTAAGAAGAAGAAGGGAAAAGCTACCCGTGCTGAGAAGGAAACTCCCCCTTCTACTGTATACGAGCCTTTCCATCGCCTTATTGACCGATGTCCTGCTCCTCCGGATGCTGAGTTATCCGACACGCCTCTTCCTGAGGATCGACTGCTCCATGGCGCTCACCTTCTTTCTGAGGTATTTTCTGTTATTTTCCATTTTCATAATCTCTGCCTTCTTCATATCTTCAAGCGTTATTTCTTTTTCCTCTGTAGTTTGGTCTTACCTATGCTAAGATACTCGACCAAGGTGTTGAGATGGTGGCTGAGCTCGAACTTCTCCGGGCTGAAGCGTCCTCTTTCCAGTCAACCCTCAAGGGTATCACTACGGAGAAAGACAAAGCTCATAAGCGAACTCAAGCTCTATCTGAGGAGTTGTCTCTCCTACGGGCTCAAAGCAAGCAGGATGCAGCTAGGATTAAGTATCTGGTACATGAGGTGGGACGGATGGAACGCGAGTTGCCGGACGTCGGAGTGCAGGCTTGCATTAAGTCTCTGTTCACTTCCTCTTTGGGTCAAGAGTTTTTGGGGACTCTTCATACTCAGTGGCTGTCCAGCTTCCTAAAGAGCTCGAGCTTCCTCTGTGCCATGGGGCCGCATATCCCTCACTTCATCGACCACGGCTTCAGCAATGCCGTAGCTGAGCATTCAGCCCCGGGGTTTGATGGAACTTACTCCCGTGAGTTCCATCTGGATCGACTCGCTACTCCTCCAAAATTCTTGGGGGATCCTACGGAGAGCCCCGACAGTCCTTGGTGGTTACCCGGCATGGGTCAGGCCATCACTCAGTTGCAGGCTGCCAAGGTGAGCATGGCTGAGTTAAAGCCTCTGGAGCACCTTGTTTATCCTTATGCCTCTGCTCCAAAAGTGGCAATAGAGGTGGATGGAGGGACTGGCGTTGCAGATACCGTGGGAGGTATAGAGGGTCCAGAGGAGGGCGGATGATCTAGCAACCATGTTGCTGAAGAGGAGGGCGCTGTTGGAGGAGCTGAAGGAGTTGAGGTCGAGGGGGCTGTTGCTGAGGAAGCTGCTGCTGAAAAAGCAGTTTAAATTTCACATTTCCATGGTCACAACAAACAATTTACTTTTCTCTTGTTTTGCTACACTTTTTACTTTCTGCTCATAATACTTGCTCTCCATACTTTGTAGGGGACCCCACACTCCTGGATATGTGGGGGCTTTTTGTAGTAATCGTATTAGCTTGATATTGCTTGTTTGTTGTCTTTTTCTTTCTTGCGTAACTTACAAGACCAGCAAAGAATGTGTTGGAGGTGTGCTCTCTTCCTCCCCCCTTTTTGTTGGTCTTGTAGGCTACGTTGGAATCACCTCTTGGCTGTGCAGTTTATCGATTTCAGGTGACTTGGTTATGGGAGGACATCCTCCCTCTTTTCTTGACTCCTGGATCATAAAACCTGTCCTTTTCATTATCTAGTCTTTGTAGTTCTCAAGCATGGTGAGGGCTTTCTGGGGGACCTCGGTCTCTAAGCCTCTACGCCTTTCTCTTTCTTTTCACTTTCTTGTAGTTGAAAGACTTTGATTCGCAAAAATCTTCTCCTTTCATCAATTAACCCTCTTGGGTTTCAAATAAGATGAGGGCTCTCTGGAGCACCTTGGCCTCTAGGCCTCTGAGTGTTTCTCACTCTTATTCTTAAAAGATTTTAATTCATAAAATCTTCTCATTTCAGTAACCCACTTGGGTCTCAAGTAAGGTGAGGGCTCTCTGGAGCACCTCGGCCTCTAGGCCTCTAAGTGTCTCTCACTCTTATTCTTAAAAGATTTTAATTCATAAAATCTTCTCATTTCAGTAACCCACTTGGGTCTCAAGTAAGGTGAGGGCTCTCTGGAGCACCTCGGCCTCTAGGCCTCTGAGTGTTTCTCACTCTTATCCTTAAAAGATTTTAATTCATAAAATCTTCTCATTTCAGTAACCCACTTGGGTCTCAAGTAAGGTGAGGGCTCTCTGGAGCACCTCGGCCTCTAGGCCTCTGAGTGTCTCTCACTCTTATTCTTAAAAGATTTTAATTCATAAAATCTTCTCATTTCAGTAACCCACTTGGGTCTCAAGTAAGATGAGGGCTCTCTGGAGCACCTCGGCCTCTAGGCCTTTGAGTGTCTCTCACTCTTATTCTTAAAAGATTTTAATTCATAAAATCTTCTCATTTCAGTAACCCACTTGGGTCTCAAGTAAGATGAGGGCTCTCTGGAGCACCTCGGCCTCTAGGCCTCTGAGTGTCTCTCACTCTTATTCTTAAAAGATTTTAATTCATAAAATCTTCTCATTTCAGTAACCCACTTGGGTCTCAAGTAAGGTGAGGGCTCCCTGGAGCACCTCGGCCTCTAGGCCTCTGAGTGTCTCTCACTCTTATTCTTAAAAGATTTTAATTCATAAAATCTTCTCATTTCAGTAACCCACTAGGGTCTCAAGTAAGATGAGGGCTCTCTGGAGCACCTCAGCCTCTAGACATCTGAGCGTTTCTCACACTCGTCATTGTTATATTCATACATCGCATATTCAAATATGAGAAAGATAATCAAGACACAATAATTCTGAATAATTCTTTCTTCAAAAAGGGATAAGGCTTCATTGATTTATTGTCAATTTTCAACATAGGCCATAGATAACCTACGCCGGTCTCATTAAAAACCTCTTTACGGAAAAACCCCAAAGGGGAAACCCGTAGAGAGGGAAAAAGAGCTCCGGTGAAGCCACAAAATACATCAAGCAAAATATGAATCAATGCAAAAAATCACAAAACAAAAGTCATAAATGGTCTCAAGACCTTACACTTTCTTCAAATAAAGAATCTCTTCAAATGGCAAACGTTCCAGGGTCTAGCTATGTCGACCCCTTCCATACTCTGCAGTCTATATGCTCCTCCTTTCAGTACCTGTGTGATTTTATAAGGCCCCTCCCAGTTGGGTTCTAACTTTCCTGTATTCTTCAGGGCGTCCGCTCTTCTTAGCACCAGGTCCCCCGCTCTGAAGGACCTCGGGATCACCCTTCGGTCATATGCAGCTTTAATTCTGCTCTTATATCTTTCAGCACGTACCCTAACCATCTCTCTTTCCTCTTCCATCAAATCTAGAGCCTCTCTAATCAATCTTTCATTCTGATGCTCTTCATGCTGATCTGCTTTCACACTTTTAGCCAGCATATCATCTACATATATCTCCATGTTCCTTCCCAGCTGTCTTCGAAAGACAGCATCGACCATCCTTTGGTATGTTGCTCCGGCATTGATTAATCCGAATGGCATCCGAACATATCCAAACGTTCCGCATGTTGCTATGAAGCACACTTTGGAGACATCTGAAGGGTTCAGTTGGATCTGGTGGTATCCTTGGTATGCATCCATCATGCTTAGTAGCTCAAAGCCTGAAGTTGCATCTACTAACTGGTCTATCCTTGGTAGCGGATAGTGATCTTTAGGGCATGCCTTGTTGAGGTCCCTGAAGTCGATGCACATTCTCCACTTTCCTCCCCCTTTAGGCACTAGCACGGCATTGGAGAGCCACTCTGGGAATTGGACTTTCACCACATGTCCTGCTTTCAATAGCTTCTCGACTTCTTCTTTCACAATGTTATTCTTCTCAATTCCAAAATTTCGTAGTTTCTGTTTCATAGGCTTTGCCTTTGGATCAACATTAAGGCAATGTATTGCTATCTCCGGAGGGACTCCTGTCATGTCAGCTGGAGAAAATGCAAATATATCGGAATTTCGACGTAATGTAAATATTACCTTCTCTGTGAGTTCAGGTCCCAGTTGGGTACCTATCTTAGTGGCAAAGCCGAGTTTCCCTGGGAAGAGCTCCACGCTCATCAGTTCCTCGTCTGTTTTAACATTCACCTGTTCAGGTGTTGCTCTCTCTACTTTCTTCCTCTTGACCTCAGGGTCACCTCCTCTCGTCCGCTCCAGGCCCTTAGTCAGGGCTCTGTCCGCCATCTTCACAGACTCTGCATAGCACTTCCGTGCTTGATACTGGTCTCCTCTTACTTCTCCCACCCCTGTGGCTGTATGGAATTTCATTTTCATATGAAATGTAGAGATGATTGCCTGAAAGAGGTTCAGGCTAGGTCGTCCCATCACGACATTGTATGATGAGGGGATGTCTACAATAAGGAACTCCACCAAGTGGACCTTCCGGGCTGGAGCGTCCCCCAATCCTACCTGTAACATTACTGATCCCAAAGGTTGGATGGCACCTCCGTAGAAACCATACAGAGAGGTATCTACAGGACGCAGCTTCACACTCAACTCCATTCTCTTGAAACATTCAAAAAACATAATGTCAGCCGAACTCCCCGTATCTACGAAGATTCGAGCAACATCGAACCCAGCTATGTCGGTAGTGATCACCAGAGCATCGTTGTGATCTTCCTTAACTCCCTTCACATCCTCCGGCCCAAATCGGATATTGGGCGTCTCCGTCATACGTCCCACTTCTCTTAACTGGCTTCCTTGATCTGCTTTTAGAGCTCGGACATTCTGCTTTCTCTTCCGAAAGGAATCTCCATCTGCTGGCCCTCCCACAATCATGTGTATTACTCCTCTCTTTGGCGGTGGAGGGGGCATATCCTCGGCCGCCTCTCTGGTTTCTTTCTCTTCTGGTTTTCTTTCATGTTCTTTTCGCTTCTGCCCCTGAGGGCCCTGCCTGTCTCTAAATATGAATTCTTTTAGATGGCCCGCTTGGATCATCCTCTCAATCTCGTCTTTCAGGTGGTAACACTGATTTGTATCATGCCCATATTCATTGTGAAATCAGCAAAATCGATCAGACTTGGGCTTCTGAGGTCCTCGACCTCTGGAATACGGGAATTTCAAGTCTGGATGATCTCCTGCTACCTCCAGCACTTCGGCAGGTTCAATTCTCAAGGGTGTGTATTTCTCAAACCTCCCGCGAGGGCCAGACCGGGGACCTCCGGAGGGATTGCTATCTCTTGCTGATCCGGAGGTCCGAGGGACCTCTGGACTGAATCGTCTGGAGGGGCCTTCCCTTTCCCTTCTCCTCTCTCGATCTTGTGGCCTAACCTCCAATCTCTTTGCTTTTCGGACCTCTTCCAGAGTGAGGTACTTTTCTGCCCTATGCAGCAATTCATCAAAGTTCTTAACCGGCTTCTTAGCTAAGGAGGAGAAAAAGTCTCCATCACGCAATCCGTTAGTAAGAGCGTTGATTTTCACCTCCGGAGAGGCTGTAGGGACCTCCAGAGCTGCTTGATTAAACCTCCGGAGAAAAGCTCTTAAGCTCTCGCCCTCTCCCTGTCTCAGATTAAAGAGGGTCAAAGTGGCCCTCGGCTGTCTCCGGGCACTGGCAAATTGATGAAGGAAGAGCTCACTGAATTCTTCCCAGGATCGGATTGTATTGGGTTCCAACTGAGTGAACCATTGTTGTGCGGCTTTTGCTAGGGTAGTTAGGAATACCCTACAATTTATTCCCTCTCCATAGCGGTGTTGTAATGCAGCATTCTCGAACCTTACTAAGTGTTCGTACGGGTCTGCCGTACCATCGTATTCAAAATTAAGGGGCTTGAAATTGAATGGTAGTTCACCCTGTAATATGTTTGGGGAGAACTGACATCCAGAGGCGTGAGCGGATCTACTGGTTCGGTTGCTCATTTGCTTCCTCATATCTCTCATCTCTTTCTGTAGGGCCAGTAATTGGTCGCTGACTGGCCCTCCGTAGGTATCATCCGTGCTTTCTTCTGTCTCAAGGGGTTCTGTCCCTCGGGGTTCTAGATCTGCATTCCTTCTTGTACTCCGAAGGGGAATGCTTCTTTCCGCTCGTGAGGGCACCTTATCGTCTTCTTCCGCCCGCATCCCCATTTCCTTGGACAACACTTGGGAGGCTCCAGGTGCTTCATCCTGGGGTCTCGGGGCAGGTACCTCCAGATTCCCTGGTGCAGCTCTGGGAATCCGGTCTCTTTGATCCGCAAAGGCTTTCTCTACAGCTTGCTTGATGAGGGCGTTCAATTGATCGGGAGAAATCTGGAGTGGCCCTGAGTCTGGAATATCCTCTCGCTGAGGATCTGCGGTCTGGAACTCTGGGGCTTCAAGGTTCCCTGTTATTCCCTCCCCGACCGGTAGGGGATGACTTTCGTCACCCAAGCCTGGAGTAGGTGCCAATGGCTGATTTGATCCAGAAGAAGTATGGACTGGATCTTTCCCCCGGCCTCCCCTTGGTGGGGGATCAGTTGGCAAAGGGGAATTTTCCCCTGGAAGATTCTTCTTTCCAGAAGTAGATGTTTTGTTTCCGCCACCCATTTGCTCGAACAGGTAGAAATTCGTGAGAAAATCTTTCAACTCTTTCCCACAGACGGCGCCAGTTGATGTGCCAAAATTTGCACGAGAGGATTACGTGTCCTCTGGATTGGATGTCCCACTCTTCGAACACGTACAATCACTCCAAGTATGCTGCCTTTACTCGAAATCTTCTAGAACCTGCAAAGAACACACCGGAGGGGGTCCGGTGTGGACACTCTGATGCCTAAGTCAGTATAGGGCTTATCAATATCTTCCAAGGATCTCAAGATCCTTGATGTATCAAAATAGTTCTCAAAGAATTTCAGAAAAGGTGTTTCGTATTTTGTATATCAAGTTTGTAGTATAAGAATGTCTAACCTGGAAATCTCCTCGAATTTACCTATTTATAGGGATACTTTCTGGAGAGGAAGTCAAGTCTTCCCCTTATTTCGGAGCTGCCCATAAGACTCGGCCCTGCTGAGTGGACGAAGTCCTCCTTTCTCTCCACTCCCTGAAGACTCGGCGACACTCCTTCTTAGTGGACTTTGTTCCCTAAGATAAAGGAGGATAAGGTCTTGCTTTTATCAAGTCTGGACCGGGAATGGCGAAAGTCCCCTACATTTATGGTCCACAACTGCATGTTAAGACTGCTTCTTTCTGATGCTCCTCTCCAGACGGAGTTCTCTCCAGAGAGACCTCCAGAGGGGATTTCTTATCCAGAGAGTATTAGATAATCCAATCCTTCCACTTCGATCTTATCTTTTACACACGTGTCGACTCCTTATTAGGTGACATTTTTAGGCCGCATCACTCAGTTACTGTGCAAGTTTCTCAGTTGCTTCCTGAAATTGCTTTAAGGTAGCCTCCATCTTGGCTTGTAACTCCTCATTATGCTTTTTCAACTGTTCAAAGCTGGAGTTATCCTGAGCTGTCTCAGCAGGAACTGTTCTTACTGTTTCTTGAACATCTTCAAGAACAGTAGTTTCTGCAACCTCAATTGGTGTGCTCTCCAACTCATCAGCACCCAATTCTTGTTCCACTAAGACTTCAGTCTCTCCAATTACAATTGTGTTCTCAAACACCTCAGTTGCATTGTCATCAGCTACATCAACTTGCAAATCAGCTTCCATATCAACTTTTTCAGCAATATCATCTTCAACCTCCATGTTGACATCCGTATCAACATTTACATCAGCAGTTGGAATGTTTTCCAAAACATATTTAAATCCAGTCATTCTCTCCACTAATTGCACCACTGATTCTGGAGTTAATAACTCTGTGAAAGAATTAACACCAGCTGCCTCTTTCTGCTCTTGTTCCCAGTCATTAAAAACTGAAAAACCACCCATACCCTCCACTACAACCAACAACTCTTTCAACTCAACTCTTCTTAGATACACCCACGTGTGTATCCTAAGAAGTTGTTCAAAAACCATAGAGATGTCATCTAAACCATGAAATTCTTTAAGGAGAGCATTCCTCAATTTCATCCTTATATCTTCCTCCTTATCACACATTGGATAATCCATCAAAAACACAGATTTGGGTTGAATGAATTCAGTTTCATGAGAAGAAGTAATCTCAATAGGTTCAGAAGAAGGTATATGGTCATGCTCAGTAGAGTGATCATGAACTGGTTCAGGAGAAAAATGTGGAGTGGGTTCATTTTGAGGACTTGATTGGGGAGTGGGATGAAAAGAAGTGTCCTGAGGGGATGAGGGAGGAGTGTTCTGACGAATGGGTGAGTAGTGAACAGACTCATCAGAACGAGTAGGCTCTTGATCAATAGGTTGGGCTGGGATGGGGTCAGAGTTTGAGGGAGTAGAATAAGTGTTTTTAAGTACTCTTGTGGGTCTAAGCACACTCCTACCTTTTGTTCTCTTATGTCAAACAACAAGGCTTGAAGTACTTACCTCTTGTTCTACAGAAGCCTCCTTCTCTTCTGCAGCAACCGAATGTTCTAACTGTTCTGAGGCAACTCTAGCTGATCTGCCCCTTCTTAGTCCAGCTCTGTTCGGATCATGCCTAGCCTTAGTCCTTGATTCTGGCTCATCATCATCAAATCGGAACATTGAATCACCCGAACCTTTAGGTTGTTGCTGTTGAAGCTGTTCTTGTTCAAATTTCATGGACTCATTTTTTAACAGAAATTTTCCCTGATGGAACTTCTTTTGTGGACTCCAATCCACTTTCTTATCTGCTAGCTGAGGCAAAAGCATGCTCAGCTTGTTTCCGAAACCTAGCATAGATTTTATTGAAAATTCCTTAGTGTCCTCATCAAACAACGCCTTGTCTTTCTCGCTCAGCAATCTACCCAAGAAAAATCCTTGCCAGTCTCCGTCGACTCGATCAGCATTACTCGAATCTTCAAGTAAGTGAGAGCATCTTGACTGTAATGTTGCCCTAATAGACATTTTCCGGCAACATCCATTAACAACTGAAGGCCTGCTGGAAGAATAGCCTTCTTGAGGTTGTTCAGAGACTTGGGTTCTTGACCTGTCCATCTACCCACGTAAGCTTTCTCTTGCCCTGCCATGTAGTTCAGAATACTTACAGGCCCATCGGGTAAATCGAACGCGATTCCAAGAGTTTCTCTAGTTATTGAAATTTGTGTCCTGAGAGCATCGAGCGAACGCCATTGATGTCGCCTTGGAGCTGTAAATAGAATTCCCTAGCCTCAGGTTCAAAAACCATCTTGGGGTATGATTCTAAATACTTTCGAAGCCCACATTCTTCGCACATGGTGAGAATTGCTTGATTCTCAGCGTTCTGCCTTCCGATGAAGTACACCGCATTTTCAACGAAGATGCCCTTTTCCCTAATCCATTTGGATGGATTGAAAGTACCTACAACTTCATTAGTCTCGTTCATAATTTCAATGATCGCCATTTGAAAGAAGTGTAGAAATTTATAAGATAGAGTAGTAGAGTTTCGAGAAAGATTTCGAGCTTAGAGATTTTCCAGAAATATTTAAGTGAAGAAGATGAAGTAAATGTGATCGTGGATATCTAATTCAAAGAAAATCTAGGGCTTGGATTGAATTAGAATCCCACGTTGTGTGGTTTGGATTGAGTTTTGAAATCTGTAATTTAAAAAAACGTTCCAGATTCAATAAGCCCTTTCCAATTTTGGAGCCAACTTATGATGATATATACACCGTTTTGAAATTAGGTCAAAAATAGAGAAGTGTATTAATCTTCTCTATAAATAATCTAATTTTGAACAGATCTTGACTTAGAAACTTTCTAAGGCAAAATACTGTTCTGATGTGTATCAGCACAGTTGTTTCCAAGCACACTTTACTTCATTTTCTTGCTTGTAATATAATGAAATTTACTTATCTAGATTCAGCTGAGTACTGTAATCAACTGAGTACACTCTCCGAAGATCAGATCAGTAGTTGGGTCAGCACTGTAATCCTCATATCAGTTCCCTAACTCTTCTGATTATCACCTTTTTGACATCAGCACAGTACTGTGACTCAGATCAGTTCTATTCTGTAGACAGATTTTCCTGTAGTCAAATAAGCTTTGTAGACAGTTTAATCAGTAGTCAGATCAGTTCTGTAGAAAGATTGATTTTGTAATTAGAACAGTTCTGTAGACAAGTAACTTTGTAATCAGAACAGTCCTGTAGACAAATCAATTCAATAATCAGAACATGTATGTAGACAGATAAGTGTTGTAATCAGATCAGATTTGTAGACAGATTAGATCAGTTCCCCCTCCAGTGGAGAACTCCTCTTCTGTGCCTGTTTCACCTTGGTAGAAGTGTTAGTTCATGCATAGTAGGTGAAATATGGTACAAATCAGTAAAGAATAATTAAAATAGGTCTTTATAAGGTTTGTTCTAAGGTGACTAGTGCTCTGAGTCAACATAAAGGATATTTAAGATATCACAGATTCCCCCTTAAATGTATATTCTCAATTCCCTCAGCTTTACCAGCTTCCTCATCGGGATTAGGCACCTTAGTAACCTTTTTACCTGATTGTGATGAATGTAGTGGTTTTGACATGGTCTGGCCTTCTGAATTACCCTTCTTGGAGTACTGTTCTTGGTATCAGCTCAGTACCTGAAATGTTAGTACTCATCTCTATACACATACATGATCCATATCTATCAATCCTAAACTTATGCAAAGCTCTCTAAATCTAGTTTCAGCCAAAGGTTTTGTGAAAATGTCAGCTCTCTGAATATCAGTATGGATCTTTTCCATCCTAATATTTTTCTTTTCAACATGATCCCTAATAAAATGATGCATAACATCCACATGCTTGCATCTAGTATGTAAAACGGGATTTTGAGTGATGGCAATTGCACTATTGCTGTCACAAAATATAGGTACATTAGATTCCACAATATTGTAGTCTCTAAGTTGTTGCATTAGCCAAAGGAGCTGACTAAAACAACTTCCTGCGGCCATATATTCTGCTTCAGTGGTAGATGTTGCCACACTTGTTTATTTCTTTGAAAACCATGATATGAGCTTAGAACCTAAAAATTGGCATGAACCAGAGGTTGATTTTCTATCTATCCTGCAACCACCAAAGTCAGAATCTGAATAACCCCTTAGGGATAAATCATCATCTGCAGAATACCATAAACCTCGATTAATGGTACCCTTTAGATATTTCAATATCCTTTTAGCAGTCTCCACATGACTTTCTTTGGGATTGGCCTGAAATCTAGCACATACACCTACTGCAAATGCAATATCTGGCCTACTAGCAGTCAAATAGAGTAAAGAACCAATTAAAGCTCGATAATAGGATTGATCAGCACACTTACCTCGATCATCTGGATCCATTCTGTATGTTGGTAGCATTGGTACTCCAACTGTTTTACAGGTCTTGATACCAAATTTATCTAACAGATTTCTTGTGTATTTTGCTTGATTGATAAAGATACCTTCAGATGATTGCTTTACTTGAAGACCAGGAAAGTAAATAATTTCACCCATCATTGACATTTCAAACTTACTTTGCATGAGTTTTGAAAAGCTTTCACTCATGCTCTTGTTAGGAGATCCAAATATTATATCATCAACATAAATTTGGACAAGTAGAATGTCTGTACCTTCTTGTCTTCTGAACAAAGTGCGATCAACTTTGCCCTTAGTAAATCCATTTTCAATTAAAAATAGTGAAAGAGTGTCATACCAGGCTCTTGGAGCTTGTTTCAGACCATATAGTGCTTTCTTCAACCTGTATACTTGATTACCATTTACCTCAAATCCAAGAGGTTGTTCTACATAAACTTCTTCAGCAAGTATACCATTCAAAAATGCACTTTTCACATCCATTTGATACACAGTGAATTTCATATAAGCAGCATAAGCAAGAAACAATCTTATAGCTTCTAGTCTAGCTACAGGGGCAAATGTTTCATCATAATCAATACCCTCAGCTTGAGAGTTGCCCTGAGCAACTAATCTAGCCTTATTTCTAACAACAAGATCATTCTCATCTTTCTTATTTTTTAAAATCCACTTAGTACCTACCACATTGTGATTAGCAGGTCTCTCTACGAGTTCCCATACATCATTTCTAATAAACTGGTTTAGTTCATCTTGCATAGCAATTATCCAGTTACTATCAGATAAAGCTTCTTTCACAGTTTTAGGCTCAATGGGAGATAAGAAGCAACACCAACAAAACAAAGAATTACTAGGTTTTGCATTAGAGTCAAACAGTTGTCTTCTGGTTTTGACACCTTTTGTAGATTCACCAATAATCAGATCAGTAGAATGAGCAGATTTCCATGTTTTTCTAGTCTTAACAGGAATACTCTCATCATCAACATCATCATCATGTATATCCATATCATCATTAACAGCAGGTTTATTCACAGGAGAACATTCAACCAATTCAGGCATGTCAGTAGGTCTAGAAGACTTACCTTGGCCTTTTACCTTATCTACATCATCATTTTTATGTAGTATGTTTAGAAATGGATTGTAGGCCTGAACTGATTCATAGACTTCGGTCTCTTCATTATCTTTGTCAGTTTGAATGGTCATATCATCAACTTTCTTACTGAGCTGATGATCAGGAGAGTCCTGTACAACTTCATCAAAGACAACATGGGGTGTTTCTTCTACACATAGAGTAGAGTAATTAAACACTCTAAATGCTTTGCTAGTAGAGGAATATCCTAAGAATATCCCCTGATCTGCTTTAGCATCAAAAACATTTAATTTGCTCTTTCCATTGTTATGAATAAAACACTTACATCCAAAGATATGAAAATATGAAACTCTGGGTTTTCTACCTTTCCATACCTCATATGGTGTTTTACCATGTACCTTGTTGAGTGCACTTCTGTTCTGAGTATGGCAGGCAGTGTTGATTGCCTCAGCCAGAACTTCTGTGGTGTGTTGTATTCTGCAAGCATTGTTCTGCATGTTTCCTTTAGTGTTCTGTTTCTTCTCTCAGCAACACCATTTTGTTGGGGTGTTCTTGCTGCACTTGTCAAATGCTGAATTCCAGACTTAGAACAAAATTCTTTAATATAGAAGTTTATAAATTCAGTCCCCTTGTCACTTCTGATCTTGACAATGGGTTGACCTTTTTCTACTTGCCACCTCTTCAACAGATCTGGTAGTTGGGTTTGTATGTCACTCTTTTTGTGTAAGAAGATTACTCAAGTGAATTTTGAATAATCATCTACCACAACTAAAGTGTACCTTCTACCATTCAGTGTAGGGGGTTTTGTCTTTCTAACTTGCCTTATTATTCAATTTGCTCAAATTGTTTGCTTTGAGGATAATATAGAAGTACACACCTCTCTTTAATTATCATGTGCTTAATGCTTAATGCTTAAATTGTTTGCCTTGATGATAATATAATTCAGAAGTACACTTCTCTTTAATTCTCATTTGCTTACTGCTTATTGTTTAAGTCTTTGTTAGATATTGTTTTTTCACATTTTTTGCTCTGTTTTTATTTTTAGTCTTTGCTCTGTTTGTTTTTCTTTTCTTCGTTATTGCTTTGATTTATTTTGAGTCTTACTTAAGTCTTAGGTTGATCTAGTACATATTCATATATGATTCTCTGATTTAATCTTTGATTTTTGTAAAGTTATATGTTTTTGTAAACAAGTGTACTGTTTATACTTGTTTTGGTTTTGAATAAGATTACTTTGATCTTATGGCACGGATCTTAGTAAAATTATTCTTGATCTCTTTTTGATTTGGTCCAACTGTTACAACAGGTATTGTCTTGACTAGTATTTAGCTTTGGAGTTCAACTCACCTAAATACATAATACTGAGTATATATAGAAATATATGTGCATCAGGTGTGTTGTAGTCGAAAGGTCAAATTGGGGGAGATTGTAGATGTTGTTAACTCTTAAATGCTTTAACATTATCAACAACATCTTAATTTGACCTTCCTTGATTTATTCTAAGTCTTTTCTGAAATGTTACATTAAATGTTGTACTAAATGCTCTCACATTCAGGAACGATTCTAGAAGCTTCTACAAGAGTCTGGAACCTGGAAGATTCCAGAATGTTGGAGAAGGTGCTAGAAGGCCTTGGAGCATTGTAGAACGACCTGGAAGATGGCAGAATGTTCTAGAAAGATCATGGAGGTTGAGGTCCTAAAAAATAGGATCTCATAATGGAAGGATCTAGAAGCTGTGTATTTCCCTATAAATACCGCCAGAGCCTCTCATTTCAAAGCATGCACTATTCGAGTAACTCCTCCTTGAGCGTTCAACCCTAGTTAGGAGTTATGGCCAGTAGTTGTATCATTTAACGTACGCCGAGGGATACCACCTTCCAGTGTACTTAGTTCTAGTCTTGAATCGAGTGAGAGTGAATCACAGATTAGATTAGTTCTTTAGACAGTGTTTTTACTTAGAGAGTGAATCACAGATTAGATTAGTTCTTTAGACAGTGACAGTGTTCTTTAGACAGTGTACTTAGTTCTAGTCTTGAATCGAGTGAGAGTGTATCATTCAGGCACCTGCCTCGATTGTAGTTTCTGTTTGTGGAATGTTGAAGTAATTGCTGAGACATTTCACACGACACTTTTTGTATAACTTAGGAACTAAGTTACTTTTCGCCGTAAGGCTTAGCATAGGTTTTGTTATTAATAAAATCTATGTTAAAAATTATTCCATTGTGTTCGTATTGTGTTTTAGTGTTTTAGACTTCCGCTGTGTACTGTGTTTACTTTTCACATTCTGTTAGAGTTAATGCTACACTAATTGTCACAACATTCAGTGTAACATTGTTCTGTTTTTTTACTTAAACACTAGATACCTACCCCACGCACACTTTCAGTTGGTATCAGAGCCAATACCTGACGACACTAGGTTTAGATCCTTGCTTAAAGTGTGTTTTAGTTTATGTTAGCAATGGAAACACATCACATATCCACTACACTTAGGCACCCGAACATATTATCCATATTTTAAGCCTAAGTTGTGCATGTATATCAAGTCATTGATGAACGTGCTTGGAGGACTGTACTTACAGGTTATGATGTACCAAAGATCCAAATCAACACATCAACTCTCTCACCAGAAAGAAGGAAAAGTCAATTTCAACCAAGGTTATCAAAAAGGTGAAGGTAAACTAAGGTATGATCTTTAATGTAGAAAATCAGTTCAATGCATGTTCTAATGATGTGCCAATACTAGACTTATGCAAAAACTGAATTTTAGTACTACCTTAAATGATGAATCAGATGATGAATTTGATGAATCAAATGATGTTGAATTTACTTTTCATACCAAGATTGATTATGATGATTCTTTAGATGATAATCTGGATGATATAGATTCTGATGTTGCACCTAATGTCATAACATTTATGGTAACATCAAAACAGAGTCACCCAAATTTGAATTGTTTTAATGGGTTTGTTGATGATGCAGGCATAAGGATTGATGATCATAAGTACCAAAAGTTGTTGGATGATTGTAACTCTCAGAAACTCACTCTTAATTCTTTGAACAAAGAGAATGAGAATCTGAAAGGAACAATTACTGAGCTAGAAGTCATACATTCCAGAAGAGATTTTTGAAATTGGTAAACTGAAGGAGAAATTAATCACCTCTACTTTAAGTTTCATAAAATTTTCTATGAGTGTTTCTGATCTATGTTATAGCTATTGGGAAATCTGATAATTGTGGTATACGTTATGATAGTGAAACTGCTTCTATTTTCTAAGAATTTTGAAAATTCTGTGAAGTTTGTGAAGGCAAATGTTAAAACATATGTTGTAACATCTGCACAAACAGATTCTCACAAAGTCAAAAACATTGGAAAGAAGTTTGTATGTCATTATTTTTTCGAAAATTGATCATATTTGTCCTTACTGCATGTAAATGTTTGATGATCTGAGATATGAGAAAATGTTACCTAAAAAGATGTCACATCCTATGAAACATTTTCTGAAATCTGCATGAAAATCTGATGTTACTTGTAATGTTGTTCACACATCCTTGAAAGCATGTTTACTTGGTCAATGGTATTTTTTATAGTTGTTGTTCTAGACATATGATAGTACAAATTGACTACTTATCTGATTATGTGACCTTGAATGATGGTAATGTTACATATGGTGGTGGATCAAAAGGAATGATAATAGGAAAAGAAACTTTAAATGTTGAAGGTTTTCCTAAGCTTAAATATGTTTTGCATGTTGATGGCTTGCTTGCTCATTTGATTAGTATTAGTCAACTGTTTATGACGATAATTTGCATGTAAAATTTGACAAAGAATCATGTGTATGTTCTTAATAAAGATGAAAATTGTCTAGGGCAGTAGATAATTGTTATCTTATTGGAACAAATGTGTGTAATTTGTCAAAAATGATGAAAATATCTTATTGCATCAAAAAATTGGGACATGCACATTATAGATCAGTGAAGAGACTAATCAAAGTCGATGCAGTGAAAAGGATTACCAAAACAGAAGTTTCAGAGTACTACTGTATGAGGACCATACCAGAAAGGTAAGCAGGTAAGAGTGTTGCATAAAATGCTGTCACATTGTTCTACACATCAATGTTTCGAATTGTTTTGCACATGGATTTTATTGGTCCTATGAAAACTGAAAGCATTGGAGGCAAAATATATTCATTTGTTGTGGTAGATGATTTTTCTAGATTTACCTAGATTGAGTTTTTAAGAGATATATTTGAAACATTAATTTGCTGCATTTAAAGTTCTCTATAAAAGGTTCGAAAATGTGTTTGACTTGAAAGTTGGCCATATTAGAACTGATCATGCATGGTAGGGAATTTGAAAATAGCATGTTTAATGATTTTTATGATTAGAAAGGTATCTTGTAAGAATATTCATCTCCTAAAACTCCACAACGAAATGTCTTTGCTGAAAGGAAGAATATAACTCTACAAGAAATGGCAAGAGTCATGCTTTTATCTAAAAGTCTTGCTAAGAGATTTTGGGTTGTAGCATTGAATACATCATGTCATATTATTAATGGAGTTTATATTCGATCTGATTCTATTCAAACACCTTATGAGATTGTGAACAATTGAAAACCGAATGTGAAATATTTTCATGTATTTGGTTGTATGTGTTATATTCTGAATGATAGGGATCAACTTCATAAGTTCGATTCTAAAAGTGTAAGGTTTCTTTTTAGGCTATTCTAGAAATAGTAAAGCTTATAGAGTTTATAACCTTAGGACTAACACCGTTCAAGAATCTGTTAATGTTGTGTTTGATGATGATAAAGGTCTTACAGATGACAAAGATGAAGAAGATGTATCACAAGTCACTGACAATTCTGAGAATACACTGAAGTCTGAAAATGTTGCACCGAATGTTAACACATCTGGAGCAACATCTACAGAACAGTCAGTTGTAATTTCACAGAATGATCAGTATGTTCCCAAAACGAATCCTTCTTCAAGAATGGGTAAAAGTCATCCTTCTGACCAGATCATAGATGATGCTACAGTTGGAGTGCAAACAAGAGGAAGAATAAGATTAAATAAGGTAGATGTGGTAAGAACAATATGCATGTCTTCTATTTGAAATGTTGTGAATGCAGGGTGTTATTATTCTGAAATTGAACCTAAAAATGTGAATGAGGCATTAACTGATGAAAATTGGATTAATGATATTCATGAAGAACTTGGTCAGTTTGAAAGATTTGAAGTATGGACACTTGTTTCAAGACCTAGTCATACTAATGTCATTGGAACAAAGTTGATTTATAAGAATAAAACTGATGAGTTTGATAACACTTTTTTTAGGATTGAGACTAGATTAGTTGCACAAGGTTACACCCAAGTTGAGGTTATTGATTTTGATGAAACTTTTGCACATGTTGCTAGGATAGAATCTATTAGATTATTGCTAGCAATTGCATGTTTTATTGGCATTAAACTTCTTCAAATGGATGTATAAACTGCATTTCTAAATGACATTTTGAATGAAGAAGCATATGTTGAACAACTTAAAGGATTTGAAGATCCACAATACCCTGATTGTTTTGTTATAGGAGAAACTGATATAACTTTGTTCATTAAGCACACTGGAGAAGATTTACTTATTGCTCAAATATATGTTGATGACATTGTGTTTGGTTTAACTTGTGATAAAATGTTAACCAATTTGTTAAAGCAATGACTGCAACATTTGAGATGAGTATGGTTGGAGACTTGAATTATTGTTTAGGTCTTCAAATCAAGCAATGTAAGGATGGTATATTCTTCTCTCAAGGTAAGTATGCTAAGAACTTGGTTAAAATGTTTGGTTTTGAAAGTTAAAAAGTAATGAAAATTTCTATGAGATCTACTTTGTAACTTTGCAAAGACAATGTTGGAAAGGATGTTGATCCAACATTGTATAGATCCATGATAGGAAGTTTACTTTATCTAACCTCTAATAGACCAGATATTCTGTACATATAGTGTTTTTGTTTGTTCTAGGTACCAAGCTAATCCAAATGAATCTCACCTGAATGTTTTGAAAAGAATTATCAAATATGATGCAGGTACAAGTGAACTTGGGATATGGTACACTAACGACACCAACAACACTTTGATTGGATACAGTGATGCGGATTGAGTATGAGATATAGACGACATAAAGAGTAAGAGTAGAGGATGTTTCTACATGGTAACAATCTTGTGGTTAAGCAAGATGTTTCATGCCTATGAAATTGAAATTGATATCCTTACAATTTTCTGTGATAATATGAGTGCATAAACATTTCTAAAAATTCAGTACAACACTCACTCACTAAACACATTTGCATTAGGCATTATTTTATGAGAGATTTAGTGGAGAAGAACATGGTGAAGTTGGAATACGTACCTTTTGAAAATCATACTGTTGATATATTTACTAAGGTCTTGACCTTGAGAGATTCTTATCTTTGAGGAAATCTCTTGGTATGTGTAGTATCTGAATAATCCTGGATGGATGGTGTCATAAATGTCGTAGCATTTAGGACAACATCATAAGGTTGTACAGCTGTTATAGATTTAATTTATTTCCTATTTTCGTTGAATAATTCCTTTGTAAAATATTCTTGAATCTAAAATTTGTTGTGCAAAAATAAACATGTCTTACACCTCTCAAATGCATAAAAAATAGAATGTTATTAGCATACTAAAAGATGTACCAAATCACTGAGTAACTATGGAGCACGGAGTTCGCTACTACGATGCCTTCTTTTCAAAAGGTGATATTTGGTAAAAACATCAAGAGGTTTGTAATCCATTAAGTAAGTATGGGGCACGGAGTTCGCTACTACGATGTACTCTACAGGAACAATGGATCAATACAAATTAGATGCTATAACACAAAAGAAAAAAATATGGTGCAACACAAATGAAGTAAATTTATGTAAAAACCGTGTTGAGGTGTATGTAACAGTTTTGAGCATAACATTAGATGATTCGATTATATTTTTATAAGTAGTAATTATTTGATTATTTGTGGAAATTTATTTTATTTATTTCTGATTATAATAACCCACATCCTTGTTTAATTTCAGATTATACACATTTAAATGTTAAATATTCTAGAATGTTCTTAATTTAATTAATTATTTAATTATGATTTTACCCACTACTTGACCATGATCTATTTTTGTGGCTGAGTTTATGGAGTATTATCGAATTTCTTCTAGAAACTTCCTTAGTTAGTTTTTAATTTTTACACGTATTACTTCCAACTATGCATTCTCTCCTATATTCTTCTCATACCATGATATACTAAGCATTGCATTTTTTCGAGTGATTTGAGTATTGCATTTTAAGATTTGCTAAAGCCTTGTTTATCTCGGTTATTGTGATTATCTTTTCGATTTCTTGGTGCTTAAATGACATGAAACTACCTCACCACAATCAAACTCCCACGAAACTGTCATCTCCATCTCTCTCCAATCTTAATAGTTTTGCTTTCATGGCCGCTTACACCAAAAACTCACCAGCTGCTACAAGAAAAGCTGAAACACTTACCCAAACAACTCCAGTCACACCCATTCCTACAACTGTTCACATTCCACTCGATTCGACCCTTAACGAGCTGAACCAAGCTGTTGAGAATATGTCTCAATCGAATGTGAATTTTGAGAATCTTACATTCTTACTGTTGGAAATATGTCCATTGACATTTCTCATTACTGAAAACCGAAGAACTCACCACTACACTTGATTCGTTCACCTCATAAAAGCCCCAATTTCCAAGTCCTAATACTGAAACAGAGGCAAATGCCTCGATAGCTTCCTCTCTGGGGGAGAGTGAAAAGGAAATTGATGATTTTCCTGTTTCTGAGCAGAATGAGTCTGCAAATGCTGAGACATCCGATTCTGAGGACGCTCAAATGAAGGAGGCCGACGCGAATGCTAACTCAGGTGAAACTAATTTTTCAATTTTTAATACTGATGAATCTGAATATATTGCATTTAGAAAGATCGTTAAGAAAGAAAAGAGAAAGGATTAGCACAGGTTCAACGAAGAAGATTCGGCTTTGTGTTCACTAGAGTTGATTACTCTAACTCACTGAGGAGACAGAAGAAAGAAAGTAGTGTTGATGATGAACCGATTCAAGTTCTTTTCTTAATCGGAGGAAGATAATGTGGTTACTGAGAAACGAGTCAAAAGGAAGTATGATCCAAAGGGAAAGATGGTTGCTGCTGAACGAGACTTGCCCAAAGGAATTGAAAATTCTGATCCAGAGGATAATCCCACTGTGCGTGAGATTAAGAAGTTTCTGAGGAAGAATGCTGCATTAAATGCTTAAGCAAGTGCCGCAACACCAGACCCTGATGACAGTAGAAGTGATGATTCTAAGAAGAGCAGTAGTAAGGACTCTGAATCAGCTGAGGAGATAAATTCTGAAGAAGGTAATTCTGATCCTAATAATAATTCTTAGATTGATAGGTTAGTTGCTGAAATCACTAAGCTATCTTGACGAAAGTTGTTAATGGAAAAGAGAATTAACATTGCTGATTTTGATAAGTAAAGGGTTCATATAATTTTTGAAAAGAAAATTGTTGAAAACTGTAACTTTGAGTGATACTTTTGTGTTTGATTGAGTATATGTATTTTATGCTTGACTTATGAAGAGTACGGGTAGACGTAGCTCTAAATGATATGGGAATGTACAATTTAGGGGGAGATTAGTTTCACTTACTCTAAAATTGATTAATGGTCTCTTGGAGATAGAGCATGTGATTGATGAAGATGAACTTGAGTTGAACTTGGTTGCTACTTCTATAACTGGGGGTAGATTAACTAGGTGACAAAATTTCATGCTTGTTAAAGATCTCACATCTCTATACTTTGTACTCCATAAACTGATTGTCTACAATTGAATACCCTCTACAAATTCCACTAAGGTGACTAAGGATCAAGCTACATTGTTGTATAAGATGATTTTTGTGTTGAAGAATTTCAATTTGGATTTAACTATTTTCACCATATGCAGCTTATAGTGATATTTATTATAAAAGGAATTTACCTTACCATTGTTGATATGTTCATACCTCAAGAGGCATGAATGTTTAAACCTAAGGAAACTGAGGTTATTTGAGGCAAGGTACCCTTAATGACTATCTCACCTGATCTGTTACTTGGTGAAAGGATTGTTGATTTGCCCGTATAAAATTCAGATGGTTCTGATCACAGAGATGCTCTTATTCCAGCTCGACCAGCTCCAGCAAGACCTGAACAGAGGAATGCTACACCAAATGTGAAACACAGGACTCTATTGATGGCCTTCAGTTCCTTAAAATCCGTGGTTAGAGACGCTTTCTACTACCACAGGGGGAGAAACACCATCAACTTCTGGGGTTCGAAGTGAAGAGCTCCATGGAGATGTACCAGAAGCTGATTGTGTACCTGATGCTATTCATGAAGAGACTGTTGAACCAGATGTTGTAGTTCACTTTGCTACAATGTGAACCAGATGTTGTAGTTCACTTTGCTACAATGTGCACTGTTGTTGAAGAGGAGGAGGATTAATTTGCTGATGCTGATGAACGTATGGATGTTCTTTATGACATCTAAACAGGTTATGGTAACAACTGAACAGGTTGATACAAGACAGGGGGAGGGCTGAACATTATAAGTGATTATGTGCAGGAACATGATGCTGCAGCTGTTGATACAGCAATATATTTCACTTGTTTAGTTTCTTAAGTATTTGTGCCTTTTATACTTCCCTTGATCTTATGCATTGTTGTTACTGTGTTTAAGTTGATTTACAGATTTTGTTTTTACTTCCTAGTTGATAGGTTGTTCTTTATTCAACTTGCTTAATTTGTTTGCATTTATGATAATAGATTACTGCTTTTATGCTTAAATTGTTTTCTTACTTATCATTATTTGCTTACTGCATGTTGTATATGTTAGTTGTTTATTGTATTTGTTTTTTCCTTAACTTTGCTCTATTTTCAGTTTGCTTAAACTGTTTGCCTTAAGAATTATTCTTATTTGCTTACTGCATCAAGTTTGCTTAAATTGTTTGCCATAAAGAATTATTCTTATTTGCTTACTGCTTGCTGATTTTAGGTCTTTGTTAGTTGTTGTTTGTTTTGTCTTTCTAACTTGCCTTATTATTCAATTTGCTTAAATTGTTTGTTTTGAGGATAATATAGAAGTACACACCTCTCTTTAATTATCATGTGCTTACTGCTTAATGCTTAAATTGTTTGCCTTGATGATAATATAATTCAGAAGTACACTTCTCTTTAATTCTCATTTGCTTACTGCTTATTGTTTAAGTCTTTGTTAGATATTGTTTTTTCACATTTTTTGCTCTGTTTTTATTTTTAGTCTTTGCTCTGTTTGTTTTTCTTTTCTTCGTTATTGCTTTGATTTATTTTGAGTCTTACTTAAGTCTTAGGTTGATCTAGTACATATTCATATATGATTCTCTGATTTAATCTTTGATTTTTGTAAAGTTATATGTTTTTGTAAACAAGTGTACTGTTTATACTTGTTTTGGTTTTGAATAAGATTACTTTGATCTTATGGCACGGATCTTAGTAAAATTATTCTTGATCTCTTTTTGATCTGGTCCAACGGTTACAACAGGTATTGTCTTGACTAGTATTTAGCTTTGGAGTTCAACTCACCTAAATACATAATACTGAGTATATATAGAAATATATGTGCATCAGGTGTGTTGTAGTCGAAAGGTCAAATTGGGGGAGATTGTAGATGTTGTTAACTCTTAAATGCTTTAACATTATCAACAACATCTTAATTTGACCTTCCTTGATTTATTCTAAGTCTTTTCTGAAATGTTACATTAAATGTTGTACTAAATGCTCTCACATTCAGGAACGATTCTAGAAGCTTCTTCAAGAGTCTGGAACCTGGAAGATTCCAGAATGTTGGAGAAGGTGCTAGAAGGCATTGGAGCATTGTAGAACGACCTGGAAGATGGCAGAATGTTCTAGAAAGATCATGGAGGTTGAGGTCCTAAAAAATAGGATCTCATAATGGAAGGATCTAGAAGCTGTGTATTTCTCTATAAATACCGCCAGAGCCTCTCATTTCAAAGCATGCACTATTCGAGTAACTCCTCCTTGAGCGTTCAACCCTAGTTAGGAGTTATGGCCAGTAGTTGTATCATTTAACGTACGCCGAGGGATACCACCTTCCAGTGTACTTAGTTCTAGTGTTGAATCGAGTGAGAGTGAATCACAGATTAGATTAGTTCTTTAGACAGTATTTTTACACTTAAGTCTGTTTGCGGATTCACGCACCCGCCTCGATTGTAGTTTCTGTTTGTGGAATGTTGAAGTAATTGCTGAGACATTTCACACGACACTTTTTGTATAACTTAGGAACTAAGTTACTTTTCGCCGTAAGGCTTAGCATAGGTTTTGTTATTAATAAAATCTATGTTAAAAATTATTCCATTGTGTTCGTATTGTGTTTTAGTGTTTTAGACTTCCGCTGTGTACTGTGTTTACTTTTCACATTCTGTTAGAGTTAATGCTACACTAATTGTCACAACATTCAGTGTAACATTGTTCTGTTTTTTTACTTAAACACTAGATACCTACCCCACGCACACTTTCATATACAATTTAGAAATTAATAACAAAAAAAAAAAAATTAAAAATTATTATCTATAATTTTTACATAAATCAAATAAATTATCATTTAAATGGGTTCAATTCCCACATAGACTAAATAAATGATTATTTAAATAGTTGGGTAGGGTTTGTTGCGAGTGAATATATTTTCCAGTAGTTTTAAGTGAAAAAAATGTTTTAATTTATTAACAAATAAAAAAATTATATATTTAATTTGGGACATTCATTTTTCATAAATGTATTTAAATTGGAACGTATGGAGTATATATTTTCAAATGAAGAAACGTGAAATCAAGTGAATTGAAGGTATACATATATATTTATATTTTTTCTTATAAAGCTAGCTTTTTCTTAATTTTCACCTCTTGAAATAATTTTATTTCACATCAAAAACTAAATAATCCGTAACATATATGAAGAGATTACTATTATATTTGGTATATTTAATTGGTTGTATCCATACAATTGTAATTAAGTTTTAATGAATTGAATTAAATATTAAAACCATTAATTGCATTATAGAATTTCATTAGAGAATTTATCCTCTGATATATCATAGTCTGTTTTTAATTAAGTGTGAATATGAGGACCTCTGAGTTCCCCAATTGACAAGTCGTCGAGCCTAAAGTCCTTTGTCCCTTGTCCTTTTTTTTATCATTAATTTTGATTGAATGAGAAATAATTCAACTCATCAACAGAGTCCTATCATCGTATTTGTATTTTTTTCTATGTTGAGAGTGTTTCCCTTCATATGGTTTCCGCCTAAACATTAATTTACCTTTCTTGATTGTAATTTAGATAGCAGGTATTGTAGGGTTTTAAGTAGTGATTTCAGAATCGGACTGGTCGGTTCGACTGTGAATCGATCATAAAATTAGTCTGAAAAGAGTTAAAAAACCGTTTAATAGTTTGATCGGATAAAACCGGTCAAAAATTGAAAAACCGGTTTGATCGATTTTTTTTTAATATTTAATTTTTTAAAAATACAAAATTAGGTGCACATCCGATCCTTTTATAATGCCTTTCTCATATGTTTGTTTATTAATTATTACTAACACTATTGATTTTATAATGATTTCCTCTCATATTTTTTTTCTTTCTTATTCGATGTGAGATGAAATTTCATATGTTTCTTTTTCTCTCTCATATATCTTCTACCACTTATTCGATGTGAGACATAGGAGTATATTTTATATATTTGTCTTATTAACACTGTTGCTTTTATATTGTTTTCCTCCCATATTTTTCTATTTTTTATTCGATGAGGAACAAAAATATCATATGTTTGGTTGTGATTCTTCCATCTAACATGCACTTTTTTGAATTTGCATTCAGAATGTTAATAATAAATTTCATTATTTTATTAAAAAAAATCAATAATATTCTAAACAAAAAAATATAATTATAAATATCAGAAAAATGGTTCACTTCATTTGTTAGGGATATTTTATTTAATATAATTTTTATAAGTGTATATTTTTTTAATGTAATATAAAAATATTAAAATAAATACATATATACTCCATAAAATTTTTTACTGATTGATCGGCCTTTCAAACTCATTTAAGATCAAATTTATAATTACATTTAATTTTCTTGTACGAAGTTAGCTAAAATAATTAAGTTCTAGAGTTGACAATTGAGTTGCTATCACCAGTGAAAATCAGTGGAGACTACACCTAGTCAATTGGCAAATTCATAATATTCCACATAAAGTAAATTAAATGTGACATTAATTAATACCTAGTTAATAAGCATTAACGTATATTATGACTTATATTATTAAAATGTTTGAAAAACACACTACTACACATTTGGCTTTGTAGAGCTTTAAAAAATGCTCTTGTAGAGCTTATAAACGAGCTCTCCAAGTGGGAGCTATGCAAGTGAATAAAAGGATGTGCAAGAGAGGTCTTAGACAGCGGTTTTGAACCGCTGTCTATGTGTATTTTTTTTTTTTGTTTTTTGACTTGGACAGCGGTTCATAACCGCTGTCTAAGTGATTTTTTTTTAAAATGCATGGGCTTGGACAGCGGTTATGAACCGCTGTCTAAGTCAATTTTTTTTTTAAATAATTATTTTATATTTTAAAAATCAATTTTATACAAAACCAAATTTATTTATATACCAATAAATAAATAAATTTATATACCAATAAATAAATTTTATATTTTAAAAATCCATTTTATACACGTCAAATACCAAAAAATTAAATAAATAAACGTACACTAATGTACGTTCAATTAATATAAACACCAAAAAACATTAAATATCATCACAAATGTATAAGTTAATATATTAAATGCAACAAAAGTTATACTAGCTACTTAAATTAAACCTATACAAAAATCGATTGTACAGGTACCCGATCCAATCTTTTTTCCATTTGTCCATTCTTTTGTCTTTGTAAGAGTTGAGCGGACGGGCATAGACAAACTGCAAACAACGATCAATCAATATAGTTAGATATATAGTATATGAATTTTTATTCAATCAATAATAATTTAAATAAATCAATAAATTGACTTACAGTGTTAGGATTAATCTCCAATCCAGAAAAATTGATTATATCCTCAATATAACAACATACAAAATGTCCACAATGGTCTCCATCACGTTGCCTCGGAACCTGTTATGATTAGCAATTATAAGCATGCGTGCATTACAATTATGATTATTTTATATTAATTTGATGGTATCGAAAGCACGTGACTGCACTATCGTGCTCACAATATTCTGTACGACGGAGTTGTGCTCTAAGTCTCCAGAAAATGGATAACCACGTAGGCGCGTATCAATACCCCCGTCCCTCGTTCTCTCCATCCGACTGCCTACTACACCTCTTGATTTTTGTTTAGGCTATTCTGTCAGTTTCTACAATCAAATTTTCAACATTATTTAGAACGACGGATAAGATAATAAATTGTAATAACATATACTTTACCTTTGCGGTGTGAGAGACCAAGTTGCTCGGCCATTCGATGAAGTCCAGAAAGGACAACAAACAAGCATGATGGTAAATCAATATTATGCAGAAAGAACAACAAAACATACAAAGCCTACAAACAAGCATGGTGGTAAATCAATATTATGCAGAAAGCAACAGTTTGGAAAGATTTAAACAATTATTTTTAAATTGACCTCTTTAGTATCAATGATCTCCCAGTGGCCATCTTCTGAAGATTCAAAGTAAACCCTCCTGTGTCCAGGATCCTGTTCATCACAAGGGCCCAAGATTAACCAGTATCTATTGTATCTACGATCAGAACCCAGGAAGATAGACTGCATAGGATGCAAAAAGTCATCTACTCCCATTTGGGTTTCAATCTTTTTCATGTTACTTTGCTTCTCTTCCTCATCCATCCTTGACATAATAATCAAAGAATCAATTGGTTCTGATATATTCATGTCAACTTTGCTAAACGTCTGCCCACCACAGCTTCCTAACAGCCCATGTGAGTTGCATTGTTTCCCCATTGATCTTTTTATTTTAGCACTAGAACCATAATGGCCGGTTCCCAGAGGACATTCTGCAATTGATGACGAGGAATCCTGAAAAATGTGAAGGATAGTTTCACTTAAATGTCAGTAACCTGAATATATATATAATAAAGTCCACTATATGATTATAGGCAAAATACACCTGATTTACCAACTTTGAGAAAGTGCATGTCTATAAATCATCACAAGGAAATATGAAGAATAAACCTACAGAAAACCCACACAATTACGTACTGGAAGGTACACTAAATCATGCATATCACTATTCACTAAAAATAAAATAAAAATGGATATAGAGACCAGAACGGAAGAAATAAGAGAACCATCTGATGGACTTACTAATGTATGGCATAATTATATCAAAGAAAAAGTGGGTCAAGCAAACAGTAAGAGTGACTACCTCCATTCTGATGCTGGATGCAGCATGAATTACATCAATCAACGCAGCTAACACATTGAGCTTCTCTTCAATGCTTAAGTCTGAATATTCGCCCTCCATCAGTCCTAACAACCATGATTCTCCTGGATGGCTCTCATCAATTTCATCGTTTACTGTTAGGACGTTATTCATAGAGTTAATAATGCAAGTCTTGGATAGACTGGAATCCTTGGACTCATCCTCAGAATCATTTGCATCGTTTCCACCAGTAACTTTAGAAATATCATCTCCACTCCCTATGTCTTCAGAATCAGATTGATTGTCTTCATAATTTTTATCAGCGGCATGGATCCGCAGACGAAATCCAGATGAGGAAATCCTTTCAGACAAAGATATATCACCGGAGAGGGCTGAGACAATCAAATTCTCTAAGTCGCAGGATGTATCCGCGAGATTCAACTCAACAATCTTCATGGAAAAAATATATGCTCTACTTAGTTAAAGTTAATATGGAAGTTGCTATATTTCATTTGCTAAAAGTTGACATAGAAAGATACATACTGATGAAGATTTTGCCAACTCAGAGATTTCCATTCCACTATTTCCTTGGGTCAGCAAAAGACTGAAAAGTTCTCCCTTCAATGTACCAGAACTTAAGCCATACTTATCCATGAGATTGACTTCCTAGAAAACAAAAGCAAACAAGATTATAAGTATTTCTTTGAGGGAATTAGATATTCATGAGCTATAGTACCATATGATAAGTCTTTCCCCAATGATTAATCAAAGACCTTGCAACAAAATATAAACTACACAGCCAGTGTGTAAGCAACAAAAATCCTTTGCTGTACATGCAATTACAGGAAGCAGCAGCAATCTGTATGCATGCCACAAAAGTCCTTTGTCTCGAGGCTGCCCTATTTGTACATATGTCTAATGTATGGCAGTAGCCACATATAGAAACAGAAACAGAATGAGGAGATACCAAACCATAAGCTAAAATATTTTGATGTGACAACAACTATAAAGCATGAGAGAAAGACACTGCAAATCAGAAGAAGCAAATCACGCTAATTAGGAAATTGACTACCTTGTCGTGAGCTGCTTTCCTTGTAATATCAAGCCCAGAACCAAAACCAGCTGCAATCAATACCTGGCGTAGTATTTCTATCCATGTCATGATGTTTAATGACTTTTGCCAGAACTCTAGAACACAACCTTGATGTTCAAGCTGTGAAACCATAAAAGTAGGTCAAACGGCCAAAAATAAAATAAAAAAATGAACAAGGTCGAAGGGAAAATTAGAATTCAAGTTCAATGCATAAATATGTTTTCTAGGTGACAAAAGTAAATATTTCACCCAATTTAAAGATAAAGGTCCCTCCATAAACAGCTATACATCATCAATGAAGTGAGCGAACAGAAACTGACAATGAAATATGGTCCATATACAGCTATACATCTATGGAGTGAGCATAAGAAACTAAATTGAATTCTTTTGAATGACTAGTACTTTGTACATTGCAAAATATGATTGATCATACATACACATTCTTGATTCAATTATCTAAACAGGGTTCTTGAGCTTAACATAAAACTTAAATATTTATCATTTAAGCCCTCAATTCTAGATAATTTCTGCATAATTTAAGCCCTCAATTTAAGCCTCCTACTCACCATGAATGGGTTCTTTAGCAATTATTTTTTCTATTCTGGGTTTCTGCAAGCCTCACGTTTTAGGGGCAAAACTCATACGCTAAAGGGAAATTCTGGGTTTATATTTGGGGAAAATTCTCGTAATTATCTAAACATTCAATTATCTAAACAGGGTTCTTGATTCTACAACACAAACTACATTGATTCATCAAACATCTCATGGACACCGGATGCATATTACGTGACCAAAGGAAACACGACACGTGTCGTTTTGCCCGACTCATATTAATTGTCTAAGCTTCTTCTGCTTGTCTTCTTTAAAATATTGAACCACATATTTGACTCTACCGAACTAAAACGTACCAACTCTAGCTTTCATTAATATCCCTCACACAAGCATATTATCAAACACCCTGTGTGCTTCAAACACCATGACTACAATTTTTCTTCTTCTTCCTAGCTAAGTGCAATTTGCGCACATATACAGTGCATATATTTAAAGGCACATATATATACAATTTTGTACTATTAATTCTATATATACTCAATATTCAAACAGTAGCTAGATCTATACACACAAACACACATATATATGTATATATATATATATATATACAGTAGTACGTACGTACCTAGCCTACAGCTATGGGAGTGGAACGGCGACGGCGACGGATGGAGAGGAAGTCGACGACGATGCGCGGTTGGAGATCGAGGAAGTCGACGACGATGAGGAGTACGTGAGAGGGAGTGAGGCGACGGCGCGAGGAGGGAGAGGGAGAGAGGCGACAACAACAACGCGAGGAGAGTGAGGGAGGGAGGCGACGGCGACGGCGCGAGGAAGCTTCAAAATACTCTGTTTTTTTCTTAATTTTAGGTTAAAACGCTTGTGGGATTTGGGGGAGAAACTAGTATGCTTCAATTCAAATTCGACATACGCGCGCGTCCGTGATTAATATTAATGGGGGAGTGAGTTAAAGCTTTGACCAAAAAAATGTCTTGGAGAGCGGTTATGAACCGCTTTCCAAGTGCTTACTTGGAGAGCGGTTCTAAACCGCTGTCTAATGGTGTCTTGCAATGCGGTTCTCAACCGCTGTCCAAGTGCTTCACTTGGACAGCGGTTTTGAACCGCTGTCTATGTTAATTTTTTTTTTTTTTATAAAACCGCTCTCCAAATGCTAAATTGGAGAGCTTTTTAAAAAAAGAGCTCTCCAAGTGCTATCTTGGAGAGCTTTTCGAAAAAAGAGCTCTCCAAGTGCAGCTCTCCAAACTTAAATGTGTAGTAGTGACAAATGTTACATTTTTTAAAAAATTAATAACTTTTTAAAAAAAAAAATTAAATTGATAGTTTAGTATCAAACTAAAAATAATAATTATATGATTAATTAACTTTATATAATTGTGAGGGGGTGTTAATTTAAAATAATGTGTATTTAAGAGAAACTCTTGGGCGAGTCTAATTTAAGAAAATATTGTAATAATATTTCATATACAGTATTCCCACCATTTCTTGTACACAATTAAATGATGTTTTAACATAATTGAAACAAAACATTCTTTACACTGTTTGTTTCAATTATGTCTTTCCTTTAACTTTATAAAATTTCCTAATTTTCAACTTACTTTTATTAATTGAAGATATACTTGTCACTATATACTTGTTCTTAATTCCAACAAATTTCACGAAAACTTCACTTATTAAAAAAACGGAGGGAGTATGTAAGAGGTGAAAGATTTAATTTTCCGTTACATAGATAACCAGAGAGATTTAAGTAATTGTGACAACAAAACTGATGCGGCCAAAATGTGTCGTCATATGAGAGAATGACACGTGGAATATACGAGTAATATTATGATATGTTATTCGTCCATTTATTCCTTTAATTATGCGTAAATTTTGTGATGAAGGTCCATACTATGATAAGTAGGACCCATGTTAGCTAATGCTCCGACTGTGGGCCATATTCTATGGGTTGGGATCTTCCTTGGGCCTCGAGACCCAGGTCCTAACCAGGCCCAGACCCATATCTTACACGGGTTTATAGAGAACCGGGCCGGAGCCCAACCATACAGAGCCGATCAGATCAGGGTCCAAAAGGATTACTTGATTTGCCCCTTAATTATCAGAGCTGAATTCCAGTAGAGAAAATCGTGGGGTTGTTGCCCACTAAGAAAATAATGTTCGTCCAGCTCCCTAAAAATTAGAGAAGTAGGGGGAGACGGTTATCCCTTCCCCCAAGGTACCTCTATAAATGCATCCCTTTTTTTTTACGTTACATTTACACTTGACCACACTTCACACACGTGTATTCATACTTGAGCATATTGTTGCATTGTGGAGGACGGTTTTAACTCTGGTTGACTGTCTTCCGAACACCTTTTTTTGGTGGTCACCGGTTTTCTAACTTAAGCGTCGGAGTCCCCGCGCAGGAGACCCCTCAGGCGTGTTTTGCAGGTGATACGGAGCTACGTGGCAGCATTGTGACGAGTTGATTACCACTGGTGGCCCAATGACAATTTGGTAATTTGTTGAGCGTTCAAACCCGATGCATTAAAAATAAGTCTGAGTTTTTCTACTGTGAGATAAGGGATTCGCCCTATCTTACAATAGACGTCCAATTAAAACTTGACACGTCATTTGTCTTTGTTATGTGCGATTGCACTTCGCCACTAAATAAAATATTTTTATTGAAATGTCCTTATAGTATATTTATAAAAAAACTAAAAAAAATTCTCAAGAGTTTTTTTCGAGTCAGACTGGGTCGGCCATGACTCGGGTCAGGCCAGACCCAATTCGAGGAAAACAAATATTCCCAACGGGTCCAACCCAATCCGACCTATTTGACAATTTTAGATATATATACTGTATTTTTATTTATTTAAATATTTTATGATTAAATATTTTTATTTAAATATTCTCAATGTGTGTCATTTTATGATTAAATATTTTTATTTAATTAAAATTAAAATGATATATTTGTAATTGTTTATTTATTAATTTAGTTTATTAGTAGGACGATACAATTCGATTGCATAAGACAAACACATTCATGCAAAGTGCAATCATATAGAAAAAAATTTATACATTAAATTAACGATTCAATTGTATTTGAAACATTGTTTGTTGTATGGTAGAGCAAAACCAACAAACTTACCTGAGACCTTCTATATGTAGTCAGGGTGTCGTAACGTGTCGTAATGACTACCGCAGTCAGTTAATCTAAGCCATTAAAAATCTAATCTAAAGGTTTAGATTTGATGACCTGTTACCTTTTGTAAATTTTACGATATGTATTGTCGTAATGTGTCATAAATTTGTATTTTCTATTAAATTAAATTAATTAAAATATATTATTGTAAAATTACATTTTTATCCTTATACAATAAAATAATTTATTACAACAATTATCTACACCCGCTAATTTTATGAGTTCACCCCAAATCATTTTTTACCATAGCTATCTGCACCCATTCATTTTATGAGTTCACCCAAATCATTTTTTACCATAGTTATCTGCACCCATTCATTTTATGAGTTCACCTCCAAATCATTTCTTTTTTTACAACGGTTATCTACACCCGCTCATTTTATGAGTTCACCCCCAAATTATATTTTTACCAAAGTTATCTGCACCCGCTCATTTTATGAGTTCACCCCCAAATTATTTTTATACCACAACTATCTGCACCCGCTCATTTTATGAGTTCACCCCAAAATATTTTTTTAAAAATAATTACATTTAAAAGACTATATTATTTTTTTATTAATTAACACAAAATATAATAAAATCAACCCTAATTTATACATTTACAATCTACAACCGAGTCACTGCCGATTTATTGTCGATTCACCACCAAATCACTCATATTTTTAGAAAAAAAATCGTAAAAACATAATTAAAAAAAACTATCGAGATTAGGCACAAATTTCGATTTTTTTTTTCTTTTTAATTTTTCTTCCCATTTTCAATTTTTATTCCAAACTTTTTATTTCTTCGTTTTTTTTGTTTCCTACTTTTTTTCATTAGTATATTTTTTAGTTTTAATACAAAATAATATTATATGTATGATTTTATTATAATCCCTCCGTCCCAGTGAAAGCTCCTCATGAGCTTCAGACACAGAGGTTAAAAAATATGATATAATAAGTGGATGTATGAGAGGTGATGTGATTGAGAGAGAGAAGAATATAATGAAATGTGAGAGAGAATAGTTTGGCAAAAAAAGAATGAGTAACTTTCATTGGGACAAACGAATAAGGAAAGTTGGGTAGCTTTCAATAGAAATGAGGGAGTAGTCGTTAATACAACAAGTAATAACCAGTAATACCATAAACATTAATCAGTAATACCATTAACAATAATTAGTAATACCACGAACATTAATCAGTAATATCATTAATATTAATCAGTAAAATTTTATAAAATAACAAATAATTTCACACATCTAATTATATTCAATAATACAAAAAATAATTATCAGTAATACCATGAACAGTAAGTAGTAATACAATGAACATTGAATAATAATATCTCATACAATAACAAATAATTCCACAAATCTAATTATATTCAATAATACCAAAAACAATTATCAGTAATACCATAAACATTAATATGTAATACCATAAAAATAATAATAATCAGTAATTTCACATAATCAGTAATACCACAATTAATAATCAATAATAATTAATAATAATTAATATTAATTCAATAGTGTATTAATAGTAATACCGCAATCAATAACTAGTAATACCAGTATTAATAATACCAATAACAATAATACCATAAAAAAAAGTGAAGAGAGTGCAGATCGGGGTGTACTAAAGAAAATAGAGGGTGCACATTACCAAGCCCAATTGAAGGAAACCCTAGCCCAATGGGAGGGCACCCTAGGTAAGTAGTCGTCGCTTGGGATTTCATCAGCAAGGTCACCGGCTCCGAGTGTCGTCCGGTCAGAGATCCATCAGCAACATACTCACAGTCCTCCGTCGGGCCGTCGTCAGCCGGAGGAAGAGGCTGCGCAGGAGCAGGGTGAAGAAGACAGATGAAGCAATGTAGCTTCGATTTGGACAGAGATGAACGACGAGAGAGAGGCAGCGTCGATCCGAGTGTTGCAGGCGAGCGCCGTTGATGTAGGAGAAGCTCCTGGATCGCGAACGCAAGGGAGATTGATCGAAGCAGTCGCGTCGGTGGTCGAAATGAGGAGAGGATTTCGGCCGCCATGGATCGTGGCCGAGATGGAAGATTATGTCGATTGTTATGGAAGTGAAGAATCGCGATTGCGATTCGAGGAGGGGCCTCGGGCTTCAGCGGCCGAGACCGAAGCGCCGCCGTCACCGTCGAGGGGGTGGTCGGGCATGGTGGTGGCTGGGTCACCCGCCGACATGCATGGATTTTTAGCAGGTCTTTTACTCATCAAATTAAAATTAAAATTTAGGTGCACCGCCGATCGACTTTAATAAAATTATACCTATAATATTATTTTGTATTAAAATTTAAAAAATACACATGCAAAAAATGGAAAAGAAAGACAGAAAAATTTAAAAAGGAAAAGAAAAAAAAACAAGGAAATAAAAAAATTGAAAATGGGAAGAAAAAAGAAAAAGAGGAGGGGGAAGAAAAATTAAAAAGAAAAAAATTGAGATTTGTGGCTAATTTCGATAGTTTTTTATTAATTACTCCCTCCGTCCCGTATTAACTTTCATAGGTAGGTGGACACGTAGATTAAGAAAGTGTAATAATGAGTGGAGTTTTGAGGGGTAATTTTGTAAAACTTTATGTATAAAGTAAAGAATGAGTTGACTTTTGTGTTTGTGTGGAGAAAAAGTAATGGCATTTGTGTAAAATTGAGGATATTGTGAGGGTGGAGTTTATAAAGAGTTTTCTATTTTAAGGGTGTGAAAGTTATTGTGGGATGTCCCGAAAAGGAAAGTGTGAAAGTTATTGTGGGACAGAGGGAGTATATTTTTATGCTTTTTTTTTAAATATGGGTGATTTGGTGGTGAATTGATTTTTTAGAGTTTATTTTATTATATTTTGTGTAAAATAATAAAAGGATAATATAGTCTTTTAAATGTGATTATTTTTAAAAAAATATTTTGGGGTGCACTCATAAAATGTGCGAGTGCAGATAATCGTGGCAAAACAATAATTTGGGGGTGAACTCATAAAATGAGCGAGTGCAGATAATTGTGGTAAAAAATAATTTGGGGGTGAACTCATAGAATGAGCGGGTGTAGATAACTGTTGTAAAAAAGAAATGATTTGGGGGTGAACTCATTAAATGAGCGAGTGCAGATAATTGTTGTAAAAATATGATTAGGGGGTGAATTCATTAAATTAGCGGGTGCAGATAATTGTAGTAAAAATATGATTAGGGGGTGCACTCATTAAATTAGTGGGTGCAGGTAAAATATAAATAAAATTTTAAAAGAAGGGTAATATAGTAAATAACAAAATATAATTTAAATAATGCTAAAAATAACTGAAACCTTTATGACAGGTAGCAGGTCGTTTTTACGGTTACGACGTCACATGACGCGATTCGACAAAGTGACTGCGTAGTCACTTTGTAAAATGTGACTACCGTAAGAATTGCCCAACTTACCTAGACAAAAGAAACTTAATTGTGAAGTAGTAATGCTGAAAATCTTGAGAATTCATGTGATGAAGATAATAGAGATAATAAATTTACATAAGGTTGTGTTTGGATGAGCATATTTAATTCGAGGAGACATTTTAAGGATAGGTCCTTCCAAGACAGTTGATGCCAACGTTGTCATGAGAAGCATGGCGAAGAGATCGTTGTCACATGCTTTTTTAGGCGAAAATACTTCAATTGAAACAACTGCAAACCAACCTCCACACTACGTTGCTGCAGGTGAAGAAGGCAACTCTACTGGTTCCACTCCCCGCTCCACGTCGAACTCTTCGTCGACCTCAAGTATTGCTCCGGTGATGATGACGAACGCCTCGACTATTGAGGAGCAGCTTGCTAGCATCATGAAAGCCATTGAGGGGCTATCAAAACACATCCAAAAGCAAGACACCCAAATTACTCATCTTATGAATAGGGTGGATAATGGTCACACGAGTTGTACCAATGGGAAATTAATCGAGAAACAGGACGACGCCGAAACCTCAACCAAGCATCGTGCAACGGAAACTGAACCCGCCGCTAAAGATTTGATAATTTCTTCTGAATGAGGGATGTACATCAGTCAACTCAAGGAGATCATATTGGATACGGTGAAAGGTAGACACGAAGAAGGATTCAAATTATCTTTCACCTATACCAACCCGTATACCAAAAGAGTTGACAACTTGAGGATGCCAGCAAGCTATCAACCTCCAAAGTTTCAACATTTTGATGGCAAAGGAAACCCAAAGCATCATGTGGCTCATTTCGTCGAAACTTGCAATGATGCTGGAACTTATGGTGATCAATTGGCCAAACAGTTTGTTCGCTCCTTGAAAGGAAACGCTTTTTCGATTGGTACATCGATTTGGAGGCTAACTCTATCGATAGTTGGGATCAGATGGAGCAAGAATTCCTAAACCGTTTCTACAGCACAAGGAGAACGGTTAACATGATCGAGCTGACCAACACTCGTCAAATGAAGGATGAGCCAGTGATTGATTACATCAATCGATGGAGTAACTTAAGCCTGAATTGCAGAGATAGGTTGACTGAATCTTCTGCGATCGAGATATGCATTCAAGGAATGCAATGGGGCCTCCGATATATCCTGCAAGGAATCCGACCAAATAGTTTCGAAAAATTAACAACAAGAGCTCACGACATGGAGCTAAGCATGTTTTCTAGTGGAGTCGCATCACCGCCGGTTCAAGAACTCCGCAGTAAGGCTTATGTTAAACCTTCAAGTAAAGAATACATTACAGACATGCCTCAAGACTGGGGACAAAGTAGGCTGACATTGAACGAAATGCGACAGAAAGAATATCCATTTCTAGACTCCGATGTCTCTGAGATATTTGATGACTTGCTCGAAGCAAAGCTCATTGAGTTTCCTAAAATGAAACGGGCAGAAGAAGCTGGACAAGTTGATGACCCAAAATATTGCAAGTATCATCAACTAATAGGCCATCCGATTCATGATTGCGTCACATTTAAAGAAAAGATCATGCAGTTGGTCCAACAAGGAGAAATTGTGTTGGAAGAAACCATTTAAAGTTCCTCAATTAAAGTCTCCTTGACAAGAGAATAAACTGTTTTAAACTCTCAAATTGAGTCATTCAAATTAAAGGCTCCTTGATAAGAGTGAAAACTTTCTAAAATTTTCAAGTGAAATCTCCTTAACAAGAGAATAAACTGTTTGAGACTCTCAAATCGAGTCATTCAAATCAAAGCTCCTTGATAAGAGCGAAAACTTTCTAAGGTCCCTTGAATAAAAAAATCTCCTTAACAAGAGAATAAATTGTTTTAAACTCTCAAATCGAGTCATTCAAATTGAAGGCTCCTTGATAAGAGTGAAAACTTTCTAAAATTTTCAAGTGAAATCTCCTTAACAAGAGAATAAACTGTTTGAGAGTCTCAAATCGAGTCATTCAAATCAAAGCTCCTTGATAAGAGCGAAAAATTTCTAAGGTCACTTGAATAAAAAAATCTCCTTAACAAGAGAATAAATTGTTTTAAACTCTCAAATCGAGTCATTCAAATTGAAGGCTCCTTGATAAGAGTGAAAACTTTCTAAAATTTTCAAGTGAAATCTCTTTAACAAGAGAATAAACTGTTTGAGACTCTCAAATCGAGTCATTCAAATCAAAGCTCCTTGATAAGAGCGAAAACTTTCTAAGGTCCCTTGAATAAAAAAATCTCCTTAACAAGAGAATAAATTGTTTAAGACTCTCAAATCGAGTCATTCAAATCAAATCTCCTTGATAAGAGCGAAAAACTTCCTAAAGTTTTTAAATAAAAATCTCCTTAACAAGAGAATACACTGTTTGAAACTCTCAAATCAAGTGATTCAAGTCAAAGCTCCTTGATAAGAGCAAAAACTTTCTAAATCCAACAAATTTCGTGCTTCATTTACTTCAAGACATAAAACGTCTGTGAACAAAGCACGAGGGGGCATTTGTAAACACATTAAAATTGCACCCAATTAAATGGTGACACGTGGACAAATATATATTAAATTAATTTACTATTTAAATTTCGGGAATTTAATTAGATTAAATCTCGAATTAAATATATTGGGAATAAAATGAGAAATATTTTGATTTAATACCAAAACCCCCTGAGACATGCCTTAGTCAAAGATGATTATGTTCTAAGAATGTTAGAACATATAGCATAAGGCTAGTTCAGAAGCTGAAATGTTTGGCAGCTCTTAGATATATAGATGCACAAATTGAGGGGGAACATATGCTTTGAAGTCTATCAAGATCAAGTCCCCTCAAGGCTCAAATTCTGGATTGACTGCCAAGTCTGCTGAAGGACAAGTAAGCTGATCAAAGTTAGATCAAAGTGGAACAACCTATCTGAAGAATCATCTAAGTAGAATGGATCTGGAAGATCATGTCTAATGCAATGAATGACTAGTTCAGAAGAGTTGTCCAACAGTTTTGTCTCAGCACACTTGTACCAGAACCATGTCAAGGTGATCCCAACTTTGCTGATATGGTCAAAGACAACTACTCAATGTCATGAATGAACAAGATCCAATTGAAAGAAGCATAGAGACATCCAAGGAAAGAGAACGAGCCAAGTCATCTGAAGAGCATGCCAACCTTGCTGATAAGCAAAGTCTACTGATAGTGATAAACAGAGTTGTCCAAGAGATAAGGAATGTTGTCCTTATCATAGGACTAATCATCAGAAGCCATGTCCATGTTTAAACAAGTGAATCTTGAAGTCAAACCTTGGGAAGAGTGCTGCAGAATGAAGACAAAGTAGTTACAACCGTTTATTTCCCAAATGAAGGACATGTCACTATCAAGAATCTATCCTCCAGTTTGAAGAGCTCAAGGAAGACATTTATGGACATTTTGGACTGCCTCTCCAACGGGCAAATTCTCAAATTTGTCTATAAATACAGAAGTGTGAAGACCATTTGAAAGTATCCAACTAATCAACTACATCAACTATTCTGAAGCTCAAAGCTCATAGAACCTTTCAAACTTTCAAAGAGACTATCTTAGTCTTCATACACTTCATCTAAGCTGAACCTCATTGTATATCCATACAAAGCTTAGAGAGATATCCTATCCTTATACACCGATCTTCATTGTAAAGGATATCTCATTAGTTCGAACCTTACTTCAACCCTTATACCTTTCAAGTGATAAAGTTAGAAGGTTGTAGTAGTAGAAGTGTGAGGAACTGACTGATGAGAGAAGAACAGTTCAGTTCTGAGTTGAGAAAGGGTACTAGGACTCTAAAAATCCTAGGGATCAATTCACCAAGGAGTGGTGTTATTGATCAAGTGCACCTTGGCACTATAAAACAAGTTAATTCCAAGAGTGAAGGAATTATCCCTTTAAATCAGGGAAAGTGGATGTAGGAGCTTGAGTCTCTGAACCACTATAAACTCTTGTGTTGATTTACTTTCAAGTACTTACATACATTCAACACTGCACACAAAACTGATCTTTCAAAGGACATATACTTAAGACTGTGCAAACCTGATTTGGACAAGTTCCCTGAAAACTGGATATTTGACATAGTGATTTCAGAACTTAAAGGAGTTTAAACTAAAGGGCCAACCACTAATTCCGCACTTATAACTCACTTAGATAGTCATTCAACTAAGTAATCTTTAGTACTTAGTAGGCTGGTTATCTCTAAGAAGTTATACATCTTAGCAGAGTTGTCCAGGACAACCTTGCTAGAGTCATACTTGGTTAAGTTTGAAAAAGATGTGCATACAAGTGTATTCCCCCCCCCCATACACTTGTTATATACTCCTTTCAGGACCAACAAGTGGTATCAGAGCAGGGGTTAGAAGACCACTGCCTCTGAAAATCCATCTTGATTTTTAAAATCACATATTTGGTGTGGTCACTGAACTGATCTATCTGAAATCTTGTATATCTATTGTCTAACTCTTATCTTGAAGATATGGCAAGAAGAAACAACAACAACAACCAGAACCAGCAGCAAAATCAGAATCAGGAGTTAGATCAGGACATCCATGCTGCTGTTCCACCTCCTACTGTTCAAGGATTAGACAATATGGCTACCAATCCAGTCAACCATATATCTCATCACAAGTTGCCATGTTCTCAATTGAGAACTATGATTTCTGGAAAATCAGAACGAGGGCTCATCTTGCATATCTCCACACTGATATGCTAAGAGTGATAACAAGAGGACCTTTTGTGTTCACTCAAATCAATCCCAGGATCACTGATGCTCAAAGAGCTGACACAAGGGATGTGATCCCCAAAGATGAATATGACTTCACCTCAGAGGAGAAGAGGAAAGATAATCTGAATTATCTAGCCATGAATACCCTCTATCAAACAATTCCAGATGCAATCATGGGAAGAGTCTACCATTGCACAACTGCCAAAGAAATTTGGGATACACTTGCAGAGATGTGTGAGGGTACTGAAAAGATCAAGGAGAACAAGCTCCAAGTGGCAGTGCAAAAGTTTGAACAATTCACAATGGATTCAGAAGAATCCATTGACAAGTTTGCTGGTAGATTCACAGATGTGATGAATGAAATCAACTCCTTGGGCAAGGTGTACACCAAGAGAGAAGTTGGTTTGAAGATATTGAGAAGTCTCACTCAAAAGTGGGATGTTTATGCTGTGATGATGCAGAACACCAAGGATCTCTCCACCATGCCCATGCAACAAATCTTCTCAGAACTCAAGGCCTATGAGTTTGACCTCAATAGAAGAAAACCTGTTGAGGAATCTTCCCTACCAACCAAAGGAGTGGCATTCAAAGCCAAGGCTGCTGAACCTGAAATGCAGTCCACTCCTAGATCATCAAAGTAAGTCTCCAAGACTGAAATGAAGGAAGAACTAGCCTTGATGGCTAGAAGGTTTGAAAAACTCAACTCAAGGTTTGGTAGATACAAGAAATTCTACCAAGATAACAAATTCAGGAGAAGGTACAACTCTCCTGAAGCACAGGCTGAAGTCAAAAAGCCTGAAGAGAAAAGATCAGAGGACAAGTACTCTGATAGGAGAAGGTCCAGCAGAGCTGAGCCTTCATCATCTAGAAGAAGAGATGAGCCAAAGAAAGATGATGATGAAGACCTATGCTACAACTGTAAGAAGAATGGGCACTTCCAGTATGACTGCCCTGAACTCAGCTCTAAAGAAAGAAGAGAAAGACAAGCTAAGAGAGACAGAAAGTTCACCAACAAAAAAGTTATGATGGCTGGTGAAGAATCTGATAGTGCTGAAAGCTTCAACTCTTCTCATGGACTGTTCTCAAACAGTGAAGATGATGATGATGTGTGCAACATGGCCATTGAGGATGATGAGGTATCCTCCACTTCTAGCTCACCATCATTCATTTCACAAAACACTAGTGAAGTCAACTTGAAACTTTCCTTTGGGAAGTTGATGTAAGATTTCACTATGTTACAAGAATTTCATGACAACTGTGTGAGACACTACAAGAAAACAGTCAAATTCCAACGAAAAAATTCCACCGGCATAATAAATCGTTGGAATTTTTAAAATTCCAACGATTTTTCCAACGACATAAAAAACTGTTGGACAAATCCAACAGACATTCCAACAACTTATAGAAACCGTTGGTGTTTGACGATGGAAAAAACGTTGGAATTTTTTAAAAAATTATTCCAACGAATATTCCAACGACGCTAGACCGTTGGAATGATTCCGTTAAATCAAATGACATGTTTATATCTTATTCCAACAACATAATATCGTTGGAATTTTTTTTAATTATTCCAACGGGAATTCCATTGCATTGGCGCTAGACCGTTGGAATGATTTCTCTAAATTTTTATATCTAATTCCAACGGAATTTCCAATGGCGTGTTATAGTTGGATTTTTCTCTAATTATTCTCTAAATTTTTATATCTAATTCCAACGGAATTTCCAATGGCGTGTTATAGTTGGATTTTTCTCTAATTATTCCAACGAAAATTCCATTGACGCTAGTCCGTTGGAATGATTCCCTAAATCAAATGATATTTTTATATATAATTCCAACAAAATTTCCAACAGACTGTGACCGTTGGATTTTATTTTTAATTAATTATCCCAATGAAATTTCCAACTAATGTTGTTATTAGTTGTGCTAGAATAAATTTATTGTTTCCTTCAAGATTTTTTTAATTAACATTTAAAATTTTAAATTGTATATGGGCTAAGTAAAAAGTGACAGTCACTTTTGTTAAAAATATTATCACTTTTTATTGAAACATTATCACTTTTTTTATAAACCAAAATCTGAAAAAAAAAATATGGATTATCCTACCCAAAATTTTGTAATATGGATTAAAAGGGATCCGTCTCACAAAAAAAGATTTGTAAGACGGTCTCACACAAGTTTTTGCCATTGTATATTTACAAAAATCATAATAAAATCAATTTAAGTGAACATTGATAACCAATTATTATTGACACTAGCTTATTTTACCTGTGTACCAAATTAATCGAAATCTTAAAAAGAAAATTATGTCATTAATATTTCATTTCAATTTTTAGCAAGAAGACCATCTAATTTATGCATATAACCAAAAAAAATAAATAATAAGTGCATATTACAATTACAAAAGTTTTCTCATGTATTGCATTTACAAATCCATATGAAATCTTTTTCCATCCCTAGCGCTAGCATACAATACTCTAAGACATGTTCTCTACAATAATAATAAAAAAAAAGTTTATATGGTCATTTATTGTAAATGTAATGAATCAAGATTCACATGAGAGGAGGAGACTAATTACATGAACAAAATGACACAGGTTTTTGAATAAAATCTCAGTTCATTCCTTATACTGGAGAAAATGTAAATGCCCTAACTTGTGAAAATATGGGAGAACTTCAACCTGAATGCCCTAACTTGTGAAAATATGGGAGAACTTCAACCTGAACTTGCCTGAACAATACCTGACTCTTCATCATTGTGGACCTGAAAAGTCCAGCCACCAATCAATGTTGTTTAATCACCTGGAAAAATTTAGATATCAGGTGAGCCCAAAATTTGTTAAAATTGGAAATCAAGTTTACTATTCTTGCCCCTAACCTAAAAAGATTTTTACAGTTCTATTAGGAATAAAGGTTCATCAACACATAAAGCCAAAAGAAAAAAAAATTACAGAAAAATTAGGAATCAAACATTTCTCATGTCTTTGCCACCTCCACCTAGAAGTCTTATCTTATAGTTTCTCTTCTTAATCTTCTCAGCCAGTAGCCTCTTCAGCTACTTGTAAATTTTAATCAAACCAGTACAAGTATACTGTATATATATATACATACTTCATTAAATTATAATATTACATGTTACTTATTTATATAAAATTTACATGCATTCTAGAATCAGAAACTTGGATTAAAGTCGAGGCACGAGAAGATGGCAGCACCAGGAGAACTAGGTAGTTAGCCTGTTAAATATATCATGCTGCTTTGAGAGTGTAATTACTGATATTTCGCAAACTACAACACCATTCTTCTTCTTAATCCAATCCTGCAATTTACAATTTCTATAAAGAGATTCTGGGATGTTTTACTATTATGAGTTTATGAATAATCATGATTTTTCATAATGTGATCAACTTTAGCATATTCATTTAATTTAGCAAGGAAAAGGGTATCAGATAAGAAACATACATTCGGTCTGTACTGCAAGCAATTAACAATGTCACATTTATAGATGGATAACTCATACTCCCTATGAATTCTCTTTAGCTAAATAGTCAGTGATGAGGTTTTTATTTTGGTTGGTTGGTTGGAATTTCTTAATTTAATTGATGTGTCATTTTGGGTTTTTTAATACATGAGTTCTATATGAATTGGTGACGTCAATTGATTAATGTGTTTTGAAGAATAAGAATAACTACCAGCAATATCAGTGCAGAACAATTGGAGACGAAACCATTCTCACATACTGTTGCAACTCGGCTAGCTAAACTAAACTTGTGAACCACATGTATAAATGAAAGCATGAAAGAAGTAACTCACCGTTTTTACAACCAAGCTCTTTTTACATATAAACCAGAGATCGATCAGGGTCACTGAGCACATAGTAATGAGAGAACAACTATGAAGTATGAATATCTGGTCCAGAAGCTTGAACTGGGAACTTCAAATTCATTGCTTTTCAATATCCGTAGCCTTATTCATAGTAGTCAACAGATGGACATATTAACTAACAAACTTACTGTATAGAACGTTTTCCAAGCTCGCGTTGCTCATGTACTTGTAAACTAACATGTGTTGCCACTTATCAATACAATATCCAACTAGATTCACCAAATTTCTATGATGCATTCTAGCCTGCAAAGAAACCTGAAAACATAATAAGTCCAAGAAAATTAACATTTTATTCCTGATTATTACTATTAAATATTCATGTGATCACAATGGTTTCCAACTCAGACTGCTCCACATTCTTTTTGTTGTTTTTACCAAGTGATCTTTAAAGTTTAAGATTCTGTTTGAGATAATCTGATATTTTCTTTTGAGATGTAATTCACAAGAATTTTGATGGGCCAGGGCTACTCATGGAGAGTTTAATCTACTTTACGCAGGGGATCGTTTTTAAAGTGAGTAGTTAAGGGCTTCTACATTTACCTCTGTTTGAAACAATTTCTCCCCTTGTTTCGAATCTGATGCAAGAGCTTTGACAGCAACAAATTCACCACCAGGCAATGTAGCTTTATACACCAGGCCAAATGAACCCTGTCCCAATATAGTAGTGAAGTTTTGTGTCCCTTCTGAATGTCTCTGAACAAGCACCAAAAGTAAATCATCTTCAATATAACTCTTAACATATGCACCAAAACCCGACAGACGAAATAGCATGACCAAGTTTAAGAGTCTTGGTTTCAGAACAGTATAGACTATAGAGCACATAAACAAAACCTAACCATCCACTTGTACAAATTCACAATCAAAAGGACAATCTATAATAATTATCTACCTCGATTATAATTTTTCATACATATTTATAAATTATGGATTTTTTTACATGAGGTAAAGGGGGTATTTTTTAATTTCCCCACCTTGGTCCGCAACTGCCCACCCCCAAACCTCAACACACGCACACACACACACACACATAAGAAGGATCCAAAAAGTTAAAACTAAATGAAAGGCTAAAACTTAATGTGTACACTGAGCTATGAATATGATGTCAGAATTAGCAAATAAATGCTTCATCATGAAGCAATCACTAACTACCAGAACTCATAACATAATACTTCATTTTAGAATTAATTTGGGCAAATTTAAACAGATATGAATATTAAACTGACTGGAATACATACTTGTAGGGGTATCTTGGAATCCTGGAGGCAGAAACAAAATGGTCTTTGTGATGATTATTCCACCAAGATCGTTGAGGCTTTTGGGGAGGAAGGCCAGATCCATTCATATTCACAGAACTTGAAAGAGATGCACTTAAATCAATGCTTGTACCTAGCCATTAGTATGCATAGGTAAATTAGAAGAATTATTAGCAGATTAAGCAAAAACGTTAATTTAATTTCTTATCACAAACCTATAATTGACGAAATTTGAAGAATTAGATACCTGAGATGAGGACTTAGACTGAAACTCAAGGAGCGATCGAGCAGCACCTGCGCCTCTCTGAAATATTTTTTGGGACAGGCATCACAACAGCAAAATCAACGTAACTGTTGTGAATTAGGAATTAGGAAGTTTTGGGGATGGGTTTCGTAACAGGGTATCGGCAGATCGAGACTGATCGTGGTGGTAGGCGTAATTATCAGCGTGGAATTAGGTTTTTTCACTTAAGAATTTAAATATTAGGATCATAATATGTATTAGGTTCCCTCCATATTTTCCCGCATTTCTCAAATCTTTTTTTTTTTTCGAGCGCGGGTTTCTAAATTTTTTTGGCACTTTTTTTAAAAAAAATTTACATATGCGACACAAGCCTCGAATAATTAAAGCAAACAAATTCATAATTTAAGCCTCAAATATTTAAACAAAAATATAAATTATAAGTATTAAATGATTGAGGAAAAATATATTTTAATTTAATCACTTACAGTATATTATAAAACGATCCGATTGAAAAAGATTTAATCAAATATTATATAAAGATAATATTCTCCATTAGCAAATTTTATTTCCATGTCAATCCATTGAAGAAGAAGATTTGGTCAAATATTAGATAATATTTCATGCATACAAATAATATAAAATTGCAATTCTTAATTACATAAGTTAATAACTACGGAGTAAGTTATTGTATTTTTTAGATTACATAAACCGCGTTTAGCAATAAATTCTAATTTTATTTTAATTGGAACAAATACTGAAAACATACTAAAGAAAACATACTAAAGAAAGGATTTGCAGAAGGTGTTGAAACTTTGATACTACTTGAGCAAACATGTGGTATTATAAGGAGAAAGTTTTGTTATTATGATCAAAACCAACAAAAAGAAAAACTTTGAAAAATATAAGACATGGAGAATAGAATAAGAAAACTTAAAAAAAAATAAAAAATTGAAACAGGTATTGAAAAACATTGAGAAGAATGGGTTTGCAAAAATAAATATATTTTACAAAGATAAAGATGAAAAGGTTTGAAAAAAAAAAGTTTAAAGAAATAACATGTAACACATTTCTTCAAAAGTCAAATACTTGTATTCATATAGTAACACATGTAAAATATTGATAAGTAAAATATTTTATAAACATAGATGTGTTACTTTATTGGAAAAACCGTGTTACTTTATAAAACAAAATCAGTAAAAATGCAAAAAATCAATAGGTTTATTAAATCTTCACCCATCATATCGACACGAAAATTCGCTAAGGTAAATCAACAAATCTATTGAGCGAGAACAATTCACAATGAAAAAACGTGAAGAAGAGAAAACGAGCAAGAAGCTGAAAACAACGTAAATCATATTGCATAGATCTTGATTTGTGAAATATTTTATATAAGCTTTAATTTGCTTTTGTTGTTGAGTAGTATATAAGAAGTTTTTCATTTCATTGGTCAAAGAAAAAGTTAGGTCCTGATTTTGAGATGGAGTCATATGATGATTCTCAGAGTCTTTCTATAAGGGTAGTTGCATCTTCGCCCACTAGAAGTGTGCAAAAATTGATTGGACCGGAAAAAAAGACCGAAATCAGTCCAGACCGATCGGTTAGTTTTCAATGCGGTCTTCGGTCCATTAAAATTTAAAATTCCGGATTTCGGTCCGGTCTAAAATCGAAATTTAACGGTCCAGACCGAAAACCCGATTTTTTAAAATTTTTTTATTATTAAATTTTCTCAATTTTTTTATATATAATGAATCTACATAACATAAATATATATATTTTTTTTTTCATGGGAGTATCTAAAGTATTTTTCTTTAGACTTGTATTAGTTTATATGAACTGTGTTTTTTTGAATATTTTATATTAATTTGTTACATTGGACGTCAAAATTTTATTTACAGATGAGCTAAAAAATAAAAAATTCGATCCGATCTAGACCGAATTGATTCAGGTCTGGTCTGATCTCCGATCCACCCATTTAAGTAGATTCGGTCCAATTTTGGTGACCGTGCCTGTTGAAGAATTAACTCCAGCTACTCATATGTTTCAAACAAAAGATGAAAGTTCTTAGGTGACAAGCTACGTACAATGTTAAACTAGGATTAAATTCTTCATCGCCCGTCAAGTAATTAAAATCTAAAATCGTGATTATAAATCAATACTCTTACTTATTAAATATACTTCATTATTTGATGAAATATTAATTTACTATAACTAAATGTGAAGTTGAGTGAGATTTGAATTTTAACTAAGAATATAATCACAAATGAAGCAGTAAAATATTAATTAAAAAGTGTATGTATGTTGTTACAAAACAAAATCTTATGTTTTATGTATTATATTGAACTAAATTTAAATATTCATTTTTAATTAAATAATAATAAAATAATGTCAAGATATTAATTTGACTCAACTCATTTATAATTAATATAGATAGGTACGTGTATGGATCAAATAAAATGATTTTTTTTAAAAATAAAAATAAAAATTAAAATCAAATTTTAAATGTAACAAACGATCTTAGATTCTTAGAATGAGCTCTAAATCTGATAATATTAAAAAAAATAAAAATTGAATGCCCTCTCACTACATTAAACTTTTGAAATTTTTTAGAACTTTCCAGGAAAAAAATGAGCGGGTTTAATTTCACTACATATTCTCATCCCTAAAGCAAAAATGAAAACCCTAGCTGCTCTCAATTCCCAAATCTAAATATGAGAATAGTAGAGTATTTATGCTTTCTTCTTCTTCTTAATCTAACCTTGTGCAGTCTTCTCCAATACCGCTGGACATTTGGCTCTTTCAAATTTCAGTCCTTCGTCTATTTGGGGACATACCAGGTACCACCCGTGAAATTCATAATCTGATATTAGTGTGTAATGGTGTGATACTGGTTATTAGTGGGCGCCTGGGCGGAGGAACTTCAATTATCAATTCACGATTTTGTTTTTGTATTTTACTTTTCAAAATGAGAAACACAAATTTGTTATTAAATATATATATATATATATATATATATATATATATATATATATATATATATATATGCGATTATGCGTGTCCGCGCGATGTGTACAGTGTTAGTATATATATATATATACATATATTTTGTTAGTGAATACAGGTGTGTGTTTCACTATTTTGTGTGCATCAGTGTGTGCCACATATATTGATACTGATTTTGTGATTCGTGATGTGTGTGGGTATAATATTAAATCTATATGTTGTGTGTTGTGTGTATTGTGTGTGAATTCTAAAAATTTCAGGGCATGTTTGTTTTGAGATTTTGAGGATTTTGAAATTCGGATTTCAAAATCTAGTGGATTTCAAAATCCTAATGTTTTTTATGTTTTGTGTTTGTTTTTGAAATCCCAAAACAAACATGCCCTAATGGTTTCTAGTTTGATAGATTAAAATTCATTTAAATAATTAAAAATATATCCAAATAACTTAAATTTAATTGAATGTATTTAACTTTATTTTTTCAATCTAGTTGTTCGTGTATGACACTTAGTTGTTATTTAATCTAATATTAAAAGTTTTCATGTTTAATGTTCACAACTAAGATGTAGAAGTGATCATGATCAATCAACATCTGAGAGGGCACCTACACAGAATGAGAAAGCATTTAAGAGAGTTTTTATACCAAAGAGTTCCTACATCATTTGAAAGAACTCTTTTATCATCTAAGAGAATCTCTGAGAGGGCTCCTGCACCATTTGGGAGAGCATCTCGAAAGACACCTATAAACATGGCATCACACTCATCTCATTTACCTTTTGTTGACGATTCTTTAGCAGCATCATCAAGTGCATCGGCAAGGTGTGAATCAACAATTAGTAAGTTATTGATAAACAAAATGAGAATGACTTTCAAAATACATACATTCTAATATTGTTTTTTTATGCATTAAAATTATTTATTTTACTGATGAACATTATTTTTCTTAATATTATTTATCAGGTTGTTACCTCTAGAAATTACTAAACATATCATCGCAGTCATCAAAATTAAAAACGCACAATCTTTGCTTGGATGGAGCCAGGTCCCTAAGTATGTGAAGAACATGTGATTTATATTTTTTCAGGTGATATCATTCTGCTTGAATACTAATATTTTCTTGATAATTTAGGATTATTTATAAATGTAAAAGGTTATTGATTTTTGGTTGAATTATTGTAGGTGGGTTCTTGAGCTTGAAGATGAATTTAAGCGAATATGGAAACATAAAACGTCAACTCTTGTGCATTCAAGCTTGCCTGATATTCATGGGAAGAAATCAAAAGGGAAATGGTTGTATATTTTAGTGTTTGAGCTGCTTCGAACCAAGTGGGAGACAAATTCTAATTTGTTGTTGATGATGATGATTTCTAGGACTTAATATTTATGTTATGATCTTAGTTTCTTTTTGTTGTTGATGGAAATTAAGAGGATGATCAATACTTTAATATTTGTGATTTGATACGTAGAACATATTGTTTATGTTATAATGTTATATATTTGTGATATATATTTGCTTACCAAGATTATATATACGCATTTATTTGGTATGTTGTGTTATTTCGAATGATTTTGACAGGGCATTTTATTATTGAAATAAATAAAGAATATATAAAAAAAATTCAATGTAAAAATATCATTGAAATTGGTGTCAAAAATCATATTTTACAATTTTCTATTATTAAAAATTCATATAGCACATGTATGTTGGAAATAAAATTCTAAAAGAATGATGTCGATGGAATTTGCGTCGTAATCCACATATAATAATTTTCCACAATGAAATATTCCATCGGTATATGTATGTTGGAATTAAAATTCCAACAAATAATGTCGTTGGAATTAATGTTGGATTTAAGATAAATAATTTTCCAACGTTTGAAATTCCAATGGCCAAAATCCGTTGGAAAATTCCAACAGAAAATTATGGATGGAATTGACAATGAAATTTGTGTTGGAAAAAAACTCCAACAATTGTATATTCCAACGGTAAATGCCTGTTGGAATTTATATTCCAACAAAAAAAGTTATGTTGGAATTTGCGATGGATAATTTTCCAACAGTTTAAAATCCAACGGTCAAAATCTATTGGAAAAAATTCCAACAGAAAATTATCGTTGGAATTGGCAATGGAATTTTCATTGGAAAATATATCAACAAATCAAAATTCCAACTGTCATTATCCGTTGGAATGTACCGTTGGATTTTTTTTCCGCTGGAATTTTCATTGGAATTTTACAATTCCAACGCCAACTTTTCCAATGGTCGAATTTTCGTTGGAATTTCCGTTGGAATCACTGATTCCAACGGAAAAAACGTAAAAATCCGTTGGAATTTTTCTGTTGGAATTTTGCTGTTTTCTTGTAGTGAGAGAGAATGAAAGGTTGTCAATTGAACTTGCTAAAAACTCTGAGTCAGTAATTGATGTCAAGTCTACTGAGTTGTATCAACAAGTCTTGAGAGAGCTTGAGGAAGCAAATCTCAGGATAGTTGACCAACAAAAGGAGATTGATGATCAACTACTTTCTCAAAAGAGAAAAGATTTTGAACTAAAAATTCTTCAAGCTAAGTTTGAAAACCTCTCACATGAGTATGATATTCTTAAATCAAGTGAAGAGAGCCTGAAATTAAAGATGTCTGCTTTGAAGAAATCCTCTAGGGCAATAGAGGAAATTAAAAGTTATCAAAGACCTATGGATCAAAGAAGTGGATTAGGTTTTGATCCATTTGAATCTTCACCTTGTCTTAGTGTTGCTTCTACAAGTAACACTAAGAGAATCTTTGTTAAGTCAGTGGCTCAACAAGCTGAAAAAGAAATAATTCAGCCATTGAACAAAGGAAAGGGTAAAATGCATGAATTGCCCACTCAAGTGATTCAGGAGACTAGGCCCAAACCTAAGGAAAAGGCCAAAGCTCCTGAACATAAGAGGAATGTTGGTCAGCAGAGTAGACCCAATGGAAGGGCAACTCTCCTGAACAATGTTCAGAGGAGTTATCCAAGGTATGATCAGCCTAGGCCAACTCTATTGAGGAAGCCTCAGGTGAACAGACCTAAGGACAACTATCCTCACAGGCAGAATAAAATGAATCAACCAAAACCCTTCATGCCAAAGGGTAATGGTCATAAAAATGCCTTTCCTCAAAGATTCCCTCAAATAGCACAAAGAACTCATAAGTTCAGGAGGTTTGACAACTCTCCTGAAACTTACAGAGTCAACACTTTCACACATACTTTCCCAAAGGCATTTAAGAGAAAGACAGTGTATGTTGATGCTAGAGGAAAACAACTTAGCCACCTTGAATCAATCAGGGTAATTAGGCAAGTTTGGGTTCCTAAAGGTACAGCTAACCTCTCACGACCCACAACTCAAAGGGTACCTAAACCTATCTAATTGCAGGTACCCATGGGCCACAAAAAGATGAGGAGTATGAGCAGAAAGTCAGCATGGTACCTTGACAGTGGATGCTCAAGGCACATGACTGTAAACAAGAACCTCCTCATTGATTTCATTGAAAAAGAAGGCCCAAATGTCACTTTTGGAGACAGCTCACAAGCTACAACAAAAGGTTATGGTACCTTGATAATTGGTAATATCAAGGTATCCAATGTGTCTTATGTGGTTGGTCTCAAATATAATCTCCTAAGTATAAGTCAGTTCTGTGATAAAGGTTTTAGTGTTGAGTTCTCAAGTGGAAAATGCTTAATCAAAGATAAAACTCAACAGACTCTACTGATTGGTACTAGGAAAGGAAATGTGTATTTTGCAGACTGGGACAAGTCTACTTATGCTGCATGTTTCATTGATAAGAGCTCTAGTGAACAAAGTTGGTTATGGCATAAAAGGCTAAACCACCTGAACTTTAAGTCAATGAACAAACTTGCCAGAAATGCATTAGTAAAAGGACTACCTAGGTATTCATTAAAGAGCATGTTTGTAAACCATGCAAAGAAGAAAAATAGATCAAAGCCTCATTCAAAGGAAAACCAGTCATTTCTACTGAAAGGGTACTTGAACTTTTACATATGGACTTATTTGGACCAATTACCCCTACAAGCATAAATGGTAGAAAATACACATTGGTAGTAGTGGATGACTTCTCTAGGTTCACATGGGTAGTATTTCTCCTTAATAAGAAGGAAACACAAGTCAAACTCCCTGAACTTCTAAAGAGACTGTCAAATGAGAAAAGCCTTAGCATTATTAAGATAAGATCTGATAAAGGCACTGAGTTCATAAATTCATACATCAATGAGTATTGCACACTAAATGGTATAGCTCATGAAACCTCAGCAGCTAGAACTCCTCAACAGAATGGAGTTGCAGAAAGAAGAAATAGAACCTTAAAAGAAGCTGCTAGAACCTTAATTGCTGATTCAAATTTACCTAAGAGGTTTTGGGCTGAAGCTATAAACACTGCATGCCATACTCAGAATAGATCTTTGATAACTAAGGGGCAAGGCAAAACCCCCTATGAACTCTGGAAATGAAGATTGCCTAAAGTGTCATATTTCCACATATTTGGTTGTAAGTGTTTCATTCACAACAATGGGAAAGAACAATTGAAAGCCTTTGACAGCAAAGCTGATGAGGGGATATTCCTTGGATATTCTTAAATCAGTAGAGCTTTCAGAGTCTATAATTGTAAAACCCTTATTGTGGAAGAAACACCCCATGTTGGGTTTGATGAATCTATTCATGAGTTCAGGAACAAGAACTTTGATACAAAGGATATCACACAAAGGACAACCAGATTGAGCCTAAAAGACAAAGACACTGTATTCTTAGATGTTGTCCAAGACAATCTTCCTGAGGCAAACCCCACTGAAGGAAATGGTGAACTGAATGAACCAATCCTAGTTCACACTCAGGTAACAACTACCAATGAAGAAGCAGTTCCTGCTGAGGTAGTTAATGGATTAAATAATCAAGGGGGAATCAATAATGTTGAAAATGCCAATGTCCCTGATATTGAGGACAACACCCCTGATTATGATCCCGAATTAGATCCTGCATTAAATTTTCCTGAATTCTATGATCAAAATGGCTCAACCTCAGTAGAGGACAACTGTACTGAAGGGATCAGAAAAAGAAGGACTTGGCTGACAGACCATCCTACTGATCTGATACTTGGTGATCCAAGTATAGGAGTCAAAACTAGAAGATTTCATGGTGAAAGTGCTTTGTTTTGCTGTTTCTTGTCAGAACAAGAACCAAGTGACATTGAGGAAGCAATTCAAGATGCAAACTGGATCACAGCAATGCAGGAAGAGCTGAACCAATTCACCAGAAATGATGTATGGGAGCTGGTGGATAGACCTTCACATCAAGATGTTATTGGAACCAAGTGGGTGTTCAAGAACAAGAAGAATGAAAATGATGTGATTGTCAGAAACAAAGCAAGACTAGTGGCAAAGGGCTATTGCTAATCTGAAGGCATTGACTATGATGAGACATTTGCACCTGTGGCAAGGCTAGAAGCAATAAGACTCTTTCTAGCATATGCAGCCCACAAGAGGTTCAAAGTATACCAAATGGATGTCAAGAGTGCTTTCTTGAATGGAGTCTTGAAGGAAGAAGTCTATGTGGAGCAACCACTTGGTTTTGAGGTTGGAAACCAAGTCTATAGATTGAAGAAAGCTCTATATGGACTCAAGCAAGCCCCTAGAGCTTGGTATGATACACTGTCACAATTCCTCTTAGATCATGGATTTATCAAAGGAACTGTGGACAGAACACTCTTCAGAATCTCTGAAGGGGAGGACATCTTGCTTGTCTAAATATATGTGGATGACATAATATTTGGATCTCCAAATGAGAAGCTGTGTGAGAAGTTCTCAAAGCTCATGCAACGCAAGTTTGAGATGTCCATTATGGGGATGATGAACTTCTTTTTGGGACTTCAAGTCAAACAATCAAAAGAAGGAATCTTCATCAACCAAGCTAAGTACACCAGAGAGATGATCAAGAAGTTTGGGTGTACTACTAGTAAGCCAGTAAGGATCCCAATGAACACCAATTGGAAGATGGATCCTGATGAGAGTGGTGTTCCAACCAACTCCACTGAGTATAGAGGAATCATTGGTTCACTCCTCTATCTCACTGCCAGCAGACCTGACATCACCTTTACAGCAGGTGTTTGTGCAAGGTTTCAAGCCAATCCTAAGAAAAGCCATCTTGAGGCTGCTAAGAGGATCTTGAGGTATCTCAAAGGCACTGAAAATCTAGGCCTTTGGTACCCTACTGATGACAACATTGAGCTTACAGGCTACTCAGATGCTGATTATGGAGGATGTAGAATTGACAGAAAGTCCACTTCAGGGATTTGTCAATTCTTGGGAAACAAGCTCATATCTTGGTTATCTAAGAAGCAGAACACAGTGGCTACTTCCACCACTGAAGTTGAGTATGTTGCAGCTGGAAGTTGTTGTGCTCAAATTCTTTGGTTGAGACAACAATTAAGGGACTACAATGTCAACTCTGCTGAAGTGCCAATTTTCTGTGACAACAATAGTGCCATTGCAATATCACAGAATCCAGTATTGCAGACAAGATGCAAACATGTGGATATCAAGCATCACTTCATCAGAGATCATGTGGAGAAGAAGGACATCAAGTTGGTCAAAATCCACACAGACAATCAAAAAGCTGATATTTTGACAAAGCCACTTGCAGAGGCAAGATTCATGGAACTATCAGCAGAATTGGGATTACTTGATCCATGGAAGTTGGACATGTAAATCAAATGGAGTTAATGAGTGAAGGGGGAACGAAAAGTGGTGTTCAGCAGATTTGGTCAAGTCTACTGAAACTCAGAAGAGATGACCTCAAATATTCAGGACACTTGTCCACATCTCTTCAGGACACTTGACTATGTGGGGTCAGATAAGTTGTCTTGGCTATCAAACCAAACCTTGGTTTGATAAGTACCTATTTTGGGTAATCATTGCCTATTTTGATATCTGTCCCATTCCTTTTACAGATTTCACCTTTATAGGATCTATTTTGTCTCCCACCCAAAAGGTCACTTTCCATGCATTAAATGCCAAGATTTAACTCTTGTTTGCATTAAACATTTCAAGCCATGATCTATCTCGAAAAACTCCCCAACCATTAACCAATATTAAATACTTCCCACGTTTTGAATAAAAACAGTTTTCACTGTTCCATTGGTTATTGACCGTTGGATCAAGTTGGCCAACTCCCCTAAAATTGATCTTGGCCGTCCAAACTTGATTTCCACTTCTGTAAACCGTTGAATTGCCTTAAGACTCACCTACTCATTGACATACATTCCTTTAGGAATATTCACAAGTCTTAAGAAGCCCCCAAGTTCATTTCTTCCCCACGCATTCAAAACTCTCTTGAAACCCTAGCTTTCATCTTCTCCAAACACTCTCAAACTCTCTCAAAAATTCTTACTGCTACTTCAATAGCACCAAAAGCAAGACCAGAAATGGTTATTGATTTCTCAAACAAGGCTCTAGACCTTGATTTTGAATACCTCAGTAACAAGAACAACCTCACTTTTGAACCCATTATTTCATTTGAGAGTGAGGATCCAGAGGTGCTTCCCACCCTTAGATGGCTAAGGAGAGCTGGTCTCAGAAAGTTCATGGAGGGAAGACCTAGCTCATGCCTTGAAGGATACATGGCAGAATTCTTTGCCTTTTTAAAGTGGAGAGAAAAGCCTGAGGATGGTGAAATAGTAACAAGGCTGTCCTATGTTGCAGAGGGAGATGAGGAAGAAAGATTCCACAGAGTGAAATTCTCTAAAGAAGATGTTGAAGGAGTCTTTGGATTGCCTTCTGAGGGAAGGAATCCAGAATTCTATGGAGCTGAACATGAAGAGGAAATAGTCCAGGAGTGGCTATTAGTTCCAGGTCCCATATCCTCAACCCAACACAAAAGAACTCTCAAGCCAAGTTTCTCAACTTGTTTGAAGTTGTGACAAAGAGTTTGTTAAGCAACACTGGGAGCTTAGAGCAGGTCAGTTTTCCCAGAATAAGAATTATGGCTGCAGTGATAGATGCCAGTGATAAGGGCATCAAATTTGATTGGAGGACCTTCATCATGTCTGAGATGATGAAAGAACAGGCAAAATTCAAGGTGAAGGCTCACAACAAAGTTGTGTTGGAAGGAAAGTTGAAATACTGCACAAGGGCCAGTTTGTTGATTGAGAAGTTCTCTCATTATTCAGAGATGCAAACATTTGCAAAACCTCTCCCAGCCCAAAAAATCATGTTCAGAAAGCTGAGCAAGAAGACTGAACAAAGGAGAATGATTCTGGCCAACCCTGCTGAAGTGAAGGTTGAGGAGAAGCCAAAAATGAAGAAGAGAACAAAGGCCAGAGCTGTAAAGACCAAGAAACTGTCTCAACTACCCTCAGAAGACACTTCAGGAGCATCTACTGAGGTAGATGAAGTTGCCAAAGAGGGAGTGAAAGTTCCTTCTGACCACTCAGAAGAGTTGAGACAGAAGTATAATGAAACAAGGCAAAAGAGTAAGGGTGAAAAGAGGTCCAGGGAAGCTGACCCTGAGAATGAAGGAAGTGGGAGTAGTAGGGCTAGCAAGAGAAGGGCCAAACCCACTGAGAAGATATTGGAGCTTCAGGAGGATAAGACTCTCCAACTTGCATTGAAGGAGAGCAGGGCTGAAAGTAGGACTAAATCCAAGTCCAGGACTAATTCGTTTGGTTCTGGAACCCCTGAGTCCAAAATCCCTGAAAATCAACCCAAAGAGCCCAACTTTCCTGAAACCTAAAATCCTGGGGCTAGTCTTGGGTGAGACCGTCTCACAAAATGAGATCCGTGAGACGGCCCTCATATATAAAAAGTGATAATGTTTGAGCAAAAAGTGATAGTGTTTAAGTAAAAAGTGACAGTCACTTTTGTTAAAAATATTATCACTTTTTATTTAAACATTATCACTTTTTTTACAAACCAAAATCTGAAAACAAATATGGGTTATCCTACCAAAAATTTTGAAATATGGGTTAAAAGGGATCCGTCTCACAGAAAAAGATCCGTGAGACGGTCTCACACAAGTTTTTGCCAAAATCCTGAGCCCAACTCCCCTGAAACCCATGTTACCCCCACAAACCAACCCATTACCCCTCTTAATCTTACAAAGAGATATTCTCCAGAAGGGAGTGCACAAAGAAGTGGAATTGATGTGTTAGCTGATCTTGGTGTAGATGAGATAAGACTACAATCTCCACTTGACTCATCCATGCTCAATTACTCAAGATTTTTAGAAGCTGCACTTCATGAGCCAACCCCCCTGAGCAAAGCCACTTCAGATCCATTGCTCTCAAAAGCAACTGGAGTACCTTCTACTGAACCCAACCCTTCTGAAGCCAACCCTCCTGAATTTAATCTTCATGAAGCCACATTGCCTAAAACCAGAGCCAACTCCCCTATAACCCAAAGTCCCCATTCAAGTGGAGATGAGGAGGAGTATACTTATGAAAGTATGCTCAGAGGTGGAGTAAGGGCTACTGTGGACAACTTGTACCCACAACTTGCTGAATTTCTTAGAATTCAGAAGATGTTCCATGACTTGAGAATGTTGGTTGATGTCAAGGACAAGACAATTATGGAAATCTCTCAAGTCATCCAAGACAAGGGTGCAAATTGGTGGCAAGTAGAGGAGAGAAGATTGCTACACTTTGTTGGAGTTCTAAAGACAAGATTCCTCATTAATGAGGATGTTTTTGCAAAGTTGGTAGATGATAAAATTGCTGAAGAGAAGGAGAGACTTGCTAAGGGCATTAGGCACCCTGATAGCAGCTCAAATGGTGATGATTCCCCTGATGATCCCTCAAATCCCAACCCTCCTGAAACCAATCCCAACCATCCTGAATCCAAATTGCCTTCAACCCCTCTCTTAACCTATCATAGGAAATGCTCTGTATCTTCAGAGGTGTTGACCAAAGCTGGTGACACAGCCAAAGATACATCTGCCAATGAAGGTTCTTCTGAACCCAAGGCACAGCTTAAAGATGTTGAGGCTCCTATATTAGAAGCTGGTTTGATTAAGGCCTCATCAGTGTCAGATGAGTTGAACACTGACCAGCCCTTAATCATTCAGGATGACTCAGTGGCTGCTGATATAAGCACTGTGATCTCCCCACAACTGCCATCTTTGAACCTTGTTGAAGGTGGAGATGTTGCAGGTTTAGAGGAAGGAGTTGAAAAGGAAAATATAGAGGAAAAACCAGAGGGAGTTGTGGATGAAAGAGAGGTAGTAATAACTAAGATTGTGAGTGTACCAACAAATGAGGGTGGTATAAGTGAGGAAGGACAGGTTATTCTTGAAGTCAAATCTGAACTTCAAGAATCCCTTGATGAGAGGAGGCCTAATCCTTTGAGTGAGGACATTAATATTGAAGGGAGAAAAGAAATAGTTGAAAATGAGGAGAAGACTGCTGATGTATCAGAGTCTTATGCAAAAAATACTGAGGGTGATGAGTGTTTATTCTCTAACCCCTTTGATTTTTCTGATCTTGCAGGTATCTCTTTTGACCAAATTTTTGCAGATGATCTTTTAACTGAAGCACCAATCCATGTAGATTCCAGCTCTGCTCAAGCCATTCTTGGAGAGCAGTCAGCTAAGTTGGATTCTATTGTTCATCAAGTCCAAACTGCTCATGCTGAAACTTCAGGAGCCTTGGATGAGCAAGGTAGAACCTTAGCAGCTGTTGAAATGAGGCTTACTGGATCTGAGGAAATTGTTCTTCCCACCATTGAGGCAAGAATCAGTGGAGTTGAAACTGGTTTGCAAACCATCTCCACTGAAGTCATGAAAGAAAAAGCCAGCATGGATTCAGTTTCCAAAGAGGTCAAGAAAGAGCATTAAGATTGGTGGTTAAGCAAGCTCTTGGAAAGAAGACTGTCTTGCAAAAGAAGAGAGCTGAAGACATGAGGCTAGCAATGGTGAAGGCTGCCTCTGAAAAATTCTCACAAGAAGTCATGGCCAAGACTGCTGAGAGTGCAGTGGCCAACCTTACTGACTTCTTGAAGGCCAACCTTGATGCATCCCTCAAGACAACCATGGAAGAGGCTGTGGAGCAAAAGATGAAGCCTGTCTTGGCTTTCTTAAGCCTAAGCAGTGACAGGATGTAAAACATTCATGATGAGAATGTTTACCTACTTGAGGAGATGAAGTCCCTGAACCAAGCTCAGTCGCTGATGGCTTCTACTATGAGTGAGCTCAAACCTCAATGTTTTGATGCTGCCAAAAAGTGGGAAAGAGAAAGAGCAAGGGCAAAAGGTGCCTTGATAATTGGTGGATCAGACAAGGGCAAGGACAAGGTTGCTGAAGATAAAGGAAAGAAGCAAGCAGTGCTGAATTTGGAAGAGCTAGATGAAGAAGAGCAGTTAGCTATAATCTTGAAGAATTCAATGGCTTCAGCACAAGAAGAAAGAGTCAGATTGCAGCAAAGGCCAGGAGGAGAAGTGTCTGGTTTGGACAAAGATGCTGAAGGTGTCCAAACTAGAGGACAGATAAAAAAGGCCAAAGGAAATAAAAGAAAGACTGAGACATTCACTGACTTTCCCAACAACCTTGAACTTCCTCCTGAGTTTAGAATTGAAGAAGATGAGCCTACTTCCAAGAAGGCCAAGAGTACTGAAAAGGTCAAAAGTGCTGAAATAACCAAAACTGCTGAAGTTGTCAAGTCTTCTGAGACAAAGATTGCTGAAGGTGCCAAAGCTGCTGAAAATGTTGAAGAATTGTTTGATGAAGGCTTTGGACCCCAACCAAAGAAAAGGACAACAGTGCTGATCAATGATCCATCAAAGTTGTTTCAAGAAGGTTATGGCAAGGACCCTGAGACACAACAAAAATTAGCTATGATGAGAGCTCAAGAAAAGATGGACTTGATGGAAGAAGCCAACAGAGCAAGAGATAAAAGAAGGGCTGATTTCCAAAAGCCAAGAAGAAGAAGAGCTACATACCGCAAAATGAAGCCTCAGCTACTGATCCCCATGGACACCAAATATCCACACTTGGATAAATGGGTTCCAATTCGGCTGAATGACAAATGGGAAGAGGCTAAAAGGGAGTTTGTCTATGACTATTATGTCATTGACAGGTAGAATGGAAATGATGTGAACTCCACCTTTACTGAGTTCATAATTGAGTTTTACAGGGAGCTATATCAGCAACTTCTTGCAGCTGCTGATCTTGCAAGGATTGAATTCATTGCCCCTAAGCCAATCATTTACATGCCTCCCAAACTGGATGGATGGATTGACCAATCAAAGATTCTCAAAGAGTTCCTTGAGATTCTCAAGCTAAACATAATGGTGCTTGGACCAAAGGGAACTAACCAAGAGGCCATGGAGTTAAAGAAGAGAGTGTGGGCACAATATGGGATGGTGCCACCTAAGGAAGATGATCTCTAAATGGCTAAGTTTTCCTAACTCGTATGTGCTGAAATGGATGAAAACTTATCTTGGTTGCTGAGTTGATGATCTGGTCATACATGCTGAAATTGCTCAAGTGTGCTGATATGTCTTTGCTCTGATACTTATGAATTAATGCTCTGATCAAGTATTTTGTAAAAGTAGTTTGTTAATGCTCTGATGTAATGTTGTTTAGATTCATGCTCTGATAAGTTATTTCAACTATCAACATGCCTGTAATGTAAAATTTAATGAATGATAGTTGAATCCCTTTATGAATCAAGAAACAACATGCTATAATCTCAGAATGCCTATCTTTGAAACCTATTTGCAATCAGAATGGTAATTACACTGACACATTATTTTTCAGGAAAATTGACTCTAGTCATGTCTTCTGAAGATAAATGTAATAGGTGTAGTCAAGTCACTTTTGCATAAAATATATAGGTTTTGGCATCATAAAAAAGGGGGAAATTGTTGGGATTAAAATGAGAAATGTTTTGATTTAATACCAAAACCCCCTGAGACATGCCTTAGTCAAAGATGATTATGTTCTAAGAATGTTAGAACATATAGCATAAGGCTAGTTGAGAAGCTGAAATGTTAGGCAGCTCTTAAATATATAGATGCACAAATTGAGGGGGAACATATGCTTTGAAGTCTATCAAGATCAAGTCCCCTCAAGGCTCAAATTCTGGATTGACTGCCAAGTCTGCTGAAGGACAAGTAAGCTGATCAAAGTTAGATCAAAGTGGAACAACCTATCTGAAGAATCATCTAAGTAGAATGGATCTGGAAGATCAAGTCTAATGCAATGAATGACTAGTTCAAAAGAGTTGTCCAGCATTTTTGTCTCAGCACACTTGTCCCAGAACCATGTCAAGGTGATCCCAACTTTGCTGATATGGTCAAAGACAACTACTCTATGCCATGAATGAACAAGATCCAATTGAAAGAAGCATAGAGACATCCAAGGAAAGAGAAAGAGCCAAGTCATCTGAAGAGCATGCCAACCTTGCTGATAAGCAAAGTCTACTGATAGTGATAAACTGAGTTGTCCAAGAGATAAGGAATATTGTCCTTATCATAGGACTAATCATCAGAAGCCATGTCCATGTTTAAACAAGTGAATCTTGAAGTCAAACCTTGGGAAGAGTGCTGCAGAATGAAGACAAAGTAGTTACAACCGTTTATTTCCCAAATGAAGGACATGTCACTATCAAGAATCTGTCCTCCAGTTTGAAGATCTCAAGGAAGACATTTATGGACATTTGGGACTGCCTCTCCAACGGGCAAATTCTCAAATTTGTGTATAAATACAGAAGTGTGAAGACCATTTGAAAGTATCCAACTACATCAACTATTCTGAAGCTCAAAGCTGATAGAACCTTTCAAGCTTTCAAAGAGACTATCTTAGTCTTCATACACTTCATCTAAGTTGAACGTCATTGTATATCCATACAAAGCTTAGAGAGATATCATATCCTTATACACTAATCTTCATTGTAAAGGATATCTCATTAGTTGGAACCTTACTTCAACCCTTATTCCTTTCAAGTGAGAAAGTTAGAATGTTGTAGTAGTAGAAGTGTGAGGAATTGACTGTTGAGAGAAGAACAATTCAGTTCTGAGTTGAGAAAGGGTACTAGGACTCTAGACATCCTAGGGATCAATTCACCAAGGAGTGGTGTTATTGATCAAGTGCACTTTGGCACTATAAAACAAGTTAATTCCAAGAGTGAAGGAATTATCCTGTTAAATCAGGGAAAGTGGATGTAGGAGCTTGAGTCTCTGAACCACTATAAACTCTTGTGTTGATTTACTTCCAAGTACTTACATACATTCAACACTGCACACAAAACTAATCTTTCAAAGGACATATACTTAAGACTGTGAAAACCTGATTTGGACAAGTTCCGTGAAAACTGGATATTTGACATAGTGATTTCAGAACTTAAAGGAGTTTAAACTAAAGGGCCAACCACTAATTCCGCACTTATAACTCACTTAAATAGTCATTCAACTAAGTACTCTTTATTACTTAGTAGGCTGGTTATCTCTAAGAAGTTATACATCTCAGCAGAGTTGTCCAGGACAACCTTGCTAGAGTCATACTTGGTTAAGTTTGAAAAAGATTTGCATACAAGTGTATTCCCCCCCCCCCATACACTTGTTATATACTCCTTTCAGGACCAACAAAATAGTTAAATTATTGATATTTAATATACACGATATAAATCGGTCAAATTATACGAGTATCGAATATATTCGTAATTGGTGATAAATATGGTTGAGTTACCATTTGTGAAGGAAATCAAATCACATCTCTTCAAAATGGAAGAGAACTAAATTAAATCAAATCAAGCCAATCAAATCGGCATCGGCCAATAAGAAGGCACCACGTGGCACGGTAAAGAGGGAAAGTCTTCACCCCCTCACCCTATAAATAGGGTCCTCCCCTCATTCCTTTGAGACACACAACACGAGACGAGAAGCTTTCAAGACTTTAAAGTTCTCTATAGAGATTTAGAGTGTTCTTCAACGATCTTCAAAGGCGTTCTTCGTGCAAAGCGGCCAAAAGCAGCGTTCGATTCGAGATCAAGGTGCTAAGCCCCTCAATTCAGCGTTTCTTCAAGTCAAATTCAAAGGCGTTCTTCATCCCCTTTGACGGTGTTCATCTGAAAGCTATCCAAATCAACGTTTGTTGGTCCCTGAATGAGTAGTGAATGGGATTAAAGTCTAGAGGGGAGGGGTGAATAGACTTTAAAACTTTTTCAAGAGAGTTGGGAACCTCTTCTGATCTCTATGTCAACTGGACTACAAGTCTGCTGGTCCAGATGACTATAGTGATCTGATGAAGATATTATATGCGGAAGTTTAGTAGGCCTTGTTTAGACTCGTTCTTTAGTTTCTTTTGAAAGTACCAATTTGTTTACTTAATGAAAACCTCAGCTGATGCTGGTTTGACATTTATGGACATTTGGGACTGCCTCTCCAACGGGCAAATTCTCAAATTTGTCTATAAATACAGAAGTGTGAAGACCATTTGAAAGTATCCAACTAATCCAACTACATCAACTATTCTGAAGCTCAAAGCTCATAGAACCTTTCAAGCTTTCAAAGAGACTATCTTAGTGTTCATACACTTCATCTAAGCTGAACGTCATTGTATATCCATACAAAGCTTAGAGAGATATCATATCCTTATACACTAATCTTCATTGTAAAGGATATCTCATTAGTTGGAACCTTACTTCAAGCCTTATACCTTTCAAGTGAGAAAGTTAGAATGTTGTAGTAGTAGAAGTGTGAGGAATTGACTGTTGAGAGAAGAACAGTTCAGTTCTGAGTTGAGAAAGGGTACTAGGACTCTAGACATCCTAGGGATCAATTCACCAAGGAGTGGTGTTATTGATCAAGTGCACCTTGGCACTATAAAACAAGTTAATTCCAAGAGTGAAGGAATTATCCTGTTAAATCAGGGAAAGTGGATGTAGGAGCTTGAGTCTTTGAACCACTATAAACTCTTGTGTTGATTTACTTCCAAGTACTTACATACATTCAACACTGCACACAAAACTGATATTTCAAAGGACATATACTTAAGACTGTGAAAACCTGATTTGGACAAGTTCCGTGAAAACTAGATATTTGACATAGTGATTTCAGAACTTAAAGGAGTTTAAACTAAAGGGCCAACCACTAATTCCGCACTTATAACTCACTTAGATAGTCATTCAACTAAGTACTCTTTATTACTTAGTAGGCTGGTTATCTCTAAGAAGTTATACATCTCAGCAGAGTTGTCCAGGACAACCTTGCTAAAGTCATACTTGGTTAAGTTTGAAAAAGATTTGCATACAAGTGTATTCCCCCCCCCCCATACACTTGTTATATACTCCTTTCAGGACCAACAAAATAGTTAAATTATTGATATTTAATATACACGATATAAATCGGTCAAATTATACGAGTATCGAATATATTAGTAATTGGTGATAAATATGGTTGAGTTACCATTTGTGAAGGAAATCAAATCACATCTCTTCAAAATGGAAGAGAACTAAATTAAATCAAATCAAGCCAATCAAATCGGCATCGGCCAATAAGAAGGCGCCACGTGGCACGGTAAAGAGGGAAAGTCTTCACCCCCTCACCCTATAAACAGGGTTCTCCCCTCATTCATTTGAGGCACACAACACGAGACGAGAAGCTTTCAAGACTTTAAAGTTCTCTTTAGAGATTTAGAGTGTTCTTCAACGATCTTCAAAGGCGTTCTTCATGCAAAGCGGCCAAAAGCAGCGTTCGATTCGAGATCAAGGTGCTAAGCCCCTCAATTCAGCGTTTCTTCAAGTCAAATTCAAAGGCGTTCTTCATCCCCTTTGAAGGTGTTCGTCTGAAAGCTATCCAAATCAACGTTTGTTGGTCCCTGAACGAGTAGTGAATGGGATTAAAGTCTAGAGGGAAGGGGTGAATAGACTTTAAAACTTTTTCAAGAGAGTTGGGAACCTCTTCTGATCTCTATGTCAACTGGACTACAAGTCTGCTGGTCCAGATGACTATAGTGATCTGATGAAGATATTATATGCGGAAGTTTAGTAGGCCTTGTTTAGACTCGTTCTTTAGTTTCTTTTGAAAGTACCAATTTGTTTACTTAATGAAAACCTCAGCTGATGCTGGTTTGAAGATTATAGCCTTGTTTGAATAGAGTTGAAAACACAGTATGCACTATAAAAATATATGTAAAGACAATAAGTAAAGTGCAGAATGTAAAAGACACCAGATTTATAGTGGTTCGGATATACGTTCCTACGTCCACTCTCACGTCCTAACGTGATGTTTAATCCCTTTAATTTACCAAAAATTACAAGGGCTTGTCCTTTATAGTCCCAAGGGTAGGACTTTGAGATCTGAGCAGTCCTAACTGCTACGGTCTCCACAAGTGATTGTAAGCACTTGCACTTTGCAGGGGTTCAAAAACTTAACCTTATGGTGGGGGTTTTGGGGTTTTTGAATGTATCTAACTAATGCTTCAAGCTTATAAATTTCTTAACCACTATGCCTAAATCAATGGATTTACAATGTGAATAGGATTCAGGTTCTTTGGTTGGAGATAAATCACTTAAGAGCTAGAGGTGTTCTAAGAATTTCTGGGCTCTTGGAGAACTCTCAATACAATATGGCTTTATGCTTGCTTGCTTGTTTAGCTTGTTGAATTCTCTCGTTGTGACTTCGTGTCTTGTGATTTCTCATCCTCTTGTATTTATAGTGGTGATTGCTGCAACTAGCCGTTGGGGCAATCTTTCCATATTGGCTTGATTCCTTGAGTCCAGCCGCTTGATTGCTTCAATCCTGGGATCATGTCAATCTTCTAAGTAAGGTAAGTCTTCATTTGAATTGCAAGATGACTTTTGGGAATCAACCGAGTCCTGGACGAGCACATCGTCTTCTGATCTTCACTCATAGTCTTCTGACTACTCGTCTGGCCTTATGTCTTCTGTCTTCTGATATCAGTCGAGTAATACTCTTCTGATCTGGCAATTCTTTGTGCTGCTTTAGGCCATCTTCAATCTTGGACTCCATCAGATAAGTAGGTATACAAGCACCTTACTTAACTGGTCTTCAAGGATCTTCTAGTCTTCATGCCTTCTACTCTTCTCATCTTGAGGTCGTGCATGTAAGCCAGGGCTGTGCTGATCAGCTGATATCAATTCAGTTGATTACACAAGACTAGTCTAAGCTGTTCTATACAAGTCAACTGATCCTATTACATTTATAAAATCTAAGTGTTTTGACCATCAAAACTATTCTAACATCAAGTGGGGCTTATTGTGAATTTATATCCCAACAATTTCCCCCTTTTTGATGAAGCCAAAACTCTACTTGATAAATGCTCTTAATGAATAAGATAATAGTTTATAAAAGAAAACTTAAAATTGAAGTATCTGATGAAGACAATGAGGGTTTGTCTTGTAAGCAAAAAAGAACTAGTACTTGAATATATATGGAGCTTTTACAAATTACAAGTGATAGTTTCTTTAAGCTTCTAAAGTAGTCTTCATCAGGTCTTCTGATCTTCAGATGCGGAAGGCAAGGTACAGACGAGCTCGAACATCTTCCATGTGTTGAGGGTCTCTAACGTTCTCTTCAAGATAGATCTTCTCTAGGATGCGTTTGACTTCTATCATGTCTGTTCTTCCGGACCTCAGAGTAGGTGCATCCCATTTAGGTTCTTCAGGAGTTAGGATTCTGCAGTTGTCAAGCTCTTTGGCTGTCTTGACTATTTCTTTCCAGAACTCTGGATCTTCAAAGGTCATGAACTGGGAGAATTGAAGAAATTCTTCTTCATATGTAGTGAGACGGCCAAATTTTCTTACTATGTGGTGTTGGATTTGCCATTTCTTCTTCAGAGGGTACCATCTTGGTAACTCATCTTGTAGTGCCAACATATCCACATATGAGCTGTCAAACACCAGAACTCTTTCCTCATGTGCTTTATCCTTGAGTGCTTTCCTGAACTTGGCTACTTTCCTTTCAAATTTGGCTTTGACTGCCTCCGCATCATTGAGCTTCTTTTGCTTAAGCTCTTGAGCTTCAAGCAACTTTCTTTTCTTCAGCTCTAAAGCCTCCTTCTCTTCTGCAGTAGGCTCTGCTGGAGCTGACTTCTCACTTGTCTGTGCTTGCTCATCTGCCTTCCTTTTCCTTGTCATCCTCCTTTCAGAACCTTGTTCTATAGGGGCAGTAGGGGCAGTGAGAGTTAGACTCTTGGCTTGACCTTGGGTTTCTTCTTGAACAACTTCTTTGCCTTGTCTGTTCTTGATTTTATTTTTCAAACCTCCCAAGGTTTCATTCAGGTCATCTTGTGCTACTACTAGTTCAGCTTGCTGAGCAGTAGACTTCTCCAGAGCTTTTATCAATACATCTTCCCCCTTTTTAGCTTCAGCAAGGGCAGCCGCAAAAGGCTTCATGGCATTCAGAATTTCCACCTGCAGTGTCTGCTTGAGAGCCATGGCATTGACCTTGCCAACCTGAGTTAGGTGGGAGATGCTGTGCTCTAAGACTTGAGCATGAGAGTAGGAGGAAGAGGCAGCCTCGAGCTTAGCTGTAAGTGCTTCCAATTTGGCTACTGTCTCCTTCAGCTGAGTCTGCAGTTTTTCATTCTCCTCTGCAACTGATTTAAGAAGGGTTTGACCTTCAGTGGCCCTTGCTTCAGCATCCTCAATCCTTGTCTTGTAGGTGGTCTCCATGCGAGTTATCTCATTGGCATAGAGATCAGCAAACATCTTGGAGTTGTCAGATGATTTCTTACTCATAGTGTTCAAGTACTCTTCTATCTGATGATGAAGTGCCTCACCAAACTTGTCTTCAATGTCAATAATCTGGTCGTGAAGACGAGTCCTCTGCTCCTTAGCAGCTTTCTCAAAGAATCTTCCAAGCTGCAGGCCTAAGCCTTTCTCAAAGTGCAAGTCTATTGCAGTTTTGACCTAGGAGCAGATGTCTGCTGTATAATCAACAGATGGGGGTAGAGGTGGAGGCAGTACCTTGAGGTTTGGGAAGTAAGGAATCTGGAGCAACTATCAATGCTTTGCCTCGTTCTTCAGCTGATAGATAGTCTTCATTGAGGAAGCAGGTAGTGGCATCAACCAGATGGGCCATGATCCTTCTTTCTTTATCATCTGATTGATCAATGAAGTGAGTCAGATCATCTGAAGGCCTGAAGTGAGCTGGTACGATTACAACTTCCTTTTCAATCTCCACTTTTTCAGCTGGTTCAACTGAGTCCTTTGCTAGTGCTGGTGCAGCTGAGGCATCTGATGGGGCTCTGTCGGCTGTCTGCTGATCTGATGAGTCTTCTGGGACAGAGGAAACTTCAGATGGGATTCCTAGAATCCTATTGCACAGTTCGGTCAGGGCCTCTGCTGGCAGTAGTTGAGTGAATGATTGGACTTGAGCAACTTCTTTTTGCTCCAATTCCCAGTCGAGGAAATTAGCTTTTCCTCCCATTCCTTCCATGACTTCAAGAAGGTCATCCACATCGTCTCTTCGGAGCTCAATCCAAGTACAAATCCTTAGTACTTGTTCAAACTGAGTTGATTCCCCATCAATACCAGGAATAGTAGACTTGAGCAGGTTGGCTATCTTCATTCTCATTATTTTCTCCCTTGTGCACATAGGATAATGCACCATGCTGTATTGAGGCTGAGAAGGGCCTGCTTGTGCCAGGTCTGCTAGTGCCAAGTCTTCTTGTGCAGATGGGGCAGTGAGGATAGGGGATTGAGTGGATGGGACATTTTCCTCTGCTGTGTGAGTATCAACAGGGATTTGGGAAGTGATATCTTCGGGTTGGGTAGGAGGTTGAGATTGATCTTCAGTGGGTTGAGCATCAGCAGGGTTTTGAGTCTGCTGGTCTGGTTCTCTTTCTACTTGAAGATCAGTAGATGGATGGGCTTGATGATCTTGGTCATCTGCTGTTTGAGTATCAGCAGGGGATGGAGAAGTGATTTGAGTTTGATCATCAGCAGAGGGTGTAGAGGTAGGCAAGTTTAACTCAGATGTTGTTTGAGTCTGGGCTTGATCCTCTGCTGTGTGAGTATCAGCAGGGGTTTGGGTATCAGTGTTTGAAGGTTCAGATGGGTTGGCTTCTTCAGTAGGGTTAAAGGATTAAATTGGGGCTATACTCATAGGAGTGGGGAGCCTGGATTTCTTGGACTTCTTAGTGAAAGAAGAAGTATTCTTCTTTCTCTTCTGACCCTTGGATAGTTTTGAAGGAGTAATAGTGAGGGAGGGATTAGAAATACCTGTCTTCTTCAAGGGAGAGGCTGATGGAGTGGCATCTGAATCAGATGGGGAGATGAGCCCAGATCTGATCAGAATTCTTCTTTGTGCTAAGGTCTGATTGTCATCATCATCATCCTCAGTAGTCTTCTGTTGAGCCTCTTCTTTGGAAGGCTCCTCTTCTTCTTCAGCAGAGTCATGAGCAGACTCTTCTGCCTCCTCAACAACATCTTTGAAGGATGCTTCAGCCAACAACTTCCTCTTTTCTTCTTTCAGCCTTGCTGCCTCGATAAGAGCTTCCTTTCTCAAATAGTACTTGGAGATGTGGAAGTTCTTATGAGGACCCATCTTGTACTTCTTTGGGAGTATCTCTGGAAGGATGATGCTCAGCTTGTTGACAAAGCTGACTGTGGATGTCACCTTCCATTCTCTCGATTGAAGGTCCAAGGTAACCTTCTTGGCCTCAAGAGCAATCCTATCCAAGAATAGCCCTTGCCAATCTCCATCAATCTGATCCCAGATTGCAGCCATAACTCTAACCTTTAAAATGATAACAACATCATGACTAAAAGTGTTACCAAGCAACATCTTGCCTGCTATGTCCATCAAAGTTTGAAACTTAGGGTCAAGTTGAGATTTCTTGACTCCAGAGTTTCAAACCTTGATGGACATACCAGGCAAGATGTTGCTTGGTAACACTTTTAGTCATGATGCTGTTACCACTTTGAAAGTTAGAGTTATGGCTGCAATCTGGGATCAGATTGATGGAGATTGGCAAGGGCTATTCTTGGATAGGATTGCTCTTGAGGCCAAGAAGGTTACCTTGGACCTTCAATCGAGAGAATGGAAGGTGACATCCACAGTCAGCTTTGTCAACAAGCTGAGCATCATCCTTCCAGAAATACTCCCAAAGAAGTACAAGATGGGTCCTCATAAGAACTTCCACACTTCCAAGTACTATTTAAGAAAGGAAGCCCTTATCGAGGCAGCAAGGCTGAAAGAAGAAAAGAGGAAGTTGTTGGCTGAAGCATCTTCCAAAGATGTTGTGGAGGAGGCAGAAGAGTCTGCTCATGACTCTGCTGAAGAAGAAGAGGAGCCTTCTAAAGAAGAGGCTCAACAGAAGACTGCTGAGGATGATGATGATGACAATCAGACCTTAGCACAAAGAAGAATTCTGATCAGATCTGGGCTTATTTCCCCATCTGATTCAGATGTCACTCCATCAGCCTCCCCTCTGAAGAAGACAGGTATTTCTAATCCCTCCCTCACTATTACTCCTTCTAAGCTATCTAAGGGTCAGAAGAGAAAGAAGAACACTTCTTATTTCACTAAAAAGTCCAAGAAATCCAGGCTCTCTACTCCTATGAGTATAGCCCCAATTTCATCCTTTAACCCTACTGAAGAAGCCAACCCATCTGAACCTCCAAACACTAATTCTCAAACCCCTGCTGATACTCACACAGCAGAGGAGCAGCCCAGCCTAACACAGCAGATTAATCAACCTTGCCTACCTCACAAACCCCTGCTGATATCCAACCAGCAGAGGACCAAGCCCCAAAAACTCAACCTTCTACTGATCTTCAAGTAGAACATGAATCAGATCAGCAGACTCAAAACCCTGCTGATGCAGAACCCAATGAAGATCAATCACACCCTACTACCCAATCTGAAGATATCACTTCCCAAACCCCTGCTGATACTCACACAGCAGAGGACAATATCCCATCCACTCAATCTCCAATCCTCACTGCCCCTTCTGCACAAGAAGACTTGGCACCAGCAGACCTGGCTCAAGCAGGCCCTTCTCAGCCTCAGTACAGCATGGTGCACTATCCTATGTGCATAAGAGAGAAAATTATGAGAATAAAGATAGCCAATCTGCTCAAGTCTACTATTCCTGGTATTGATGAGGAGTCAACTCAGTTTGAACAAGTACTAAAGATTTGTACTTGGATTGAACTCCGAAGAGACGATGTGGATGACCTTCTTGAAGTCATGGAAGGAATGGGAGGAAAGGCTAACTTCCTCGACTGGGAATTGGAGCAAAAAGAAGTTGCTCAAGTCCAATCATTCACTCAGCTGCTGCCAGCAGAGGCCCTAACCGTAGTGTGCAACAGGATTCTAGGAATCCCATCTGAAGTTGCCTCTGTCCCAGAAGACTCTTCAGATCAGTAGACAATTGATAGAGCAAAGGCAGATGAATCAGCTGCACCACCACTGACTAAAGACTCAGCTGAACCAGTTGACAAAGTGGAGATTGAAAAGGAAGTAATAATCGTACCAGCTCACTTCAGGCCTTCAGATGACCTGACTCACTTCATTGATCATTCAGATGATAAAGAAAGAAGGATCATGTCCCATCTGGTTGAGGCCACTACCTGCTTCCTCAATGAAGACTATCTATCAGCTGAAGAACGAGGCAAAACATTGATAGTTGCTCCAGATACCTTGCTTCCCAAACCTCAAGGTACTGCCTCCACCTCTACTCCATCTGTTGATTATACAGCGGACATCTGCTCCCAGGTCAAAACTGCAATAGACTTGCACTTTGAGAAAGGCTTAGGCATGTAGCTTGGAAGATATATTGAGAAAGCTGCTAGGGAGCAGAGGACTCGTCTTCATGACCAGATTGTCGACATTGAAGACAAGTTTGGTGAGGCTCTTCATCACCAGATAGAAGAGTACTTGAGCACCATTCAGAAGAAGGCATCTGACTACTCCAAGATGTTTGCTGATCTCTATACAAATGAGATTACTCGCATGGAGACCACTTACAAGACAAGAATTGAGGATGCTGAAGCAAGAGCCACTGAAGGTCAAACCCTTCTTAAATCAGCTGCAGAGGAGAATGAGAAACTCCAGACTCAGCTGAAGGAGACAGTAGCCAAATTGGAAGCACTTACAGCTAAGCTCGAGGCTGCCTCCTCTTCCAACTCTCATGCTCAGGTCTTTGAGCACAGCATCACTCACCTGCTCAAGTTGGCAAGATCAATGCCATGGCACTCAAGCAGACTCTACAAGTAGAAATTCTAAATGCCATGAAGCCATTTGCTGCTGCCCTTGCTGAAGCCAAAAAGGGGGAAGATGTATTGATAAAAGCTCTGGAGAAGTCTACTGCACAGTAAGCTGTAATGGTAGTATCTCAAGATGAGCTGAACGAAACCTTGGGAGGTTTGAAAAGTAAAATCAAGAACAGACTAGGCAAAGAAGTTGCCCAAGAAGAAACCCAAGCTCCTGCCAAAAGTCTACAGATCACTGCCTCCGTAGAACAGGTTCCAGATGTGGACTTCCTATCTATTCTACATCCACCATAGTCTGAGTCAGAGTAACCACAAGTCTGCTGGTCCAGATGACTATAGTGATCTGATGAAGAGATTATATGCGGAAATTTAGTAGGCCTTGTTTAGACTCGTTCTTTAGTTTCTTTTGAAAGTACCAATTTGTTTACTTAATGAAAACCTCAGCTGATGCTGGTTTGAAGATTATAGCCTTGTTTGAATAGAGTTGAAAACACAGTATGCACTATAAAAATATATGTAAAGACAATAAAGTAAAGTGCAGAATGTAAAAGACACCAGATTTATAGTGGTTCGGATATACGTTCCTACGTCCACTCTCACGTCCTAACGTGATGTTTAATCCCTTTAATTTACCAAAAATTACAAGGGCTTGTCCTTTATAGTCCCAAGGGTAGGACTTTGAGATCTGAGCAGTCCTAACTGCTACGGTCTCCACAAGTGATTGTAAGCACTTGCACTTTGCAGGGGTTCAAAAACTTAACCTTATGGTGGGGGTTTTGGGGTTTTTGAATGTATCCAACTAATGGTTCAAGCTTATAAATTGCTTAACCACTATGCCTAAATAAATGGATTTACAACGTGAATAGGATTCAGGTTCTTTGGTTGGATAGAAATCACTTAAGAGCTAGAGGTGTTCTAAGAATTTCTGGGCTTTTGGAGAACTCTCAATACAATATGGCTTTATGCTTGCTTGCTTGTTTAGCTTGTTGAATTCTCTCGTTGTGACTTCGTGTCTTGTGATTTCTCATCCTCTTGTATTTATAGTGGTGATTGCTGCAACTAGCCGTTGGGGCAATCTTTCCATATCGGCTTGATTCCTTGATTCCTTGATTCCAGCCGCTTGATTGCTTCAATCGTGGGATCATGTCAATCTTCTAAGTAAGGTAAGTCTTCATTTGAATTGCAAGATGATTTTTGGGAATCAGCCGAGTCCTGGACGAGCACATCGTCTTCTGATCTTCACTCATAGTCTTCTGACTACTCGTCTGACCTTATGTCTTTTGTCTTCTGATATCAGTCGAGTAATACTCTTCTGATCTGGCAATTCTTTGTGCTGCTTTAGGCCATCTTCAATCTTGAACTCCATCAGATAAGTAGGTATACAAGCACCTTACTTAACTGGTCTTCAAGGATCTTCTAGTCTTCATGCCTTCTACTCTTCTCATCTTGAGGTCGTGCATATAAGCAGCCAGGGCTGTGCTGATCAGCTGATATCAATTCAGTTGATTACACAAGACTAGTCTAAGCTGTTCTATACAAGTCAGCTGATCCTATTACATTTATAAACTCTAAGTGTTTTGGCTATCAAAACTATTCTAACATCAAGTGGGGCTTAGGGTGAATTTATATCCCAACAACGTTTGATCCAAAATAAGACTTCAAGTCCTTGGATAAACGTTACAAATTTTCAAATTCAATTGTGGTCAAGATCAAGGCGAGGATCACGCCACAAAAACTTCCAAGTCAAAGTCAACATGGAAGAGAAGAATCAGAGGAATAAAATAGAGATTGTAAATCCACAAAATTTCTCGTTTTAATCCGAAAGAAATAATATTGTATTTCAAATTCGTGTTTTTGTATCAATTACACGAAATTTGTTGTTACAGAAAGGATTTAAAAATAGATAGATTTTAAATGACATGGTTTTAGGGAGGATTTAAAATCCTCACAATTTTAAGTAAAAAGTGTGTGAGCAAAAATCTAAGTACTTGAAATCCATTCATTATTTAAATAAGTGGAGTGAATTTGGATGATGGATTTAAAATTTATAAATCAAATCCATCCATTCAAATGGAGTCTAATAGACAAAGTCAAATCAACCATATATGCCTAACAGAAATGGTGATGCGAGTGTACATGTATACACCAATTTTAATTTTTAATTTATATTTTATCTACACCCGATCATTTAATGAGTTCACCCCCAAATCATTTTTTTACTACAGTTATCTGCACCGCTCATTTAATGAGTTCACCCCCAAATCATTTTTTACTACGGTTATCTGCACCGCTCATTTAATGAGTTCACCCCCAAATATTTTTTTACTACAGTTATCTACACCCGCTCACTTTATGAGTTCACCCCCAAATCATTTTTTTACCACAGTTATCTGCACCCACTCATTTTATAAGTTCACCCCCAATTATTTTTTTACCACGGTTATCTGCACCCGCTCATTTTATGAGTTAACTCCAAAATATGTTTTAAAAAATAATTACCTTTTAGAGACTATATTATCCTTTTATTAATTAACACAAAATATAATAAAATCAACCCTAATTTGTATATTTACAATCTGTAGCCGAGTTACTGTCGATTCACCACCAAGTCACCCATATTTTTAGAAAAAAAATCGTAAAAATATAATTTAAAAAAAACTATCAAAATAAAAAGTTTGGAATAAAAACTTAAAATTGGAAGAAAAAAGGAAAAGATAGGGGGAAAAAATTAAAAATAAAAAAATATATTTTTACGATTTTTTTAAAATTATATTTTTACGATTTTTTTTTCAAAGAATATGGATGACTTGGTGGTGAGTCGACAATAACTCGACAATGAATCGGTTGCAGATTGTAAATATACAAATTTTAAAAATAATAGAAGGGTACTATAAATGTAAATATACAAATAAAAGTAAAAATAAAATATGGTCTCAACTACCGTTGTCTTTTTAAATTATGGTACAGTAGTCTTTTAAATGTAAATATACAACTTTTTATTTTGATCATTTTTTTTTAAATTTTATTTTTAGAATTTTATTTTCTAAAAATATGGGTGACTTGGTGGTGAATCGACGGTAACTCAGCTACAGATTGTAAATATACAAATTAAGGTTGATTTTATTATATTTTGTGTAAATGAATAAAAGGATAATATAGTTTGTAAAATGTAATTATTTTTTAAAATGAGCCTATGCAGATTACCATAGTAAAAAATTATTTGGGGGTGAATTCATTAAATGAGTGAGTGCGGATAATCGTAGTAAAAAATGATTTGGGGGTGAACTCATTAAATGAGCAGGAGCAGATAAAATATACGGTAAATAAAAATAAATATTGGTGTGTACCAATACACTCGCGTGTACCTATGTATCACCTTTTATTTTATAGTAAGAGGTGAAAATTTTATTTTTCATTGTATAATTAAGTAAATAAATTAGATTTTACTCTATTTCAAGTGTGAAACTAACTCGGACAATCCGAAGAAGTAAATATGTGATTCAACGGAATTTGCTATTATAAGGAAGGGGTTCACCCTGCTTGGGTTTCAACACACTTCTAGCCTTCGTCCTTTTCTTCGAGATGATAGCCAAAGATTCAGAATGACTTACAGATTTTGAATCTTCTTCTTCTTTCTCTGACTCATCAGAATGATGGGATTCATCTTTCTCAACTCTGGCTTTTGAACACCTTGTGAAATGAGGATCATTCCTAGCTTTTGATCTCACTTCAACCTCATCGTCAGATCTATACATTGAACCTCCTGACTCATCATCAACAGCCGCTCCCTTCTTGAACATAAACTTGTTCTGGTGAAATTTCTTGGGCTTACTCCAGTTTATTTCACTCTTGACAATCAAGGGCAGTAAAATACTCAGTTTTTTAGCAAAACCTAACATTCCTCCGACCTTGTATTCCTTCGAATTTTCATCAAAATATATTTTCTCCTTTTCGAGCAGTAATCTCTCTAAGAAGAATCCTTGCCAATCTCCATCGACCTTATCAACAATGGCCGCCATAACCTTTATTTTCAACATGGTTAAGCCATCTTGACTGCTGTGTTGACCCAACAACACTTTGCCAACAATATCCATCAAATGCTTCATAGGCTCTGGTAATATCGATTTCTTCAGATTTTTCAACTCACTGGCTTTAACATTACCACAAATCCATTTCTCAACACATTCTTACTCCAATCCAAGCTTGTATGATTCAATCCGAACAATTCCGTCGGGAAGTTGAAACGTTCTTTCAAGATGATCGCGGGCTAGGGTTATCTTTTTGTCCGAAAGATAAGTTGTCACCGTATCGTCGTCGCTGGACAGTTGTAAGGAAAATTCTACAACTTCTGGTTCGAACACCTCTTTAGAAAACGCTTCAAGATATGTACGAAGCCTAGACTACTCACACATATCGAGAATTGCTTGATCATCTTTCGAGTAACTCGATAACAATCATTATGAAGAGAATTTTGCAGAAGAATTGAGATAGAGGGTTTTGAGATTTTTCAGAGAAATCGCGAAATTTTCAGAGTGTAAAGTGAAGAATATGATGTAAATTTGATCGTAATTATCAAATCCAAGAAAGATCTAGGGCTTAGATTGAATTTGATATTTCAATTGTGTGTCTTGGATTAAAAGTTTAGATTGTGGGTTTCAAGAAACCGTTCACATTCAAAACTTCTATTCAATTTGTTGCCAATTGTGCGTTTAATAGATACAACACCAAATTAGGTCAAAAATAGAGGGGTGTATTAATCCTCTCCATTAGTAATCCAACTTGAGAGTTTTTTACTTAAAATTTTTTCTAAGGCAAAAGTACTCTACTGATGCTATCAACACAATAGTTTCCAATGAAAATTACTTATCTGGGTTCAGCTGAGTACTGTGATTAGTTGAGTATAACTTTCTTGAAGATCAGATCACATCTTGAGATCAGTACAGTAACTTCAGATCAGTACTGTAACTTCAGCTGATTTACCCCTTTAGCTGAGAACACTTCTTTTGTGCCTGTTTCACCTTGGTAGAAGTATTAATTCAAACAATATAGGTGAAGTATAATATAGAAGAATAAAGAATAATTATATCAAGATTCAACAAGGTCTATTCTAAGATAACTAGTGTTCTGAGTCAACAGAAAGGATATTTAAGAAATCAAAGATTCCCCCTTAAATGTATATTCTCCTTTTCCCTCAACTTTACTAGCTTCCTCATCGGGATTAGTCAACTTAGTAACCTTTTTACCTGATGTGAGAAAATGTAGATGTTCTGGCATAGTCTACTCTTCTGAGTAACCCTTCTTATGTACTGTTCTTATATTTTACTGATCTGTTTTTCTTGGTATCAGTAGAGTACCTGTCATGTTAGTACAGTTCTATATACAAGTAGGATCCAAGTTTATCAAACCTAAATTTATGCATAGCTCTCTGAATCTAGTTTCAGCCAAAGGTTTAGTAAAGATATCAGCTCGTTGAAGATCAATATGAATCTTTTCCATTCTAATGTTCTTCTTTTCAACATGATCCCTAATAAAATGATGCCTAACATCTACATGCTTGCACCTAGTATGTAAAACGAGATTTTGAGAAATAGTAATGGCATTATTGCTGTCACAGAATATTGGTACATTAGATTCCACAATATTGTAATCTTTAAGTTATTGCATTAGCCAAAGAAGCTGACTACAACAACTTCCTGCAGCCATGTATTCTGCTTCAGTGGTAGATGTTGCTACACTCGTTTGTTTCTTTGAAAACCATGATATAAGCTTAGTACCTAAGAACTAACAAGATCCTAAAGTTGATTTTCTATCTATCATGCAACCACCAAAGTTAGAATCTGAATAACCATTTAGGGATAAATCATCATCTGAAGGATACCATAATCCACGATTAATGGTCCCCTTTAGATATTTCAATATCCTTTTGGCAGTTTCCACATGACTTTCTTTGGGGTTGGTCTGAAATCTAGCACACACACCAACTGAGAATGCAATATTTGGCCTACTAGTAGTTAGATATGGTAAAGAACCAATTAGAGCACGATAATAGGATTAGTCAGCACACTTACCTCGTTCATCTGGATCCATTTTGTATGTAGGCAGCATTGGTACTCCAACAGTTTTTACAAGTTTTAATACCAAATTTATCTAATAGATTTCTTGTATATTTTGCTTGATTGATAAAGATACAATCAGATGATTGTTTTACTTGAAGACCAAGAAAGTAGGCCATCTCACCCATCATTGACATCTCAAATTTACTTTTCATGAGTTTTGAGAAACTCTCACTCGAGCTTTTGTTAGGTGACCTAAAAATGATGCCATCTACGTAAATTTGGACAAGTAAGATGTCTTTTCCTTCTTGTCTTCTGAACAAAGTACGATCTACTTTGCCCTTAGTAAAACCATTTTCTAGTAAGAACAGTAAAAGAGTGTCATACCAGGCTCTTGGGGCTTGTTTCAATCCGTAGAGTGCTTTCTTCAGCCCGTACACTTGATTTTCGTTTACCTCAAAACTAGGAGGTTGTTCTACATACACTTCTTCAGCAAGTATACCATTAAGAAAAACACTTTTGACATCCATTTGATAGACAGTAAATTTCATGTGGGCAGCATAAGCAATAAATAATCAAGCTTATAGCTTTTATTCGTGCCACAGGAGCAAATGTTTCATCATAATCTATACCCTCCTTTTACTTGAAGACCAAGAAAGTAGGCCATCTCACCCATCATTGACATCTCAACTTTACTTTGCATGAGTTATGAGAAACTCTCACTCAAACTTTTGTTAGTTGACCTAAAAATGATGTCATCTACGTAAATTTGGACAAGTAAGATGTCTTTTTCTTCTTGTCTTCTGAACAAAGTACGATCTACTTTGCCCTTAGTAAAACCATTTTCTAGTAAGAACAGTGAAAGAGTGTCATACCAGGCTCTTGGGGCTTGTTTCAATCCGTAGAGTGCTTTCTTCACCCCGTACACTTGATTTTCGTTTACCTCAAAACTAGGAGGTTGTTCTACACACACTTCTTCAGCAAGTATACCATTAAGGAAAACACTTTTGACATCCATTTGATAGACAGTAAATTTCATGTGGGCAGCATAAGCAAGAAATAACCTTATAGCTTCTAATAGTGCCACAGGAGCAAATGTTTCATCATAATCTATACCCTCTGCTTGAGAGTACAAGATCATTCTCATCCTTTTTATTCTTAAAAATCCATTTAGTGCCTACCACATTGTATCCAACAGGTCTATCAACAAGTTTCCATACATCATTTCGAGTGAACTGATTCAACTCTTCTTCCATGGCTATTATCCAATTACTATTAGCCAAAGCTTCTTTCACATTCTTCGGCTCAATAGAAGAAAGGAAACAACACCAGCAAAATAGAGATGGATTAGTTCCTTCTTAAGATTCAAATAATTGTCTTTTGGTCTTAACACCTTTATTAGAATCACCTATGATTAAATTAGAAGAGTGCACATTTTTCCATATTTTTCTAGTCTTAACAGGAACACTCTCATCATCTAAATCATCTACAACATCATGCATATCAGTATCATCAATATCAGCATAATTGTTTATAGGAGAACAGTCAACCAGTTCAGGCATATCAATAGGTCTAGTAGACTTACCTTTGTCTTTTACCTTTTCTACATCATCATCTTGATGGAGGATTTTTAGGAATGGGTTGTATGCTTGTACATATTCATACACCTCAGATTCATCATTGGTTTGAAGTTTCAGATTGTCCACTTTCTTACTGAGCTGATGGTCAGCAGAGTCCTGTACAGATTCATCGAAAACCACATGTGGTGTTTCTTCCACACAAAGAGTAGAGTAATTAAATACTCTAAATGCCTTGCTAGTTGAGGAGTATCCTAAGAATATCCCCTCACCTGCTTTGGCATCAAAAGCATTTAATTTACTTTTCCCAATGTTGTGAATAAAACACTGTTGGGAAATAAATTGATTTTGATTAAGATACCAAAACCCCTGATTGATGATGGTCAGATTAGTTGAGATACAGATGAGAAAGTATCAGTCTAGTTGTCTCAGGATAGTTGAGACAGTAAAAGTGTCTAAGTCTAAATCTCAGAAGTGTTGTGAGATTTCTAGTTCAAGATAGTTGTCCAAAGCTGAAAATGTTAGGCAGCTCTATGTGCTTAAGTCTCTTAGGACAAGTCTGCTGATTTCACAGAGACAAGTATGCTGAAGAGGATAACATGGCTGAATGATCAAATATGGAAAGCCAAACTGCAAGTACTGATAAGAGCTATATCAGATCAGTTTGAAGGCTTGAAGATCAAGAGCATTGAATGATGCATACACAAAAGACAAATTTAATGAAGCATTTAATGCCATCAAGCATGAACAAGAATTGAAGACTTAGAAGCATTAAAGACTGAAGAATTTGTTGGGATATGAATATCCTAGTTTAGTTTTGATAAACCAAATCAAACATGTAATAGGATAAGTTGTATAGACAACTTTATTATACATCTTGTAATAGATAGGACTCTGGTCAGAAGAGAAGACATGCAAATGCTCAAGAAGAGAAGAGAAGACCAAGACCAGAAGTCTCCTAGTAAGATGAGTTGAACTCATCTTATAGGACAAGAAGAGTAAGAGTAAGATGAGTATACACAAGCAGAGTAGAAGTCATCTTACACAAGCTGAGTAGAAGTCTTCTTATACCAGCAGAGTAGAAGACTTCTTATACCAGCAGAGTAGAAGTCTTCTTAGACCAGCAGAGTAGAAGTCTTCTTATACCAGCAGAGTAGAAGTCTTCTTATACCAGCGGAGTAGAAGTCTTCTTACACCAGCAGCGTAGAAGTCTTCTTACACAAGCAGAGTAGAAGTCTTCTTACCAGCAGAGTAGAAGTCTTCTTATACAATTAAGGGAAGACCAATCAGAGCTGGAATCAAGGATTGACAAGATATGTGCGCAAGAAAGGAAAGTCAAAGATATGATTGAAATTACATGACAATGGTAATATTCAATCATATCATACCAAGAGATTGTCAATTCCTGAAATAGTGGAGATTTGAATTGCTATCATCCAATGGTAACATTCAAACATCAACACTATATAAATGAGTCCATACATCATTGGGAACGTGAAGAGGTGTGATATGCAAAGGTCGAGCAAAGGTCATAAACTCCAGAAATAAGAAGAGCTCAAGAAGATCATTCATGAAGATTCAACACGCATCACCTCATCCCCAGTGAGTGAACTCATACCATCTAAGCCAGTTTAACCACTCATATATATCCATAGCTTAGAGAGAATTTCCCAATCCTAGCATGAGGCTAAAACAGATTGTAAGGGAAATTCTCAACTAGTTCATTATACACAAAACCCACCTTCTACCATAAACCCCTAGAAGCCAAGTTGAGTGTTCGTCACTGTAAAGAGTACAAGTGCTCTATAATCACTTGTGGAGTGCAAGTGCTCGCAACTCACTTGTGGAGTCCAAGTGCTCCCAATCACTTGTGGAGACCGCAGCAGTTAAGGAACTGGCTCAGATCTCAAAGTCCTACCCTTGAGACTATAAAGGTCAAGACCCTTGTAATTTTTGGTAAATTAAAGGGATTAAACATCACGTTAGGACGTGAGAGTGGAAGTAGGAACGTATATTCGAACCACTATAAATTATTGTGTTATTTACATTCTGCACTTTATTTTTCAAGTCTTTTCATACATATTTGTGCATAAAATATTTTACACACTGTATTTATTAAATAGACGAGTATAATATTTATGGGCACACTACAATTCCGCACTTAACTCCGATAGGTAATTAATCAGCCGACTAACTAGTCCTAGGCCCCTAGTGAAATCAGCAGACTAGTTACCTTGAAGAGTTAGTCTATTTTCCACACCATCAGCAGACATCAAGTAAGCTGATCTTACACTCGTCTCAGGGACCAACAGAATTGAATGAATGAAGCAACATTCCACCTGCAGCAGGAATGTTCAGGACACTTTTCCCATCTGACCGTTGGTGGAGTACAAAGTCTGCCACAATCAACCTTGGGAAATGTGCAAATTTGGAAGCTGACACAAGTCATCTCAGCCGCATTTTTCAAAAGTCAACACATTCATTCAAGCAACCATTGAAGAACCTTTTTACACAGTGGATAATAGAAGGTTGGTTTCCATAGCCGTTTCAATGGAGCTATAAATAGACAATTTGAAATGCTATATTTCCAACGGATAGTTGATCAAATTGCTCTATAAATTCAGAAGTGATCCAAGGATTCAAGTATCCAACTATCTGCTATCAAACTACTATCAAGCAATCAAAGGAAACCAAAAGCTGTTCTATTACAATCCTAAGTTTCCTGATCACTTCAAAAGCTAAGCCACTCTTGTAAATCCTAAGCTTAGCACTGAGATATCCTAAAGCCTTTACACTGTACTTATTGTAAAGGATATCTCTATTAGTTGGAACCAAAACCTCAAACCCTTACCGTGGAGACCGTAGTAGAGTTTGTTATAGAAGTGAGGAGTTAAGGACTGTTAAGTAAAAATACAGTCTTAACTCAGAGAGATTGAGCACTAGGACTCAGATTATCCTAGGGATCAATGCAATAAGATAGTGTTGTTGATCAGTGCACCTTGGCACTATAAAACAAGTTAATTCCAGGTTTAAGGAATTATCCTGTTCAATCAGGGAAAGTGGATGTAGGAGCCTGAGTCTCTGAACCACTATAAATTGCTGTGTCATTTACTTACTGCATTATCTTCTTACTCACATTACTTGCAAAAATCAGTCTTAAAGAAATTAATTCAGCAAAGTTGAGCAAATCAGTTCTTGGACAAAGTCCCTGATTAACTGGTTTTTCAGAAATTAACTTGGAGTATTCTTTCAAAGAAAAGGCCAACCACATTCTGCACTTAACAACTCTTTTAGATAGTTATCCAACTGATCACTTCATAGTTTTCAGTAGGTTAGATATCTATTAAAGTTATCACTCAGATTAGTTGTTAGACAACTTCCCTGATAGGTAAAACAGTTTAAAAAGGAAAAGAATTTGCATACACAAGTGCATTCCCCCCCCCCCCCCATACACTTGTGTCATACTCCATTCAGGACCAACTAGTGGTATCAGAGCAGGGGTTCAAAGACCACTGCCTCTGAAAATCCAACTGGTTTTTCAAATCACATTATTTATGTGGTCACTAAACTGATCCAATTTCTGAAAAATATATCTGTATTTTATCTAACCAAATTCTATTGAGATGGCAAACAATGCAGTTCCAGGAAATGATGTTGAGACCATTAATAACATGGGTCCCAACCAAGTGAATCATATCTCAAATCACAAACTGCCTATGTTCTCTATTGAGAACTATGATTTTTGGAAGATTAGAATGAGAGCACATCTTGCTTGCCAGAATGATGAAATTCTCAAAGTCATCACCAGAGGGCCTTTCACCTTCACCAAAATAAATCCCAAGGTCACTGATGCTCAGAAAGCTGACCCAATGGAGATGCTGCCAAAAGATGAAGATGACCTAACTGCTGAAGAAAGGAAAAGGCACAACCTCAACTACATTGCCATGAATACCTTGTACCAGACAATTCCAAATGCAGTGATGGGAAGAGTGTACCACTGCACTACAGCAAAAGAAATTTGGGACACCTTAGCACTAATGTGTGAAGGTACCCAAAAGATCAAAGAAAACAACCTTCAAGTGGCTATCCAAAAATATGAACAATTTACTATGGAGACCAATGAAACTATTGATCATCTTGATGGCAGATTCACTGGCATCATGAATGAGATAAACTCTCTTGGCAAATTCTATGCCAAAAGAGAAGTTGCACTAAAGATTCTGAGAAGTCTCACATCAAAGTGGGACATCTACTCAGTCATGATGTAGAACACCAGCAACCTTGATAACATGCTTATGTAGCAAGTGTTCTCTGAACTCAAGGCATATGAGTTCGACTTAAACAGGAAGAAAGTGCATGATGAGCCATCTTCCTCCAGCAAAGGTGTTGCATTCAAAGCTGCTGAGTCAGAAAAGAAGAATGCACAGAGATCATCTCAATCTCTCTCCAAGACAGAAATGAAGGAAGAACTGGCTCTCATGGCCAGGAGATTTGAGAAGCTCAACTCCAGATTTGGTAGATACAAAAAATTCTACCAAGATAACAGAACCACAAGAAGATTCAACTCTCCTGACAACAAATCAGAGGACAAACTCTCTGATGAAAAGAAAGAAGACAAATATGCGGACAAAAAGAAGTGCAACAAGGCTGATCCATCATCATCTAGGAGGAAGGAGTCCTCAAGCAAGAGAAATGATGATGAAGATGTATGCTACAACTGCCTGAAGAAAGGTCATTTCTAATATGACTGTCCTGATCTAAGCTCAAAAGAAAGAAAAGAAAGGCAGAATAAGAGAGACAAAAGACTGAGCAACAGGAAAGCCATGGTAGCCGGAGAATCAGCTAGTGAAGAAAGTGTGTACTCATCTAATGATGGGTTATTCTCCAACAGTGACAGTGAAGATGACTGTCAAATGGCCTTTAAAGATGAAGAGGTATGTTCATCCTCTAATCTCTCAAATAACTCTCATGAATCCAGTGAAGTCTACCTTAAACTCAACTTTGGAAAGTTATTGTTGAACTCTAAAGTTAAAATTCCCAACCTTCCTGAACCTGAATTTGACATTGAATCAACCGAGTTATATCAGCAGATTGTGAGAGAACATGACGAAATGTCTCTCAAAGTCTCTGAACAACAAAAGCTGATTGATGAGCAAAATCTGGCTCTGAAGAAAAAAGTATTTTGACCTTAGAACCCTTCAAGCTAAATTTGATAATCTCTCACAAGAATTTGATGCTCTAAAATTAAGTGAGGGGAGCCTAAAATCAAAGATGTCTGCCTTGAACAATTCCTCTAAAGAAATAGAGGAAATTCAAGAGTTTCAAAGACCAATGGCTAAAAGAAGTGGATTAGGCTATAATCCATTTGAACCCTCACCTGGTCTTAGCATTGCTTCAACCAGCAACTCTAAGATGACCTTTGTAAGGTCAGTGGCTCAACTAAAGCAAAATGAAATGGAAGTAAATCAGCCACTGACTAAGGGTAAGGGCAAAGAAACCATTATACCTACTCAAGAAAATAATGTTCCTAAACCCAAACCTAAGGAAAAGGTTAAGAACATTGTATACAAGATAAATGAGTTTCAGAAGGGAAGAACCAATGGAAGGCCAACCCATCTGAATACTCATCAGTGGAGTTGTCCAAGATCTGTTCAGAAGAGGCCAACTCAAATGAGGCAACCTCAACTGGATAGGTTAAGGTCCAATCCCCCTGATAGGTATAACAGTTTCAGGAAGCCTAGACCCTTAATGCCAAAGGGCAAAGGCCATCCAAGCACTTATCCTCAGAAGTCTTACCAAGCTGCACCTAAGTCTAGTAACTTAAGGAGACATGTCCCAAAGAAATTCACTAACTCTCGTGAATCTTACAAGACTAACACGTATGCACAGAAACCACCTAAGGCATTTAAGGGTAGGACTGTGTATGTAGATGTATATGGAAACCAAATCAGTCACTTTGAGTTAATCAGAGTAATCAGGCAGGTTTGGGTTCCAAAAGGTACATCTAACCCCCTAGGACCCAACATTCAAAGGGTACCTAAAGTTTGACTTTGCAGGTTAACAAAGACCACAAAAAGAAGAGAAGCATAAACAAGAAAACAACATGGTACTTGGACAGTGGCTGCTCAAGACACATGACTGGAAACAAGGAGCTTCTCTCAGAATTCATTGAAAAAGATGGTCCTTCAGTAACCTTTGGAGATAGCTCTCAAGGAATTACAAGAGGTTATGGTACATTAAATATTGGTAGTGTAAAAATTACTAATGTTTCATATGTACTAGGCCTAAAATACAATTTGCTATCTATAATCAAATCTGTGACAAAGGATATAGTGTTGAATTTGCACCAAATGAATGCATTATCAAAGACAAATCAACACAACAAGTGCTACTAACAGGGGTGAGAAAGGGAAATGTTTATTTTGCAGATTGGAGCAAAACCCCTGAAACAGTTTCTCTTGTTGCCAAAAGCACAAGTGAGCAAAGCTGGCTATGGCATAAAAGACTGAACCACCTGAACTTCAAAACCATTAACAAGCTAGCAAGAAACTCTCTAGTTAAAAGGGCTGCCAAACCAAGTGTTCACCAAGGAACATGTATGCCAGCCATGTCAGGAAGGAAAGCAAATCAAAGCATCTTTTAAAGGAAAGCCTGTAATTTCAACTAAGAGAGTTCTTCAACTACTGCATATGGACTTATTTGGTCCAATTATCCCAGTAAGTATAAATGGAAGAAAGTATGCTTTAGTAGTTGTTGATGATTTTTCCAGGTACACTTGGGTGGTATTTCTACTAAACAAAAGGGAGACCCAAGTCAAACTACCTGAATTGATGATGAGACTGAGTAATGAAAAGGGCCTAAGCATTGTCAAGATCAGATCAGACAAAGGCACAAAATTCATAAACTCATACATCAGTGAGTACTGCAGCAAAAATGGCATCACTCATGAGACCTCAGCAGCAAGAACACCTCAACAAAATAGTGTTGCTGAAAGAAGAAACAGAACCTTAAAAGAGGCAGCAAGAACACTAATTGTTGAATCCAAATTGCCAAAAAGGTTCTGGGCTGAAGCCATTAACACTGCATGCCACACACAAAACAGATCCTTAATCACTAAGGGTCAAGGTAAAACTCCATATGAATTATGGAAAGGTAGATTGCCCACTGTTGCCTATTTCCATATATTTGGTTGCAAGTGTTTCATTCACAATAATGGGAAAGAGCAATTGAAAGCTTTTGATAGCAAAGCTGATGAGGGAATATTTGTTGGATATTCTCAAGTCAGCAAATCTTATAGAGTCTACAATTGCAAAACTCTTATTGTGGAAGAAACACCTGATGTTGTGTTTGATGAATCTATTAATGAGTTCAGGGATAGAAACCTGAATATTGATGAGATAACGCAAAGAACAACCAGATTAAGGCTTCAAAGCAAGGAAACAGTGTTTGTAGATGTTGCCCAGCCTGAACTCAATGACTATAAAAAATTGGACACCCTACTTGATGGCAATCAACCAGAAGCCAACCAACCTGAAGGAGAAATTGAACTGACTGACCCCATCCCAGTTCAAAAATAAGGTACCAACTACCAATGAAGAAGCAGGCTCTGCTGAGGTAGTAAATGGATCCAATATTCAAGGGGGAACCAATGAAAATGTCATCCTACCTGACAATGAGGACAACAACCCTGAATATGATCCTTCAGTTAACTTTCCTGAATTTAATGATTCTAGTGATCCAACTTCAGAAGAGGACAATCCTCCTGAAGGAATCAGGTCTAGAAGGACTTGGTTGCAAGACCACCCAACTAGCCTGATACTTGGAAATCCAAGTGAAGGGATCAAAACTAGAAGATTTCATGGAGAAAGTGCCTTGTTTTGTTGTTTTCTTTCAGAACAGGAACCAAAAGATATTGAGGAAGCACTTCAAGACACCAACTGGATCATTGCCATGCAGAAAGAACTAAACCAGTTTACCAAAAATGAAGTATGGGAGCTGGTGGACAGACCAACTTATCAAGATGTCATTGGAACTAAATGGGTGTTCAAAAATAAGAGAAATGAAAATGACATCATTGTGAGAAATAAGGCAAGACTGGTGGCCAAAGGATACTGTCAATCTGAAGGGATTGATTATGATGAGACCTTTGCACCAGTGGTGTTGGGATATAAATTCACCCTAAGCCCCACTTGATGTTAGAATAGTTTTGATGGCCAAAACACTTAGAGTTTATAAATGTAATAGGATCAGCTGACTCTGTATAGAACAACTTAGACTAGTCTTGTGTAATCAGCTGTATTGATCTCAGCTGATTAGCACAACATTGGCTTACATGCACAACCTCAAGATGAGAAGAGTAGAAGGCATGAAGACTAGAAGATCCTTGAAGACCAGATAAGTAAGGTGCTTGTATACCTACTTAGCTGATGGAGTCCAAGTTGAAGATGGCCTAACACAGCACAAAGAATTTCCAGATCAGAAGAGTGTTACTCTTCTGATATCAGAAGATAGAAGACTTAAGGCTAGACGAGTGGCCAGAAGACTAGTAGTGAAGAACAGAAGACTAGGAGCTCGCCCAGGACTCGGCTGATTCCAAAGTCATCTTGCATTTCAAATGAAGACTTACCATTCTTAGAAGATTGACATGATCCCAGAATTGAAGCAATCAAGCGGCTAGAATCAAGGAATCAAGCAAACATGGAAAGATTGCACCAACGGCTAGTCAACTCCAACGGCTAGTTGCAGCAATCATCCCTATAAATACAAGAGGATGAGGAATCACAACACAAGAAGTCACTTCGAAAGAATTCACAAAAGCTAATCAAGCAAGCAAGCAAGCAACAAGCCTCATTCTGTTGAGAGTTCTCCAAGAGCCCAGAAATCATTAGAACACCTTCTAGCTCTTCAGTGATTTCCCATCCAACCAAAGAACCTGAATCCCACTCTTAATGTATATTCATTGATTTAGGCACAGTGGTTAAGCGATCTATAAGCTTGAACCATTAGTTGGATATATTCAAAAACCCCAAAACCCCCACCACAAGGTTAAGTTTTTGAACCCCTGTAAAAGTGCAAGTGCTTCCAATCACTTGTGGAGACCGTAGTAGTTAGGACTGCTCAGATCTCAAAGTCCTACCCTTGGGACTATAAAGGACAAGCCCTTGTAATTTTTGTTAAATTAAAGGGATTAAACATCACGTTAGGACGTGAGAGTAGACGTAGGAACGTATATCCGAACCACTATAAATCCGGTGTCTTTTACATTCTACACTTTACTTTATTGCTTATTCATATCCTTTATAGTGCATATTGTGTTTTTCAAATATCTTCGAAAGAGGCTATAACTTTCAAACCAGCATCAGCTGAGCTTTTCATTAAGTAAACAAGATAGTGTTTTCAAAAGAACTCAAGAACGAGTTTAAATAAACAGGCCTACTCACTTCCGCATTTAATCTCTTCATCAGATCACTATAGTCATCTGGACCAGCAGACTTGTAGTCCAGCTGACATAGAAATCAGAAGAGGTTCCAAACTCCTTTGAAAAAGTCTTAAAGTCTATTCACCCCTCCTCTCTAGACTTTAATCCCATTCACTACTCGTTCAGGGACCAACAAGTGGTATCAGAGCAGTGGTTCTAACGGACTACTGTCTCTAGATTATCAGAAGACTTGAGGGAGTCTTTCTGTAGTCCTCTTGAACAGATCCATCTTTTGAAATAAACTTGTTTTTGAAAACTCATACAACATGAGTGCTAACATGCGTAAGTTGCCTTAGTTTTCAGTGGAAGATTATGATTACTGGAAGATCAGGATGTGGAAGAATCTCACATCAGTTCACTACAAGATGTGGTCAGTAATCACAGAAGGCCCAATCACAATCATGGCAGTCAACACTGCAAATGGTGATCCAGAAATTCCAGTTGGAGAACTTGCCCCCAAGCCAATGAAAGACCTCACACCAGAAGAGATGAAGCAATCAAATCTTGACATCATTGCTCAAGATTATATCATGTAAACTCTTCCAAATGAGTACATTGCAAAAGCACTTCACTGTGAAACAGCTAAAGACATGTGGGATGCTTTGGCGCTCCTTTGTGAAGGAACTGAGCTGATAAATGAGAGCAAACTGTCAACAGCCGTCAAGAAGTTTGAACACTTCAAGATGCAACCAGAAGAGTCTATTGATCAGCTAGACAATAAATTTACCAAGATCATAAATCAGATAGAATCTCTAGGCAAGAAATATACAAATGGAGGCTCAAATAGACCATCATCAAAGATACTCAAGATATCAAGAAATGGTCTGCTCAAACTCTGTTTCAGAACCTCAAAGCTCATCAGTATGATCTTGAAAGAGAAGAAAACTCAGAAAGTGATGAGCCAACTGCAACCCCATCTACCTCCAAGACTGTGGCTTTGAAGGCAGCAAATACAAAGGCTGCAAGTACCTCATCAAGCAAGACCTCTCTGAAAACAGAAGACTTTGAAGGATCAGATATGAGCCTAAAAGAGAAAATGGCCCTCATGATCAAGAGATTTGAAAGGATGAACACTCTAAACAGCAAATATAGAAAATTCTACAGGAATTATAAAGATAGGAGAGCTGGTTCATCCTCTAGAGAATCAAGAGAAAGCACACCAGAAAGGTATCCTAGGAAAGATGTGGAGTCATCTGACAGCCGAAGTTCTAGAAGAAGAGATGCTACTCCTCCGAGAAGAAACAATTCAAACCAGAAACCTGGATCATGCTTCAATTGTCATAAACCAGGACATTATGTCTATGAATGTCCAGACCTAAATTTAGAAGACAAAGAAGAAAGAAAGTCAAGAAGAGACAGAAGAAATTCAGACAAACAAGCAATGGTGACTGAAGAATCTGAATATCAAAGTGATGATCTTCCTTCATCACCAGACTGTCAAATCTTCTCAAATGATTCAGATGATCTAGCTATGATGGCCATGGGTGAAAATGAGGTAAATTCCTATACAACAACTTTTCATTCACCTATTTTCTCACACATAGAAGAGATAAACTCATCTGTAGGCGAATCAGAAGACACCTATTACCAATCTTTGGAAGAAGTAAAAGGTGATCTCGATATTGCCACAAGAGCCTTCATAGAAGTGGAAGAGGAGAACAAGGGTTTAAGGAAAGAAATTGCTAAGTTGAAAAAGGTTAAGTTTGACAACACCCCTGAGTTGGTAACAATGAATGAAAGATTGACTAAAGAAGTGGAACTTCTTAAAGAAGAAAATACCACAATAACTCAATTGTATGAGGGGATGTTAAAAACTCAAGCCTTAGAAACTAAGGAATTTGGTTCACTTCAATCTAAGTTCGATGATCTCTTCCAAGCACACAAGCTCTTAGAAAAGGAGAAGGAATGCCTTAATCAAAAGATATCAGAGTTCAATAAATCATCTGCTACTATTGAAAGTATCTCTGAATATTATAAATCTAATGGCAATAAGATGGGTTTTGGTTATGAATTTAATCCATCAAAATCCTCTCCAGCTGAGGGTAGTACACCTAATCAGTGCACTACTCGATCACATGAAAAAGGTGAGTGTTCTAAACACAATGAACCTTGTAACGCCCCGAATCCGGAATGCAGCCCTTGAGGCTCAAACACTCTAAATTCGAGTCGCCACTTAGTTACCGAAAATCCGAACCTAAAAATTTCTTTTAAAAATACAATAACACATGGAATATGATAAGAGTTTTGCAGCGGAAATAATTAAAGACAAATATAAGTTGCAATAAAATCAGTGTGGGCCCATTTATTAAAACTTAGAACATGATAAGTAGCAGCCGTTTTAAATTAGCATACATATGATTATCGAGTAACTTTAGGAAAGTTATCACTTGGCATAAGAATAACATCGTCCATCATAAGACATTCCATTTATTATAACATGGCTTAAATATATGTAATATTATAGCATATATCTTAATGTGGGGAAACTCTGTGTCATCCCTGCTGCAACACCGGCCTCTCTCGATCATAACCTGAAAATATTAGTTTTGGGGTGTGAGATAAAAATCTCAGTGGATATCCTATACGCTGCTATACAGATTGGCAGTATGCCAAAAATAGTTTATCTTAACATTTTATCGTAAATTATTCCTTATTATTTTGTGTAGTGAATTTATCGTTCACTGAGGATTCATAATATATTCTTATTCATAACCATAGATCATACTTGCCATAAATCATCATATATCATACTTATCATAAATCATCATTATCATATATCATGTAACATCATTATCATATATCATATGGGACACTGGTAGCGACTCTACCACATGCTACCCCCTAAACGCTTCCACCTCCTTCTAGGACACTGATAGCGACTCTATCACATGCTACCCCCATAAACACTTTCCCGCCTCCTCCGTGAAACACATATTGGGACACTGATAGCGACTCTATCACATGTTACCCCCATAAACACTTTCCCGCCTCCTTCGTGGAACACATATTGGGACACTGGTAGCGACTCTACCACATGCTACCCCCATAAACACTTTCCCGCCACCTCCGTGAAATCGTAATTCATATATCATATATCATAATATTGTATTATAATTATTATTGCATTCTTTTGTTCTTAGTTATATGTTGATGTTTGTTTAGTTCAGTTCAGAATACACCAACAGTCCATATAACATTTACATCGGCAATACAGTAGTGACACCCACCTGGTTAACTTTTAAGAAAAGCTACAAACTTCTTGAATGATTTTAGCAAGCGTAACACAGAAGAGGCCGTCCGAGCTCCGATTGGGCCACACTTCGCCTAGCACGTTTTCTTGAATATTTAATTGTTTATCAGAACTCTTGTTTCTTAATTTACTTAACAATTTTCCTTCCTGAGTAAATCCTATAATCACATGATAAGTAATATCAAAATAACAAATTCAAACAAATACATTTTAACATTTATCAATTGGCATGCTTCAACAAATAATAGCAAATTATGGAGCAACACATATATAATTTAAACACATGCTTCATTTAACAATTTAAAAGAAGCAAAATATAAAATAAGATAACTAACTCGAGTTTATATAAATATATATATATATATATATATATATATATTTGAATTAAATGACTTTTGTAAAATCAACAACATTTTAAAAACTTTAATAGTGTTTAATTGGCATATACACAAAAATGATACTAATACTCAAATAATAAATAATGTATTATAATAGTCGTAATAAAAATAATACTAACACACGTTTAATTTAAACATGTTCCTCACTTAACAATCACATACGAGAAACTTATAAAACAATGCAATTAAAGTAGGTTATAATTTAATTTTATTTAAAACATTATTCTTATTTCATTAGCACAAATAATGATAGTGATAATAAATTAATATATTAACATTGTATATACACTTGACACACAAATAATCCACAAATCAAAAAGCATCCATTCGGCACATATATTATGAAATACACAATTAATTAAAGTTACTTATAACAACAAATAGAAACGTCAGTTAAGATAGATAGAGTTCTAGTTTTACATTTTGTATTGTCCCTACGATCTAGTATCGTTGTTTGCGGAAAATTTGTTTAACTATAAAGTAGACGTTTAGATCTTTAAGAAACATTTTAATAATCTGTTTTAAAAAGATTTAACATATGCCGAATATTTTTTATGGATTTGGGTACGATTACGCCTGTTTCAGTTTTGATCTTTTTTACTCGGAAATTTAAAATAAAATAGCTACAGCTGTTTAATTCCAACAAAATTTGTTTCCATAGCCTTTCAATATATTTCTATCAACGTAGATATTTTTCCAGAATTTAAATGTGGCTTCGAAGATAATATTTTGTAATTTTGCAGAATTTGACATCCTTTAAAAACTGTGAATTTTTGCATATGTTCGTCAATCATTTCTCGTCAAACGACTAATTCAATTAACATGAAATCTTGGGGTAAATAAACTATACTATATCAAGTTTATTGACAAGAAAAGGGTTTGTGAAAAACGCATCTCGAAGTCGAGTTAAAATGACTCCGAAGTTTTGAACCTGAAATGATGCTCTGTTTTTTCCAGATTTTTCCAGCATACTGCCCAATTTTCAAAATTGAATCTCTCTCATTAAACCTTATCAATTTGTGTAATATTTTATATTCAGACTCTCTACTATATGTAGATTATACCCACGTTGGTTTCGTGTAAAAATCATTTTTCGTTTAAAAGATATAAGCCTTCAAAGTCACTGCTTCTAACACCAAAATTCCAGTTTTTTGTTAAACTTTAAAATCACATTTTGTAAACTTTAATTCACGTTCCAATCCAGTTAAACACATACTTATTAAATTTACTTATACTACTAACTTGTAAAATAATAATAAATATATTTATAATTAGAAATACAAATAAATAAGTAACTCATTAATTAAGCACACACAATTTAATTGATACACACACCACTGCTCATTTAATTTACACGCACACACTTGGTCAATTTACTCACAACTCTTTTATCTCCTACAAACAACATACATACATATATATATATACTGTATATACTCACGCACAGTTCACACACTAAATCACACACAATAATCTGCCTACACACATCTCCAAAGAAGGAGAAGGGAGGTTTACGAGTAAAGTTATATACAGTTTACACACGCACAACTTACAATGAGGAAACAGGGGTCGAGAAAGAAGTGCAGAGTTTGAAGCAAGTGAGTTTGCAACAGAAACTTCCGTCAGAAAATTGGAGGCCTTGTCGGTAGCGGATCATAAAATAGAGTGAGGGGTTTTGCTCTCCTGGTCGAGGGCTTTCAATAGGGACTAGAATCGAGACCAATCGTGCGGCGGTACGACGGCGGCACTTTTGGTGAAGGTGAGTTTTGAAATTATAAATAGGGATTACATTTGAACGAGAAGCCTAACGAACAAAAGGTTTGTGGATTTGGGTTCCTTGTGTTGAGGGGGTTATTTTAGTATATGGGTTGAGTAGCTAGGCTAAAGTCACCGGCTACCAATTTCCGGCGAGTTTGGACGGCGGCACTGCTTTGAGAGGGGAGGAAGAAGATAAGAAGCTATGGCTGTTTGTTTCTTGATAATTTGAGAGTGGGGATTTCTGCAGAGCTTGAGTAAGTTTTTAGAATGAAGGATGAGAAACAGAATGCATATATATAGAGGGAGAGAGGGGTAATGAAAGACTAATTCATGTTCTATTTAATTATAAAATAATTTGGAGATGAATTAAATTCTTGGCTGGTACATGGCCGACGTCTCAAGTGGTGGGGAGAGATGTGGTCAAATTATCACCACATGAAGTTTTGTGGTTAAAGTGGTATATATTTTATTTACCTCACTATTCGTTAGTACTCGGTATTTACTACAAAATCGTTACTTATTTTTGTGTTAGTTTTTCGCGGAAAATTACACGAGAGCTATAAATATTTATTTAAGAATTATGGTGATGAAATCGTCGTGCTTCGAGACGAAAATTATTTAATTATAACATTAACTCAAGATTGGCTTATATTATGTTTGTTTTAATTCTAATATTTATTTAATAGCAAATTATCAGAATAAGTCATAATGTAAAATCAGATAGGGAAAGCATTATACCCACATAGACACGAAAAACATGACAACCAATAAAATGTAATTTTCATGATTATGAATTTTTGACTTATAAGATATTATATCAATGATCCAGCAAGTAAATGAATCATAGCTCTATATTTTATATTAAGATTGAGATGACAAGGCAAGGCAATACTATTTATTAAAATGCGTATTACGCTTCGTTAAGTTGTTTATCACATAAGCTTTTGATAAAATGATTTGTAAGGTTATTAATTAGATTTATTTCATTTCGACACTTATTAAATATTCATCAAACCTTATACTTCTTTTATTTCTTTATTAAGTGCTAGGAGTGTTGCCCGACCAGAATGCTCGTCCGTCTTCCTGAAAATCAAATCTTTTGGAAACAAATAACGACGTTAATATAGTTGAAAACTCTTAAATAATTTATTCCTTTATTTCATATTAATTTTGGGACGGGGTGTTACAAACCTAATATGAACCAAAAGGCATCTGTACCAGCTAAGGTTAACTATCCCAACACCAAAAAGGGCAAGAGACAAGTTAACCCCAAGCATGTACAGAGGAACAACAAACAGCCTAGACCATCTCGTCTGAGACAGTCTCAGCTGTATGCTTCTCCAGCCAAGAAGAAGAGATCTTCTTCACACAAATCTGTTCTCTTTGCACCCCCTATCTCTTATGATATTGTGAGAACAGAGGAGTATGCTCCATATAATCGTGTGCATCGATCAGCTAATGCACCCAGGCCTAATGTAACTAGTCAGAAGATAACTTACACACATTCCTATAAGAGGAAACCATCTGAAAGTTACCTAGCCGACACAACTAACAAATCAGACCAGACCAAGGTGTTAACTGGTAAGATTTGGTTTTGTGATGCCCATGGGAGACAACTCAAATGCTCAAGGTTATTCAAACGACCAATGTATATGTGGGTCCCCAAGGGTAGTACTAACACCCAAGGACCCAAGACAAAATGGGTACCTAAGACTTAACCTTTCTTGCAGGAAAGGAGGGACCTATACATAAGAGGTTATATGCGGAATTATGGTAGGCCTTGTTTAGACTCGTTCTTTAAGTGTTAACCTGTTGTTTTATGAAAGTACTCAGCTGATGCTGGTTTGAAAGTTATGGCCTTGTTTGAAAATACAGTATGCACTATATAAAAATATATGTAAAGGCAGAAATGTAAAGTGCAGAAGGTAAATGACACCAGATTTATAGTGGTTCGGATATACGTTCCTACGTCCACTCTCACGTCCACATGTGATGTTTAATCCCTTTAATTTACCATAAATTACAAGGGTTTTGACCTTTATAGTCCCAAGGTTAGGACTTTGAGATATGAGCCGTCCTAACAGCTACGGTCTCCACAAGTGATTGTAAGCACTTGCACTTTAAGGGGTTCAAAAACTTTAACCTTTCGGTGAGGGTTTGGGGTTTTTGAAGGATATCCAACTAATGGTTCAAGCTTATAAATCGCTTAACCACTATGCCTAAAACAATGATTATACAATGTGAACAGGTTTCAGGTTCTTAGGGGTTGGATAGAAATCACTTAAAAGCTATAGATAATCTAATGGTTTCTGGCTCTTTTGAGAATTCTTAGAACAGTATGGCTTTAGCTTTGATTGCTTGCTTGGCTTGTTGAATTCTCTCTTGTGACTTCCTTGTTTGTGATTTCATATCCTCTTGTATTTATAGTGGTGATTGCTTGCAACTAGCCGTTGGAGTTGACTAGCCGTTGAGGCAACCTTTCCATAATGACTTGATTCCTTGATTCCAGCCGCTTGATTGCTTCAATCCTGGGATCATGTCAATCTTCTAAATAAGGTAGGTCTTCGTTTGAATTGTAAGATGACTTAGGAATCAGCCGAGTCCTGGAAGAGCACATAGTCTTCTGATATGTACTTCTAGTCTTCTGACTACTCTTCTGGCCTTAGGTCTTCTGTCTTCTGAGATCAGCAGAGTAACACTCTTCTGATCTAGTAATTCTTTGTACTGCTTTAGGCCATCTTCAATCTGGGACTCCATCAGGTAATTAGGTATACAAGCACGTTAACTTATCTGGTCTTCAAGGATCTTCTAGTGTTCATGTTTTCTACTCTTCTCATCTTGAGGATAGGCATGTAAGCCAGGACTGTGCTGATCAGCTGATATCAATACAGTTGATCACACAAGACTAGTCTAAGCTGTTCTATACAAGTCAGCTGATCCTATTACATTTATAAACTCTAAGTGTTTTGGTCATCAAAACTATTCTAACATCAAGTGGGGCTTAGGGTGAATTTATATCCCAACAATTTCCCCCTTTTTGATGAAGCCAAAACTATACTTGATAAATGCTCTTAATGAAATAAGATAAGAGTTTATAACATGCTAAGACTGAAGTATCTGATGAAGACAATGAGAATTTGTCTTGTAAGTAAAAAGAACTAGAACTTGAATATATATAAAGCTTTTACAGATTACAAGCAATAGTTTCTTTGCACTTCTAAAGTGGTCTTCATCAGGTCTTCTGATCTTCAAATGCGGTAGGCAAGGTACAGACGAGCTCGAACTTCTTCCATGTGCTGCACATCTGTAACATTCTCCTCTTCATAGATCTTGTACAGAATCTTTTTGATTTCAATCATGTTGGCTCTTCCTGAATCCAGAAGGGGTGCATCCCATTTGGGTTCTTCAGGAGTTAGGATTCTGCAGTTGTCAAGTCCTTTGGCTGTCTTGACAATTTCTTCCCAGAACACTGGATCTTCAATGTTCATGAACTGATTGAACTGGAAAAATTCATCTTCATAAGTTGAATTTTCCACTTCTTCTTCAGGGGATACCATCTTGGTAGCTCGTCTTGAAGGGCTAAATAATCCACATAATTGCTATCAAACACCAGGACATTGTCTTCTTTTGCTTTGTCCTTGATTGCTTTCCTGAGTTTGGGAATTCTCCTTTCAAATTTGGCTTTGACTACCTTCGCATCATTCAGCTTCTTTTGCTTAAGCTCTTGAGCTTCAAGCAACTTCTTTTTCTTCAACTCTAGAGCCTCTTTCTCTTCTGCAGTAGGCTTTGCTGGAGCTGATTTCTTGCTGGTCTGAGCTGACTGAGCTTGCTCATCTGCATTCCTTTTCCTTGTCATTCTCTTTTCAGGAACTTGTTCTTCAGGGGCAGTGATCTGAAGAGTCTTGGCAGGAGCTTGAGTGGGTGCTTGGGTGCCTTCTTGAGCAATTTCTTTGTCTTTGCCTTTTTCTTGCCTGTTCTTGATTTTGCTCTTTAAACCACCCAAGGTTTCATTCAGCTCATCTTGAGATACTACCATTACAGCTTGTTGTGCAGCTGATTTCTCAAGAGCTCTTATCATCATATCTTCCCCCTTTTTGGCTTCAGCAAGTGCAGCCGCAAAAGGCTTCATGGCATTCATTATTTCCACTTTCAGAGTTTGTTTCAGGGCCATGGCATTGACCTTGTTGACAGCAGTAATATGGGAGATACTGTGCTCCATGACATGAGCAAGTGAGTTGGTGGAGGAGGCAGCCTTGAGCTTTTCTGTAAGTGCTTCCAACTTGGCTGCTGTCTCCTTCAGCTGAGTCTGCAGTTTCTCATTCTCCTCTGCAGCTGCCTTAAGAAGGGCTTGACCTTCAGAGGCTCTTGCTTCAGCTTCTTCAATTCTTGTCTTGTAGGTGGTCTCCATGCGGTGCATCTCATTAGTATAAAGATCAGCAAACATTTTGAAGGTGTCACCTGACAATTTCTGATAGGTACTCAAGTATTCTCCTATCTGCTGATGAAGTGCTTCACCAAACTTGTCTTCAATGTCAAGAATCTGGTCATGAAGACGAGTCTTCTGTTCACTTGCAGCTTTCTCAACATATCTTCCTAGCTGCAAGCCTAAACCTTTCTCAAAGTGCAAGTCTATTGCAGCTTTGACCTGGGAGCAGATGTCTGCTGTATGATCAACAGATGGGGTAGGAGTTGAGTTAGTACCTTGAGGCTTTGGATGTACAATTATTGCTTTGCCTCTTTCTTCAGCTGATAGGTACCCCTCATTGAGGAAGCAGGTAGTGGCCTTAGTCAGATGGGTCATGATTTGTCTGCCTGCATCCTCTGGATCTCAATGAAGTGAGTTAGATTGCCTGAAGGTTTGAAGTGAGCTGGTACTCTGACTACTTCTCTTTCAATCTCTTCTTTGTCAGCTGATGCAGCTGAGTCTTCTGCAGGAGCAGCTAAGTCTTCCATCAAGGGTGGTGCAGCTGATTCCTTCATCTTTGCTTGTTCAGCTGTCTGTTGATCTGTTGAGCCTTCTGGGACAGAGACATCAACAGTGGGGATTCCTAGAATCCGGTTGCAAACTGCAGTCAGTGCCTCATCTGATAGCAGCTGAGCAAAAGATCGAACTTGAGCAACTTCCTTTTGCTCCATCTCCCAGTCGAGGAAATTTGCTTTTCCTCCCATTCCTTCCATGACCTCAAGAAGGTCATCCACATCATCTCTTCTGAGTTCAATCCAAGTACATATCCTAAGTACTTGTTCAAATTGGATTGATTGTTCATCAACACCAGGAGTAGTAGCCTTAAGCAGGTTGGTTATCTTCATTCTCATTATCTTCTCCCTTGTGCACATAGGATAGTGCACCATTCTGAACTGAGGTTGAGAGGGGCCAGCTTGATCCAGGTCTGCTGGTGCCATGTCTTCTGGAGCAGATGGGGCAGAGAGGATAGGGGATTTGGTAGCTGGGGCATTTTCCTCTGCTGTGTGAGTATCAGCAGGGTTGAGGGAAGTGATATTTTCTTGTTGGGTAGGGAGTTGATCTTCAGTTTGTTGTTCATCAGCAAGGTTTTGGGTCTGCTGGTCTGGTTCAGTTTCTACTTGAAGATCAGTAGATGGTTGAGTTTGATGATCTTGGACATCTGCTGTTTGAATGTCAGCAGGGGTTGTGGATGTGATCTGAGTTTGATCATCAGTAGGGGGTGAGAAGGTTATCTGTGTTTGGTTGTCTGCTGGTTGAGCATCAGCAGGGTTAGGCAGTTGGGTTTCAAGGGTTAGTTCAGGCTGAGTTTGTTCCTCTGCTGTGTGAGTATCAGCAGGGATTTGGGTATCAGTGTTTGAAGGTTCAGATGGGTTGGACTCATCAGAAGGGTTGAAGGATGATATAGGGGCTATGCTCATTGGAGTAGGAAGCCTGGATTTCTTGGCTTTCTTTGTGAAAGAAGAAGTGTTCTTCTTTCTCTTCTGACCCTTTGATAGTTTAGAAGGTGTGAAAGTGAGAGAGGGATTAGAAGTACTTGCCTTTTTTAAAGGAGAGGCAGTGGGAGTGGCATCTGAATCAGATGGGGAGATGAGCCCTGATCTGATCAGATATCTTCTTTGTGCTAGGGTCTGATTGTCATCATCATCCTCAGCAATCTTCTTTTTAGCCTCTTCTTTGGATGGCTCCTCTTCTTCTTCAGCAGCAGAGTCATGAGCAGACTCTTCTGCCTCTTCAACAACATCTTTGGAAGATGCTTCAGCTAACAGCTTCCTTCTCTCTTCTTTCAACCTTGCTGCCTCAGCAAGAGCTTCCTTCCTTAAGTAATATTTGGAGATGTGGAAGGTCTTATGAGGTCCCATCTTATACTTCTTTGGGAGAATATCTGGAAGGATGATACTCAGCTTGTTGACAAAGCTGACTGTAGCTGTTACCTTCCATTCTCTTGATTGTAAGTCCAAAGTTACCTTCTTGGATTCAAGGGCGATTCTATCCAAGAACAACCCTTGCCAGTCTCCATCAATCTGATCCCAGATTGCAGCCATAACTCTAACCTTTAGAGTAGTAACAGCATCATGACTGAATGTGTTACCTAGCAGCATCTTGCCTGCTATATCCATCAGGGTTTGAAACTTAGGTTCAAGTTGGGATTTCTTGAGCCCAGTGGCATCAATAGCCTTTATTCTTCCATCAGTAAACATCTCCATATACTCTTTTTCTCTACCCATGATGTAGTTGGAGATATTTATGTTCCCCCTTGACAAGCCAAACAATTCCTGAAGAATTTCCCTTGTTACCTTGACCTTGTGTCCACCCATGACACTTTCGACATAAGATCCCTTCATCACAGCGTTGGCATAGAAAGCCAGCACATCTTGTTCATAAACATTGGTGGGTGCTGCTTCCAGAAAATCTCGCAGGTTGAGGTTGATGCAGCGAAGAAGGATCTCCTTATTCTCATCTGTATGCTTGCCCTTGAAGAACAGAGCATTCTCAGTGAAAACCTTCCCTTCCCTAGACCATTTGGTTGCATCTAGGGTGCCAGTGCTCTTGGTCTTCTCGTCGTAAATTTCAATGATTGCCATAGTAGAGTTTTAGTGTTAGATTTTGAGAGCTTGAAAGAAATTTGCAGAACGAGAGAGTATTGAGAGCAATTGAGTAATGTGAGCGAAAGGGTTTGGGAGAGGTTTAAGAGTGTGTATACATACTCCAACAATTCTTGATCTAACGGTCAGATTTAGGTTTAATTGTGGAGTAAAGCCCAAGATTTTCCTTCTTTGATTTCGGGCCTTTCTTTAAATTTGTCGGCTGAATTTGCCATGTGGCAATTGTTGATTTGCTGGCAATATGGTAATTGAGTATTAATGACATCATTACCAAAAATAGCCGTTGTGACTAATTTTGTGGCAAGAATTGATCATCAAGGTCGTTTTCTATAAGTGAATTTCATTCCTTATATAGGCCAATTTCTTTAATTACATTCAGGAATGAATCTAGAATGAATTGCATGATCAAAGATAGTCATTAAACTCTAAATTTAAGTGATCTGATCAGCAGAGTGAGGTCTTCTGATTTCTTCAATAAGTCTGTTAATCTTCCTTGAAAGTCTTCTGGCCAGCTGAGTTGGTCTTCTGATCAGCTGATGAGTCGTGATTATTGCATATCTTTGTGCTTTAATTTGATATTTTATATGGATTAATTTGGTATTTTAATGTATGTTTCCGACTTATTGTTATGTGACCTTCAATTATCTTGATATTTTATTTTCTTATTTAATTCAGGTATAATTAAGATATTTTGAAATGTATGGACGGACCACCTATGAGGAGAGTCGATTAGAATTTAGAAGTCGAACGAGTCGAAAAGAGAGAGCCTAATACTAATGACTCGATGTTGGACCATGCAGATTAAGGGATTAAGGGCCCAACCATTTGTGATTTAATATTATTTGGATGCATTCACCAGTAATGGGCCTTGTTTTGGCTGTTGGGCTTTTGATTAGAGGGATAGACAAAGCCTCAATTTGAGGATTTATATATACAACATGCAGCCGTCGTTTTTGGTAACAAGCAAGTAGGAGACGGCCATTCAGGAATCGTGGGAAGCAGGCAGCAGGCAGCAGGCGCAAGTTTGGAAACAATGGTTTCGATTTTGTTTTTGTCAATTCTTTTAATTATGTTTAGTACTTAGATTGATACTCTAGCCCGAGGATGTGAAACCTGAATTTAATTATGCCTTTTTGATTATGTGATTCACGTTTATTTCAATTCATATTTTGATTTCGTTATTATTTGTTTTTATGCGAAGCATGTTTTGATTAATAGATTTATTAGGACTGGTCATCCGGATTTATTTATTATCAATTCTAGTTAATTCACAATTTATAATCCGTAATTGTTATATTATTGTGGATATCGTAGCAACTAAGGCAGAACACCTTAGGGGATAATAACGTCTAGGTTGCATGAAACGAGCGTCTCGTATTCATGGTCTAGTTTATTCTATTGTTTTAGGTCTTGAATGCGTTTCTCGAGTTGAACCTTAAATACATGTTTTGGGGTTATTCGTAGGAATAGATTAATTGGGGGTCGTACTTTCTAATTAATTAAACATAAGAAACAATTCGAGTTAGTTTGGTCGTACCACTGACTTAGGGATAAGATTTGAGATTAGATTGAAATTACCGTGTTCACTAATTAAATTGGTTAAATTATTCAAGGGGAAGCAATCCGAGGGCTATATCGTTTTTAACATTTGATTCGTGTTTATTTTTATTGTTTCCTGTTATTTTTCATTCTTTCTCGTAGTTAGTTAAAACCCACCAATCTAACTCCCCCCATTTTTACTGCTTTCATAACATAATTTATTCAATTGAGTTTCACCATTCCCTGTGGGATCGACCCTTACTTACTCTACTGCATAGTGGGTATTTAAGGTATTTAGTTTTGGGTGCCGGCGACAGCACACCATCAGCTGAGTAGAGGATTGAGATTTGCTGAGTAAATCTTCTGTGCTTTGAAGGTCCAACCTGGTTTGATGGATCCTTCAGTGCTGGTGTGATGATCCAACCCGGATGATGGATCTTCCAGCTTTATTGTGAGTGGTGATCCAACCTGGTTTGATGGATATTCCAGCTCTATCTCTGAACTATGTAGGACCATCAAATCAATATGTTGATCAGCCTGGATGATATCCCACTGGTTCAGATTGCCCTTACCATCTGATGTTCCTCATCATCAGATGGGTTGTAGCATCTAAAGTGTTCTTATTAAATCTCTTCGCTTCTCTTGAAAGTGAAGGAAGATTGGAAGAGGCTTCAATGGAGTGTGAAGAGAGAGCCATGGACTTTGTCTTCATGTTTTGTTTAGACACAGTAGCCTTTGATAACAAGCTCTCCATGTAGAACTTCCCCCTGGAGAAGAAGCTCTGCTTGCTTGCTACTTTGTCCTCTGCATCTCTCATTCCTCTAGTTTTCAACAAGAACTTCTCTCCTTCCTCTAGTTTTCATAGACATACTTATGTTGGCTAAACCAAGTATGCTGATCTGCAATATCTTCATCTTCTGGACAGATCTTCATCTCCTTCACCCAAGACCTTGGTTGAAGGATGATCTCCATTCCATCTCTTCTTTCGAATATCTCCATACCTGAAACAAAAATAATGGTTAGTGATTTGTGTTCTTAGGTGTTCTCATAACTTCCTCCTTTTATAGGGGTAGAAATGAGGTAGTGGAGTGAAAGATGACAAAAACTATAGAGTTGATAGGTCTGAATTTCTGAAAAGTTACTTCTTAAGATCAACAATGAGATTCTTGATCCAAGGGTTCACATTTAAAGATATTCAGACTTTATCTTATGGAATGCAGACATTATAAATTTTGAGCATGAGTTATTTGGAATCCGTACAGTGCATGCATACTGTTGAGTCGGTGAGGATGGTGTATTAATCCAACCAAGTTTAACTCAATAGTATACTGTATATATGTATATGAATAAAGTATTTTATGAAGAATAGTTTATTAATATACATAGTTATACATTGCTTAGAGTAAAGATGTCAAATAACTTTGTTCAAGTCTGCTGAATATATATATATGTATGAATATGCAATGCAGATTGTAGAGTATTTCATCAAGGATTCTAAAGGTATCATTGATTCCCCCTTGATTAGATGACTCTAAGTTTTCCCTCAGCTTTATTTGTCTTCATCGGGAAAGAACTTACCTGAAGATGAGGGTGTCTATTCACCTCATCTGATCCTCCTAGTCTGCTGCAAATGTATCAGCTGAGGTCTTCAGCTGATCTTTGCTCTTCATATGCTTGGATCCAGGAGTCCTAAGCTGTAGCATAGGGTCTTGAATCTTTCTTCAACTAGGGGCTTAGTCAAGATGTCTGCTCTTTGGATATCTGTGTGAATTTTCTCCATCTTGATGTCCTTCTTTTCAAGATGGTCTCTTATGAAGTGGTGTCGAATGTCGACATGCTTGCACCTTGTGTGGAGGACTGGATTTTGAGTGATGGCAATGGCACTGCTGCTATCACAATAGATAGGGACTTCTCTAGCCTCTACATTGTAATCTTTGAGTTGTTGAACTAGCCAGAGCAGCTGACTACAACAACTACCTGCTGCCATATATTCTGCTTCAGTGGTGGAGGTTGCAACTGAAGTTTGCTTCTTAGAGAACCATGATATCAACTTGTTGCATAGGAATTGACAGGTTCCAGATGTGGATTTCCTATCAATTCTACATCCTCCATAGTCTGAGTCAGAATAGCCACTCAATTCTAGATTGTCATCAGCAGGGTACCATAGTCCTAGATTGACTGTTCCTTTTAGGTACTTGAGAATCTTCCTTGCTGCTTCTAGATGACTTTGCTTTGGGTTTGCCTGAAACCTAGCACATACTCCTACAACAAATGTTATGTCTGGTCTGCTAGCTGTAAGGTATAGTAGAGATCCAATCAGTGCTCTATATTCAGCTTGATCAACTGCCTTTCCAGACTCATCTGGTTCCATTTTGAATGATGTCATTATTGGGATTCTTGCAGTCTTGCTTTGTAGAGCTTTGAATCTTTCTAATAGGCTCTTGGTATACTTGGACTAGTTGATGAAGATCCCTTCTGGACTCTGCTTGACTTGAAGTCCTAGAAAGTAATTCATCTCACCCATCATGCTCATTTCAAATTTTCCTTGCATAAGTTCAGAGAACTTTTTGCACATCTCTTGATTGGGAGATCCAAATATAATATCATCTACATATATTTGCACCATTGGAATGTCTTCTCCTTCTTGTATTCTGTAAAGAGTTCTATCAACTTTGCCTTTTGTATATCCATTGTCAAGTAGGAATTGTGACAATGTGTCATACCAAGCTCTAGGGGCTTGTTTTAGACCATAGAGAGCCTTCTTCAGTCGATATACTTGATCACCTTTTTCAAATCCTGGAGGCTGCTCTACATATACTTCTTCTACCAGAATACCATTTAGAAAAGCACTCTTGACATCCATTTGGTATACCTTGAAGCCCATGTATGATGCATAAGCTAGAAACAGTGGAATGGCTTCTAGTCTGGCTACTGGAGCAAAGGTTTCATCATAGTCAATCCCTTCAGATTGTGAATATCCTTTTGCAACTAGCCTTGCTTTATTTCTAGTTATCACATCATTTTCGTCCTTTTTGTTCTTGAATACCCACTTTGTTCCTACTACATTGTGGTTTTCAGGACGATCCACCAATTCCCAGACTTCATTTCTTTCGAATTGGTTTAGTTCTTCTTGCATAGCAGTGATCCAATTGCTATCTGTCATTGCTTCTTCTATGTCAGCTGGTTCAATGTTGGACAGGAAAGCACACCAGCAGAACATAGATGATTGAGAGTTCTGATTCAGTTGTCTTCCTGTCTTGACACCTGAGTCTGCTCCTCCTAAGATGAGGTTTGATGGATGATTGTTTCTCCATGTATGCCTCACAGGAGTATCTGCATTGGATGAGTTTGGATTCTCATCTGATCTAGTGCCATCAGGAGGATTGACTTGATTAGGTCGATCATCATCTGTATCTTGTGTGTCAAAGAGATCATTCCCCCTGGCATTTGGGATTGTTGCATCTTGATTCTGGTCAGCTTGTCCTGCTTGAGTTTGAGATCTAGTGACAGGTCTATGAGGCTTATCCTCCTCTGGTTCTTCAGGGAAAGGTTCATTGACTTCAATGAACTCATCTGGTTTGGATTTGATCACTACATGTCTCATCTGATCTGCAGCTGAGTTTGTTTCTACTGCACTCTTTTCACAAGACTCATAAAAAACAACATGAGGCGTTTCTTCCACAAGAAGGGTTCGTTTGTTGAGTACTCTAAATGCTTTGCTAGTAGAGGAGTATCCTAAGAATATCCCCTCATCTGCTTTGGCATCAAAAGCATTCAACTTACTCTTCCCATTGTTTTGAATGAAACACTTACAACCAAATATATGAAAGTAAGATACTCTAGGTTTTCTTCCTTTCCACAGTTCATATGGGGTTTTCTCATGAATTTTGTGAATACCTGACCTGTTTTGAGTGTGACAAGCTGTGTTGATGGCTTCTGCCCATAGCTTCTTAGGAGTGGAGAATTCAGCAAGGAGAGTTCTTGCAGCTTCTTTGAGTGTTCTGACCCTTCTTTCAGCTACACCATTCTACTGTGGTGTTCTTGCTGCACTTGTCTCATGCTGAATGCCATTAGAAGTACAATAGGCAATAATATAAGAGTTGATAAATTCAGTGCCTTTGTCACTTCTAATTTTCACAATTGGTTCTCCTTTCTCTACTTGGATCCTCTTCAATAGTTCAGGGAGCTTCTGTCGTGTTTCACTCTTCTTGTATAAGAAGATAACCCAAGTAAACTTGGAATAGTCATCTACAACAATAAGAGTGTACTTCCTCCCAGTTAGAGTGGTTGGAGTGATTGGTCCAAAGAGATCCATGTGAAGCAATTCAAGAACTCTGCTGGTTGATGCTGTCTTCTTGGTCTTGAAGGAGACCTTTGTTTGCTTTCCTTGTTGACACGCATCACATACCTGATCTTTACAGTAGAGTTCATTAGGCAGACCATCAACTAAGGATTCCCTTGCTAGCTTCACTACAGGAAATCATACATTCCGTGACGATTTTTTTTGTGACGACACAAAAATCGTCACAATTTGTAACTTAAAGGCGACAAAATTTATTTTTCGTCATTAAAATAGTAGACATTATGACAAAATTTAATTTTGTCGCAACTTATAATTTTTTCGTCATTAAAATAGTTGAAGTTATGACAAAATTTAATTTTGTCACCACTTATAATTTTTTTGTCACAAATTTGTAACTTTCGTGACTATTTTAATAAACATGTCACAATAATTCTATGTGACGATTTTAATAATAAGTGGTGACGAAATTTGATGTCATGAAAAATATGTTTTCTCGACGATGCTACACTTTCGTCATTAAATATAAGGAATAATTTGTGATAAAATTATTTTGTCACAATAATAATTATTGACGATTTTAATAACAATTAATGACGATATTCAATGTCATAAAAAATATTTCTTCTTGACGATAATACTTTTTGTCATCAATTGTTCGAAATATTTAGTGACCAAATATTTTCGTCACCCTAATAATAATTTATGACGATATTCAACGTCATAAAAACACATTTTCATGACGATAATACTTTCCGTCATTAATTGTACGAAATATTTTAGTAATGAAATATTTTCATCACAATAATAATTATTTACGATTTTAACAATAATTGATGACGTTATTTGATGTCATAAAAATACATTTTTTCATGACGATAGTAATTTTCGTCATTAATTGTTCAAAATATTTAGTGAAAAAATGTTTCGTCACAATAATAAGTGGTTACATTTGACATAAAAAATAAAATATTTTCATAACGATGTAATTTTTCGTCATTAATTATTCAAAATAATTGGCGATAAAATTCTTTCGTCACAATAATGAATAATGACGATTTTAATAATAATTAGTGAGAGAAAAATGCACTTTTGGTCCCACCATCCACGGGCACTCATGTTTACACATTCGGTCCCAAAGTTAGTCAACTGTTAGTCAACCGTTAGCGGTTTTGGTCCCAATATTTTTTTTTTCATTTTGACGTATATTAAAAATCAGAAAAATTCATTATAATTAAAAATAACCTAAAAATTAAAACCAAAAGTGTAACAACTCTAAAAATTTGGAAATTTGGAAAATAAAAATTATTTTTAAAAAATCTCATATCCATTCCCGTAATTTTAATGAGATTTTTATATTTTTATATTTTTTTGAGTTTTTTAAATTTTATTTTTTGACACATTTTATAATATTCTTTTTTTTTTTTGTGCTCGAGTTTTAATGAATACTCCATTAATTTAGATTTTTTGCAAAGTAGATATATTGGAGATATGATAAACTATTGTGGGGTTCATTTATAAATAAAATTATTGTTTATGAATAAAGTGAAGATTGGAGCGTGAATAAAAAAAAATCATGGCGATAATATATTTCCTCATTAAGTAGTCGAAATACTCAAAATTCTATTGTCACCATTTACCTGAAATCAATATGTTTCGTATCCACCTCAAGAAAAAACATTTAAATAAGATCCAGATTGCATGACCGGCTAGTTTGCAAAAAGCCAAGATTATATATATATATATATATATATATATATATATATATATATATATATACACAAAATACCATAGATAATAGCATTATGGACTCCCCTATGCACAAACCCATTAAACTAAATTCGTATTAGTCAACTTTAAAAGTTTTTCGCATATAATCCTAAAATTCTAAAACAATCAAATGGTTTCACTATACTTTGTTTTATTACAATATCATGAGGACAAGAATGGACCACACACATACATAAATATTTTGTCATCAATCACTCTCGTCATCAGAAACACTATTTTTTGGGGAATCCTCTCCACTGCTACAATATTTGACTATGGTGTCATCTAATTCATCCCCATCATAATTATCTGAGTAGACTTTCTCACATTCTTCACGTGCACTTGAGATTATCAAGTTGTCAATGACATCAACCTCATAATCATCTCTATTTAGTGATTGTATTTCGCAGAGACCGACTTCAAAAGCATCATCAATATGATTCTCTTGATATACTTCATCTTCTCCCTGTTCTTCAGTGTCCATTGTTTCGTCTTGCATTTCATCAACATCATATATATGCCTATGTTGGAATGGTTGCACTACTCGCTAATCACCTCCTAATTTGGGATCATTAATGTAGAAAACCTGTCTAGCTTGATCAGCTAAAATGAAAGGATCATTCTCATACCATTTTCCCGTTACTCTAATACTTGTTATATTTCCTTCCTTTAGTATCCCTGATTTCTTTCTAGTCCCAAGATCAAACCATTCACATTTGAATATAGTTACATGTCTATCCTTCACGTAGTCCAGCTTAATTATATCAGTCAAAATACCATAAAAATCTATGATATCTTCACCATGGTTCCCTTCTACTACAATTCCACTATTTTGTCTCTTACGACGACTATCTCGTTCTTTAGTGAGAAATCGCACACCATTCACAATGCATCCAGTGTATTTTCTTATGCACCTATAAGGTGCACAAGCAAGTGAATAAAGTGACTCGTTCATTTTAGACCGATCTGCATGATATACTTGAGTCATCTAGGTCAAAGAATGTGAAAATAAAATCAATTAAATGAGGGAAAGATATTCTGAAATTGCAAAAAAAAATATTTGAAAACCTAGTTATATATCTTACATGGTTTTTAAACCATTCAGGAAATTGTTGTTTTTGATCTTGATCTATGTTTACACAACCCTTCAAGAGAAGCTCTTGCTTGTGCCTCCTACAATAATTTGTGTCAAAGCATATATTTGAAATTTATAAATACGTTACAGATATTCAACAAGTTAAGGTACACACAAAATAAACTTACTCAAAATATGGTTCAATCTCCTCACAATTCTGGTAAACAAACCACTGCATCACATTGAACTCATCATCCGATAATTGAACATAACGTGTTGCTCCAAGATAACGACATTTTTTACTAAAGATACAAAGACTATCATCAGTTCCTGTATCACTGTTTCGCTCATGTCTATTAAATCTGGTCTCAATTCCCCGCAAATACATTGAGCAAAAGGTTAAGCTCTCATTCGCCACATATGCCTCAGCAACTGACCCTTCAGGATGAGCTTTATTACGCATACTCTTCTTCAAGCCACATAATGATCTACACAAAAAAGTAAAAAGTAAATTAATACATTATTAATAATGTGACTAGTATCAAAGAAATAACATAAGGGAAAAAAATTGAACACTACGTACCTTTCAATTGGATACATCCATCTAAATTGCACTGGTCCACATAATAAAGCCTCTCTTGGTAAATGAATAGATAAATGAACCATTACGTCGAAAAAAGCAGGAGGAAATATTTGCTCAAGCTTACACAAAATCAAGATGATATCTTCTTCCATTTTATGCAATTCTGATTTTTTCAGCTTCTTACAACACAAACGTTGAAAAAAATGACCCAACTCCGCTATTACTTCGAACACATTCTTGTTTAAGGATCCGCATATGCCAACTGAAAGTATACGTTGTAATAGTATATGACAATCATGACTTTTCAATCCAGATATTTTTTGATCACTTATACCAACACAACGAGAGATGTTAGAAGCATATCCATCCGGAAATTTAACAGACTTTAGGAACTCACAAAATTCGTGTCTTTCTTTCTTTTTCATGACATAACATGCAGGTGGCACAACATATTTTCCATCATTTCTCTTGATTAAATGTAGCTCCTTCCGAATTTTCATGTCCTCCAAATCTAGTCTTGCCTTTATTGTATCTTTTGTTTTGCCATCTATATTCATTAAGGTTCCTAATATGCTCTCACAAACGTTCTTTTCAATATGCATCACATCTAAATTGTGTCTTAATTTCAACTTGCTCCAATAAGGCAAATTAAAAAATATACTACGTTTAGACCAATTAACCTCCTTACGCATGTATTTTTTCTTCTTGGATGGATGTTTTCCTGGTGTTTGCTCTTGAACTCTCTCCAACTGTATCAACACATCATCTCCACTTAATTCTTCAGGTGGTTCTCCATTTTCTATTTTACCATTGAACTTTCTACTTCTCCTCCAAGGATGATCTTTTGCTAAATAACGACGATGTCCCATGAAACACAACTTACTACGTATTGACTCTGAGTAAGTGTTCTCATTACAAACTGGGATATCCTTTAGTAATCCATCCAGACAAGTCACCATACGCTGGGAAGTCATTTATTGTCCACAAGACAGCAGCATGCATTTGAAAATTTTGTTTACAAGATACATCAAAAGTTTCGACTCCTTCGACCCACAACTCAGTTAGTTCTTTAACTAATGGTTGTAAGTACACATCAATGTCTTTTCCTGGTGACTTTTTCCCCGGAATAAGCAAAGACAACATGAGGAATGGTTGTTTCATGCAATCCCAAGGAGGGAGATTCAACGGTGCTAGAAGAACTGGCCACATGCTACAAGTAGTGCTCAAGTTTCCAAATGGATTAAAGCCATCAGCAGCTAGGGCTAGTCTAACATTTCTTGGATCATTAGCAAACAAATGAAACTCATTATCAAACTCTTTCCATGCTATGGAATCAGCTGGATGTCTCATATAATCATCATCAATACGTTTTTCTTTATGCCAAACCATCTTTTTAGAGGTTTTCGAAGCCAAGTAAAGACGTCGTAGTCTAGGTGTCAATGGAAAATACCTCAAGATTTTATGTGGTATCTTTTTCCCGATACCATCATTGACTTTCCAACGAGAAGTCCCACATGTAGGGCAAGCCTCTAAGTTTTTATTTTCATTCCAAAACAAGGCACAATCTTGCTCACATGCATGGATACGCTCATATCCTAATCCCAAATCGCGTAAATATCTTTTAGCTTCGTAATAAGTGTTTGGGAGTGTCTCACCATCGGGAAGAACAGACTTCATCAAACTCAACATCATTTCTATAGCTTTATTACTCAACTTATTATATACTTTTAAATGGAGCAGTTGTATAACAAATGATGTCTTCGATATTTTCTTACAACCAGGATATAATTCTGTTTGAGTATCTGCAATGAGTGCCTCAAGATATGCAGGGAGACCATTAGTATTGTCATCATCAGTTGACATATTACCACCATTTGCTTGAGAGTATTGTTCACTAAGGTCAAACAACATTTCATTAACGCCGTTATCTTCATCATTGTCTTCCTCATAATTGTTTTCTTCTATCGAATCACTATCAGTTCTAATACCCTCATTATTCAACCTAGGCTCACCATGATAAAACCATGTAGTACCCTGGATCTATCCCATTCACCATTATGTGATCTTTAACTGTTTTTTGATCTCTGAAATTTAAGTTCAAACACTTTCTACATGGGCATCGAACATCACACTCTCGACCCATATGAGTTCTAACTTCTAACATATTGCATAAAACTATTCACTCCATCTACATAACTCTTAGAAAATTTGGTACCACGCATCCAAGTCTTGTCCATTTTGCACCTATCATATTATTTGTTTATTTAAGTAATTAAAAAATGGCATAAAAAGCAATAAAAAATTATATCAAAGAGTTACCAAAATATGAAGATCTTTGTGAATTAATGTTCCCACGACTTTGTTAGGCTCTCATTAATGTAATCAATGTGCTAATACATCTTTTTTTATCCTTTAAGATTTTGTTTATCCAGCCATAAATTAAACACAAAATGTTATTCAAATGAGTATAAGCCAAAACACAGGATATGCAACTATGAAACCCATCAACAAAATTTTAGAAAAATTTTATTATAATTTATTAAGTTGGCCAAATAGTGTTCATTGACACAGTAAAAAAATCAGATTCAATAAAGTACCTATTACACGACTTTAATATCTCAACCCAAATCCAAATGAGAACGAAGGATCATAAGATTTCTCCAACCATGAGAACAAATTAAAGATCAATACCCATTACTAGTTACAAATAATTCATGCACCATTATTTCCAATCAAATAATCTCCAACCAAGTAATCTCTACCAAGTAGATTTATCCAACCAAGTAATCTCTAACCTAAAATATTAGCATGTATTGGCATTCACAGTTAATAATAATCTAAAATAAAATTTGTAATCATATCAGCGTGATCATTAATTTCATATAGAGATAAGAGAGCATGCTACAAGTACAATCATATAGTTGAAGCGATTCATCAAACAAATAGAGGGTGTGTAGATTAAAGTAAATGTAAGAGTTCTGCCAATGTTTTATCATTTTTATTCCATTTGCAGCTACAAACTATGAATTAATAAAACATCAATTTTGAATTGCATAATTTCCAATGTAAAATTAAATAAGTATCTAAATCTTAATCCAAATTAGAAAAGAGCATGGATACTGAATCAATTTTGAATGACATATCTTACACCTTAACTTACTCCTTCTCTAGTGATAAACTGAACATAAAAAAGGTTGCACTTAAGGTAGGCAAGCATATACGTTGGCTGCAAATTTCGCTCTTCCAATACATGTACTGAGGTGGAGGATTAGGCGCTAATATTGAGTAGCATAGAAGTTTACCTATAATAATAATCCAATACTAAAATATGGACCGTACACTAACTCTGGAGGAATATTGAATCAAATATGCAATACTCCTTAGCTAACAAGGAATTTAATGTTTCTCTTTTTATATAATATGTGAAAATGGCTATCTGAATATCTACTTGCCAATAAAGTAAAGAGAGGACATGTTTGCCACATTAGATTGATAAATTTCCTAACTTTCATCTATTGTTTATTTCGTCATTGCTCGTAAAACATATCTTCTTGTACTGGACAGCTGAAACTCAAATAAACTTCCATAAGCACCACACATATTTGATCACTCTGTCTGAGGTGATCTTGATCAAGGACATTTCCAATGACCACCAAGGTGTCCTCTCATTAAGTAATTAGGCCATGTTAAAATCCCAGTGTCAAAATCCTCATTTTTTAAGTGGTGAACACTTCACAAGTCCTCCAAATATTGGAGGTTTGCCAAATATGGGATGCTACAGTACTCATAACATATTTGTGACTCAAGAGCTGGCCTTAAAGAGGTTAAGAGATATGCCACCATTCAAATTAAAACATTCAGAAAATGAGATCGAGAAATATGAATTTTATGGTGGTCATGGCTTAAAATCTATAGTGATTATATTATGACTACCATACATGGGCATTGTACAAATTGTAGCAGAAATAGTGTGCACTTTAGAAATAACATAAACAACTCAACAAGTTATAAGAGTTAACTGCACATGTCTTAGTCCTGAACAAACAGGTTTCTGATAAGGGGGTGAGAATTATGCCTACTTTGTTTAAAGTACTAGAGAGTCTATATACAAACAAATTAATTATTTACTGAACAAGTTTAGTCATATACAGACATAAAATTCTTGGAGGAATGCAAAGTTTATATGAGATAATAAAGAAGGGGAAAATTCATCACAACTTAATCCCAAATTAGACAGCTAAAGGGTTGTTTCTTTAATTTACTACAAATGTAAAGAACCTTAACAAAAATCCCAGATTTCTTTAATTTACATATCTAAATTAGCATTCTCAAAACACTACAAAAAATGCCTCAATTAGAGACCAAAGTTTTGAGACCGGCACAAATCAGTTTCAATTTGAGACTGATCTGAGACTGATCGTAAAAAAAATTGAGTTTTGAGACTGTTTTCAATTCGGTCTTTAATACTCCCTCCGTTTTTTAATAAGTGTCACTTTGACTTTTTAACTAATTTTAAAATAAGTGTCATTCTATGATTTTTTCTTTAATTTTGACTATTTTATCCTTATTCATTTACCATAAATATTTTTCATTAATAAATTCCACAAAAATTGTTTATACCAAAATTAATTTGGTTTATGAATACTAGCTACATTCTTAACTACATTCTTTATCAAACAAAATTTCTATATTAAAATTAGTTAGAATTAATGAAGGGTGATATCGACCACAATTTATAATCTTAATTTGTTGAAAAAAGCTAAAATGACACTTATTAAAAGATGGAGGGAGTATTATGTTTCCAGACCGCTTAGAGACCGAATTTCAGTCTCTAAACCGAAATTAAAATTTTGATTTTGAATTTTGTTTAGATACCGACAATTCAATCTTTAATTGGTATCAAATATTTTGAAAAGTATAATTTGAATTGACTACCAATTTTGACCGCTCGTTTAAAGACTATTTTCAATTCGGTCTTTAATATTATGTTTTTCAAACCGCTTAGCCACCGAATTTCAGTCTCTAAATCAAAATTAAAATTCTTATTTCGAATTTTAATTGAAATTAAAACTCTGATTTTGAATTTTAATTGAAGACCGAAAATTCAGTCTTTAATTGGTATAAATAATTTTGAATCCCAAAATTTTAATTAACCGTATCAACTTTCATCGAATCTGGCTCTATGACTTTGTTCGAGAGGGAGGAATCAGAATTAGGAGAAGATGAATTTTCGTCCATCATTGAGAGAGATAAATAAGTTGACGATTATATCTATATTATATTAGATATTCATCTTAATATTGTATATATAGATAATTTTTAACAGTAGAGACCGCATATTTCGGTCCCAAATCGGTCCCAAATCAGGCGTTTGTTTTTATAGACCGATATTTTCGATCTCGAATAGGTATCAAATTAAACTGTTTATTTTATAGAGACCGATTTTAGTGGTATCTGAACACTCCAGAAGAATATTCTTAGATAATTTTTAACAGTAGAGACCGCATATTTCGGTCCCAAATCGGTCTCATAATCAGGTGGTTTTTTATAGACCAATATTTTCGGTCACGAATAGGTATTTAATCAAGCTGTTTGTTTTATAGATAATTTTTAACATAGTAGAGACCGCATAATTCGGTCCCAAATCACGCGGTTGTGGTTATAGACCGATATTGTCGGTCCCAAATGTCACTCTCTCAATTTAAACCGACAAACTAGCTTCTAAATAGACAATTCCTTGATTTTACTCTCCAATATCAGTTTGAAGATCTCGTTTCGAATTCAACCGTAAGATTTCCCATTCCCTCTTTATTTAAATTAATGTTTTCTCATATTAATTAATTAAGTGTTCGTTTATAATTTTATTTTCATATAATTAATAGATATGTATAATAGTAGTAAATAATATAGACCACTGACGTTGTTATGATATCAAATCAAATACTAAATAGAATTAATTATTTTGAAAGATATCATAATCGTATGTGTATTATTATATGTCCAATTAAACCTGTTGAAAGTATGAATACATGTAAATTAGGTTTTAGAGTGAATTAATTGTCTAATATTAAATTAAAACTGTTAAAATATTTCACTCAAAATTTTTTGTACAATTTTATCTATACACATATTATAAGACCGAGTATAAGTACAATTTATTCATAATAATCAATTTAGAATTACACAATTAATATTTTTGACTTAAGTAGTTAATACTGACAAATTAAGTTTTTATGAAATAACTGAATTCCCAAAATTTTACTTTATATGGTATACGATTCAAAGTTGATCTACTTGAAAGTCAAACAAATTAAAGATCTTGAATTAATTTCTCATAGAGCATACCCTGTTTGCTATCAAATTTTTTAGCTTTAAATTTTGGATTAACGATGGGCTCCACCACATTCTTCTCACATATCTACCAAATTAAATATTATTATTAACATTATTAATTTTAGTACAATAATGCAACAATATTTATTCTTTGAATATAATAATATAGCAATATTTATCTTATATACATATGTCAATTATGTAATCATTTTGATTTTGAGTACGTATAGATGGAACTACCGGATCGTCGGTGGATGTATTATACTCCTCGATTCGTTAATGGAAGTACGAACAGTGAATTTTACAATCAAGTTCGCAAATTTATTGATTTTGCGAAGACGAGGCCACAATATATGTTTAAGGATAAAATCAAGTGTCCATGTACTTTGAAGAAGTGTCAAAATAAAATATTTAAAAGTAACATTGATTTTTTAAAGTAACATTGATTTTTTACAATTAATTCAATGATTTTTATCAGTTAATATATGTGAAAATGATTTAATTATTTTAGACTTCTTTAAAGTAACGTTGATTTTGAAAATTTATTATTTAAAACATATATAATAAAGAAATTAATTACATATGTATATAATTATTTTTAAAAGTTACACAAGACAATTACTTGTCAAAGTGGTGGGTGTCGCCCATTTCTGGGCACCCATCCACCAGGGATCAATTCCCACAAAGGCCAAAATAAAATGGCCAATTAAATAAAGTGGGTGTGGGTGTGGGTTGGCGGTGCGGGTCGGGTCTCGAAGGCGGGTGTGGGTGTGAGTTGGCGGGTCGGGTCGGATCTCGAAGGCGGGTGTGGGTCGGGTTGGCGGTCGGGTCGGGTTGGCGATGCGGGTGTGAAGGCGGGTGTAAATAAAGAGGGTGGGTGTGGGTCAGCGGGTCGGGTTTCGGAGGCAGTTGCTGGGTAAGATCTGAGACCGATGTGAGACTGTTTTAGGCCCGAAAATAGGTCGGGCCGACTCACGTTTAGGGACCGTTTTAAGACCGAATTGCTGGTCTCTCATTTAGAGACCGACCGAAAATCGGTCCTTAATCTGAGACCGATGTGAGACTGTTTTAGGCCCGAAAATAGGTCGGGCCGACTCACGTTTAGGGACCGTTTTAAGACCGAATTGCCGGTCTCTCATTTAGAGACCGATCGACAATCTGTCCCTAATTTGAGACTGTGCCATAAATTCGGTCTCTCAATATTAGGTACCGATGAAATAAGGACCTCCATAAATCGATCACAAATCAGTCTCTAACGTGTGTTGAGACCGCCTTTACAGTCTCAAAATCGGTCTCTAATCGATGCGTTTTTTGTAGTTAAATAAGTAATTCAATAACATCTCAGATTTCTTTAATTTACATATCTAAATTAGCATTCTCAAAATAAGTAATTCAATAAGATGTTAGCATAATTAGAGAAAGAATAAGAAACCGCTTACACAAATCTCTAGAACCCCCAGACGCAATTCTTCAAGAACGCTAATTCAACAACCCCAATTCAAGAACACTAATTCAAGACACAAAAACAAAATTGGGATTTGTGATTTAGGATGGTTTTTAACGCAAGATTTGGAAGTGTGGGATTTATGATTGATTTTAGCACAAGATTTGGAATTAAGGATGAGGGTGGGATTTATGAACGTATGTTGATTAAGCATGAGTGTGGGATTTATAATTTTTTTTAGCGGAAGATTAGGGATTTAGTGTCCCTCCATATTTCCCCAGCCTCTCAAATCTTTTCTCAACTACCGCCAATTTTGTTTCTTTACATGATAAAAGGGAAATTATTTATATCTTTTAAAATACTTAAGTATATATAATTTTATTTAAGAATATTTTGTATTTTTCAGAATATTCCTCATATAATGTAATATTGTTATTATAATTTTTATAAAATTAATATTGTAAAATTAGAGTAATATTTCGACACAAAATATAATTTTTTTTAAGGTATTAATTTAATTACGAGATCTGGCATTGGATAAATAATTATTTAGTACTTGCTACATGATTTGAATGATAGTTGGACAACAATAAATTTTGGGACTTGCATTTTCAATTTGTTTCCAACAGCTTTTGAAAAGTATAAGAACATTGCAACGTTTTGTTGCAGCTGACACGACTACTTTTACGTGCCTCTGAAAAAAAAAAAAAAAGGAAAGTAGATGATGTGTTGTTATATAGAATGATTGATGTTGTTGCTCACAATGAACTGACACTTAGTCGGTGAACCGACGCTAACATACTTCGTTTTGTTGGTCTCACGCGTATCACTATACAATAACCTAGATTACTGAATATCATGTTATACATAGTGAAACTAATCAGTGAGCTGATGAATCAACACTAACGTACTTCGTTTCATAAGTCTCGTATCCGTAAAATAACCTAGATCATAGAAAAATCATATTATAGTGAAATTGATCAGTGAAGTGACACTCAGTTAGTGAATCGACACTAACATACTTCGTTTCGTTGGTCTCATATCACCGTAAAGTAACCTAGATCACTAGAAATCTAATGTGGCACCCGAAGATTGAGTAATAGTTACGCGTATTCCGTGAATCAACAAATTTTGATTGTTGTTCATCCCTAATTTTATCACGTACCAACAATCACTTAGTGTGTACCTCAAGTTGTTGGCCGCGTATCACTATAAAATTCCACTTCATATGGTAGAAATGATTACACATTTTGCTCTTAACGGTGCCTAATTGTTATGGTTGTAAACGAACGAAGCGAATACTACATTATTCGATTTGATTCGTTAAACTATTTGAATATTCATATTCATTTATTTTTTTAATAGTAATTTTGATTCGGTATTCGATTCAATTTTTTGATACATATTCTAAACATTAATTTTCAAGTATTCGATTCAAAATTTATTTGTATTTGATACTATTCGATTCGAAATTTTATGGAGAAAATTTGTAAAATAATATTATAGGGCATGAGACAAATATTCATTTAAAAATATATTTGTGTATATATATTTCTAATTCATTCATCAACGTCCGATTAAATATACCAATTAAATTAGCTAGAAAAAAAATACATATATGTTAAATTGAGACGTCCGATTAAATATACCAATTCGATACACATTCTGAAATCTATTTTTTAAAATATATATAAATATCTATGCAAACATATTTTTTTTTTAAATTGAGACTAAAAACGAGTAAAAAATGGTCCCATATTTTCTCTCCAAAATCAAATGAAATAAAAAAACCAAGGATAGAAACAAATCAAATATCTTCTCCCCATATTTCTCTCCATGATCAAATCAAAAATATTTTACAACACGTCTATTTCCCCCCAATGAAAACTAAATGAATAATTGGCTCCAGTTTTTCCCCCTACAAATGAAAACTAATTGAATATTTCGCTCCAATAAGTGAAACCCTCCCCTATTGTCGATTCCTTCTTCACAGGAAAAAACCCTTCCCTATCGTCGATTCCTTCTTCATAGAGACAGCCCTTCCGCAGCGACGCCAGAGAATTAGTATTTAGAGTGAAAACCCTTCCACGTCTCAGGTAACTCCTCTTTTTTTTTTTTTTACATAGAGTCATATTTATAATACGTAACGAAGTTCTGAAAAAATAAATGTACGTAGAGGGTCCCTATATCTCTGTGATTGAATCAGATTTGAAGTGCAACATTGAATTTTGTTTTGTTTTTGTTAGAATTGTTGTTGGTTGTTGTGAATGTAAATTTTTCATATTTTCACAAATTATTACAAGTATCTACGCGTGTATCCATTGTAAATCTCAGATTGTAGTATAAGAAGTGTAGGTTGAATCTAATAATTTAAAATCTAATTATTCCATTTACATAGAAAGTCGGTCAAGTAAGAGACGGAGAGAATGCTTACATAGTTTTCACTCTTTTAAATAGTTAGATATCTCGTATCCACCTTAAAAGGCAACAAGGGTTAATTATGTGGTTTTAGATTTTTCATTTAAGGTGATCACTATTATAGTAGCTCTGCACATTTACAGTTTAGATCTATGCTTAATGGGCATTGTACAAATTGTTGGAGATTAAGTAGCTCTACACTATATGAATTACTCAAGTGCATATTAATTTATAAGAGTTGAATTATGGATTAAATATTGAATGGCAATTATTCATAAGTTATAAGAGTTAAATTATGGATTAAATATTGAATGTTAATTATTCAATCGTGGGAAAACCATTATTTATTGCACGTGTCTTAGTCCTATACAAACAGATTTATGATAAGGGGGTGAGAATTATGCCTACTTTGTTTAAAGTACTGAAGAGTCTATATACAAACAAATTAATTATTTACTGAACAAGTTTATTTCTATACAAACACAAAATTCTGGACGGAATGCAAAGTTTATATGAATCAGTAAGTTGAGCCTTAATAGCAGAACCACTCAGGATAAAAATAAACAGTGTTTATGCTCCTAGAGTCTCCATTAGTTTGATGGTTTAAATCATTTTCCATCTACACATTAACTGATTTTCCATAATGGCCAATTCCCATCACCACTTGTTGAATTTATTCTTTAGATTAACAACTCATTTGAAATACAACTTAGACAAAATTTGAAATGCAATTCAGAAGATATATCTATTTTTTTTTTTAAATCCCTTTAGTATACCCTTGCCTTGTATTTAAGGGACTTATCATTCATTGTTATACACCAAAGGACATTGTTTCTGCTATTACCTCAATAGTTTCCCAAAAGGGTGAAATTACTTCAGGCCAAGTTAATGGACTGATCGAGGTTGTGCTGCTAAGTAAGAAAGTTATACCCAAAACATAACTCATATTTACAGAATAGTTACTGGAATGAGAAATCAAATTATCCGGCAGAAGCTCAAGAATCGTTGTGTTGTTAATATTTTCTTAAGTTGTCTCAGCTGCTATATTTCCTCCCATTATAGCATCACCACATTAATATATTTGTTAGTGTGGAATGATCTAAGCTTTGCTACTCATATTATAGCTGCAGTGATTGTTTTGTTTATACAGCTTGATGCATGTGCTCTTTCAATTGTATATTTGAGTGTGCATTTATTAAGGTCTTCAGAAGTTTATACTATTTATCTAAGATGCTGATGGGTCATATCATTTTTTTTGTTTATATAGCTTGATGCATGTGATCTTTCACTTGAACGCGATAAGTATTTTATTAGATACTGAAATATGAACAAGTTAATTTGTGGTTACATAGACATCTGAGACAAATGGGACGAAATATAGAAGAAAGGGAAGAAGTGTTTTGTGAACTTATGAATACATATTGGTAGCTTCATTTTGTAATTTTCTTGGCCTAACTTGCATATTTAAGTTCTATTTCGATTCTCAATTCTTGGTTATCCTCATCCACCATTACTTTTTTGTTTCATTTAATTCGATATGCGATAAACCTGTTAGTGCATCACTAGCTTTAACTTTATTTTTTTGATGTGATTGCTCTCTTCCAAGTTTTTGATATGGCTCCTGGAGGTTCAAAAAACTTGAAACAAAAACGCAACTACATTGCTAGAACAAGTATTAAAGAAATATTCAACAAGGAAAGTGGTGGTAATGGAGGCCAACACGATACTACAACTCAACAATTGAAAGGAGGTGCACATATTACTCCACCAAATTTAGCTGCTGCAACCTCCCAAATTCCATTCCAGGCTTCCGAAATACGTGAAAAAGAATCCTCTGAAATTCCATTTATAGAGAACAATCATCATGCATCACTTGAAGATGTTGCTGCAACAACAGGTAAATGCATAATTTTTTCTATTTAATGTGTTAAAATTTCATTGTTGATATTATGGAAAATTATGTATTGTAATAAAATTTTATTGTTCACATGTAGTTGTTGGTTCCAAGAAAAGGAGTCGAGGTAAAACGTTTGGAAAAGGAATCTTGAAGTATTTTGATACTTATAATAAAAAAATTAAGATTAATGTGGATCCATCAATCGGGAGACCTATAAATGGAGATGAATCCGCGAAGCTGGCCAGTCAGATTGGTGTTATAACCAGGGATGTTATTCCGATACCCAAGAAATGGAAAGAAATAGACGAGGCCAATGGATTGGAGCCAGGATTTGACCATCTACAAGTATGAGTTAAAAATTAAAAGTGTTTATTTTATAGTTTTCGCCTTGTTGTAATCTATTGTGCATGTTTGTATGTGAATTGTAGATCTACATGGATGTGAATATCGATACCCCTGGTGTGAAACAGTGCTTGGTCAACAGAATGAAAAGCAGTACTCGACAAAAGCGTTATAATTTGCATCAACACTTCCTTAAGTTTTCAACTTTACAAGAGGCAAAGACTAACAAACCCTCTTTCTGTCCTAGACAAGATAACTGGGAAGAACTATGCGATCATTTCGCATCGGATAATTTCAAGGTAATTTTTCTTGTAAATTGCAAGAAAAGAATATTATAAATACAACCCAGTTATTCATGAGTATATCTATCAGCTTAACTAAAATATTTGGTGCTTCACTTACTCCTAAATTGATTTATTGTGTGCTCTTGCAGCATAGAAGTGAGGTAAATCGAAGCAACAGAAAAAAACTGCGATGCAAACATACATCTGGAAGAAAGGCATTTACAGTTGTCAACCATGAAATTGTGAGTACACAATAACATTCTTGATTTCTATATTTGTTATGTATATATTTGTTGGGTACCTATTTTAATTTGTAATATTGGAGTCATGTTATGATTGGTTTGACACATGTTGCTTGTATGTAATATTCAGTGTTAGAAATAAATACTAGTTTTGCGTGCATCCAATTATTGGATTGGTCATCCTTGTCAAAATCAACAAAGCAATTACACTACATATTCTTGTTAAATTCAAAATGACATGAATTTATGAATTTTTTTATTGAAACTAACTCGAATTGATGTTTGTCATTATATTTTTTACTCTATATGGACTTTGGCAAGTGAAAAGAATTTTGATGAGGATAGTTGTGGAGATATGTTTTCGTATTCTGATTATATTGATTAGTCTTATTATATTTTAGTGTGTAAATGATTATATCATTAATTGTTGGCTAGTATGATCAAGTATTAAGCTATTTTGTATTGTAGTCTGAACGTGAGTTAAATGGAGAACCGTGTGACCGAATTGACTTGTATGAGCGTACACACAGTTCAGAGAAAAATGGTTGGAAATCTACGGAGGCAAAGGAAAATTGGGTAAGTTAGTAGACATATTAAACAAAGTAATCTCTTTATTTAATATATGTTGTCAATGATTAAATGATGCTTGTGTGGTGATATAAAAACCAAAAAATTCTCCTCGTAAAATTTATTACGTAAGAGTGTTCAATTCTATTTACTGGTTGAATTAGCGTTTAAATCTTGTTTGCTCTTTATTGGTAGTAACAATAGTTGTGGATTTTTCGTTGATAAAAATGCATTGCTTAAATTATTTAAAGGTATTAGTTTTAATATTGATCAAATACTTAGGTTTAATAATTAATGTTTATGCTTGATAAGAATCTCTACCACTAATGACATACATAAATTGATGGCTTTCTTAACCGTATGTGTTAATTTCCCCTCTGAATAAATATTTATGAGATTTAGTTTTATTACTAAAATTGATAATTTACTTCTTTTTATGCTTAATTATCAGGAGCTGATGAAAAAAAAAACGAGAAGAATATATTGAGCTTGGAATTGAAAAGGGTGTAGATGAGATAGTCTTGGAGGTGTTGGGTCATGGAACAGGATATATAAAAGGTCTTGGTTATGATCCAAAACCTCCAAGCAGACGCAACACACTATACGATTCTTCAAATCACTTGCAAGAAGAATTAAAAGACACGAAAGAAAAGTTGCAAGAGTCTGAAGCTCAAGTGCAAGAACTCAAGACGCAAGTGGATGTTTTGAATGCAAATATGACAGCACAAGGTGCAAATATCGAAAAATTAATGGCTTTTTTGAGTGGTAAAGGGATAGAACTATAAATATATATTTTTTTTTTTTATTGAAGTGATATAACTTTTTTTTTTTTTGTTAGGTGGTTACTTTATAAATGTTTGGACGAATTTTTTTATTAATGCAAAATTATTTTTCATCTTCAAGTTTGTTATTATTGTTGTAATTTTTTTTCTTACATTTAGTAGTTGAAATTAATTTATCATGAAAATTGTAATCATTTCAGGACAATTGAAAAATATTTATGACAAAAAAAAATTGTCACCATTTTTACATCATTTAACGACATTGAACAATTTGTCAGTAAAGACTTATTTTTGGAGACGAAATGTGTCGTCATTATATCTATATATATAATGACGTCAAATTTTAGTCACTATAGAGTAATTCTTTTGTGACGAAAGATTTGAAATATGACCAAAAATATGTTGTCACTGTTGCTAAACTTTTAATGATGACCACCGTTTTTTGTCACTAAATAGTATAAATTATTGACAAAAATATTTGTCACTATTTCCATATCATTTAGTGACAGTGAAAATTTTGTCACTAAATCATATTCTTTAGTGATAAATTTTTTCGTCATTATATATACACACATATAACAACAAACACTATTTTGTCACGAAAAAATAATATTTTTGTGACGAATTATATAAAATATGACGAAATAGTTAATCAAATTGTGACAAAAAATGATGTCACTAAAATTTTATAATGTTAGTAATATATTGAAAATCGTCACAAAAAGTTATTTTTTTAGCGGCGATAAACCAAATCGTTGCGCAAAATTTAACCTTTAGTGACGAAATGTCATATTAAGTGACAAAATTTTGATGCCAAATGTGACGATTTATATGTCACCATAGATGAAATGTATAGCGACAGTGATATTTATTGTCACCAAATGATGACATTCGGTGACGAATCCAAATTTCGTCGTATTGATCTATTGTGACGCTCATACGGTGACGTTCTTTGCGACAATTTTTTTTGTCGCCAAACATCATTTGTGACGAAAAATGATGTTTTTATGACGAATTTTTTCGTCGCGATTTCTCAAATTTCCTGTAGTGCTTGTTCATAGTCTTAAAGTTCAGATGACTAAGACGTTTGTGCCATAGCCAGCTGATATCTTTAGGGCTCTTCACAAGCAGACATGTATCCTTAGGACAGCTGTTCCAATTTGCAAGATACATACTTCCCTTTCTAGATCCTGTTAGAAGGTTTTGTTTTGTTCTTTTATCACTTATGAGACACTCATCTTTAGAGAATTTGACTGAGTAACCAGTGTCACAAAAATGAGAAACAGATAATAAATTAAACTTAAGACCTTCTACATATGATACATCATGTACCTCAATGTCACCATTTTTAAGGGTGCCATATCCTTTTGTGTTACCATGCGCGTTATCACCAAAGAAGACTTTTGGACCTTTCTTCTCTATGTAGTTGGTCAGCAGGGCTTTGGTTCCTGTCATGTGAGTTGAACATCCACTATCTATGTACCAAGTTTCTCCTGCTAGACCTCCTCTTCTGTATAGGTCCCTCCTTTCCTGCAAGAAAGGTTAAGTCTTAGGTACCCATTTTGTTTTGGGTCCTTGGGTGTTAGTACTACCCTTGGGAACCCACATATACATTGGTCGTTTGAACAACCTTGAGCACTTGAGTTGTTTCCCTCGGGCATCACAGAACCAAATCTTACCAGTTAGCACCTTGGACTGATCTGATTTGTTCTTTGTGTCAGCTAAGTAATAGTCAAATGGTTTCCCTTTATAGGAGTGTACATACATGATCTTTTGACTAGTTACATTCGGCCTGGGTGCATTAGCTGGTCGATGCACACGATTATATGGACCATACTCCTCTGTTCTCACAATATCATAAGAGATAGGGGGTGCAAAGAGAACAGATTTGTTTGAAGAAGACTTCTTCTTCTTGGCTGGAGCAGCATACAGCTGAGACTGTCTCAGATGAGATGGTCTATAACATTACGGCAATACAGTAATGACACCCACCTGGTTAACTTTTAAGAAAAGTTACGAACTTCTTGAATAGTTTTAGCAAGCGTAATGCAGGGACCGTCCGAGCTCTGATTAGGCCGCACTTCGCCTAGCACGTTTCCTTGAATATTTATTCATTATAAGGACTCTTGATTCTTAAAATTACATAACAATTTTCCTTCATGAATAATCTCACAATTATATGAAAAGTAATATTGAAACAATAAATTAATCAAACACATTCTAACATGTATCAATTGGTGTGTTTAACAAATAATAACAATATATGGAGCAAATGATCATCTACACTTTAAACACATACTTGACATAATAATTTTAAAAAGAAGCAACTTATAAAATAGGATTATTAAACTTACGGTCAACTCCAATCATTCAAAAGCATCATTTTTATCAATTTCGATCCTAGCCGCTTGTAGAAATATTGCAACTACTGCAAACATCTTAACTTGCATTAGAATGTCAAAACAATTATTTATAAACGAATGGAAATTAACATAAGGTGTTATTTTGCAAATTTCAGAAATGGTCCATGCCAAATAGTTCCAAGGCATAGAATAACTGAATTTTCTACTAAATTCGTAAATCAATTCCTGTCAAACATATAACCGAAATAACATTTTTCTTCGATATAATTAAACTACATTATGTAAATTTTTACTGGAAATAAAAGTTTTTGTCAAAAACACGTCTCGAAATTGAGTAAAAATGACTCTGAAGTATTGAACCTGAAACGAAATGCTCTATTTTCCCAGTTGTTCAGCTCACTACCCCGTTTTAAATATTGAATAACTCTCAATATACTCGATCAATTTTTGTCATCTTTTAGATTCAAGCTCTCTACCATATGGAGATCATACCGTCTTTGGTTTTGAGTCAAAATCATTTTTCTATTGAAAGATATGGACTCCCAAAGTCACTGCAGTCAACACAAAATTCCAGTTTGTATTGTAAACTTCGAAAAATTATTTTAAACACTTAAATCACGTTTCAACCAATAAAACACACCTAACATATAACATGCTTATTATAAAATATATATATCACAAGTTCCACAAGATTCGAGTACCGAGAATCATAAACGGAAATCAAAATTTACACAAATAGCATATAAATGTCTGTGTGTTAAAACCTGTGTAGTTTTCTCGATTTAGGCTGTGATATGGATTCGAATTCGTGTGGGAACCTGGGGGATCGATCAAGGATGAAGTTGGCTCGAGTTCTTCATGATTGTTGCAAGATTTTTGAAGAAATAGTTATCGAATACGATCTTGAAATAAAAGACAGCAGCAAAGAAGAAAAATGTGTGGTGTTCTTCATTCCTCTTGAATCATATGGACTGTTCTTCAACAAAAAGAATCGAAATCATCTCGGATGTATTTACATCTCTCGAAGGTTGCTATAGTGGTGGAAGAATCAACTTGCTTCCTATTGTTTTAGAAAGAAGTTGATCAAGAGGTAGGAAAAATGGGAGAAAAGAGAGTTGTTCTTCATTTTGTGTGGATTGATTCTTGGAGTTCACTGAGTAGTGAAAAGGATAGGGGTTGGACGTGTTTCTTGGCAAATTTGGATGAATAAGAATCTTGGAGTGAGGGGATATATATAGAAGAAGGTAATAGTTACCTATTGGACGACTAAAAGGTGAAGGGAGATGTGGTTAAATTACCACCACATGATGTTTTGTGCTTTAAGAATTAAAGGTGTTCATATATTAATTTACCGCGGTATTCATTAGTACTCGATATTTACTACATCGTTGTTACTTATTTTTGTACTAGTTTGTCGCGAAAAGTTACACAAAAGTTATAAATATTTATTTAGGATTTATGGTGATAAAATCGTCGCGCTTCGAGACAAAGATTATTTAATTATGGTATTGGTTTAAGATTGGCTTAATGTTTGTTTTAATTCTAATATTTATAAGAATGAGTCATAATATGAAATCAAATCAGATAAGTGAAGCATTATATCACATAGACACGAAAAGCATGACAACCAAGTAAATATAATTTTCATGAATATAAATCTATTATATATGAGATATTATTTATCATTATCAACCAAGTAATTAATGTATCAAATCTTTATATTTAAAACAAAGATAACATGACAATATTATTTATTTAAATATATTATGCTTTGTTAAGTAGTTTATCATAAGTTTTAAAATAAATTTTAAAGTTATAAACATGACTTCTTCAAATTTCGACACTTATTAAATATTTATCAAACCTTATATTTTATTTATTTCTTTATTATGTGCTAGGAGTGCTCCCAGATCAGAATGCTCGTCCGTCTTCCTGAAAATCAAGTCTTTTGAAAACAAATAACACTGTTAATATAATTGAAAAAACTCTTAAATTATTTATTCTTTTATTTCATATAAATTTTGGGACGGGGTGTTACATCCATTGACAAGCTATATCAGGGTATGCTTAAAACTCAAGCCATAGAAACCAATGAGTTCAATGATTTATAGATCATGTGTGAAAAACTTGAATAGCGCAATAGATTCCTAAAAACTGAAGTACTAAGCTTAGATCTAAAACTGGCTGACATGATTAATTCTTCAAAGATTAATCAAAAATTATCAGACAGGTATAGATCACCAGTTGATAAAAGTGGGTTGGGTGCTGATGTACCTAGCTCATCTACTCCAGTAGATAAGAATACTAATGGTGCTAGTTCAAGTTCTTTACCATTAGATAAATGAAAGAAACCAATGGAATATGATGATGGTGCAAAACCTAAGAACACTACTAAAAGTGTTTGGGCCTACCATCGGTTGTGGATCGTATGCTTAGTCAATAAGAAAGTTTTCTAGACCGACCACAATAGATATCAATTGAATAAATATCGTCTAGGAGGTTTGTGAGGGACGATTTGTAGACATTAATAACCATGTTAAAAGTGTTTACAAGTTCACTATTCTAGGAGCTTAGGATATTAATTAGGTGGGCTAATTAGTACACATAATTATTTAAGTCTCAAAAGAGATTGGTTTACACACTTAAGTTATAGCCATTATTACAGGAGATATATTTAATTAGTATCATGGGCTTATCATTATTTGTATTTAGAGGCTGACATATAAATTCCACCATAATTAGATTTAACCTTTTTCTTAATTATGTAGCAGATATGATGTACATATACTCTCTTGTGATTAATGAATTTCAATGCGCAACAACACACTTTCTTATTTTCATGATACCAGAACCGAAATTCTAGCAATTCAAACCTTAGTCTAGCAAAATAGGCGGCGATGGAAGTGGTTCAACACGTCTTTTTTGGTAGCAGTCATAGCCACAAAAGACAAGGACAAAATAGGCGGCGATGGAAGTGGTTCAACGACGCTGGTGATCGACTCCATGTCTTCATATTTTTTCAGTCTAGTGATAAATCGGGTGATGTACATGTCCCCGCCCCAACTTTCCACTCCTCCGCTGCCTCCACCTATCGCCTCTCCTGAACCACCACCACCCCGACGACCTCCCTCGCTGACTGCATCATACTCGATGATCACTTATGCTTGAAATAATATTCTCAAGCCAAACCCGAGGTATGGTATCACTACTTCTCTTTAGTTTCACATTGAGCCTCGTACTATATCTTAGGCTCTCTTTAATCCCCGTTGGTTGAATGTTATGTCCTCTAAGTTCACTGCCCTTCTTAAGAATGACACATGGGATCTAGTCCCTCCATCTGCCTCTCAGAGTGTTGTCGGCTACAAGTGGGTGTTCGTATTAAGCAGAAACTGAATGGTTCTATTGACAAATTCAAAGCTCGACTAGTTGCTAAAGGTTTTCACTAGAGACATAGTATATATTTCTTTAAGACGTACAATCCGGTTGGCAAGCCTAATACAATTCGTATCATTCTCAATCTAACTGTTGCTCAGAACTGGCCGCTTCGGAAATTTGACGTGAAAAATGCCTTTTACATGATACTCTTCCCAATGAAGTACATATGGCCTAGTCTCTTGGGTTCTCAGATACAAACTTCCGGTCATATGTCGAAAAGCTTCATAAGTCTATCTACGGCCTCAAACATGCCCCTCGAATGTGGTACAACGCCCTTCACTCATTCCTTTACACTATGAGCTTTGCTCATACCAAGCTTCATGGAGTCATGGCTTATTTCTTAGTATATGTGAATGACCTCATCCTCACCGAAAAACACCCCTCAATTTATGAATCAGGTTGTCACTACTCTTGCCAAGTTCTTGGTCAGGAAGATCTCGGTTCACTTTCTTACTTCGTTGGCGTGGAAGTTCTTCGTTCATCCACCACTTTCACTCTTGTTCAAAGAAAGTATATCATAGATCTTCTTGACAAGTACAACATGATTGATGCCACAAACTAGTTCAAACTCCTCTTTCTCTTGGGGCTAGCCTCACCATGGCCAATGGAACACCCGCGGTCAATGCCACTATATGTCATCAAGATTTTAGCAACTTGCAATATCTTCTCTTCACTTGTCTGTCTATCGCTTTCTCTTTCTACAAGTTATCTCAGTTCATGCATGAACCTACTAAATACCATTGGGGCGGTTAAGCGTATTCTACGCTACTTTAATGACACTCGTTCTTTAGGGATTGTTCTTCATCGTCAATCTTTTACGACTCATCATTATTTTCCTGATGCTGACTAGATTGGATACAGTGATGATCGCACGTTGACAGGGGCCTACATCGTATATATTGGCAAGATAACCCATATGTTGATGTTAACGATATAGGCCGCGATCTAGCGCAGATCCGATAGCAGGTTGGGCCGCTCGTCATTCAGATGGTTACTCTCGAATCCTGCTATGACCGATCAGTTAGATGCCCAGCACCAGGATTTGATCGCTGAGTTGAGGGATTTTGTTCCGGCCTTTGGTCGTCGTCCTGATCCTAGTGTTGCATCGATTCTAGAGCCCTCGTCGAGTGAGGCAACTAAAACTTGGACTCTAATTCTTGATGATCAAGATTACGAGGGACCATCTCCCTACGATGCCCCTTACGAAGTTCAGTTGACAGGTGACGTGGGTTCCACCCATATTCTTCATCAACGTCGCGCGAGTGCGTGCCCTCAGGGTGATCTTTTTGTTGATGATGTAGATTTTGACGGACCTCCCATCTTTGACGAGGAACAACCAGCCTCCCCGTTAGAGGAATTCGTTGGTGGTGGTGAAAACTAATCCGTCATCGTTCAACATAAGTTCTTAGCCCCACGCTGTAATGATTCTTCGGTGCAACGCGGTAAGACACTCCAGTCTTCATGCACGTTTGGTGAAGAGACTGGTCGCTTTATCTTTGATTTCGGGTCATGCATGTGAGAACGTGGTTTCAGAAGCAGCTGTTCAAAACCTGGATTTACCCAAAGGATCACACCCCAATCCATGCAACCTTGCATGGCTGCAACAAGGTACATCCGTCACTGTTCAGTCGTGCATCAGAGTGTCTTTCGTGATTGGTTCTTCCTACAAAGAGTCCACTTGTGGTGTAGCGTTGGGTTTATTTTATTGCATGTTAATTTGAATGCCTACCAACTACCTATGCGTTCTCAATTGTGTTGATCGGATGTTTTCAACATCAACAATATTGTGCTTTCAGATGAGCCTCACGATGTTTCGATTCGAGGGCGAATCGTCTCCCACCCGGAGAGAATGATAGAGAATGATGAGGAATTTTTTTGTTCCAGTTGCAGCTGATATGTCTTTAAATTTAAGGTTTTTGATTTGTGTCAGTTTTGCTCCTTTTTTATAAATGGCCCAAACTCTTGTATTGATTAGTTGAATTTTGAAAGGAAATGTCGTCGGTTAAATTTGAGTTTCATCCTTGTGTTCTTGATTTCACTACGTTAGGTATATAGTGTGGCCCCATTTGATATATGAAATGGGCCATTGAATTGAGCTCCAAAATTAATTTTCGAATGGACCTGGGCTATCAATAATTAAATATAGGGCGCGGTTATAGACACACACCAACCTATTGAGGACACCCATTGAATGAGGACACACATAATGAGATGAGGACACCCACGGTAAAAATTTAAAAATACCCTTCCTCCATTAAAACCTTAAAACCTAGATCTTCACTCATTTGGTACATCCCCATTTTTCGCCTCCTCCCTTTCCCTCCCACGAGCGGCATCGTCATCCCCCTCCCCTCGTCTCATTGCCGTCTTACCCTCCCCGGCGCCGGCGACGGCGACCTCCTCTCCTATAAAAAAAAATTGTGCAACTCCCGTCATTTCTCTCGTCGCCAGTGGCATCCCGTCGCACCCCCTCCCTTCCCCTTTGCGGTCGTTCGCGGCCGCAACCCCTCCTCCCTCTCTCTCGCAAACCTCGTCCGCCGCGGCCGCCGTCACCCTCCTCTCAGAGACGCGGCCGCTCGCATCCGTCCTCCCTCGCTCGCAACCCTCCTTCCTCGTCCGCCGCGGCCGCCGTCGCCCTCCTCCTAGAGACGTCGTTCCTTCCCTCTCTTGCGTCGCCGCTGCGTTCAAGGCCCCTACCGTTCGCCGCCCCTCCCATAAACGTCGCTCGTTCGCCACATGTCTTCTCCCCCTTGCCGCCGCTCGTTGTTTCATGTAAGATTAGGGTTTTTGAAAAATTTAGGAAAATTAGGGTTTTTAGAAGTTCGGGAATTATTTTTGAACATATTGAGTTTGTTTTGGAAAAAAATTCGAACATATTGAGTTTGTTTTTGAAATTTTTTTCGAACAATTTGTGTTTGTTTTGGAAAAAATTTCAAACAACTTGAGTTTGTTTTGGAAAATATTTCGAACAAATGTTCAATTTTTTTTTCGAAAAAATTTAAGTTGTTTAGGAATTTTTTCCGAACATATTGAGTTTGTTCATTAAAAAATTTCAGACATCTGAACTTTGTTTGGGTAAAACTTTCGAACATATTAAGATTTTTTTTTTTAAGGCTTTTTTTTTTATCAAAATGTTGTTTGAGTTTTTTTTTTTTTTTAATAAAGAAAGCATGGTGGTGAATAGTGATAGTGGGATTGATTTTGGCACGATGGTGGTGGTGGTGGCGACCTGGTGGGGACGATGTTGACAAGTGAAATGGGGGTGGGTGTACTCATCAAGGTAGTTTTATTTAATTTTAGTTGAGGGGTAGAATTGACATTTCACATGTAACTATTTTGTAAAAAAATTCTCGGTGGGTGTACTCAATAAGTCTGTGTGTGCGTATAACCGTGGCCTTTAATATATTAGCAACTAATTGGACTCAAAATATTGGGCCTATATATATATTATTATTATTTAAAAAAAAAATCATTCTTTGAGTCCAATAATATTTTCTACTCCTCAATATAATACTTCAATTGACTTCACAAATTATATAAAACGTGTTTTGTTCCAAAACTCCTCATTTTTCTACAAAAATAGAAAATCACACGCTTTCTTCAAATCAAGTGCAATTAGTCAATTGAATGTAAAAATGCAACGAAATTCTATAAAATAATGCAAATTAAACACATGAATTTTGAGTAATGAACTATTGTGATGGGGCATATTATGGACTATTATGAGGCGGCATATTATGAATCTTGACCAAGATAAGTGTCACCGATAGTTCTCCATCCAGAGAGGGCATATTATGGACTATTGTATATGTATTTACTCTCTTCTAATTGTTTAGTGTTCCACTTGTACATAGTATAGTTTGAGTTGTAACTCTATTTGTACTTTCCCTTATTGTGAATAAAATTATCTTTCAATTTTCCAAGTACGATGGTCCCTCAAATTGCAAAGTTTGGAATAATGTGCTTGGTAAACTATGGTCATTAAGAGTCCCTCCGAAAGTTCGTATTTTTTCTTGGAAAATGATGGTTGGAGCAGTGACAGCTGAAGGTAACCTTTTTAGGCATCATATTCCCATTGATCCTTGTTGTCCTTGCTGTGGCTTTTCTTTTGCAGATTCTATGCATGCTGTATTTTGGTGTCCAATGGCGAAACAAGCATGGAAATCTGTTGGTACGTGGAATCAAATCAAAAGCTTTGTGAAAGGGGACTTTGTGGATTTTCTGATTTCTATTTCTAAGGTGGTCAACACTAAGCACTTGGCTGGTTTTATTATTATTATGTGGGCAATATGGAAGAGCCGGTGCAGTTGGAAACATTTGAATGATGATCAAGGAAAAAGGCAGTCTTGTGTTTTCAAGGTTCATTGGGCACTTGATTATTGGGAGGACTTTAATAATTCAGATTTTGCCTTGACTAGTAAGAGGTTTTTGGTACCTGAGAACTCTCATACAAAGCAGGAGAAAATTATTGATCACTTTCTCTTTACTGATGCAGCTTTCAACCCAGCTCTAATTTTTTTTTGCTATAGGCTGTGTCCTGTTAAGAGATACAAATCAAGTTGGATTGGCAGGTTTTGTTAAGATTACGCATTCGGGTTCGGTTCTTGTTGCGGAATTGAAAGCGATTGAAATAGGCCTTGATAATTGCTTAAAAAGGGGGGTACAAGTTAAAGGAATAAGATCGGATTCTCTTCTAGTTGTTGAAGCCATTAATAACCGCATCAATCTTACGGGGTGGGAGCAGAAACTGGTCATGAATATCAAGCAGTTGATGAGTACAATCTTAGGGCATGTTTGCTTCATGGGTTTAGGTGGGTTTAGTGATGGGTTTGATATGTAAACCCATCTTCTCCCATGTTTAGTTTCTCATAACTTTAAACACCTTGACCCGTGTTTATAATTTGACCCAGTTTTAATAAACTAGATTTCATGGGTTTAGACAACCTAGCCTCCCCTTGGGTTTATCTAGCCAACCCACCACATCTAAACCCATTTTCTCTCAACCCATGAAGCAAACATGCTCTTAGTGTGGGATTGTCAACCTATCACCCGGGGAATAATGATCTTGCTCATAATATAGCCCGGAAAGTCTTAAACTCTTCAAGTCCTTACGATTGGATTGAAGAAGTTGAAATCTCGACCTTCAAGGAGAATTGGATGATCTAAGTTTTTATTACTTGATTTCTCCTTGTACTGTCAAAAAAAAATTATCTTTCAATTATCTCAATAGGCCTAATGCAAGCCGAGTTTCGAATTTATAAATTCTAGCTAGACGAATCCTGAAATACGGGAAACGCATCCCAGATTCGCATTGTTGGCATCTTAAATGCGTGAACTCTAGAGAAATAATAGATAACACGTCAATTATAATAAAAATCAGCAAAAATAGATAACACGTCAATTATAATAAAAATCATTATTAAAGGTCAACAGTCTCGTGATTATGTTGGCTCCCAAAACTTCAATAATTGATTTACGAAAGGATAGGATCTTAAGCACAAATAAGTTTTCTTTCATATTTTATTATTTATTATCATTTGAATAAAATAAGTTTTCTTTCTTATTTTATTATTTATTATCATTTGAATAGCTTACGCTGCTTTGACTTATTTCACGTGAAAGAATGATCTTGCACCTATCGAACTAGTTGTATTGTAATATAAATAAACAATTTATATTATAATTATATATTTTCAGTTGAGATGATCAATTGTTAAATTAAATAACCTAATCATATTTTATTATTTGAATTTAATTAATGAATTGAATAGTTGAATTTGAAATTTCGTGTCCCGAAAATGATCTGTAAAATTATGTTTATTAATCCATGGATTAGCCTTAATGTACCGGTACGTCTTATTACGAAACCAATTCTTCATTCTTGATATGAATGCAAATCGACAGCTACCAATTCAGGAAACCCTATCTATTAATCTAATTCACTTAATTCATTCATTTAAATGGTTTCATTAGAGAGGTGTCACATCAACTAGCCATGTTAGATTGGACACAAATGAGACTATCAAGAAATTTAAATTGTAACAATAATTTTATGGGTGGTGCTAAACATCCAGAATCTGGATATCCAGAAAAGGGCAGTTTGGTAATTTTATATTTTAAGTTGTGTTAAAATGACAAATATACCCTTAAGTGTAAAAAACATATTTTTCGAATTAAATAATAAAATCTGACTTTATTCTCTCTCTCTCTCTTTGTGTTTTCAAGGCAGTAATAATTACACACCAACCCATTTCAAATGTTGTATTTAATTACACTCCATCTCTATTTCTTTCTTCCTTCCTTCTTTCCTAAGAACTCCATCTTCCTCAAAGGAAAAACAACATTTTTGTAATTTTGTGCTGGAAAAAAAAATAAAAACTTCTTCTTCTTCGTCAGAATGTATAGCCAATCGGAAAAAAAGGTTGAAAAATTTTACGTCGTCTTCAAAGGCGTACGAGTAGGTATATACGATAGTTGGAGTGATTGTGCTCCACATGTCCTCGGATTCAAAGGATCCTTGTACAGATCTTACCGGAGTGAAGAAGAGGCTATCGATGCATACACATCCTTTTTCCAGCAAAGGTCGTATGGTGATTATTCCTATTTCCAGCAGAGGTCGTATAGAGATGATTCAATTTCGAATCTTGGATTAAATGTGAATGACGATGAAACGAAGGAGGCTGCTTCAAGTTCTTATCAGACGACAAGAATCCGAAATGGCCTTATGCAATATTACCCGTCTTTAGTCATTCTTGTTCCTATACTTCTGTTTTTTTGTTTTGTTTCTGGAATTGTAGGTGGTTTTGCAAGTTTATTTTTTTGGTGTTCATTCTATAATTGTAAAATGTAATCTGCATTTCCACCCCTCAATCAAGCTATGCAATGTTATTTTTTAAAAGTGTGTTTATTGTTAGATTAATTTGATGAATTTACTAGAATTTGTTGGAATTTAAAAGAATCGACGATTGTTAGTGAAATTGGGGAAGATTACAACTTAAATTTCATTAATGAATTCCTTTGATAAGAATTGGATATTTTTCAAAAGATGTTAATTTGTGTTAATTTGGTTAAGATATGAAATTTTTCAAAAGATGTTAATTTGGGGATTTTTACAAGTGAAAGAATTACAAGTGAGAGATTTTAATATGTTTAGATTAATTTGATAAATTTATTGGAATTAATAAACTTCAAACAAGATTACATCCCAAAATTGGTGTTAGTCGCTTTAATGGTGTTGTTAATTTAGTTGTTTATCTTACAAAACACAATAAATAAAGTAAGGGTAAACCGACTAATTAATAGCAAAAAATGATTTCATTTGATATTTCGATTGGAAAATGGTGGGGAAGATTACATCCCACAATGACAAAAAAAAAAAAAAAAAACTAAGATAAACATTAACTTAAACTTAAAACAAACACCTAATTAGTAGATAAACTTAACCATCATTCTAATCACCACCACCCTGAACGCTGTCTTCCATATCGCCTTCATCGCCTCCGCCGCTACCGCCACCGCCACCGACACCACTTGCAGAATTTTCTTGATCTCGAACAGTTGAATCAGAGAGCACAATCACTGGAATTTCCTTGACCTTATGAGATTCAACAAAGAACTCATAAATCCTATGCAAGGGATCCTCGTCCAGGATCACATTGCTCAATGATTGTGGTGTGCAGTGAAACAACAATCTCTTCATAAAAAGCTTCACTTCCTCTTTGAGTTCTTCGTGTTGCCTCTTTGTGTACTCGTACATTGACAAGAGATCTTTCGGGGAGGAAGGCACAAACTCTTGAAACTTACCTGACTTTGAAGGTGTTCGCCATTTGGGAGAAATTTAGAGTTTAGAATTGAGGATGGATGTAGGGATGAATGAAAACACAAATGGCTAAGGGTATTTATATTGTCATCCCAATAGAGATTTGCAACCTTTGGCATCCCCCAAATCATCATCATGACGCATACCCCCACACGCAAAATTAAAATTAAAATTAAAATTAATCTGAATAAAATTAAAATTAATTAAGATGAAAGTAGATGAAATTAATTAGAGTATTACTAAATGAAAAATTAAGATGAAAAATAGATAAATTAATTACAGATTTAAGAATTTTTTTTTCTTGTTATATAATATTCGAATTTACTTGAAATTAGAAAATATTAAAGTTAAAGTTAAAATAGATGAAATTATTTCCATAATATTCGAATTTACATTTTAAAAATTTCCATACTTATAATTTTCGAATTTACCTTGTTATATATAATATTTGAATTTACTTAAAATTAGCAAATATTAAAGTTAAATTAGCAAAAACTTTTTCCATAATATTCGAATTTACCTTGTAAAAATTTTCATACTTATAATTTGACACTTTGTCAAAATTTACAATTTGTCAAAATTTACATACCTTATAATTTGTTTGTAATTATGGACTTTGAAACTTTGTCAAATTTACCTTATAAAAATTTCTTATTTATAAACAAAATTGAACATTTATATTATTATTGTGATATAAAATTAAAATTAAAAGTGCAAAATTAAAATACAAAATCACATTTAACGGTTGATATTCACTTGCATAACAAAAGGGGGAAATTTTTCAACCGATCAAGGGCTAGCTATATGCCCATACATACTTATATAACAATAAAACATAATTAAAATACTTAACGAGTCCATCATCCATCATCCATCATACTAAAACATAAAAATAAAACATAGATAAACAGGTAAAAAAAAAAAAAAACAGCCCTTCACGCCTCCACCTTCAAACCCCAAAGCAAATTTTGTGTTGTGCATCGTATGCAGCAACAGCTTCATCCAGATCAGCGTTCACCTCCGCACGTAGGACTTCATCCTCTATCTCCATGACCCTACGCTCCAGAGACTGACGAGCGTCGAGTAAACCTTGAAGCCTGTCCCAACGCTGCCTTAGAAAACGTCTCTCGGCCTGGTGCCTCAACCGCAACTGATGCACTTCACTGCGGTTGTTCTGGACAATTTTCATTAGGCTAGTGAAGTGGTCCTAGAAATACAAAACAAAAGAAATCAATCAAACAACAAAATAATTAAACAATAGATATGTAGAAAATAATTCATCACAGAAACGAAAGAGAATGAGAGATTGATTTTGTCAAGAATCAAATAAACCCTACCACCCCCTTAGACATTGATTTTGGATGATGATTGTTTGAGAGAATGAGAGATGAGAATGTATGTTTTGAGGTTGTGAGTGACCCAATTTATATTTGAAATGAAAGGGTTTATGAAAGGTTAATTTAATTTAAATCTTAATCGGACATTAAAACTAATTAAAATCGTAATTTCAATCTTAATTTAATTTATCTTAATTGAACATAATTAACCTAGGTAAAGATAATATTAATTTAAATCTTAATCGGACATTAAAACTAATTAAAATCGAAATTTAAATCTTAATTTAATTTAATTTAAGTTAAGTAAATATAATGTTATTTGAAAGAAGATAATGTTAATTTAATTTAATTAAACTTAACTTAATTTAACTTTAGTAAAGATAATACTACTCGAATTAAGGGTTTAGGGTCCGATTACTCGATTCAATGTGTGGTTTAGGGTTTAGGGTCCGATTACTCGTTTCAATGTGTGGTTTAGGGTTTAGGGTCCGATTACTCGTTTCAATGTGTGGTTTAGGGTTTAGGTTTTAGGGTTTAGGGTCCGATTACTCGTTTCAATGTGTGGTTTAGGGTTTAGGGTCCGATTACTCGTTTCAATGTGTGGTTTATGGTTTAGGATTTAGGTTTTAGGGTTTAGGGTCCGATTACTCGATCGTTTCAATGTGTGGTTTAGGGTTTAGGTTTTAGGTTTTAGGGTCCGATTACTCGTTTCAGTGTGTGGTTTAAGGTTTAGGGTCCGATTACTCGATCGTTTCAATGTGTGGTTTAGGGTTTAGGGTTTAGGTTTTAGGTTTTAGGTTTTAGGTTTTAGTGTTTAGGGTCCGATTACTCGTTTCAATGTGTGATTTGGGGTTTATGGTCCGATTACTCGTTTCAATGTGTGGTTTAGGGTTTAGGGTTCGATTACTCATTTCAATACAATTACAATTAGAATTAAGTTTAGTGTCCGATTACACGTTTCAATACAATTACACTTAGAATTACGTTTAGTGTCCGATTACTCGTTTCAATACAATTACACTTAGAATTTAGTGTCCGATTACTCGTTTCAATACAATTACACATAGAATTACGTTTAGTCTCCCTATTTTTTTTCTTTTAAGTGTAGATTAAATTGAATTAAATATTGTACAATTATACTCAGGTCTCCCTAATTTTTTTTCTTTTAAGTGTAGATTAAATTAAATTAAGTTAGATTAAGTGTAGATTAAATTAAATTAAATGTTGTACAATTACACTTAGGTTTCCCTAATATTTTTCTTTTAAGTGTAGATTATATTAAATTAAGTTAGATTAAGTGTAGATTAAATTAAATTAAATGTTGTACAATTACACTTAGGTTTCCCTAATTTTTTTTCTTTTAAGTACGTGTAGATTAAATTAAATTACGTTAGATTAAGTGTAGAATTACAATTACACTTAGAATTACGAATTGTTAGAATTAAATTAAGTTAGATTGATATCAATTAAGCTAGGATTAGGATTGTTAGGATTAAATTAAGCGGTAATTAAGTTAGATTAAGGTCAACCGACTCTGTAAACCCTCCCTATCCCACTTAAGTTAGATTAATTCAAGCTGTAATTCAAAATCAAATCAAATCTGTAGTCATTCAAATCAATTAGATCGCATTTAAATCTCTCTCTCTCTCTCTCTCTCTCTCTCTCTCTCTCTCTCTCTCTCTCTCTCGTCCACGTTCAACCTCCCACACTCCTCCACGTAATTAATTACTACGTTACGTTTCCTATTCATGGCCGGCAACTACAAGTTGTTCCATAGCCGCCATAATTAGCCCCGGTTTTCAAGGCGTAATCATTACATAACCCACTCACGCAAGCTGTATTCACTCCACCGTTTAAAATGAACGATCAAGATTGAGGTGAACAGATTTAATCAACGGTTGATATGAATTTGGTGAGGATCAAGGAAGATAAGTGAATATTTAGGGAGATCAAGCAATGTCTTTCAATCAACATGCCTAAACCCTAGAAATTAATGGCGAGTTGACAATGAACAAATTTAATCAACGGCTGAGATGAATTTGGTGAGGATCAACGGTTGAGATGAATTAGGTAAATTAATTAAAACTAAGTAATTTAATATTTAAATTTAGATAAACTAATTTAAATCTTAATATAAATCTTAATTTAGGTAAATTAACTAATTAATTCAGACATGCTAACACCCCTTCTCGCTTATGCCCTAAATTCGATTACATTCACACCCAAACACAACTCTTCACGCATACACCCCTATGGCCTTAAATTAATTCTAGGGTTATCACACAGACACACACATATGTTCTTGATCAACACTCTTCAACCCATTCAAATCTCAAACATGCCAGAAACAAGACCCGCCTCCAGAAAATTACAATTTACCATCGGAAACAACCCTGAGGAGATCCCCCATGAAATTCAACAAAATCCGCATAGATTTTTTACTGTCAAATGCAAGAAAAGTGAATGCCACAATAGTTTGGTATTTTGTTTCGCATATATTTCCATTATTTATTTTTGAAGGTATTCTTAACATTGATTTCGTTTCGCATATTGCAGAACCTACCGAAGAATGCTCCTGACCTGTTGGGGTACGAGGGGAGGATGAACATAGTTTGTGCAGGGTACTCGGGGATACGTTGTGTATCAGTGCAGGTACGAATTTCATCGGATTGACGAACGTCAAATAGGAATTAGTCGATTGTCGAGTGGTTGGACCAAGCTCGCGGATACATTGAGAATTAGCCAGGGAGATACTCTTCACTTTGAGCGTGATGTCCAGGTTCCCTTCTAATTCTATGTATCTGTCGTCAAGCATGACAATGCAATTAAGGTGGAGAACGAGGGCTGGATTTAAAGTTTAGGGTTCAATATTTATGTGAATTTTCAAATTTTAATGTTATGGTATCGGATGTTTGTGTGAATTTTGGTACTGAATTTCAACGTTTTTTATTTTGGTACTGAATTTTGGCATGACTTTTAATCTACTATCAATTGAATTGTAAACTATGACTCTGGGTTTAGCATATATGAATTTAGCATACTGAATTTAGCATAGGATGATATGAATCTGGTTTTAGGGTTTAGCATATATGAATTCATAAGTCATAACGTTACAACTCTTACAACTGTGTTCTGGTAAATTAAGCATAGGATGATATGTAAACATTAAAACCTTAAACTGTCTTTTAATACATTAAGATCATCATTTAAGTCGAAAAGGAATTCCTCGTTGTTGTCTTCTTGAATTGTTGATCCCCTTCCACGTCCTCTTTCCCTTGTAGCGGGTTCACTACGTCCCTTTCCCCTTCCACGTCCCCTTCCCCTTGTAGTGGGCTCACTCCTTCCACATCCACGTCCCCGTCCCCGTCCCCGTCCCCATCCCGTACCACGTATTTCTGAACTTGACCTGTAACGATTAATTCTAGGTCTTCCTACTGTTCTTGCAACATGGGGGTTTAGTAGTGGAGCCCCCCTTATCTCCGGACTTGGTGATCTCCTTGACGGACCATCATCATCATCATCCGTTGTGGTTGTAGGTGGGTTCCAATTAAGCAATGCATTTTTCATCTCGTTACAACTATTTTCAACAAACTCCAACTTTGCTGTGTTCCCCATTGCCAAATCCGCAGCCTGTTGAAACAATTTTTCAATTCTTTGATATTTCTTGTACTCATCCGTCATGTGAGGATAACCTCCTCCGACAAAAATATGGCAATGTCGCCGGTACACATCTTTTCTCTATCGATGTAACAAATACCTTTCGTTCACAGTTTGGATGTCCTTTTGTGACAACACTTTCATTATATGAGGACAAAATATACCCTTAAACTCAAACTTCTTGCAATTGCAATTGATGTATTCTCCCATTGGCCTCCACTCAACCGTATATGTAAATTCCTTGACATAGAAATTGTTCACAATGCTCCTTTAAAGAACCCTAAATCTTTCAATTCCAACATCATTCAAATCTTGAGCTGCCTCTTCGGCAGTCGGTGGAACTACGTGACAATAAATCATCCTTTTTATTTCGTTTATGCCCGTTGAAATTGCTTCTCCCATTGAAACTGAGAGTGGCACTTAATGACCATATTCTTCGACTGGAAGTCAGCCATAAACTCCTTATGAAACTTATTACCGATAGCAATATCGTATTGTTCCATGAATTGTTTGAGCGTGCTTCTGGAGTGAAAAAAATCATCAAAATAAGCATGCATTCCCTCACTTCGTTGTGTCGAAATCATTCCAGCCCAAAACGTGTGGTGCAAGTAAACTGGAACCCATTTCTCTCTTTCGTTGTACAAACTGGTTAACCATTAAACCTCGACCCGAAAAATGTGACCCGATACAAAAAAGGTGATCCGACTGGTCGGTCTTTGGTCAGGCCCAGAAAAAGGTGTGTATTAGTCTGGTCCGACCGGATATACGCGATAACCCTAAATATACATGTTATTTTATAATTAAATATTTTTAGTTATTTAAATTTAGAATGATACTGTTGTCATTTTATATTTATTAATTTAATTTATTAGTAGGGCGAAGTAGTGCGATTGCACATTACATGGAGGAAACACAATATTGCAAAGTGCAATTATATACAAATAATTTTATACGTATTGATCCAACAGTATTTAATAAATTTCCTGTTATCAGGAAGATCGAAACCTTCTTAACCATAACAAAAACGTTATTTAAATTATAATATCTCTCTAGGAGAAAATCCTTTCCACCGCCTACCAATTTAGGGGTGTGCGTCGGTCCAAAACCGGACCGGGACCGGAATGTGTGCTAAAGGGCGAACCGGACCGGAATTAATCCGGTCCGAGTTTGGACCGGATATTTATTTTTTAATTTTTTTTTTAAGTTTATGGAAGCAAGAACAAGATTGATGAATTTGTGTATGAAAATTAAAGTGTTTGCTCTTCATTACGCCAATGTGAATTTTATTTACATTATTATAAATTATCTTTTGACCCTAAAAATAAATTAAATATGTTTGTTAAATTATATATTTTCAAAAAATGTAATAGATCTCAACACATTTTCACCAATTACTTGGTTTTGAAAAATAATTGAGAGTGCATTAGTAAAAAAATATTAAAAAAATAAAAAAATTCCGGTCCAAACCGGTCCGGACCGGAAAATTCCGGTCTTGGACCGGACCGGAAGACCGGAATCCACAATTTGCCGGACCGGAATCTAACCGGTCGGTCCGGTTCCGGTCTTTTTTCCGGTCCGTTTTTTTTAACACCCCTACCTACCATCGCCCACTCCATACCTCCATATCAGTTCCCCACCTCGCTAATTTCAAACCTTCGGCCATCATCCCCACACATCTTCTCTGTAGAAGTCATTCTTCATTATCTCAGTTGTGCCGTTGGCGTGCACGCCGTCTCCGCCGTCGTTGATTTTTGTGCAAGAGTTAAGAGGTCACAAATCCACCGTAGCTAGAACAAGTCCGGGTCTTTCAGTTACTCCGCCGGACCACCGCGTTCGTTCACGACTTAACCAGTTTCGTCTACTCAAATTTAAGGGCTCAGGGAGTTTTTTTAAGGTTTAGGTGGGATCAATGGGTATATCCTCCCCGACGGCACCACGGTGGCCGATTGGGTGAGTCGCCCGTTGATCCCAATTTATTGTTTTTTCTAGATTTTTATCATTTCTTTCTAGTATTTTAGTTTGTTTTATTTTCAGTTCTTGTTGGTTTTTTCCTCCGCTTTGAGTGGTCTTTCCTCGCCTAGCCTAGTGCGTTTTTTCTTCCCTGCATAAGTCCTTTATTGTTCTCTGTGTTTTGGATATTGCTTTTGGTGGACCTTTGTCTTTTCTTTTTTCTCTGTGTTTCTTGACGCAAAAATACCTTAGTGTGGTGTATTTATCTCATTTTGAGAATGGAGACCTGGTCGTATTTGTGGGCATAAGTTGGACTCGTCTCTCCATTTCCTCACGATTGGGATGGAGCAGTGATTGGGTGTGAGATTGCTCGTATTTGTGTTCATTATTGCTATATTATCGTAGCATTTTGATGTGATTTTGGTCATAATTGATAGAAATGGTGCTACTAACCTTGTTGTTAAGAAATGTGTTCAAGTGTAGGAAACAAGGTGAAAATAGTCCATTTTAGAGGGAAAACGAGCAATGGCGCATGAGAATTGAAGTTCGGTTGGAGGACGAGCAAAGAAAGCCTAGAACAAGAGTTGAAAAGTCCAAAGAGCAGATTTCACTCGGCCGGCCGAGTGACTTCACACTGGCGGCCGAGTGGGAAAAAGGTCCAGAAAGTTTCTGGAATACCCATGTCACTCGGCCGGCCAAGTGACTTCACACTGGCGGCCGAGTGACTTCACACTAGCGGCCGACATATATCACACTGGCGGCCGAGTGGGTTCTGGAACCACTTTAGGTTCTGGAAGTCCATCTCACTCGGTTGACCGAGTGATCCACTCGGTTGACCGAGTCAACTTACGTTTTTCGGGGTTGTTTTGCGAATTTTGAAGAACTTCGAGGACCCAAGTGCTATTTTCGTCTCACACACTCTTGGAAGCTTTAAATAGCTTCAACTTCAGTTTGTAAAAAAATATTTGGCCCTCATTTATTACAACTCTTAAACCCTAGTTCATCTTAACTCCATCTTCCACATTTATTGCACTTTAATTCATAGTTTAGCTTCAAAGTAGGATACTTAGCATAGGTTTTTGAAGAACAAGGCTCCACACTTTTGTAATAGCTAGGTATTTTGAAGCAACAACAAGGTGACTTCAAACCATTCTCTCATTGTCTATATAATTCCATATTTAATGCTTATCTTGATTTCTTTTGATGTTTTAGCCATGGGTGTTTCTCAAAACACCATGGGCTAAGTTTATTTATGCTTTGGGTGTTCTAAAACCATGTGAATATCAAGTTTGGAATTGTTTGAGCTTTGTTATTGCTAATATTAGATTTATTGCTTTTTTTAATGGGTATTATGGGTACTTTGTATGTTAACTTCTATTAATCCATATTTAGATGCATGTTTAGCGTAGACGAGAGTTACGTGAACATGTTTATATTTATGGTGTGGGTTGTTGGTATGCAAATGTGTTAGTTATACTTGTAATTCGTCGAGAGAGAGTTAATCGTATTAGAATCCCATTAAAGGACATTAATTACTTCAATGGTTGTTTGAGTAGTTGGTGAGAAATAGGAAGAAAACCTTATTACCGGGTTTGGGAACACCTTAGAATTAAGGCTATATTACCCGAAGGGATATGGTTGTCATCATAGCATTTAGGTGCTCTTAGCAAATATTGATTAAAGCATTAACAAAGTAAAAGCAATTCCTCTCTATTTCACTAGGTGGAGAACCCCCGAAGCATTCTCTCACCCTTACACTTCTTCGAATTATATTCGTAGTTGTTCTTTGTTTTAATTGTTAAATTCTTGCTTAGTAGTAATTTTCTTTGTTAAGTTGTGGTAATGGCTCTTATTGATTATTTGCTTATTTTTAGTAGTTCAAATTACTTGTTAGTTTCTAGGTTGGTTTTTTATTTAATTTCTTGAAGTTTAGTAGTAACTTAACTTTATTTTAGAAATCCAAAACCGAGCCCGTAGTTACATTAGTTATGCCGACACAAAACTCTAGGGATCCATTGCACACACCCACCTCCTAGGTCGATACTACTTGGTCGAATACTTCCATTACTACTACGAACCCGTATGCTTGAGGGGAAGTAGTTAGTCAACATATAGTGACCAAAATTCGTTCAAGTCAATGGCGCAGCTGCCGGGGAGGCGACGTAGTGCTATAAGTGGGACTTAGAGTTAGTTGAATACTAGTGCTAGCTAAAATTACTTGCTTTATTTTATTTTTAGTTTTGTTTCAAGAGTTTGATATTTGCAATTTTCCATAGGTGCATGATAACAAGAGCACGTGGTGGACAAATTGAACCTATTAACCTTGAGATTGAAGCCACCGCACGAAGGAATCGAGCAAGAAATCGAAGGATGGCGGAGAATAGACAACCGCCGATTCCCGTGGTAGATGATGAAAGCGATGGAGTGAATAATCTAGAAAATCTCCAAGTGGAACATCAAGGAGATGTTCAATTGCAAGGAGGAGGAGGAAATGGCATGCAACACCCACCTAATGCTCAAATGGGTGGTGTGTTCAATCAAGGCCACTATGGAGGTCAACCTCAAGGATATCCTCCTAATGCTCAACAAGGAGGGTATCCTCAAGGGTATCCACCATATCCGTATTCACATTATCCTCAAGGATATTATCCTCCACCTCAAGGGTATTATCCTCCACCGTACCCATACCATCCACCTCAAGGTGCATATCCTCAAGAAGTACACGCTCCACCTCCACCGGAAAGACAAGAACCTCGTCCTCCAATACAACATGGGAGACCCATGAGAGTGTACTTTGAGCCTCAACAAAGGGAATATTATGATGGGTTAGCAAGGCCAAATGTGGAGGCCAACAATTTTGAGATTAATGCTTCTTTGTTGAGAATGCTTAGAGAGAAGAAATTTGAAGGGAGGACCGAGGAAGGCTTTGAAGAAGATCCAAATGAGCACTTGGCTCAATTTTTAGAGATAGCCGATACACTCAAACAAAACGGTGTGTCCGAAGATGCAAAGAAATTGAGGCTATTTCCTTTCACACTTTCCGGAAAGGCAAAAGCATGGTTGCAAACAAGCATTCCGGCGGGAGAGGTGAGAACTTGGGAGGAATTGAAGAAGAGATTTTTGTTGAAGTACTATCCTCCTCCCAAAACAATGGAAGCAAAGCAAAATATCTCTCAATTTAAACAAGGAGCTAATGAGAGCCTCAAAGAAGCATGGGAAAGGTTCACCAACCTACTCATAACTTGCCCTCAACATGGTTTTCCATTGGAGCAAACGACTTGTTGGTTCTTTTGTGGCTTGAGAGAAGAAGACCAACAACATTTAGATGCTTGTGCCGGAGGGTCTATATAGTTGAAGTCCGCGGGAGAGATCAAGGAAATATTGGAGGGGATAGCAAACAATGCTTTTAAAATGAGAATTGATAGAGGAGAAAGGCATCGAGTTGCTCAAGTTAATGAGGTGGACGCTATGAAAACAATGATCACCACGTTAATTGAGAAGGTGAATGCTCTTTCATCTAATCAACCAAGTGAAAGCCCATTACCAATGGTTCAAGGAGAGCTTCCGATGAATCAAATGGAAGATGTAACAACATGGGTCGACCCCAATATCAAGGAAGCTACCAACAAAATTTTCAAAGTGGTCGTCCATATCAAGCTCCTCAACAAAATCGTTTTCAAGGTGGTCAATCCTCAACACTCCAACACAATCATGGTCAACCGATGCAAGCAGGACCATCCACCTCATTTCAAGGGAATCAAAATTAAAACTTCTGAAGGCATGATAACTTGGCTTATTCTAACCCAAAAGGAGCAATGCAATACCCACCCGGATTTGATCCCGGTGTAAAGCCTCCTAATGGAGAAGGAAAATCCTCAACCGATGAGCTCCTTGCACTCATCATGAAAAAGATAGATGCAAGTGACAAGAAGATGGAAGCAAGTGACAAGAGGATGGAAGCAATTGAATTTCAACTTGGCTACTTCGATTGGGTCTCAACAAACGAAGGGAAAATTTCCCTCAACAACCGAAGTAAACCCCAAGGAGCATTGTAAGGCTATAGAGCTTAGAAGTGGCACCAAATATGAGGGTCCATCCATGCCCACTCAACCGGGAGAATATGGTGTCAAGGAAAGTTGTGAAATTGAAGAAGAATGTGAGGAGGTAGAAATGGGAAGAGCCGAAAATGAGGAAGAAATCGAGATGGAGCCAAAAGAGAAAAAGAAAGTTGAGGGTGAAGAAAGGATACCAAAGTGGAAAAAGACGAAGGAAAAGAATATTAATGAAGAAAAGAGCATACCATGTGATGAGTGGGGGGTACCAAAGACAATGGTACCATTCCCTCAAAGATTCATGAAGAAGAAATTAGATGAAAAATTTGCTAAGTTTCTTGAAGTCATCAAGCAACTCCACATCAACATTCCATTCTCCGATGTTTTAGAGCAAATGCCCAACTATGCAAAATTCCTCAAAGACTTGATCTCCAAGAAGAGACGGATTGATGAACCCGAGTTTGTCAAGTTCAACAAGGCATGTAGTGATATGCTCTAAAAGAACATGCCACAAAAGATGAAGGATCCGGGTAGTTTTTTCATCATGTGTGATATTGGAAATGGGATCAAGAGGAATGCTCTTTGTGATTTGGGGGCTAGCATTAACTTGATGCCCCTATCTTTGTTTGAAAAGCTTGAAAGGGGGGAGTTGAAGCCTACTTCGATTGCACTTCAACTTGCCGATCGATCAATCACAATTGCCAAGGGCATAGTGGAGGATATTCTTGTGAGAGTGGACAAGTTTGTGTTTCCCGCCGACTTTGTGGTGCTAGAAATGGAGGAAGATGAACAAGTGCCTATAATTCCTGGAAGGCCATTTTTAGCAACGGCGGGAGTCGAGCTTGATGTTGGGAGGGGAGAGATTACATTGAAAGTTGGGAAAGAAGAAGTGAAGATATCGATGTACGATGAGATGAAGCATCCCATGGATGTGGAACAACTGAACTTCGTCGATATTGTAGACTTATGTGTCCAAGAATCTTTGGAAGACCCTTCTTACTCTCTCTTCTTTGATGATTTACATGATATTGATTCTCATTCATATTTGTCCTCTACTTATGAAAGTTTCAATTTTGACTTTGATGATAGGGAACAAATGGAGATTGAGGAAACTTTAGAGATCAAACATGGGAATTTCACTCTACCACCCTTGTTGAAGTTGGAGGAAGGAGAGCCTAAAACGGAGGAGAAGAAAGAAGGCCTCAAACCACTTCCCGAGCACTTAAAGTATGCCTACCTAGGAGAAAACGAGAAGAATCCAGTAATTGTATCATCTTCTCTTTCATCACATGAATTAGATAGTGTCACATCCCGATTTTAGGGGCCTAGATGAAAACACCATATTTTTACTTTTGAAGGCCAACTAAATAAAATACTGTCTTATCTTGACTTTCAAAAGACTTTGAAATACTGAAGTAGATCAAATTTATGAATTATAAAAAGATGTGCAGCGGAAGTAAATATTAAATAATGACAATTTTGAAAACTTAACACCAATCACTCGAAAATAAATAAATTTACTTTAAAGGTAAACGTAATTTTTAATACAATTAAAAGATATGACTTTTTTTTATTAAACGAAATACTTTAAATAACATATGATCGAACTATATTAAATCGCAGTTTTTTAAAATAATAATTACTTTCTAGACATCCAAATTCACCGGCCCTCCACTGCAACTCTTTAAATCTGTAAAATGTTAAGTAGATTGGGGTGAGCAAAACAACTAGCTCAGTGAGATCAACTTTGTCACAGTTAAATATAATATATGAATAAAATCATAACTCACAAACATGCATACAATTTCATAAGCTTGTTGGCAAGACCAACCATAATAACATAGACTCGTTGGATAAACCAACCATAAGTTTGTTGGATAAACCAACCATAATAACATAGGTTTGTTGAATAAACCAACCATAAGTTTGTTGGATAAATCAACCATAATAACATAGGCTTGTTGGATAAACCAACCATAAGTTTGTTGGATAAACCAACCATAAGATGTAAGATGCAGCAAGAAATAAATTCACTCATACGAAATACTTAAAAATGACAAAGTAGTCAATCAAGAAAATCCCACCTCGATTAATATCTTGGATGCCAAAAATCACGTTAGTCTTAGCGAATGAAGAATGGAACACACTGATTTTTCTAATCTAGAGAGAACTTATTTTTATGCTGATAATATTTCTGTGATTCGGTCTTTAGAAAATACCAATAAAAATAATTTATATAATAGAAGAAGGTGTAGAATTTTAGTTGAGAAAAATTAGGAATTCAATTTATATATGTGTATATCGTGATCTGTACATGCAAAACACCCTTTAAATTTCAATTAGTAGATTTGGGAATAGTATTTCGGTTGAGATAAATATGGGATATAAGGTTTCATGCGAATAATTGAGTTTTAAATATTCTTTAATAATTATATAAGAAAATCTAATCTAATTTAATAAAAATAAAATATTAATATGCAGATTATAAATATGTACGCATACATTATAATTAAATCTTATATGTATATAATTAAATCTTATATGTATATAAAATTAACAATATCAAATTATCATATTTTATTTATATTAAAAAAATATCTTATGCTTTTATTAAATTTTCGGGATGTTACATACTTCCCTCCTTAAAATATTTTCGTCCTCGAAAATCATAATTTGCTTGATAAAATTTGCATGCACATGAAACATAATAGCATAGAGTCTTACATCATAGAGTATAATAAAATGTATAATGTGCGTACCTCGTAGAGTTGAAGTGGGAGGCGGTGATGAATGATCTTAAATGTTTTCGTTAAACAAAATTCTTTAAATAATTTTGACTCAAAGATTTTTATTTTAACAAGTCTACAAGAACGTAGACCTGCTCTGATACCATTTGTCACATCCCGATTTTAGGGGCCTAGATGAAAACACCATATTTTTACTTTTGAAGGCCAACTAAATAAAATACTGTCTTATCTTGACTTTCAAAAGACTTTGAAATACTGAAGTAGATCAAATTTATGAATTATAAAAAGATGTGCAGCGGAAGTAAATATTAAATAATGACAATTTTGAAAACTTAACACCAATCACTCGAAAATAAATAAATTTACTTTAAAGGTAAACGTAATTTTTAATACAATTAAAAGATATGACTTTTTTTTATTAAACGAAATACTTTAAATAACATATGATCGAACTATATTAAATCGCAGTTTTTTAAAATAATAATTACTTTCTAGACATCCAAATTCACCGGCCCTCCACTGCAACTCTTTAAATCTGTAAAATGTTAAGTAGATTGGGGTGAGCAAAACAACTAGCTCAGTGGGATCAACTTTGTCACAGTTAAATATAATATATGAATAAAATCATAACTCACAAACATGCATACAATTTCATAAGCTTGTTGGCAAGACCAACCATAATAACATAGGCTCGTTGGATAAACCAACCATAAGTTTGTTGGATAAACCAACCATAATAACATAGGTTTGTTGAATAAACCAACCATAAGTTTGTTGGATAAATCAACCATAATAACATAGGCTTGTTGGATAAACCAACCATAAGTTTGTTGGATAAACCAACCATAAGATGTAAGATGCAGCAAGAAATAAATTCACTCATACGAAATACTTAAAAATGACAAAGTAGTCAATCAAGAAAATCCCACCTCGATTAATATCTTGGATGCCAAAAATCACGTTAGTCTTAGCGAATGAAGAATGGAACACACTGATTTTTCTAATCTAGAGAGAACTTATTTTTATGCTGATAATATTTCTGTGATTCGGTCTTTAGAAAATACCAATAAAAATAATTTATATAATAGAAGAAGGTGTAGAATTTTAGTTGAGAAAAATTAGGAATTCAATTTATATATGTGTATATCGTGATCTGTACATGCAAAACACCCTTTAAATTTCAATTAGTAGATTTGTGAATAGTATTTCGGTTGAGATAAATATGGGATATAAGGTTTCATGCGAATAATTGAGTTTTAAATATTCTTTAATAATTATATAAGAAAATCTAATCTAATTTAATAAAAATAAAATATTAATATGCAGATTATAAATATGTACGCATACATTATAATTAAATCTTATATGTATATAATTAAATCTTATATGTATATTAAATTAACAATATCAAATTATCATATTTTATTTATATTAAAAAAATATCTTATGCTTTTATTAAATTTTCGGGATGTTACAGATAGGCTACTTGAAATGCTACGTAAGCACAAATCGGCCATCGGTTGGTCGATTGAGGATTTGAAAGGCATTAACCCATCAATTTGCATGCATAGGATCCGTCTAGAAAAAGATAGGAAGCTTAGAGTCCAACCCCAAAGGAGAGTGAACCCTATTATCCAAGAGGTTATTAGGAAAGAAGTCATAAAATTTTATTTATATTAAAAAAATATCTTATGCTTTTATTAAATTTTCGGGATGTTACATACTTCCCTCCTTAAAATATTTTCGTCCTCGAAAATCATAATTTGCTTGATAAAATTTGCATGCACATGAAACATAATAGCATAGAGTCTTACATCATAGAGTATAATAAAATGTATAATGTGCGTACCTCGTAGAGTTGAAGTGGGAGGCGGTGATGAATGATCTTAAATGTTTTCGTTAAACAAAATTCTTTAAATAATTTTGACTCAAAGATTTTTATTTTAACAAGTCTACAAGAACGTAGACCTGCTCTGATACCATTTGTCACATCCCGATTTTAGGGGCCTAGATGAAAACACCATATTTTTACTTTTGAAGGCCAACTAAATAAAATACTGTCTTATCTTGACTTTCAAAAGACTTTGAAATACTGAAGTAGATCAAATTTATGAATTATAAAAAGATGTGCAGCGGAAGTAAATATTAAATAATGACAATTTTGAAAACTTAACACCAATCACTCGAAAATAAATAAATTTACTTTAAAGGTAAACGTAATTTTTAATACAATTAAAAGATATGACTTTTTTTTATTAAACGAAATACTTTAAATAACATATGATCGAACTATATTAAATCGCAGTTTTTTAAAATAATAATTACTTTCTAGACATCCAAATTCACCGGCCCTCCACTGCAACTCTTTAAATCTGTAAAATGTTAAGTAGATTGGGGTGAGCAAAACAACTAGCTCAGTGGGATCAACTTTGTCACAGTTAAATATAATATATGAATAAAATCATAACTCACAAACATGCATACAATTTCATAAGCTTGTTGGCAAGACCAACCATAATAACATAGGCTCGTTGGATAAACCAACCATAAGTTTGTTGGATAAACCAACCATAATAACATAGGTTTGTTGAATAAACCAACCATAAGTTTGTTGGATAAATCAACCATAATAACATAGGCTTGTTGGATAAACCAACCATAAGTTTGTTGGATAAACCAACCATAAGATGTAAGATGCAGCAAGAAATAAATTCACTCATACGAAATACTTAAAAATGACAAAGTAGTCAATCAAGAAAATCCCACCTCGATTAATATCTTGGATGCCAAAAATCACGTTAGTCTTAGCGAATGAAGAATGGAACACACTGATTTTTCTAATCTAGAGAGAACTTATTTTTATGCTGATAATATTTCTGTGATTCGGTCTTTAGAAAATACCAATAAAAATAATTTATATAATAGAAGAAGGTGTAGAATTTTAGTTGAGAAAAATTAGGAATTCAATTTATATATGTGTATATCGTGATCTGTACATGCAAAACACCCTTTAAATTTCAATTAGTAGATTTGTGAATAGTATTTCGGTTGAGATAAATATGGGATATAAGGTTTCATGCGAATAATTGAGTTTTAAATATTCTTTAATAATTATATAAGAAAATCTAATCTAATTTAATAAAAATAAAATATTAATATGCAGATTATAAATATGTACGCATACATTATAATTAAATCTTATATGTATATAATTAAATCTTATATGTATATTAAATTAACAATATCAAATTATCATATTTTATTTATATTAAAAAAATATCTTATGCTTTTATTAAATTTTCGGGATGTTACAGATAGGCTACTTGAAATGCTACGTAAGCACAAATCGGCCATCGGTTGGTCGATTGAGGATTTGAAAGGCATTAACCCATCAATTTGCATGCATAGGATCCGTCTAGAAAAAGATAGGAAGCTTAGAGTCCAACCCCAAAGGAGAGTGAACCCTATTATCCAAGAGGTTATTAGGAAAGAAGTCATAAAATTTCTAGATTCGGGTATGATATTTCCTATTTCGGATAGTCCATGGGTGTCACCTTTGCATGTTGTATCTAAGAAAGGGGGGATAACGGTTGTACAAGGTGAGGGAGATGAGCTAATAGCCATGAGAGTCGCCACGGGGTGGCGTGTATGTGTTGATTATCGTGAATTGAATAAGGCTACTTGCAAAGATCATTTTCCCTTACCTTTCATGGACCAAATTCTTGATAGGTTATGAGGTTTTTCACACTATTGCTTTCTTGATGGTTATTCGGGTTACAATCAAATCATGACTGCACCGGAAGACCAAGAAAAGACCACTTTCACATGCACGTATGGTACATTTGCATGGAGGCATATACCTTTTGGGTTGTGTAATGCACCCGCCACTTTTCAACGTTGCATGATGTCAATTTTTCATGGTCTTATTGAACGTAACATGGAGGTTTTTATGGATGATTTCTCCGTCTTTGGAGAGTCAATTCGATTCTTGTTTGACTAACCTTGATATTGTTTTGCAAAGGTGTGAGGACACTAACTTAGTGTTGAATTGGGAAAAATGTCACTTTATGGTGAATGAAGGAATTGTGTTGGGCCATCATGTGTCTTCCAAGGGGCTCCAAGTTGATAGAGCGAAGGTGGTAGCAATCGAAAAGTTGCCTCCACCATCGAATGAGAAGGGCATTCGGTCATTTCTTGGCCATGCGGGTTTCTACCGCCGATTTATAAAAGATTTTTCTAAACTCTCTAAACCTTTATATATCTCATTTGTTAGAAAAAGATGTCTCATTTGATTTTACTAATGAGTGTTTTGAAGCGTTTATGAAACTTAAGGAGGCCTTGGTGAGTTCACCGATCCTTGTGACACCAAATTGGGAGGAGTCGTTCGTGTTGATGTGTGATGCGAGTGACTATGCGATGGGGGTTGTTTTGGGGCAAATGAGGGAAAAGAGTTTTGATGCCATATACTATGCCTCAAAAACATTCAACACCGCACAAGCCAATTACACTACAACCGAGAAAGAGCTCTTAGCAGTTGTGTATGCCTTTGACAAATTCCGGCCCTATCTTGTGGGAGCTAGAACCGTTGTCTACACTGATTATACGGCGATCCGCTATTTGATGAACAAAAAGGATGCCAAACCGAGGCTCATTCGGTGGGTCCTTTTGCTTCAAGAATTTGATATAGAGGTGAGAGACAAGAAAGGAAGTGAGAACGTTATAGCCGATCATCTCTCAAGGTTGGAGCAAAATGAAGAGCAAAAGCAAGATGTGGTTGAGGTTAAGGACAGCTTTCCCGATGAAAGCTTATTGATGATTGACACTATACCGGTGATGGGAGTGAAAGGAGAAATCCCATGGTATGCCGATTTTGCCAACTTTTTGGCAAGTGGAATGATCCCCGAGGACTTAGGTCCCTATGAAAGAAAGAAGTTCAACAAAGCAGTGAAAAGCTACATATGGGATGAGCCGTTTCTTTTCAAGAGAGGGGTTGATTCGGTGCTTCGGAGATGTGTGCCTCAAGAAGAATGGGAGGACATAATCAAGCATTGTCACTCTCTTCCTTGTGGGGGACACTTTGGTACTTCAAAGACGGGAATGAAAATTCTCCAAGCCGGATTTTATTGGCCAACAATTTTCAAAGATTGTCAAACATTCATCCGAGGATGTGATCGTTGCCAAAGAATGGGGGGCATAACAAAAAGGGATGAGATGCCTTTAAACATGTTCATTGAAGTTGAGCTATTTGATGTTTGGGGCATTGATTTCATGGGGCCGTTTCCTCCATCATGTGGATACACCTACATTCTTGTTGGTGTTGACTATGTTTCTAAGTGGATCGAAGCTATTCCAACCAAGATGAGTGATGCAAGAGTGGTGATTCAATTCTTGAAGAAGAATATCTTCACTCGATTTGGAGTTCCAAGAGCTTTGATAAGTGATGGGGGGAGTCATTTTGTGAACAAAGTGATGGTTAATCTTCTAGCCAAATATAATGTGAAGCACAAGGTGTCAACCGCCTATCACCCTCAAACAAATGGTTTAGCGGAGGTGTCTAATCGTCAAATCAAGCAAATTCTCAAGAAGACGGTCAACACCACTAGAAAGGATTGGACATTGAAGTTGGATGATGCTTTGTGGGCCTATCGAACGGCATACAAAACTCCATTGGATATGTCTCCTTACCAAATTGTCTTTGGGAAGGCTTGTCACTTACCCGTGGAATTTGAGCACCGTGCTTATTGGGCAATCAAGAAGTTAAACTTTGATTTTGATTTGGTTGGTGAAAAGAGGTTGCTCCAATTAAGCGAGCTTGAGGAGTTTCGAGAGCATGCCTATGAGAATTCTAAGATTTTCAAGGAAAAGACGAAGAAATGGCATGATGCACGCCTCAAGAAGAAGGAGTTCGAAGAAGGGGATGAGGTGCTCGTATTCAATTCCCGTTTGAAGTTGTTTGCCGGAAAGTTGAAGTCTAAGTGGAGTGGTCCGTTTGTGGTGAAAAAGGTGTTTCCTAGTGGATTTCTTGAGTTACAAAGCAAAGATGGGAGTCGCTTCACCGTGAACGGTCATCGTGTGAAACTCTACTTCAATCCGTGTCAAAAAGATGGTGGAGGTACAAAGTCTCTTGAAGAGACTTGAACTCGAAAGAGTTCCGTCCGGCATAGGACGTTAAACCTAGCGCTAAATGGGAGGCAACCCATTCGTTTATTGCTTTCTTTTCGTTTTTGTTTATTTTAGTTAGTTTTAGTGCTTTTTGATCTTTTTGTTCTAGTTTTGTTTAGTAGGTTGAGGTATGATGTTGGTGCTTAATGGAGCTTGGACATGAACTCTTTATTGAGGAGAAAGGATACAAAGAAGAAGATGGAATGGTGTATGGTGCAAACTCAAAGGTAAACACTCATTTCCAAACTTAGATTTGCTTAGCAAAGTCTAAGTTTGGGGGGGGGGGTGTGGTCGTTTTTACAATTTCATTTGCACCGTTACACATTCGTCTATTGTTTGAATGAACTTGGTTCAATTGATATGGAGAAATGTTGATAATATCGGGTTTTGAATTGTTTTGAGAGCTACATTGCATGTTTTACATGAATTTTGGGGCAAATTTTTTGTGAATTGAAGTTTTGTGGTGTTTGAGTATTGCTATGTTGTAGTGCATTGATTTGTTGTAGAATTTTTGGGTGTAAACATTGAAAAAAAGGGTAAAAAATGGTGGAAGCAGAACTCAAACGGCCGTCCGTGTGGTCCAAACGGGCGGCCGAGTGAGATCTGTTGGTGGGCGATGTACTGGAAGCATAAAGCAAACGGTCGACCAAGGCATATCACTCGGCCGACCGAGGGACCTCTGGTCGAGGGAGACCCACTGGAAACGCGAATCACTCGGTCGACCGAGGGACATCACCCTAGCGGCCGAGTGACTTCTGGACGCGATTTCGCCACTGGAACTCGATGGCAAACGGCCGACCGAGGGAACCAATCGATCGACCGTTTCACTTTTGGAGACACGCGAGGTAAGTTTTTTTTTTTAATTTTTCTCGGGTCGACCCGACCCAAGGCCCGACCCACTCGGTTTTTACACTCATTAAACCCTACTTTTATCACTTTTTCACACACAACACACACTTTTACCCCCAAAAACCTCACACACACTCTTACCCCCTCTCAATTCTCTCTTCAATTTCTTGCAACAACTTCAAGGAATCACTCCCCAAGGTATGTAAACTCTTCCCCCTCTTTAATTTTGCAAGAATGAGCATGATATTGTAGATTTTAAGGCTATTCTTGTGTGATATATAGGAGGTGACGAAAATTTCAAAACTTGGTGAGTTTCTTGATTTCTTGCAAATTTCTTCCATGAGTTATGTTTATTGGTGATTATTGATGATGGGTAACTCATATCTATGCTTAATTTGTGCTATTATTGTGTGATTAGTGAGAAATCAAGCTAGAAATTGAAGGAATTTTTGCAAGAATGGTGAACTTGGGAATATTCATGAACTTTTGTGTAACTCTTGAGCATGTGATATTGTAGTCTTGTGAATGTGTTTTATTTGAGAGATTCATGCTAGGATAGAGTTAACATTAGTGATAACAAGGTGTTTTGTGCTTTTATTTCTTGTGAAAAATTTGACCAACACCTTGTAAGCATGATTGTTGTTGAAGAAGGGAGTTCATTGAGAGAAAAAAATAAATGTCTATTGTTGAAGAGGTGGGATGTGAACTTGAACATGGTGGATGCATATGAACTAAAATGCTAAAGAACTCTTGTGAATGATGAATTTAAATGGAAAATTTTGTGCACATTCTCATGAGTTTCTATTCTTTTGGTTGTAGAAAATGGCAAACAATGATGGACTAAGCTCTCAGGAGATGAATGAATGGCTCGACTGGCATCTCTATCAGTTGTGTGACACCTATCCATCCCACTTTGGAATTGATCTAGGAGAGAGAGGAGAGATGCTAGCCGACAACTTCGTAACGGTGTCTCGTATGATCTTCCATCCTACGAAGTACATCGATGACAACTGTATGGTCCACATGGGGATCAAAGAAGATGTGGATAGGCTATTTGCTGCGATTGGATTGACGAACTTCTTACAAATTCAGAAGCCGTCCTATACTGAGCTTATGGTGGAGTTCTTAACCACCATCGACATGGATTTCGACGGGCAGCATGTACCTAGAAGGATCACCTTCCGTTTGGGGAATGTTGACAGAAGCTTAACGGTACAAGAGCTGAACGAACATTTTCAAGTCCCCAACAATGCCGACAACAGGGTCTATTTGGGGATTAGGAGTTTCAATGCTCAAGATTTTTGGGTGAAATTGGCCCGACAAGAGAAAGACGACGTTCCAATCTATAACTCGAGTAGCTCTAAGGCATCTCTTATTCGAAGTCCAGTCTTCCGTTACATTCAGAGGGTGCTAGCGAACTCGGTCTTCGCGAGATACGAGGTTGGGGCTGTGAGAAAGGACGAGTTATATGTCATAAAATGCATGGTGGATGGTAAACCTGTGAATATGGCCGCCTACCTCATGGCACAATTGGCCCGGCAGACTAGATCAAAGGTCAGGTACTCCCAAGTGGGTGGATTTATCACCCACATTGCTGAGCATTTCAGATTAGTGTCTGGGTTGATGTATGTCCCCATTGTTGGAGACTCCAAGTTTGATCTTGGAGTGATGATTCAAATGAAAATACTAAAGATGGAAAGGGGTACATATTGTCTGAGACTTGATGAAGACACCCTCTTCCCTTTGCCTAATCCGGAACTGACTAGCTTGAGAAGAGGGAGGTATGGTTCATGGGATTTGATGTCCAACGCCCACCGTGCTTGGATAGATAACTTTGACGCTGGAAATACCATCAACCCCGAGAATGTTGGAGGAGTCCCCATGCATGTCGATGAGCAGGAAGAGCCTGAAGAGCCCCAAGATCAAGAAAGAGGTAGTTCATGGCGGGCAGCTCCGGATCAAAGAGGGAATGTTTCCCATACTTATGAAAGAAGGAACAGGGAGCTTGGGTCACTTAGGGCGAGTATCGAGCAGTTGGGTATAGCGAGTCGTGAAGATAGAGTTTGGCGAGCAAACGTGGACACTCGCCTAGCCAACATGGAAACTCACTACGCGAGTATTGATGCACAACTCCTCGAGATGAACAACATGTTCCGCCCCCATTTTGAGTGGCTCGCCCAACAAGGCTACTACAACCTACCTCAACCACCTCAATGATACCTCAAGGCTCCAAAGATGATGTGGTATAAGTGTCCTAATTTTCTCTCCATCTCCATTGTATCGATGTTTATGTCCGTTAGCATTTTGTTATTTGTACCTTTGGTTCGTAGTTTTAATTTCTTGTATTTTGGATATTTTTGTGGATTTTTGTTGATGGGGATAGTGTTCTTTTGATATTTTGTGTGGATGGATGTTTGGGAAGTTAATTCTTTTTGTGATGGTGGATTTTTGGAGAATTTGTCGATGGATGCATGAGTTTACTATAATTGATCTTGTGGTGTTTCTTGTTGATTGGAAAATTAATGCATGTATGACTCTATCAATTGATTGCATTTTGTGTGAAGGGCTAGGCTTAGGAAAACACTTGAGTTACCACATTTAGCCGGTGAGACTTGAGCCTTTTGAATCGAAATATCATTCCAGTTCAATCTTTCTCGAGTGAGTCATCCACGAATTATGCATTGCTAGAACTTGCTCTTTGACTTGTTTGAAACTTGATTTAGGAGGAAATTGTCAAAAATGATAGGAGGCATTTCTTTGAATTTGAGTCACTTGGCCAAATAAATCCCACCAAACGATATATTTTCGTAGTTAGCCCCGTTGAGCCGTAAAATCAATTTTCTTTGGCAAGCTACAAAATGTCACCATAAAACCACATCTTTTGAGCCTAATTGTCCTTATCATTTGTAGAGCTTCAATGTTGGTTGACATGGTGAGGGGATTGAAGTGAGTGGATTTGTTTTGATCAAGGTGAATTCAAGAGAAAAGAAAAGGGTTGAAAAGAAAAAGAAAAAGAAGAGCTAATGAGCTTGAGCTTAATGTGAAAAACAAAAGGGAAACAAAAAGTCCCAAAAGCTCAAATCACAAAAGTGAAGAGAAATGGTTCCAAAATGTTGTGAAAAGAAGGAAAAAGGGGTGAAGTTCATTTTGAGTGAAAATAAAAGAAAAGAAAGAGAGAGCAAGTGTTGTGTGAGAGTTGAATGAAAAATGAGAGAAATACAATATTTGTTGCTCTACAAGTTGAATGAGTCACTAATTCTAAATTTATCCCACCCCTTCCAAAGAGCCTACATTACAACCCTTGAAAGACCTTTTTGATTGACAATCGATGCCTAAATAATTGGTAGAGAATTGAGTTGAAAAGCAAGCCTATGGTCTTTGTGTTTTTCGTGGATTGACATTTGAGAGCTTACATGTCCAATATACACTTGTGTGTTGAGAGAAACACTTCTTGAGAGAGTGGTGAATCAAGTGTGTTGAATTTGTCTTAGCTTGGATCACATTTTATCTTGAAAGTGGTAGAGGAATTGCATGTGTTGATGAACCATTCATTTGAGATATTGCTTGATCATGCCTACTATTCATTGTATCCATTCACAAATCTTTCACAATCACCCTCCTTTGTTTTCTTTTTCTTTGCTTGGGGACAAGCAAATCTCTAAGTTTGGGGGAGTTGATTGGGTGTGAGATTTCTCGTATTTGTGTTCATTATTGCTATATTATCGTAGCATTTTGATGTGATTTTGGTCATAATTGATAGAAATGGTGCTACTAACCTTGTTGTTAAGAAATGTGTTAAAGTGTAGGAAACAAAGTGAAAATAGTCCATTTTAGAGGGAAAACGAGCAATGGTGCATGAGAATTGAAGTTCGGTTGGAGGACGAGCAAAGAAAGCCTAGAACAAGAGTTGAAAAGTCCAAAGAGCAGATTTCACTCGGCCGGCCGAGTGACTTCACACTGGCGGCCGAGTGGGAAAAAGGTCCAGAAAGTTTCTGGAATACCCATGTCACTCGGCCGGCCGAGTGACTTCACACTGGCGGCCGAGTGGGTTCTGGAACCACTTTTGGTTCTGGAAGTCCATCTCACTCGGTTGACCGAGTGATCCACTCGGTTGACCGAGTCAACTTACGTTTTTCGGGGTTATTTTGCGAATTTTGAAGAACTTCGAGGACCCAAGTGCTATGTAAAAAAATCTTTGGCCCTCATTTATTACAACTCTTAAACCCTAGTTCATCTTAACTCCATCTTCCACATTTATTGCACTTTAATTCATAGTTTAGCTTCAAAGTAGGATACTTAGCATAGGTTTTTGAAGAACAAGGCTCCACACTTTTGTAATAGCTAGGTATTTTGAAGCAACAACAAGGTGACTTCAAACCATTCTCTCATTGTCTATATAATTCCAAATTTAATGTTTATCTTGATTTCTTTTGATGTTTTAGCCATGGGTGTTTCTCAAAACACCATGGGCTAAGTTTATTTATGCTTTGGGTGTTCTAAAACCATGTGAATATCAAGTTTGGAATTGTTTGAGCTTTGTTATTGCTAATATTAGATTTATTGCTTCTTTTAATGGGTATTATGGGTACTTTGTATGTTAACTTCTATTAATCCATATTTAGATGCATGTTTAGCGTAGACGAGAGTTACATGAACATGTTTATATTTATGGTGTGGGTTGTTGGTATGCAAATGTGTTAGTTATACTTTTAATTCGTCGAGAGAGAGTTAATCGTATTAGAATCCCATTAAAGGACATTAATTACTTGAATGGTTGTTTGAGTAGTTGGTGAGGAATAGGAAGAAAACCTTATTACCGGGTTTGGGAACACCTTAGAATTAAGGCTATATTACCCGAAGGGAAATGGTTGTCATCCTAGCATTTAGGTGCTCTTAGAAAATATTGATTAAAGCATTAACAAAGTAAAAGCAATTCCTCTCTATTTCACTAGGTGGAGAACACCCGAAGCATTCTCTCACCCTTGCACTTCTTCGAATTATATTCGTAGTTGTTCTTTGTTTTAATTGTTAAATTCTTGCTTAGTAGTAATTTTCTTTGTTAAGTTGTGGTGATGGCTCTTATTGATTATTTGCTTATTTTTAGTAGTTCAAATTACTTGTTAGTTTCTAGGTTGATTTTTGATTTAATTTCTTGAAGTTTAGTAGTAACTTAGCTTTATTTTAGAAATCCAAAACCGAGCCCGTAGTTACATTAGTTATGCCGACACAAAACTCTAGGGATCCATTGCACACACCCACCTCCTAGGTCGATACTACTTGGTCGAATACTTCCATTACTACTACGAACTCTTATGCTTGAGGGGAAGTAGTTAATCAACATATAGTGACCAAAATTCGTTCAAGTCAAGCAGCTATCGATTTGATCCTTTTGAATTGAAGATGATCTTGTCGGTTATAATGTATTAATTTTGTTCTATTATTCTTGTAACGCTTCAAAAAAAAAAACCTTCCTAACCATATAAAATTCCTACTTATTTTTCTAACTAATTGATCTTTTGTAGAAGTAATTAATTATTACTTTTGTACACTTGCATCTAGGGATGACAACCAGTCAGATTTGAGATGATTTTAATATTTCCCAAGACCCGCTCCACTAGGAAATTACCAGCCCCGTGGACCCGATGGTTCCAACCCGCCTCACCCCATTTTTAAATACTCCCTCCGTTTCGGTATAAGTTTTCCATTTCTTTGGGGTGTTTTGATTAATGAATATAATAAAATATTAGATGTAGTACAAGTGATGTAATGGAAAAAGTGAAAATAATTGATAATTGTGGAATGAAGTAAGATAAAATAATAGATAAAATATAAGTGATGTGATTGGAAGAGATAAAATAATATGCCAAAAATGGAATGAGAAACTGAACATCCATAAGGAAAAGTGAGAAACTTATAGTGGAATTGAGGGAGTATATTTTAATTACAATTAAAAAAATAACATCAAATCATTAATTATTCAAATTAAAACATTACTTCATATGAGTGTTTTAAGCACCCGTTAATTTTCATATAAAACTTAAAAATAACACATTTAATGTTGACGTACTGTGCACAAACATTTTTTTTCAAGGCAAACCAACACAGTTATATTCATAATGAGAACAAATAATACTGAGAAGATCGTATACAAAAGTTGGAGATTCGATCCAATAATTAGACCTCGAAAAGGATCTCGAGGTCCTAGCATTAGAATTTGACACTTAATTGGCATCACGACGAACAAATGCAAAACTACATGTAAAGAAACAACGAAACGCATTGCATCCTCTCACATAATCTCCAAACACTGCGTCAGCATGTCCCTCCCAATTGATTGCGTCGACAACAATCTTAGAGTCGGACTCCACCACCACCGAAGTAAAATTCAATTTCATCTACCACGAAAGTGCCTCAAGAACTCCCGTAATATGAATACAATATATATGTGATAGATTCACGAGTTTGATTCTATAGAAATCAAGACCCTTTGCAAATCTGGTAGGGATCGGGTCAATCCCACCTAAAACAGGGCGAGTTCAATGCAAGTTCGAATTTAGTACACTGAACTCGCCCCAATGACATCCCTTCATTTTATCATTTCAAAATAGGATTTGAGGTCACTTTGACTTTTGACTTTGGGTACTAGTTGGAATGTTTGACTTTGAATAACAAGAAATGAGATTTTCTTCTTAAGATAATGCTTATCGACTTGCTGACACCTTATTTTTTTTGTGACAAGTCAAAATTGATCACTTTAATTAATTTAAAGAACACGGTATATCTAATATACTGCGTCCTATTTGTAATTAATCCCTTCTCAAAAAAAAGATTTGTAATTAATCATACACCGACAGTTTGACTATAAATATATGTATCCAGGAGATAGTGGAGAGCAAGCTGCACCACTTGTTCACACAATGGCCTCTTCTACTCTTCCAATAATATTCATTTCCACTCTGCTTCTTCTTCTGTTTTCTTCTTTTTCGTGCGCTCAGAGCTCTCCGAAGCCCCAAGCCTTGGTTTTCCCAATCAGAAAAGACGATGCCACGAGCCAATATTACACCACCATTACGATAGGTTCCAATAGCACCACATTCCCTGTCGTCATTGATCTTGGTGGCAAATTCCTATGGTTTTACGACCTCGACTACTTCAGTGCTGCCTCCTCGTACCGCCCCATCTTATGCGGCACTCAACAATGCAGGATTGCCCAAGGAGTCGGCTGCGTCTTCTGCTTCTTGTCGCCTCCCGTCCCCGGCTGCACTAACAACACCTGCTCCGACTACGCTCTTAATCCCTTCTCCGGCACACAGGTGTATAACGGCCTCGGACAGGATGTCTTGCGTGTCTACTCCACACGTGGCGATCAGTACAAGGTAACTTTTCATTATATTTACAGCAATAATTCTATAACTTTCGATATTTATCCTATTAACGTAACAATCAGACATGATCGACAAATCAAATGTTTCACCTTTGATTACACAAATTAAAAGCTAGAGACTACTTTCATTAATTCACGAAAATCAACAGGTATGGAATCAAAATAAGAATAATTTTTTACTTATAATTTATTATTTCAGGTGAGTAATTTTCCGTTCCAATATTCTCTGGAGGTTCTACGAGAAGAACTAGCTAGGCCTGCCGCTGGTATGATCGGGTTGGGTAGGACTAAAATCTCATTGCAAGCACAAGTTGCATCCGCTTTCAAAATTCCTCAAAAGTTTGCTCTATGCATTCCAACTTCTGGCAACAATGGGAATCTCATCATAGGCAAGGCACCCTACGCAAAACCATTTCAACAAATCTCCAACTCACTTTTCAGCACACCCCTCCTTAGAAATCCTGTGAGCACTTCCCAGAACGAGGTGATAGGCAATTTGTCAGTTGAGTATTTCATAAATGTCAAGTCCATCAAGGTTGGGGCTACGTCGCTCGCGCTTAACAAGACTCTGCTCTCGATCAACAAGAAGACGGGAGACGGGGGAACAAGTATAAGGACTGTGAGGGGGTATACTAATCTCCACAGATCAATCTACACAGCTCTGATCAACCAGTTTGTGAAGGCTGCAGCCTCCATGAATATTAAACGAGTGGCGTCTGTGGCTCCGTTTGGTGCTTGCTTCGATTCTAAGACGATTACCAGCTCGAAAACAGGGCCTGATGTGCCCATCATTGATCTGGTTCTTCAGAGCAACAATGTTTACTGGAGATTTTATGGCTCAAATTCCATGGTTCATGTTGGAAACGACGTAACGTGCCTTGCGTTTGTGGAAGGACCACCGAATCTAACAGGACCAACAACCTCGATAGTAGTAGGAGGGTATCAAATGGAGAATTATTTGTTGGAGTTTGATGTGGATTCATCCAGGCTCGGCTTTAGCTCTTCACTACTGCTCCAAGACACAAGCTGCTCCCAGTTCAGAGCTGCATAACTTCTATTTCTATGATCAAAATGTGTGCCTTATAAGGAAATAATGTGATCATCATTTCATAATTAAGTTTAATAATACCTCGCTTGGTGAGTTTAATTAGTTTGTTATTTTGTTGGAGTGGATCAAAATTAGTGAATCAAGTTTTAGGGAGTCTATTCAATTGAGATTCTGTTGAATTTTTTTGAACTTTAAAATGTAAGTGGATTTAGAAAATCCACAGACTCTATACAGAGTTTGACGGACTTTTTTATTGATTTATATGGATTTTTATAGTTTTTTATTGATTTATATGGATTTTTATAGATTTGACACAATCGTGTAATACACGGTTTTTTTATTGATTTACATGGATTTCCATAGACTACGCCCCTAGAACTATTGATGCAAACGTATATCGAACACACTTGTATATAAAAAAAAATTATCTAAATTATTTAGAAAAAATGCCAAAAATATTATTATTGATCATTATTATTCTCATCTTCATTTCCATCACTATTATACCTAGGCCTGAACCAGGGGACTGAACAATGGAGAGAGAACGACCACAAAAATCAATGTTGAGCTGAAGAGAGGATCGATTGACAAAAGCGTTGTTCTTAGAGTAAATAGAAAAAAACACATCACTTAATTAGAAAATAATTAGAAAAAATAACGTGCAATAAAGAAACAAGTAGGAGTATTTACTTTTACCGTTTAGTATTTTATAATATCATTGAGTGATTGTAAACGTTTATAAGTGGGGTAATTATATATACAAAGTGTATCTTTATCTATCAAATATACATCAAATATTTAAGAAATAAGGATAAACATAATATATTATAAAGATGTATACAAATCATGTTAATATTATATTCACGATAATAATGGTGGTGAAGCTCTCATTCTCCGCAATTTCTCCAATGGCATAATTGACGTGAACTCTATCTATTTCTTTGAAGAATACTGGTTAATTCTTTTTTAATGGAAATAAAGGTTAAAGTTGAAATACCCGAATCTCAATTGAATACACTCTCTTAATCAAATATATATGTCAATGTTTCTTGTTAAATATAAATATGTCACCCAATAATATAAATATGTGGATATATTTTATTTTTTCGAATTTTCCCCCTTCCTAGGACTCGAACTTGGTGGCCTTAGTATAAGGTCTTATAATTAAGGCAAACTCAAAGCCTTCAAAAATATATTTATCACATTTCTAAAATCTCGTATTAGAACTAGTAAATTAAAAAAAATTTACAAACAACCTCGTCTCTCTCAAGTCTTGTTTGTTAACTAAAACTGGTTAGATTGAGATTAAAGTGATGTCTGAACTTTATAATTTTAAAAACATAATCTATACTTAATTTTAACTATCAAACAACCTGTAAGAATCGAGACTGTGATGAAATTAATCTACTCTTAATCTTAGAGCAAGTTGCGTCTTGAATCATGAGTGTAATTATGCTCCGGAAGATATATCCCAATTCATTGTCGCCCAAAGGGGTCCCCATGAAGCAAAATGATGGAAAATCTCACTTTCAGATTTACCAAACACTAGAAATTCATATTTATGAGAGAATTTCAAGTAATGAGGATTTTTTTAGAAATATTATTAGATAGGACATATTGTACGTAGCTACTAATTTGACTCCATAATACATTTGAGGAGTGCCTTGGGTTCTCAGATACAAACTTCCCGTTGTATGTGTGCAAGTTTCATAAGTCCGTCTACGGCCTCTAACAAGCCCCTCAAACGTGGTACAATGCCCTACACTCCTTCCTTTCCACTATGGGGTTTGCTCATACCTTCATGGAGTTGTGGCTTATCTCTTAGTATATATATATGTAAATGACCTCATCCTCACTGACAACACCCCTCAATTTCTGAATTAGATTGACACTGCTCTTGCCAAGTTCTTGGTCAGGAAGAACTCAATTCACTTTCTTACTTCTTTAATGTGGAAGTTCTTCGTTCATCCACCACTTTCACTTTTGTTCAAAGAAAGTATATAACATATCTTCTTGACAAGTACAACATGCTCGATGCTAAACCGGTTCAAACTTCTCTTGCTCCCGGGGCCAGCCTCATCTTGGACAGCTATCGTTAAGATTTGGGCGCGCAACTTGCAATATACTCTCTCCACTCGTCCGAACATCATCTTCTCTTTCAACAAGCTATCTCAGTTCATGCATGAGCCTGCTGAATGCCATTAGGGGCGGTTAAGCGTCTTCTACGCTACTTGAACGACACGCGTTCATTAGAGATTGTTCTTCGTCGTTAATCTTCTATGTCTCTTCATTGTTTTACCGATGCTGGCTAGACTGGAGACAGTAATGATCGCACGTCGACAGGGGCCTAAGTCGTATATCTTGGTGACAATCGGGTCTCATGGTCATCTCGCAAGCAATGTTCTATTGTTCGTTCCTTTACAAAAATTGAATATCGTGTCGTTGCCTCTGCTGCAACCGAGCTTTAGTGGACTCGGTCTATCTTGGGTGAGTTAAATTTTCTCGTCACCTCCACTCTAGTTATCTATTGTGAAAATATTGGGGCTACATATTTATGCTTGAATCCAGTTTTTCACTTTCGGATGAAACACATTGTCCTTGATTATCACTTTGTTCGAGACCTGGTCAAATCCTCGAGTCTATAGGTGTCTCACGTCTCCTCGGTTGATAAACTTGTTGATGCTTTGACCAAACCTCTGTCTCGAACTCACCTTCAACTGCTTCTAATGTTCAAGATTGATGTCACTAATAGTTCTTTATTTTGAGGGGACATATTATGGAATATTTTACTCACTCCGTCCCGTGATTATTTGCACACTTTCCTTAACAGGACGTCCCAACATTATTTGCACACTCCAAAAAAAAAAAATATAATGCACATAATTTTTACCCTTACAACATTCATCTAATTTAAAAAATGTCACTCTAGTTGGGCCCACAACTTAATCTAATTTATAACTTTAGTTAAATCTCCACCCACTTTAGTCAATTAATTACCAATAATATCCTTCCTTTATTTTACCTTACACATCACTATATTCAATTTTCTTAAATGGTCAAACCATGCAAAAAAATGTTGGGACAGATGGAGTATGTTGTAGAATCCAAAAACGGTTCTCATTCTTGACACACAAAGATCAACAATCAAAGAAGAGTTTTGGAATTGAATTGAGAAGATGAAAGAAGTAATTGAATCAATACAAATGCCATTGATATAGACTAATCAAGTTTAACAATTTAATGATTTCTCCTAACTGCCTAACAACCTATTTAGTTAATAATACAAGATAGGGGAGTGTATCTACCAATATTGAGGTGTATTGGGTTTTAACTAGAGGGTGTATCTACTAACCCTTTATACCCCCCTCAAAATGAGAATGTATGTCCAACAGTCCCATTTTGGTTTTGTGAGTGATGAAGGCAGTAGGAGAAAGTGGTTTGGTGAGCATATCGACCAAGTTCTCTTCAGTTGGTATGTGAATCAAAGTGAGTAACCCTTCTGAGATATTTTCTCTTGTGAAATGATAGTCCAAGGCAATGTGTTTGGTTCTTTGATGGAGGTATGGATTGTGAGCAATGAAGAAAGCACTCTTGCTATCAGTATACATAGTTGAGGGGGTGGTGTGTTGGACCTTCAAGTCAGCAAGGATATAATGAACCCATTAGAGTTCACAAGTGGTGGAAGCCAAGGCCCTGTACTCAGCTTCTGCAGATGACCTACTAACAGTGGATTGCTTCTTGGATTTCCAAGAAATTAGTGAATCACCAAAATAAATGTTATAGCCAGTGATGCTTCTTCTAGTTTGGGGGCATCTACCCGAGTCAAAATCAGAGAAAACATGTAATTTAAAGACATTTGTTTTAGGATAAAAGAGACCAGTGCCAGGATTACCTTTAATGTACCTGAGTATCCTATGAACAACAACAAGATGTGATTCATTAGGAGCTTGCATATATATTGACTCACTGTATGTACTACATAAGATATGTCAAGTCTGGTGACAGTAAGATAAAGGAGTTTGCCTACCAATTTTCTGTACTGTTCTGGGTTTTTTAGAGTGGGGGATTGGGCATCAAAAGTGCTTTTAGAGTCCATTGGGGTGGAGTAAGGTTTGCTCCCCAAATAACCAGATTCATGTAACAAATCAAGAGTGTATTTACTTTATGACAGGGTAATACCAGATTTGTTTCTAGCAACCTCTATGCCCAAAATGTATCTCAAAACACCAAGATCTTTGATAGTAAACTTGTTATGTAGATAGTGTTTAATAGATTGAATGGCATCAAGGCTAGTGTCTGCTACAATCAAATCATCTACATAACATAAAACAACAGTAAAATCAGAACTTGTTTGTTTAGTGAATAATGAAGTATCAGCCTTGGATTTGATGAAACCAATGGATATTCAAGAAGTAGTCAACTTGGTAAAACATTTCTTAGAAGCTTGTTTCAGACCATATAGAGTCTTATTTAATTTGCAGACTCTTTTTTCATTGCTAGAACAGTATACATAATCCAAGTAGAGACTCTAACATTGCTTAAACAAGTACTAGTAATCATACTTGGATGATCGGTGGTGTTTTTTAGATCATCAACATGGACATCAGAGGCTCTTGCCACAGAATGGGGCATGTCCTTGCTCTCCCCTGTGTGCTGCATCTTAGAGAAACTCACAGATTTATCATACAAATCCTGATCAATAAGAGGGTTTGATTCCAAATGTGTGTTATGAATGGAAAGGTTAACAGTTTTGGAAAGCTCTTTATTTGGTGGGCCCCTAGGTCCCCTCCAACCAGGTGGGAAACATATAATCTAAAAGCATCTATCCACTGTATGACCTAGACTATCTCAATGGCTTCACTTAAGTGGTTTCTTTCTATCCTTGTAGAATTTGGCATTCCTTGCTGCCATAGCAATGGAATCAGGGTGAATGGGATCAAAGATAGTATTCAAATTTCTCTGAGATTCTTCTTGAAGTAAGAGGCCATATATTTTGGACAAGGGAGGAAATGGGGATTGCAACAAAAATTGACTTCTAATGGTGTTATAGAAATCATGCAAGCCAACCAAGAATTTTATAACAACATCTTGTTCTAGAGTGGTAGTCATCAATTTAGGTAGATCACAAGTACAGCCATCCATGGCACCACAAGAGCACTTAAGAACATGCCTAAAACTAAGATACTCATCCCATAGAGATTTGAATTGGTTATAGTATGAAACTAAAGATTGGGAACCTTGATTGATATCACTTAAAGATTTTTCTAAGTGGCAGACCCTAGTGCCATCAGATTGGGCATAACGAATTTTGAGTTCATCCCAAACATCTTTAGCCAAAGAAAAGTACTCTAAGGTTCTCTTAATATCAGGAATAATGGAATTTAGAATCCACATCAAAACAAGATCATTGGCTCTTACCTAGGCTGCATATATGGCGGGATCATCTTCTTCAGAGGGGATTTTCTACAAACCATCGATCAATCGGGATTTGTTCTTCACGTTGAGGCCTCTTTTGACTGCGTTGCTCCAGGAGACAAAATTGGTGTCGTCGAGGGGCTCAAGAACGATCGAGACAGCGGGATTTTCATTCTGATGAAGCGCCAAAGGGGAAAAGGGATTCAATGCTGGGTTCAATGAATCGAGATCGGTAACAGCAGGAGCCATGGAGCCAAATCGAAAGGGCGAAAAGAGGAATTGGCAAAAAATGAAACGAGAAGGGAAGAATCGTGATAAAACACGAACCAAAAATCGAGAAACAAGGCCGAAATCACAAGAAATCGGAAAAGGTTGAGGAAATTGGGGTGAAAACGAAAATGGATTGAATGCTTGGAAATATCATCAAGAAACTGATACCATGTAGAATAAAAAACGGTTCTCATTCTTGAGACACAAAGATCAACAATCAAAAAAGAGTTTTGGAATTGAATTGAGAAGATGAAAGAAGTAATTGAATCAATACAAATGCCCTTGATTGTCTTTATAGACTAATCAAGTTTAACAGTTTAATAACTTTCTCCTAACTATCTAACAACCTATTTAGTTAATAATACAAGATAGGGGAGTGTATCTACCAATACTGAGGTGTATTGGGTTTTAACTAGAGGGTGTATCTACCAACCCTTTATATATGTTTTTTTTTTTTTTTTTTTTTTTGATTACAAGTTAAATACCCATCCCATTTCCCCTACCCATGACTCGAACCCAGGACCTAAGGCCTAGGTAGTGGTGCTCTAACCACTTGAGCTATCCCACTTTGTCAACCCTTTATATATGTGTTTACTCTTTTCTCATTGTTTAGTGTCCCACATCGCTTTGGACGTGCATAGTATAGCTTGAATTGTAAATCTATTTGTACTTGTGAATAAAAGTCTCATGCAACAAGACGGTTCTTAGCGCGACAAATCCTGACATAGGGCAAACGCATCCCAAATTCGCCTGCTTGACATCTTATATGTGTGAACTCTTGGAATAGATAACGCGTTGACCAGTCTCGTGATTATGTTGGCCCCCCAATATATACAAAAGGATAGGATCTTAAGCACAAATAACTTTTCTTTCTAAATTTATTATTTATAATTATTTGCATAGCTTACGCTGCTTTGACTTATTTCACGTGGAAGAATGATCTAAACAAAATTTATATTATAATTATATTTCTTCAGTTGAGATGATTAATTATTAAATTAAATAACCTAATTGTAATTCATTATTTGAATTTAATTAATGAATTGAATAGTTGAATTTGAAATTTCGAAAATAATCTGTAAAATTGTGTTTATTAATCCATGGATTAGCCTTAATGTACCGGTACGTCTTATTACGAAACCAATTCTTCATTCTTGACATCAGTCCCGGGTCCAGCCCCGTGGGCCGTGGAACCGACAGTTCCAACCCGCCTACCCCATTTAATTTTAAATTTATTTTATTTGCAATTTAAAAAAATTAACATCAAATCATTAATTATTCAAATTAAAACATATCTGAGTGTTTAAATTAACTGTTAATTTTCGTACAAAACTTTAAAATAAGACATTTAATGTTGGTCTACTATGTGCAATTTTTATTATTTTTACTGTATTTTTTTAAGGCAAATCAAAGCAGTTTTGTTCGTTGTTAAAACAAATATTAGAGAGAAGACCATCCACAATAGTTGGAGGCTTGACTCAATAGTGGGGGCTCGAGGCCCTAGCAATAGAATTTGACAATGAATTGGTATCACGACGAACAAAAGTAAAACTACATGTAAAGAAACAGTGAAACTCATTGCACTCTCACATTATCTCCAAACATTGAGTCATCCTGTCCCTCCCAGTTGATTGCGTTGACAACAATCTTGGAGGCCGACTCCACCACCACTACCTAAACAAAATTCAAATTCTTCAACCACGAAAGTGCCTCAAGAACTCCCATAATATGAATACAATATACGTACTGTATTATAGATTAAGATCATTTCCAAATCTGGTAGGAATCGCCCCGAACAGGGTGAGTTCAATGCTAAGTCCGAATTTAGAGTCGCCCCAATTACATCCCTTCATTTTATCATTTCAAAATAAGATTTGAGGGTATTGCGCTTTGACTTTTGACTTTTGGTACGATTTGGAATGTTTGACTTTGAATAACCAGAAATGAAATTTTCTTCTAAGATAATGCTTATGGACTTTCTGGCACCTCATTTTTTAATGAACACAATATATCTAATATACTGGGTTCGATTTGTAATTAATCCTACACCGACAGTTTGAATATAAATATATGTATCCAGGAGATAGTGGAGAGCAAGCTGCACCACTTGTTCACACAATGGCCTCTTCTACTCTTCCAATAATATTCATTTCCACTCTGCTTCTGCTTCTTCTGTCCTCTTCTTTTCCGTGCGCTCAGAGCACTCCGAAGCCCCAAGCCTTGGTTTTCCCAATCAGAAAAGACGAGGCCACGAGCCAATATTACACCACCATTACCATAGGTTCCAATAGCACCACATTCCCTGTCGTCATTGATCTTGGTGGCAAATTCCTATGGTTTTACGACCTCGACTACTTCAGTGCTGCCTCCTCGTACCGCCCCATCTTATGCGGCACTCAACAATGCAGGATTGCCCAAGGAGTCGGCTGCGTCTTCTGCTTCTTGTCGCCTCCAGTCCCCGGTTGCACTAACAACACCTGCTCCACTTACGGTCTTAATCCCTTCTCTGGCACGCAGTTGTATGGTGGCCTCGGACAGGATGTCCTGCGTGTCTACTCCACACGTGGCGATCAGTATAAGGTAACTTTTCATTATTTTTACAGAAATTAAATCATTTTTTTTTAGTTATATAACTTAAAAATCTTACTTAGTTCGTATTTTTCTTTACTTTTTGACACAGAAATTAAAAAAAATTATTAAATAATAGATAGAAGGAGAGAGAATAAAATACTATTAAAAGTATTTACCAAAGAAAAATTATGAGAGAAGCTTATAAACTTAGAGGCAGCGAGTATTTCAATTTTCAAACATTTTGATCGGCTGCAAGAGATGAACATCCAATTAACGTACCAATAGACATGATCGAACTAGTGGAATGTTTCACCCCTGATTACACAAATTAAAAGTTAGAGCACTAGTTTCAATTCACGAAAATCAACAGGAATGGAATAAAAAAAGAATAATTGGACTAAAAATTTTATTTTCCTTTTATTTACTAATTGGATAGAAAATATTACTCCATCCTCCGTTTTACAATAACTTTCACACCTTTAAAATTGAATACGCTTTAAAAACTTCACCCATAGACGGATCCAGTAAGGGCCCAGGGCTAGAGGGGGCAGTGGCCCCCCACCATTTTTTTTAAATATATATATATTTCAATAATTATTTATATCATTTTCTTATATTTTAAGATTAGTTGTACACTTCAAATATAAAAATAATTCACAAAATATATACATTTACTATATCATTTTATTTTACAAATTGTTATTTATTTTAGATTCACATTTTCTAGACAAAAACTTATATACAATATTTCACAATAGTCTTATGGTGCAATTTGACAAATTCTTATGTTTTTATCTGGTAACCAGTCTCCCTCTTCTTCAGCGAGACTTCTTCTCTCCTCCTCTGCGCGTCTCCCTCTTCTTGTTCTTCAGCCTCTACGCGTCTCCCTCTTCTTTCTTCTTCAGCCTCTTCTTCATTCTCCTCTCTCTCATTCTCCCCTACGCGTATTGCTCAACTTCAATTAAAAAAAAAAAAAATCTCAGAAAATTCAATCCTATCAATTCTACTGTTCAAATTTTCGATCTGCTAATCTGGAAACAATGGGAGAAATCGTTATTTGTTATTTTGAATGAATTACTGAATGGGAAAAAATCAACAATAATACCACACAGATTTATTCCAATTAATTATTGATTGTTATGTCTTTGTAATTGTTGGGATTGATAAACTATTCATTGTTATGTCTTTGTAATTGTTGGGATTGATAAACTACTCAGCATGTTTGTGTTTTTCGTGTTTTCAATTATTATTCTTCGTCTTTTTAATGTGCGTATCTCATTTCCTCTCAATAATATCGTTTTATTTATACAGTAACACATCTTTCTTTATAAAGTAATACACTTGTGTTTATATAGTAACACAGTTTTCTGTGTTACTTTAAGGTCAAATATATGTTACTCAAAAGTCAATTGTGTGTTACTTGTCCTTACAGTAACACGTATTTGTCCGTACAGTAACATATAATTGTATTTATAGTAACACGAATTAAGAGCAAAATTTTCCATTTTATCATTCCTTTAATTAATTTATATTAATATTTCCTGTGAAAAGTCAATTTATGTGTTATTTGTACACATGTTTGACTTGCAGTAACATATAATTACCTTTATAGTAACACAGACCTGAAACCCGTTATCCTGTTAGCATCCTGCGCGCGACTTTTGCGTGATTTTTAAGGAAATATTCGTTTGACCGGTCAAACCCGCTACAGATCCGCGAATTTTGACCATTTCTTAAATGTCCTAATATTTCACGTCAAATATTGCACATAAGTGCGGCCCTTTTTCTTATTAGTACATCTTACTAATTTCTTTTTTAGGGATAATATTTTAAGTTCTACATTTGACTAATAGTGACTAATGTCTCAGCGGATCGGAATTGTATTTTAAATTTTAACACTATTTCACCTGAATTAGAACAATCAAAATTACTTTCTTTCAAAACATAACAAAATTCGTTAAATTTAAATTAACGAAATGAGATGTATTGAAAAATTTATAATAATATTTTTTGTATATATAGTATTTTGTCTTTGTATTAATGTAAATTGGGTCCCCTGTAATTTTTGGGTCCGCCACCGATTCCACCCTCACAATATCCTCAATTTTACACAAAATGTCGTTATTTTTTATTCACACATACACACAAGTCAACTATTTTCTTTAGTTTATATATTACCCTTCAAAACACTACTCATTACTTATACTTTCTTAATTTCCGTGTCTACGGAGGGAGTATAATTTAATATTTATAATTTATTATTTCAGGTGAATAATTTTCCGTTCCAATTTTCTCGTCCGGCTCTACTAGAAGAACTAGCGAGGCCCGCCGCTGGCATGATTGGATTGGGCAGGACTAAGATGTCATTGATAGCACAAGTTGCATCTGCTTTCAAAATTCCTCAAAAGTTTGCTCTATGCATTCCAACTTCTGGCAACAATGGGAATCTCATCATAGGCAAGGCACCCTACGCAAAACCATTTCAACAAATCTCCAACTCACTTTTCAGCACACCCCTCCTTAGAAATCCTGTGAGCACTTCCCAGAACGAGGTGATAGGCAATTTGTCAGTTGAGTATTTCATAAATGTCAAGTCCATCAAGGTTGGGGCTACGTCGCTCGCGCTTAACAAGACTCTGCTCTCGATCAACAAGAAGACGGGAGACGGGGGAACAAGTATAAGGACTGTGAGGGGGTATACTAATCTCCACAGATCAATCTACACAGCTCTGATCAACCAGTTTGTGAAGGCTGCAGCCTCCATGAATATTAAACGAGTGGCGTCTGTGGCTCCGTTTGGTGCTTGCTTCGATTCTAAGACGATTACCAGCTCGAAAACAGGGCCTGATGTGCCCATCATTGATCTGGTTCTTCAGAGCAACAATGTTTACTGGAGATTTTATGGCTCAAATTCCATGGTTCATGTTGGAAACGACGTAACGTGCCTTGCGTTTGTGGAGGGACCGCCGAATCTAACAGGACCAACAACTTCAATAGTAGTAGGAGGGTATCAAATGGAGAATTATTTGCTGGAGTTTGATGTGGATTCATCCAGGCTCGGGTTTAGCTCTTCACTGCTGCTGCAAGACACAAGCTGCTCCCAGTTCAGAGCTGCATAACTTCTATTTCTATATATGATCAAAGTGTGTGCCTTATAAGGAAATAATACCTCACTTGGTGAGTTTAATTAGTTTTTTATTTTTTTGGAGTGAATTAAAATCATTGAATCAAGTTTTAATCAAATATATATGTCAATGTTTCTTGTTAAAGAGTCATTTTGTAATTTGCATTATATTTTCATGTCACTCAATAGTATGAATATGTGGATTTGTTTTTCGAATTTTTCCCACCCATTCCCATGACTCGAATTCACGGTCGACCTTATTACGTATGATATATTTTAATGCAAATTAAAGCCTTCAATATTATATTTGTTCCATTTCTAAAATCTCGTATCAGAATCATTAAATTAAAAAAAAAAAAATACAAACAACTTCGTCTCTATCGTCCCATAGTTCAATAATGAACAATGAGGTTTTGTTTAATAGTTAAGACTGATTAGACTGAAATTAAGGTAGTATCTAAACTTTATTAATTTAAAAGCATAATTTACCTTTAACTAACAATGTGTAAAGACAAAGTGGGATAGCTCAAGTGGTTAGAGCACCACTACCTAGGCCTTAGATCCTGGGTTCGAGTCATGGGGAGGGGAAAAGGGATGGGTATTTAACTTGTAACAAAAAAAAATCAAACAATGTGCAAAGAGTAAGAGTGTGATAGAGTTAATCTACCATCTTAATGTTAGAGCAAGTTGTGTCTTGAACAATGAGCGAAATAATGATCTGGAAAACATATCCTAATTCATTGTCGCCCAAAGGCGTCCCGTGATGGAAAATCTCACTTTCAGATTTACCAAACACTAGAAATTCTAGAAATTCGTATTTATGAGAGAATTTCAAGTAATGCTTGAAGAATATTATTTGATACGACATATTGTAGCGGATTGGTGCTACTATTTTGATGATATAAATATAATAAGGTCTCTATCAGAACATTAATGCTAGCAATATACAGTAGAAACTCTATAAATTAATAATATTGGGACCATCAAAATTTATTAATTAAGAGAGTTATTAATTTATCTATAAATTAATAATTATTAATTTATATATTAATTAATATTTTATTTTTTAATGAGACTTGGATTATTCTTGTTGTGCTTGCATAATGTTTTTCGAATCTCGTCGGTCATTGTTATTTTTTTTAAACCTGTAAGATGAGAAGTCATGTTGTGTGTATGATTTGTTTGTTTTATCATATTTTGATCTTATATATTTATATAGAAAATATTTTTTAATGTTCATAAAGTGATACAATGAACACACTAAGTAAAATAATGTGGAAGATTGAAGGATTCTTTTAAATTAGGTTTTTCATTTGATATACAATAAATAATTACAAGTGGAAGTTTGAAATAGTGTTTCTATATATTAATTAATATTTTATTAATTTGAAGTTTTGGTGATTCATCCATGCATTAAAGAATATGAAAGGCTTCGGCCCCCAATCTTTTCGTTTGTTAGATATGACTATCGGGCAATGGTCGGAAACAGATCTTGCTAAGCCCTTCAGATGAGCTTCAGGCCATTTATCCATCCATTCCTCATTTACAAGTACTCTATCAAGTCGACTTTTGCAGGTCCCGTCAGGTCTATACCAAGTGTACTTTCTGCCTAATAGGGGAATATCCGTGAGATTAGCCTGGGAGATAAACTCATTGAAAGCTTCCATGTCCCTTCTATCTTCTCGATCACCTCTCCCTACCCTCTCGTCTGGAACTCTGATGGCATTAAAATCTCCAGCGATACAAACATAAGCCTCTTGATCAATAGGCGTTGACAATAACGCAAGTCCCGGTTGGGGAAGATGCCTAGAGAGAGAAAGGTAGAGAGAGAGAGGGGACGGGAAGGTGAATGGGTCCAGGTAAGCAGGAAAGAGAAGAAAGGGAGAGTTTCGACCGAGTACGGTAGGGCTCCGGCCGAGAGGATTTCGGGGAGGACGCATAATAACACCAGACTGAGGTCGACTGACATTTGGAGGAAAGCCATGGAAAAGAAAGGCCTGCTCCACGATTCAGATATTACTTTCTATATCTGCAACTTTCCAGATTTCTGCAGTAAAGGCGCCCTCTCCAATCGTATCGGTAGGATAGAAAGAATTAAAGATTGTTATATCGCGGACAAAAAGGACAAAAGAGGGTCAAGATTCGGCTTCGTTAGGTTCGATGGGTCGATTAATCGGGAAAGGGTGGAGGAAGAGTTGAACAATATTTGGTTTGAGTCTTATAAATTGAGAGCAAACATTTCTAGGTTTGAAAGGCCTATGGAGGGGAAATCAGGAATCATGAAGGCTAATCCCCTTGTGATTGACAGTGACAAGGACGGCACTAGGAGAAAGTGGGCTGCCCCTAAGGTAACCAATGAATTGAACGTTAATACCCAGCAGATTGAGGAGAAAGGCCTTCAAGAATGCCCCCCAAGTCATGAGCCCGTTGGCCAAGGGGAACCAGAGGTAGGCAATTTTAGAGTAATGAGGTTCGACTCTACAGAGGAGGAGAGACGGTGGCTCGATAAGTGCTTTATTGGGATATTCAGAGAAAGATTTTCTTGGCCTGTGCACGGAGATGAATTGAGAAAAGAATGCGAGGGAGCGTGGTATGTATCGTCGCTTGGTGGGGACTCGATTCTGATTAGGCCTAAAGAAGGATCAGGTTACGAGTGCGAAGAAGTGGAAAAGACGGAGTGGGCAGTGCGTTGGTTCGAAGAGGTGGGGAGATGGACCCCGGGCAACCTTTCATCTAAAAGGGTGGTGTGGACCAACTGGTATGATATCCCATTACAAGCATGGAATGAAAGATTTTTTGGGAAGATTGCCAATCGTTTCGGAAGTCTGGTTCATGTGGACGAGGACACCACAAACAGATATAACCTCCAGTTCGCACGGATCTTATTACGGACCTCCTTACCGGAGATACCTCGTTCCCCCATCAGAATCCTGATCGACGGCCACATCCATAGAATCCGGATCAAAGAAGAGGATAAAGATTTCGACTTGGAATTAGGGGAAGATGATCAGGCAGCCTGGGTAGCAGAGGACGAGGACGAGTGGGCTTTGCTGGAGTCGCCGGCGCCGGAAATACAGGAAACTGCATGTCCCGAGAATGATGACGTCAGCAGAGTTAAGGCGAATTCAATTATAGCGCCGCCCATATCCTCGGAAGGTACAACATTAAAGGAGAATAATTGCATTTCGACGGAGCCCGAGGTTGATAACGGTCGGGTCACTTCCACATGGCACGAGAAGAAATCTGAACAGAGGCCTAATTCGTTATATTTGGGCCCAAATTATTGTAGGACGCCAGATGGGCCGTGTAAGGAGATGAGAAAAAGCCCAATTACTGAGTGCTTATTAAAAATGCCCTCTGAAGATGCTATTAATAATAAAGAGGTGGGCCCTTTTAAGATGGACCTTAATTACTTATTCCAGGACCCTGAAAATGCATCTGAAGAGGAGGGGGCCCACCCACTAATTGGGGATAGAGGACACGATAGCAACAATATTAGCAGTGGAGGACAGGTGGCTTCTTCTATCAAAAATTTGGAAGAGGGGCATCTGCAGTGCGACCAAAACAATTCATGTATCTTAGAGAACAAGGTGGGCACAGAGGGCACAGAGAGCTCTATCCGGGGGAAAGAGAGGCAAAGTGAAACAGATAAGGAGCTGCGCACAGAAGCGGAGAAAACCTGGGAACTAGGCAAAAGAATCGGGGTAGTGAGCAAGGAGACAGATGAGAGTACGATTTCCCGACTTGAAAAACAAGAAAGAAAGGCAAGAAGAAAGGCTTTGAGAGTCGCAGAGAAGTTGAAGGGAGGGAAGATGAGTTTTGATCAATGAAAATCCTTAGTTTCAATATCAGAGGCATGGGGGGGAGAGAAAAACGAAAGGAGGTAAAGGATATGCTTAGAAATAACGATTCAGAAATTTACTTTATTCAAGAAACAAAAGTGGAGAGGATGGACGAGTTTCTGTGCAAATCTATTTGGGGGAGTTCAAATTTTGGGTGGGATTGGCGGGAGGCAGAGGGGAGATCAGGTGGGCTATTAACAATTTGGAAGGATGAGGTGTTTACTAAGACTAGCTCTTGGCACACTAGAGGCTTTCTAGTGGTTATTGGTAATTAGAAGCAAGATGGGAAAAGATGCGTTCTCATAAACGTTTATGCACCGTGCAATGCAATTGAAAGAAGAGGGCTATGGGGCTTAATTTCTGGGGTGGTGACTCAAAATCAAGAGGCTTATGTTTGTATCGCTGGAGATTTTAATGCCATCAGAGTTCCAGACGAGAGGGTAGGGAGAGGTGATCGAGAAGATAGAAGGGACATGGAAGCTTTCAATGAGTTTATCTCCCAGGCTAATCTCACGGATATTCCCCTATTAGGCAGAAAGTACACTTGGTATAGACCTGACGGGACCTGCAAAAGTCGACTTGATAGAGTACTTGTAAATGAGGAATGGATGGATAAATGGCCTGAAGCTCATCTGAAGGGCTTAGCAAGATCTGTTTCCGACCATTGCCCGATAGTCATATCTAACAAACGAAAAGATTGGGGGCCGAAGCCTTTCAGATTCTTTAATGTATGGATGAATCACCAAAACTTCAAATTTTTTGTTGATAACAAATGGAAAGGCTACGAGATTAGAGGGTGGAGTGGATTCAAAATTAAGGAGAAATTAAAATTGTTAAAGGGTGATCTCAGAGTGTGGAATAGAACAGTTTTTGGTAACTTAGAATCGAGGATTGAGTACAGTAAAAACGAAATTGCTAGACTCGACACGGTAGACGATTGTTTCGGTCTTGAGGAAGGGGAACAAGGGAAGAGAAGAGAACTGCTCGCCGGCCTTCACAACGATATGAAGTTCAAGGAGGATCAACTCAGACAGATGGCAAAAATAAAATGGTTGAAAGACGGGGATCTAAATACGAGATTCTTCCATAGGGTCATAAATGGAAGATTGAAAGGAAACGAGATTAGCGGGCTCTTCATACAGGGGCAGTGGAATGAAAATGTCCAGGAGGTCAAGAAGGAAGTTTTACAGTTCTTCAGCAGCCATTTCAAAAAAGAGGTTTTCGAAAGGCCTAGGATACCGCATCAAATGTTTTGTAAGAAACTTGAAGATTGTGACAATGCCTATCTTACTGAGGTCTTCTCGGAAGAGGAGATTAAGGCGGCTCTTTGGGACTGTGATGCCTCGAAAAGCCCTGGACCAGACGGCTTCACAATGGATTTCTTCAAACAAAATTGGGAATTGATGCGTCCTGAAATTCTCAACTTGATGTCTGAGTTTCATCGACACGGGAAATTGGTCAGAGGCCTCAACACATCCTTTATAGTCCTTATTCCTAAAAAGACAGGTGCGCAATATCTTGATGATTTTCGACCTATCTCCCTCATTAGTTGCCTCTACAAGCTTATTGCTAAAATCCTGGCGAAAATACTTGCCAAGGTTTTGGAATTGATAATTTCAGACTGTCAATCAGCGTTCATTGGGGGGAGACAAATTATGGATGGAATTCTAATTGCCCATGAAGCCATTGATGAAGCCAAAAAAAGCAGGAAAAAAAGGGTTCTTTTTAAGGTGGATTTTGCAAAGGCGCATGACTCAGTGGACTGGTCGTTTCTGGATTATATGATGGAAGGTTTGAATTTTGCACCTTTATGGAGAAGATGGATTATGGAATGCGTTTCTACGGCAAGTTCAGCGGTATTGGTAAACGGAAGCCCGTCAGGGGAGTTTAATCTCGAAAAGGGTCTCCGCCAAGGTGATCCGTTATCTCCGTTCCTATTCCTCATTGCGGCTGAAGGATTGAAAATTATGGTGGACAAAGCTGTTAGCAGTGGAGAGTTGGATCCAATCTGTATGGGAAGAAATAAAATTCAGGTTCCGCTACTTCAATATGCGGATGATACGGTTTTCTTGTGCAATGGATACTGGAAGGATATTGTAACGATTAACCGAATTCTAAATCTATATGAGTTGGTCTCGGGTTTGGGTGTCAATTTTAATAAATGTAGTCTTGTGGGTATGCATATGAGAGAGGAGGAAAAAGAAGAGATGGCAAGTTTTTTGGGTTGCAAAACAGGAAGGTTACCTATGAACTTCCTGGGCATAAATGTAGGGATTAACCATCACAAAACAACATCATGGGCGGATATGGTTAAGAAAATCAAGGAGAAATTGGCAAAGTGGTCGGATAAGAAAATATCGATGGGAGGCAGGGCGACTCTAGTGCAAGCGGTGCTACAAGCAGTCCCTACTTACTACTTATCTTTCTTTAAACTACCAAAAACTATCCTTAGTGAAGTTAGGGGGATACAAAGAAATTTCTTGTGGGGAGGAGGGGTGGGAGTGACCAAGAAAATCCCATGGGTCAGCTGGAGTGAGGTTTGCAGAGGAAAAGATAGAGGAGGCCTGGGTATTAGAGACCTCAATTATTTCAATATAGCACTCATGGGAAAGTGGATATGGCGATTGCTTACGGAAGAAAATTGCCTTTGGGCCCGAATTCTGAGCTCGAGATACGGTGGCCTTACAACTGGTAGTGATTCTAATATTGGTAGACGGAGAAGAGGGCCGCGAGAGTCCAGCTGGTGGAGCGAGTTGAAAAAAGTATACGAGTTAATAGGAGGGAGAGAGGCCAAATTAAAATTAAGAAGAATAGTGGGTAATGGAGAGGGTACTTCATTCTGGAAAGATTTATGGGTGGAGGGAGATGTCAACCTGCAAAATAAATATCCAGAATTATTTAACTTAAGCCTGCAACAAGAAGAGAAGATCTGCTCGATGGGAGAATGGAGAAGCGGAGTATGGCAGTGGAATTGGAGATGGGGTAGGGATTTAAACGCAGAAGAGGATGTTTTACTAACTGATCTTTTGTTTGATTTGGACAGGAACAGGTTTCGACGAGGAGGAGGCGACACTTGGAGTTGGAAACTCGCCCCAAACGGAAACTATTCAACAAGCTACGCCTATGAGAGTTTGACCGAAGAATCTGAGAACGAGATAGCGGAGGCGGAAGAAAAATTTAAATTCAGAAATATTTGGAAAAATTTTGCTCCAAGAAGGATCCAAATGATGGCTTGGAAGGCAATCAGAGGACGGCTTGCCACAACAGACAATTTAAGTCGCAGAGGGGTGGCCATTGCCGAGGCCGAAGCTGAGTGCCAACTATGTGATCAGACCCTGGAAAGCAATAATCACCTTCTAATTGAGTGCAAATTTGCGGCATCAATCTGGGGTGATTGTTATAAATGGCTTAATATAAACATGGTGCCGCATAACAACATTGGCACGCATGCCCTGCAACACATCGAGGCACTGGGAATTTCGAAGCTAAGGAGAAAGTTTATGACAAGTCTTTGGGCGTGCGTTATATGGGAAATCTGGAACTGTAGAAATGAAAGGAGATTCAAAGGAGTCAACCAAGATAAGAAGAAATTGATTGAGAAGATCAAGATAAATATGTGGGCGTGGTTAGGAGGGAAGAAACTTATATCTTATAACGCATCTATCTCTGCTTGGTGTTGTGATCCATTTTTATGCTTAGTTGAAGAGAGATCTTAGAACAGGAGAGTGAGATGTTAAAAAGAGTGGTATGGAGGTAGCCTTCTGTAATATAATTTATACGTGTACATGTAATGGGTTGAGTACCCCGAGTACTTAAGGCTATAAAATTTATTTGACCGTTCAAAAAAAAAAAAAAAATCCAATTTAAAAAATAAGTGAGAATACTTCGTGGTTTGTGTAATTAACTCTATTGTTCTTACTAAAGATAACATTTATTATTATTTTTTACACCAACCAATGAGCATCAATAAGTGTCCATATAGAAGGCAACAACTAAGATATTAGTAGAAATTAATATATGGTATATATATATATATATATGTGTCTTATGTATGTATGGTAACAATTACTTTAAAGTCGTCTTGTGTTTTTTAAATCAATTAATTACTTTATTTTATTTATTTATTAGTTAGGTTAGTTTTAATCAAGATTCAAAATGGTGTCTTTTTGCATTTCAGTGAAACACTAAATTCTTGTACCAAGAAGAATTAAAGTGTTTCTTCCAACTTTAACTCTACCATAATTATTGCAGCAGTAAATATTATGTATTAATTAAAACACAATAAATTTGATTCTTTCATTTATTAATGGAATATCATTGTTAAAATAAATTAGGAGATGATCGAACAAGTTTAATACATTAGGATTAATGTAATACTTTTAAGTTTAATACTTTTAGATTTAATACATTAGAATACATTGTCTTGAGAAACACTTCATATTGTATTTCCTATAGGCATCTATATATAGTTTTATATGGATCGAAAGTGGGTTCGAGCCGATCGATTATCAGAGGAGTATAGGAATGGGGTGGAAGAGTTTTGTAATTATGCAATTAGAAACTGCACCGACCATCGATACATTCCATGTCCTTGTTGGAAATGTATGAATGGAAAAACTGTTAGAGACAGAGAAAGTTTGTTCACCCACTTGATGATTCACGGTATTGATAAAGCATACACTATTTGGACATTTCATGGTGAGACAAGATATAGATGCAGCTCAAGCAACTTAGAAACTGACTTTAGGTTTGAAGATACAGTGGATGCAGATAATTTAGAAGATGTACCTACTGTTGATACATCGAATGTGGATGGCGATGAGTTGCGAGATCACCCGTATATGTCAGAGAAGTTAGATGATTCAGCTGGATTACCTCTTTGGCCCGGGTGTGAGAAGGCAACAAAACTGTCAGCTGTGTTGATATTGTTGAACTTAAAAGCAGCTCACGCGTTATCTGATACGTGCTTCACAAGTATGCTGGAAGCAATTAGTGATCTATTGCCTGATGGAAATGTACTGCCTAAGAGAGCGTATGATGCTAAACAAATGCTCAAGTCCATCGGGTTAACACATAAGAAAATTCATGCTTGTCCGGATGATTGTATCTTATTTCGGAAGGAGTATGCAGACCTCGATGAATGTCCCAAGTGTGGGAAGAAACGATATAAGAAAAATAAATCTCCCGCGAAGGTGATGTGGTACTTTCCAATAATACCAAGATTCAGGAGAATGTATAGTAGCGCTGTGGATGCTAGAAATTTAACTTGGCATCATAATGATAGGATCAAAGATGGAATGCTAAGACACCCTGCTGATTCACCATAGTGGAAGACATTCGATGTCAGGCATCCAGAATTTGGCAACGAGCCACGACACTTGCGTCTTGCACTCTCAACTGACGGAATGAATCCGTTCGGTATTCAAAGTACCAACCACAGTACATGGCCAGTGATTCTATTAGTTTATAACCTTTCACCCGAGTTGTGCATGAAGCGCACTTACATGATGTTGTCTATGTTGATATCGGGACCCAAACAACCTGGTAACGACATAGATGTATATCTAGCTCCTTTGATAGAGGACTTGAAGCTCATGTGGGATGAGGGTGATGTGTATGATGCTTGTAGAAAGGAGAACTTCAAGTTGAAGGCCATGCTTTTTGGAACTATCAATGACTTTCCCGCTTACGGGAATCTATCTGGATATAGTGTAAATGGGGCCGATGCATGTCCTTGTTGTACGAAGAAGACACATCACATTCGCTTGAGTCATTGTAGGAAGACCGTTTATATGGGACATAGGAGGTAGTTGGAACCAACGCATAAGTACAGAAGAATGGCTGATGCATTCGATGGCACAACCGAGACAGATGAAGCACCACGTTTATTGTCAGGTTCGGATGTATTGAATGAGATGAAAAATATCAACACACAGTACGGAAAGAGCTTCAAAAAAAGTGTCCCCACTAGCGGTTGGAAGAGGGAACCAATTTTCTTTGTCTTGCCCTATTGGAAAGAGCTGTATGTTAGACACTTCATTGATCTAATGCACGTTGAGAAGAACGTTTGCGCCAGCTTGCTCAATACTCTGCTAGCTGATAAGAAGTCCAAGGATGGTTACAATGCAAGAATGGATATGGTTGATATGGGAATAAGATTAGAACTAACACCTGTGCCTAGAGAAAAGGGCAAAGCGTTCTTACCTCCTGCTGCTCACACCTTGTCCAACAATGAGAGAAAAGAGTTGCTTCAGATACTAAAGAATGTGAAAGTACCAGAGGGTTATTCGTCCAACATACAGAGTCTTGTATCAGATGATGTCGTGAGACTGTTGAATCTGAAATCTCATGACTATCATGTCATCATGGAGACTTTCTTGCCCATTGCCATACGTTCTATTCTGCCTGAAAATGTGCGCATAACCATAACAAAGTTATGTTGGTTCTTCAAGGCAATGAGTAGCAAGGTCATAGATCCTAGAAAGTTGGTTGGTTTTCAGAGACAGATTGTGAGGACGCTCTGTGAGCTTGAGATGTATTTCCCTCCATCATTTTTTGACATAATGGTTCACCTAACCGTTCATTTAGTACACGAGACAAGGATGTGTGGTCCCGCTCGTATGCGATGGATGTATGGTGTAGAGAGATATATGAAAGTGCTCAAAGGATATGTGATGAATATGTCCAGTCCGGAGGGATGCATTGTAGAACGCTATTTAGTCGAAGAAGCAATCGAGTACTGGTCTGAATTTATTCCGAACGTCGATGCAATTGGACTTCCAATTACCCGACACACCAATAGGATGGATGGTGAAGGCATTACTGGTGGTCAACCTGTAAGTGTTAGTATGGAGGAACTAACACGGATGCACTTGTGCGTACTTCACAACACAGTCGATGTGCTTCCTTTTATTGACCTGCACATGCAAGCACTTGTTGAGACGTTTCCCACCAGATATAGATCATGGATTGAAGTTGAGCACAATCGCACGTTTGTTGACTGGTTCAATGGTCATGTAGTAAGTATGTTGTCACAGGATAAAGATTCAGTGAAAGAAGGAGTTAAGTGGTTATCCAGAATGCCCGATAGACATGTGTATTCATACAAGTGTTATCTTATTAACGGATACACATTGTATACGAGAGATCATGATGCCACAAGTACAATGCAGAATAGTGGGGTGTCCATTAATGCAACTGCAGGGGATCAATCGAGCACTACTTACTTTGGACAGATTGTCAACATTTGGGAACTCGACTATGTTGTTCACCGCCAACCAATCTTCGAGTGTAGTTGGGTGAGGATCCCTAACGGGGTCCAAGTTGAGAGTTCTGGATTCGTACGCGTTGATTTGAAGAATGTGGGATATAGAGATGACCCTTACATAATGGCCAGTCAAGCTCAACAAATTTTCTATGTCCCCGACCCAGTTAATAAGAAATGGTCCATTGTGGTTCTATCAAACAAATTGAACAACAGTTACCAGATTAGCGACAACGTCGATGAAGATGATCCTTTTCAGAACTTCACTCATCTTGTACCCTCTTTCGATGATCCTGCAAATCCACGCCCGTACCAGAGAATGATTAGAGATGAGGATGAATATGGAAATCCGGATCTTGTTAACATTCATGGTCATGAACGAGAAAAGTCAACCAAAAAAAGAAAAAGAAAAATAAGTGCTAAAAAGAGATGTACGAATTTATTGAATGTTGTTTCTTCTACTTTATTGAATATTGTGTCTTCTGCTTTATTAAGTGTTGTTTTTCTACTTTATTGATTATTGTTTGTTTTTTGTTTACTAAATGTTGTTTCTTCTACTTTACAGGATCATGTCTTTTTTGCCACATCCTGAAGATTCTGATGGAGAGTTTGATGGAGATCAGGGTGCATATGATCGACATCATACTGATGAGTTGAGAGAGGATGTCACTGATGCTCCCACCAGTAGCAGCTCTGGGGAGAAGCGCACGAGAGGTATAGTAACGATGTCTTCTATTAAGAGGGCTCGTAGCAAAGGGAAAATACCTAAGGTAATTTTATTACAATTGAACAATTGAAATTCTAATTATATATATTGATTGATCGTTGAACCTAATTAAATACTATGTTATTGCAGGTACCGTTCAATGAGTATGGACAGCCTATAGGAAAAGAGAGTGAGCATTTATCCTTCTACATTGGAGCTGCAGTGAGGAGCGTAATCCCTATCGTGCTGCCTGCCAAGGACTGGCGTGACGAAAAAATGACCCATTTGAAGGAAAGATTATGGGAAGAACTGTCGGTATGTTAGTTATATATATGCTTATTGAAAGTTATTGTATAATTACTAAATTTACTAATTTGTCATGTAATATGCGTATAGACTACATTCAGCGGCCTTGACCATTCCAACAAGAAGCTAATATTGTCTCAAGATGAAAAAATGGCCAAGAATTTTCGGGTTTACCTGAGACGTGTGACACTAGATCAGGACACCGGACATTACTCGGCTAATCCGCCTGATGCTTATCGGGATAACCCTATGGTGGCCCCATACTGGGAGGATTTTATTCGTAATGTTATGGATGAGGATTTCCAGGTAAAATTGATCAATGTCATTTTCTTCAATTCCTAGCTAATGCCCTATGCTTTTCAGTGTTTATCGTATTTCTATTACACTGTAGAGGCAAAGTCAGCAAAAGCGCAAACAAGCCAATGCGATGGAGGCTCGTTATCGTGGATCGAACAAAGGTTATGCACGCATATCAGAAGCTATTGTGAGATCAAAATCCTAACTTTTAATTTTTTTTATATATTCACTTTTAATATATCTACTAAAGTGACACTTTCATCACTATCGTAGAAAGAAGAAAAGAGGAAAGTGGGAGAGAGCGAGCCTATTGTTACCCGTCTCGAGTTATTTCAGACTACAAGAAAGACTCGAGACGGGCGTATTCCCGATCCCATTGCACAGCGGATCATCGAAAAAGCGGTAATCTATTCATTAATTTATCTTTCAATTACAAACTATTATTTATATACAAAGAATTAAATAATATTTTTTTATGATTTAGGAGCGCTTATCTCAGACCATGATGCCCGAGGACATTCGCACTATCGGAGTTGATGATTTGTATGGACGGGCTATCGGTCGTGAGGAGCATCACGGCCGATTACGGAGTTTGGGATATGGCGTGACGAAGACCTCGTTAGCGATGGCACCTGCTGTTCAAGCCATGAATATGGTGGGTCAACTTTCAGAACAGCTTGCCAAGTTGACTAGAGATGTGGAGTCTCTGAGGTCCGAGAGAAAATCCAGTCACGGATTGTCGAGTGGAGCAAGCTGTGATAATAGGGTCGCTGATGCTAGGTTTTTGGCTGATGGTGGAGACGACTTTATTGAGGCACTTCAAAACATATCTCAGGTATCAACATGTGCATGTCTTGCCTTTGTTTTAATTAAATACTAGTGTGTTATGATTTTCTAACTAAATATCTTATTCGAACAGCCATCGACCTTTTGCTACCTTTATTTGGAGTATCCTACTCGGTTGGTGGCCACGGGAACGTTGCACAACAACTCCCAGCAATTGATTCATGGTTGTCCACTCACTCGTGGTTTCGTGAGGGTCACGCTAGAAGTGCCCGTAGAGGAAGAAGTAGATTCACCCTTGCCGAAACCAGTAGATGATGATGTCACAGTCGGAACAGCGGTCGGGCACTTCATCGAATGGCCGAGCAACTTGGTCTCTCACACCGCAAAGGTAAAGTATATGTTATTAAAATTTATTATCTTATCCGTCGTTCTAAATAATGTTGAAAATTTGATTGTAGAAACTGACAGAAAAGCCTAAACAAAAATCAAGAGGTGTAGTAGGCAGTCGGATGGAGAGAACGAGGGACGGGGGTATTGATACGCGCCTACGTGGTTATCCATTTTCTGGAGACATAGAGCACAACTCCGTCGTACAGAATATGGTGAGCACGATAGTGCAGTCACGTGCTTTCGATACCATCACAATTCCGATGGGTCCTCACTTTCATCAGCCTTATTATGAAGACTACATCGTTCCGGACAATGTGATTGAAGTATTGAACGACCAGTGGTTGAGTGCATCCACCATATCCGTTTACCTTAAGTATGTGTTTATTAATTATCAGTATTTACTTTTTATACAGTTGGATTTTCTTTTTTAAATTTTAATAAGCGTATATATGTTGGTTAAAGATATTTGGGTGAGGTATATCTCTCTAGAGATAGCGAAGCAAGTGGAAAGTATTCCTTCGTCTGCCCCCAAGTGTCTTGCGTGTTGGGTGATAGGACACATGGCATGGAAGGGATAGTCCAACATATGCTGGGGTTAAGTGGGAGAGAACATCTCATTTTTTGGCCAACAAATATGGGGTGAGTACGTACAATAAACACTTCGTTAAAATTTGTATGCGTAATATGTTATTTGCACATTTGCAGTCAATTTTAATATTCTTAATATAATATAGGAACCATTCGGTGTTGGTTGTCAGTAATATGAAGACATTAAGTGTCTTTTTTATGGACCCAGCTGTTGATGGGGTGGTTGCAAATCGTCGTGATCTCATGTCATACATGGAAGCGTAAGTTCATTTTTAATATTCTAATATAATGATTTGTTTTACTTTTAAAATTATGCATATTTAATCTATTTTTTTTTAATTATAATAATAACAGTGTGATGACGATGTATCGGAGTCGCCTTCACAATCAAACCTCAAGATCTAGTTTCAATAAAGTGAGCTGGATAGATGTTAAGGTAATTTAATTTAGTACGTTATCAAATTAATAGAAAATAATCATAATTGTAATGCACGCATGCTTATAATTGCTAATCATAACATTGAGATTTTGTATGTTGTTATATTGAGGATATAATCAATTTTTCTGGACTGGAGATTAATCCTAACACTGTAAATCAATTTATTGATTTATTTAAATTATTATTGATTGAATAAAAATCCATATACTATATATCTAACTATATTGATTGATCGTTGTTTGCAGTTTGTCTATGCCCGTCCGCTCAACTCTTACAAAGACAAAAGAATGGACAAATGGAAAAAAGATTGGATCGGGTACCTGTACAATCGATTTTTGTATAGGTTTAATTTAAGTAGCTAGTATAACTTTTGTTGCATTTAATATATTAACTTATACATTTGTGATGATATTTAATGTTTTTTGGTGTTTATATTAATTGAACGTACGTTAGTGTACGTTTATTTATTTAATTTTTTGGTATTTGACGTGTATAAAATGGATTTTTAAAATATAAAATTTATTTATTGGTATATAAATAAATTTGGTTTTGTATAAAATTGATTTTTAAAATATAAAATAATTATTTAAAAAAAAAAATTGACTTAGACAGCGGTTCATAACCGCTGTCCAAGCCCACGCGTTTTAAAAAAAAAATCACTTAGACAGTGGTTATGAACCGCTGTCCAAGTCAAAAAAAAAAAATTCCAAGTGACTTTACTTGGACAGCAGTTCAAAATCGCTGTCTAAGACCTCTTGCACAACCTTTAAAAAGAGCTCTCCAAGTGCAATTTCACTTGCATAGCTCCCACTTGGAGAGCTCGTTTAAAATCTCTACAAGACCATTTTTTAAAGCTCTACAAAGCCAAATGTGTAGTAGTGACAAAATAAAGCCATATCCACATTGTTTACTAGCGCATGTTTTTGGCGAAGATTTGCCTTAGTTGCAAGCCTACTCCATAATAATCTCCATTCATAGGCATTCACCTTTTGGGGGGCGATTGAATTCCATATCAATTTGAATCCTTCGCTTTTCTCCTCGGTCGTCGGTGTCGGTGCCTTCAAATTACTTAGTACCTCATAAGCTCCTTTGATAGTGTATCTTCCGGATGGGGACGAATTCCATCGCTAGGAGTCCTCCTCTTCATTTGAAACTTTGTGTATGTCAATAACCTGCATCAAAGAGTTAATATATTCCATATCCCTATCTAGTAATACTCTTCTCCATCTCAAATTTAAAACCCAAACCCCCTCTTGCCACTCTCCCATTTCACTGCAGATAGTCCTATCTCTATCCATACTCAAATGAAATAGCCTATGAAACTTACTTTTAAGGCTCTCACCCCCAATTCAAGTATCCTCCCAGAACATAATGTCTCTCCCATTCCCCCACTATTCTCTCCAAACCCCCCTCCCACAAACCAACCTCTCTCTCCTCCTATAGAATTTCTAACAATCCCCCACCACCAACCCGAGGAGAGCCCAGTTTGTTCCACCCCTATCCACTGATTCCTTTATCTAAACTTAATGACTCTAGACCATAGACTATTTTTTTCCACAAAAAATATCCACATCCACCTCCTTAGTAAGGCACGATTAAACCCCTCTAAGTTCCTAACCTCCAAACCCCCTTGATCTTTCCGTTGGTAGATAGAATTCCAGTTTGTCCATGCTATTTTCCTCTCTTCCATTTTTCTCTCCATAAAAAATTACGTTGAATCTTCAATTTTTTCTCACACATTTCATTATATTCTTCTCTCTCTCAATCACATCATCTCTAATACATCTACTTATTATATTAGTATTTTTTAATCTCCGTGTCAGGAGCTCATGTGGAGCTTTCCCCGGGACGGAGGGAGTATTGTTTATTGTTTGTGATATTACTGATTATTGCTAACTTTTATTATTGATTATGTTACAAGATAGAATTAGTATTACTCACCCCTGTCCCATATTAACTTTCATATGTAGGTGGACACGTACATGTTAAAAAAAGTGTAATAATGGATATGATTTTGAGGGGTAATTTTGTAAACTTTTATGTACTCCCCCCGTCCCACAAAGATAGCCACATTTTCCCTTTTTGGATGTCTCAAATTATAGCCACGTTTCCTCTTTTACTTACGTATTAAATGTTTTATTGACAATTTTACCCTTAATTAAACTCACCTTATAATTACTCGTAAAATCTATCTGCTTTGGAATTTACACCAAATTTATGGAATATCGGGTAGAATAGACATATTAGTTAAACCTTGATTTTTCTTAATCTATGTGTAAAGTTAAATGTGGCTATCTTTGTTAGGCGGAAGGAGTATAAAGTAAATAAATTGGTTGACTTATTTATATGTGTGAATCCAAAAGTAATGTCATTTTGTGTAAAATTGAAGATATTGTAAGGGTGAAAAAGTTATTGTGGGATATTCCGAAAAAGAAAGTGTGAAACTTATTGTGGAATAGAGGGAGTTTGTCTATTGTATTACTAATTGTTGTTTATATTCATGAATATAAATTATGGTATTAGTGGTTATTACTTATAGTATTACTTAGTTCTTACACCCTCTGTCTCATGATTTCTTCTACATGTGAAGTGACACACAAAATAAGAAACGTGAATTTAATAGGGATTTTGAGGAGTACTTTTGTAAATTTTATATATAAAATAAAGAAATGAATTGACTTTTTGTGTATATTTGTGTAAAATTAAGAATATTGTGAAGTTGAGTTTATAAAATATTTATCATTTTAATGTTGACTTAGTAAACCAAAAGATTATAAAAAGAAAACAAAAGGGTTGAATATAATATATACTACCTTATATATATCGATAATCTAATAATACCACATGACCAAAGCAACTCGCTCGATCTTCCCAATCAATTTCATATCCCTGCCCATGTGCCCAATTAGTCAACACGCCAAAGCAAATTAAGACTGCCCCATACACACCATGGTCAACACTCTTGCCAAACAATTTAAAAATGTTTGTATCACTTACAAGTTACCAATCAGCTTAAGAGTCGCACCTTTAATTTGACTATATATAAATCTACCTAGCTAGTGAATAGAGTAAGCTGCTCCACACACACACACACAAATGGCCACTTCTACATTTCCAATCTTCTTCATTTCCACCCTTCTTCTTCTTCCTCTGTCTTCCTACGCACAGACCACTCCGAAGCCCCAAGCCTTGATATTCTCGATCAAGAAAGACAACAACACGAGCCAGTATTTCACAAGCATCCGCATTGGTTCGAAAAGCACCAAATTCAATGTGGTGATTGATCTTGGAGGCAGATTTCTATGGTTCAACTCCATCCCCTACTTGAGAGCTGCCGCCTCCTACCGCCCCATCTTATGCGGCTCTCAACAAAGCAGCATCGTCGAAGGACCCGGCTGCACCAATTGCTCCCAGTCTACGCCTCCCGTCCCCGGTTGCACTAACAACACCTCCACTGACTTCGCCCTCAACCCCTTCTCTGGCGCTGTGCAGTATAACGGCCTCGGACTTGATGTGATGCGTGTCTACTCCACACACGGCGATCAATACAAGGTAACTTTTAATTATATTTACTTGTTCAATACACTATAAGAAAATTGATTTTTAGTGATATAATTCTCTCATTATTGCTTCTCTTTTGCTAAAAGTTTTTAATGACGACAAAATTGTAAATTAATGACAGGATCTGCCACTAAAAGTCAATTTCTATCATTAAAAACTTTTAGCTAGAGAAGCTGTAATGACATGATTTATGTCACTAAAAGTCAATTTTCTTTTTACTAATCAATATAATTTTGCTTTTTTTTTTTTTTTTTGTCTTGTCAAATAAAATATTAGTATAATTTTAAATCATTTGCATTTCGAATGTTCTTGCTTGTTCATAAAGTGTCATCTCACATGTCAACAAATTAATAGAGACGTTTGTTCACCCCTAACATTTATATATACATAAATATATATATATCTGTTAGGAATTAATATACAAGAATTAATTCTTACCCTCTCTACAAGTTCGAACTTTTAGATGAGACGGAATTCTTTCATAGTATCAGAGCAAACCGGGCAAAAACGACCTGGGTTCGTTTCCTGTTGAAAGCACTCCACCCATTTAAATTTGTCCACTCGATGGGCCTCCTCTCCAAAAAGGGTAAGAGTTGATTATTCGGCCCACGAGTGAGGGGGAGTGTTAGGAATTAATATACAAGAATTAATTCTCAACCTCACTACAAGTTCGGACTTTTAGATGAGACGGAATTCTTTCATGGTATTAGAGCAAACCGGGCAAACGACCTGGGTTCGATTCCTGTTGAAAGCACCCCACCAATTTAAATTGTCCACTCGATGGGCCTCCTCCCCAAAAAGGGTAAGAGGTGTTAATCCGGCCCACGAGTGAGGGGGAGTGTTAGGATTTAATATACAAGAATTAATTCTCACCCTCTCTACAAGTTCGGACTTTTAGATGAGACGGAATTCTTTCAATATCATCCTGCTCAAAAGTTGGAATTGCAATTTTTTTTTTTTAAATTGAAGTTTTAAAAATTACTACTAATTCTTAACTTTATTAAAAAAAAAAAAATTATGACATTTGGAATATAGTATGAATGATCATTTCATTCCCCCAAACTAATCATATTGCAAGTCTATGTGTAAATGTATTTTATAGGGGCCGTGGGTGAATATGGATATGTTTGGGTGGAATTCGAAAAGTGAATGTAAACATTCTAAACAAAGAGTTTATAGCTGGTATATAAATCTTTTTTTTTACTATTACAGGTAAATAATTTTGCGTTCCAGTTTTCTGATTCGAATCTACGAGTAGGCCTATCTAACTTTACCGTTGGCATAATTGGACTGGGCAGGACTAGACTCTCACTGCAAGCACAACTTGCATCCGCTTTCAACATTTCTCAAAAGTTGGCTTTATGCATTCCATCTTCTAACAATGAAGGGAATCTAATTATAGGCGAGACAACCTACAAAAAACCATTTTCAACACTTTCCACCACACCTCTCATCAGAAACCCTGTGAGCACTTGGGGAGACAGTGTGATAGGCAATTATTCAATTCAGTATTTCATCAATGTCAAGTCCATCAAGGTTGGGGATACGACTCTCGCGTTCAACAAGAGTCTTCTCTCGATTAACAAGAAATCGGGAGGGGGAGGAACTTGTATACGGACCGTGAAGGCGTATACTAGTCTCGAAGGATCAATCTACACAGCTCTTATCAACGAGTTTGTGAAGGCTGCTACGACCAAGGGTATTAAAAGAGTGGCGGACGTGGCTCCTTTTGGTGCTTGCTTCGATTCTAAGACGATTACCATCTCGAAAACAGGGCCTGATGTGCCTATCATCGATCTGGTTCTTCAGAGCAACAATGTTTACTGGAGATTTTATGGCTCGAATTCGATGGTTCTTGTTGGAAACGACGTAATGTGCCTTGCATTTGTGGAGGGAGATCAAAAAAGGTCAATAGAACAAATAACGTCAATAGTAGTGGGAGCGTATCAAATGGAGAATTATTTGCTTGAGTTTGATGTGGGTTCATCCACGCTTGGCTTTAGCTCTTCACTGGCTTTGCTTGATACAAGTTGCTCCAACTTCCGAGGTGCTTAGGTTGTGTGCTTTGGAAATACTATACCTACAACATGAACATCAAGTGATGTTTACTTTGAATTTTAAGTGACCTTTAAAAAAAAAAAAAAATCAGTTTTTGAAATTTCGGAATTTTTGAAATATGCTGAATAGCAATATGTGTTTAATTGCTTTGAGTTTTCTAATTATTATATTATTATTATGATTAAAATAATTAAATTAAATGGGCATGGGTGAAAATCCCATTTTGTGAGATGATTCTACTTTGACCGGAATGTACAGAAAATAAATTATTGATAAACTAGGACCCAAACAGGATCCGACCAGCCCAAAAATTATGTAAAAAACATTTTTCACTAAACAATCAATCATCACTTTCACTTTAAATATTTTCACTTTTTTATTTAGAAAGGGGATATTGGCGAGATTTTTACTACTAGAAGATACATAAAAAATGTATCACATTATGTACGTATTTTCTGATGTAGGTGCTATTTTATGTTCTATTTTGCTCCTTTCATGCGCGCATATCCTGTACGTTTTAAGATTCTGGCACACTTCTGATGCTCCAATATTAATATAATTTTACGTTTTCTAAAAATAATAGTGCAACACTTTTCATTTGAAAATGTATCACTTGCAGAAAATGATAACTTTAATTAATTAAAGAAGTGGTAATGGTTTCTCGTAAAAGTGACTATGACAATAAAAAGGTATAATTTATAAAAAAAAAAATTGAATTAAACCATTAGCTCACAAAGACAGAGACTGAAGTGTTGTTAAAACCTTGTCTGAAAAAGTCCTTCTTAAAAACAAAACCCGAGGTCAAGGAAAAAGATACACTCCTCTAATCATCAACTAAACAATAATTAATGATAAAACAAAATGTAAGCAAACTATACAAATGTTCCATGATGACACAATCATTCGGAGTCATCCAACGCATTCGACCAGCGTTTGATGCGATGGACCACGTTCCTGAGCTCTGAAAAACCCGAACCAGCTGAATCAGAACCGCGTGAACCAGCGACATAGGGTTTGTTGGCTGTTTCTCTGAGTGATTGTTCACATCATAAAAGTGACTATCACTTTTCACTAAACCATCACCACTTTCACTTAAGATATTAACACTCTTTGGTTAATAGGAGGGATTAGCAAAATTTTTTTTCTATTAGATGATACTTAAAAATGTATAGTTAATACATTAGTATTGCATATTTTTAATTATAATTATTTGTATAAATAATAATTATATGTGAATATGTGACCAATACAAGATTTATATATATAATTTTTGCTAAACATATTATTTTTTAAAATTATTTCATGGGCTGGGCCGGCCTGCTAACTGAGTGGGCTAGGATGGACTCACATTTTATAGGCTTGACTAATTAATGGGCCGGCCCGACCCAATCCACGAACATCGCTTGGTCCGATGGGTTGGGCCGGGCGGCCCGATTTGCCAGCTCTAGTCGCGGCGGGAGAGCAAGAGAGAATCTCGAGTGAGAGCCGTGAGAAATTGCGTAGGGTGAAAGTGAAAGAGGCGGTACAAATGAATTAGGGTTTATAGACGGGTTAGAGACCGTATTCACAAAAAGACCGCTAAATGAGAGTGCAAAAAATGGCGGTCAAAATAAAATTTTGGAATTAAAATTCTTAATACCAATTAAAGACCGCTAAAGCGGTCTCAAAACAAAATTTAAAAACCAGAAATTTAATTTCGGTTTAAAGACCACCAATACGGTCTCTAAATGGTTTGAGTACATAAAATTAAAGACTGAAGTGAAATCGGTCTCAAAATTCGTAATTTTTTCAAACGATCTCAAATCAGTCTTTATTTGAGACCGTTTTATGACGATATCAAAACTTTGGTCTCTAATTTAGGCATTTTTTGTAGTGTAACCTACACCAAAATTGCAATACTTTTATTCTGATTGATGGAGCATAGTTCCTGAATTCCAATAATTTAGTGACATACAGTTCAAAAATTTTAATTAGTAAAAAAAATCGATCATCTTCAATCGTCTCGGAGAAAATAGCTAGCCATGGAAATGATATTCTTAAACATGTTGGAGGAGAAACTCTTGGCATATTCAATTTGCTGCCTCATTTTCCGAGGGAGAGTGATCGAGAACAAACAAATTTGTGCAAGTACATTCGAAATCCAGAATTTGGAATCGGCCGAATGCCAAGTACATATAGATGGAGGTGGTGATGAGGGGTCCGATTTCATAGTCGTTCTAGCGTTGAAGTATTACAATGAGTACTGGAAGTGTCGTTGATTTGTTCGATGTACAATGTCGTTGATACTTAATTTGAAAATAAGGAATGTTAACAGAATGCCATGATCAGTTTTGAACATATAACATCGATTAAAACCGTTGTACGTAGCTAAGATAACGGTTTTTAACAGCGGTCTATCAACACACTCTTTTGACATCTTCATGTATAACAACAGTTATTTATCACTTTTAACAACGGTTAAAACCCTAGACTGGGAGATTCCGCCTATTTTAGTACATTAGGATACAGCCACGTGCAAATTAAGACTCTTCCCAAATTAATTTTTTAATCACTAATCCTTATATTTCATATATCTCATTATTATTGGAGGGTAGGTCTCCCATGGAATTGAGTTTATATATGAAATTTAGTTGGCCACAAGGTAACGGATTTTAGCAAGGGCAGTGTACTGTTACCAATTGGCAACAGACAGAAAAAAGGCGGCGGATGTGGACGCCCTTGTCTTTTGGCAACGGAAAAGGCAACGGGAGTGGGCTCCGTTGCGAAAAGGCGACGAATTATAACGCCCTTGCCTTTTGGCAACGGCAAAGGCAAGGGCGTGTTATGCACTGGCCAAAAGGCGACGGGAGTGGGCCCGTTGCGAAATGGCAACGGGACCCCACTCGCTAAAAAGCAACGATAGTGGGCCCGTCGCCTAAACCGTCGCCCTAATGAATTAAAATTCGCCCACAACCCCTTTCTTCCAGAACAGAAGCGGCGCACCCCCTCCTCCATTACACACTTCGAGTTTTACACCTCCAAACTCAACATCCACATTCGTTTCCAGATCGAACTCGATTTTTGGCCATTTGTGTTCTACACTTCGACGGGAGCATTTCTACGGTAATTTTTTTCGTTTTAATTGGTTAAATTTGAAGTTATATGTATATATATAGTTTTAGTATATATATATATACATATATGTTGTATGTATATATAAAATTGTTGAAAATATATATATATATATAATTTTATTTTTAGAATTGTTTGAAATTAAATGTTAATTTTTATGCATGCATGTGTTAATTGTTAGAATTTAATTGTTAATTGTGTTATGTATATGTATGTTTTAATTAAGTTATATGAATTTATTTGTTAGAGTGTTAGAATAATTATTAGAATATATTTGGAATTGTATTAATTAATTTTAATCGAGTTGGAGGAATGAGACGTTGGTTTTTAATTGTGTGTTGTAGACGTCGATTGACATGAATTATTCAAGTCGTAGTTGGATGTATAGTCCAAGATTAGTGAATGGGATTATGAACCCCGGATTTGTTAGTGGAGTAAATAGATTTATTGAAGCTGCCACTAGTAATCCGAATTCGATTTGGGAAGGAAAAATTAGGTGTCCTTGTTCGAAAGCTAGATGTCAAAATCAAACTTATAAAGATCCTAATGAAGTGAAATCTCATTTATATCGAAATGGTTTTACACTGAATTATTATAATTGGATTTATCACGGGGAAGAGAGTTGGGGTCCACGTCCATTTCAAAACACTAATGAATTTGCGTCAACTTCAAACGATGTTGACCCAGCGGGACCTAGTTCGTACCACACTATGTTAGAAGAGTTAATGGGTGGCATAAACATTGATTTTGGAATAAACGTGGAAGAGGAGGCACTTAATGAAGAACCCCCTAACGAGAATGCGGCACAGTTTTACGGCATGCTTCGTGCAGCGGATCAAGACTTGTATCCTGGTTGTGAATCTCATTCGCAGTTGTCATTCAATTCCAGATTGTTGAACATTAAAACGGAAAACAGATTGTCTGAAAGGGGATACAATCAGGTCGTTGAGTTGATTCGTGAGATTTGTCCTCCCGAAAATAAGGTTCCCAAGAAATTTAACGACACCAAACATTTGATGAGTGGGATGGATCTTCCGATAGAAAGGATTGATTTTTGTGCACAGAATTGCATGTTATTCTGGGGTGCAGACAGCGAACTAGATTTTTGTAAGATTTGTGGTCGATCACGGTATAAGCCGAGTATGGTTGATGCAGATGGTCGGTTGAAAAAGAAACGTCCGGTTAAGGAGATGTTCTAATTTCCGATAATTCCTCGTTTGCAAAGATTGTACATGTCCAAGGCCACTGCGAAGGATATGACATGGCATTCCTCGTGCGCTTCTGATGACTCTGGTGTTATGCGTCACCCGGCAGACTCGTTGGCTTGGAAGCATTTAGACCATTCGTATCCTGATTTTGCATCTGAAATTAGGAATGTTAGGTTGGGCTTGAGCACAGACGGTTTTGCACCGTTTGGAATGACGGGGAAACAATATTCGTCATGGCCAGTTATACTTACTCCGTACAATCTACCCTCGTGGTTATGTATGAAGGATCAATTCATGTTTCTTTCGATTCTTGTGCCTGGGCCTAAAAGTCCGAAGGACAAGCTTGATGTGTTTTTGCAACCACTGATAGCATATTTGAGATTTTTATGGGAAAATGGGGTGCAAACTTACGATGTTGCTTGATGCGAGCTGCACTTATCTGGACCATTAGTGACTTCCCATCATACTCAATGTTGTCTAGTTGGAGTACAGCCAGAAGGCTTTCTTGTCCATATTGTGGAGAGTACACCGGTGCATTCTCTTTGAGGCTCAGTCGAAAGCAGTCGTGGTTCGACAACCACCGAAAGTTCTTACCACTGAATCACACGTGGCGAACGAATAAAACTGCATTCATGGCCGGAGTAGTAGTGACAGATGATCCACCGCCTATTCGAACGGGTGCAAGTCTCCTACACGAAATTGATCATTTGGGATATAAAAAGGTTACAGAGGAGGGTGTTGAGGCTCACAACAAAAAACTTTCTGGAGGGTGGAAGTGAAAAAGCATTTTCTAGGAGTTTCCGTATTGGAGTACCTTGTTGATACGACACAATTTAGACGTGATGCATATTGAGAAAAATGTGTTTGATAACGTATTCAACACGGTGATGAATGTGGAGGGGAAAACAAAGGACACGTCAAAATCAAGAGAAGAGCTGAATGATTATTGTCGTCGTCCCTCCCTCATGAAATGTCCACGTACATCAAAGTATCCTAAGGCTTCTTATTCGCTTGATAAGAAGCGAAATGATGTTATTTGTAAGTGGATAAGTGAGTTGAAGTTTCCAGATGGCTATGTGTCTAACATGTCCCGTTGAATTGACTGGTCGAAATTGAAATTGTATGGGATGAAGAGTCATGATTGTCACGTGTTTATGCAGAGACTACTACCGATTACTTTTTACAAAATTCTGCCGCTCAATATGTGGAAAGCAATCACTGAGCTTAGTCTATTTTTTAAGGACTTGACTTCTACGACCATCACAGTTGACAACATGACTCGACTGGACACAGATATCCCAGTAATCTTGTGCAAGTTGGAACGTATCTTTCCACCCAACTTCTTCAACTCTATGGAACATCTACCTGTGCACCTTGCATATGAAGCAAAAGTTGTTGGTCCAGTTCAATACAGATGGATGTATCCATACGAGAGGTAATATAATTAATTTTCCATACGATTCTTAACATTATCTGAACTTACGATTCTTAAAATTTAATCAGGTATCTTCGCATCTTGAAATTAAGCGTGGGTAACAAAGCATGTGTTGAAGCTTCGATTGCAAATGCATATTTAACTAAAGAGGCGTCAATGTTTTGTTCTCATTATTTCGAGGATCATGTTACGACAAGGATACACAATGTACCTCGTAATTACGATGGTCGTAGCGAAGTACAAGAGTATGTCGAGGGCACTTTTTCCATATTTAAGGCGCTTGGCAAACGATTTGGAAAGCCTAAGAAAAGATGGATTTTAGACGAGGAGAAAAAAGTAGCTCATACGTACGTGTTGTTGAATTGTGATGAGGTGCAGCCGTATGTTCAGTAAGTCAATCTGACCAAAATGTTTTTTAATCCAATACTTAGTGTTTACATGTCTTATTAATCTTATATCGTACGTAGGCTATTCACGCAGCAACTTCAAGTTGTTCAACCAAATCTTTCGGCCTCTGAATCAGATTTAAGGCCACAAGTTGGATTTGCGTCGTGGTTTGAAGAAATTGTAAGTTATCTTAAAATAACGATCTGTGTAAAGTGTGAAGTTATAGAAAATCTCACATTAATTCGGCTTATATATATAGGTGAAGATAAATCGCGTCGAGAACAGGTTTTTATACGATCTTTCTGCAGGTCCGTCTGGTCAAGTTCTTACGTACTCAGGGTATTACGTGAACGGGTACAAATTCCACACTATGGCTTATGGTGCATCTAGAGCAACATCAAACAGTGGGGTATGTATCAAGGGAAAAAACTATGATGCGGATGAGGAAGATTTCTACGGGAAACTCGAGGAAGTAGTCGAATTGGACTATCAGGGGTACCACGAGAAGAAAGTGGTTTTGCTCAAGTGTCAGTGGTTTGATCCCTCAAACAATGGGACAAAAGTTCATCCTAACTACAAGCTCGTGGAGCTTAATCAGAGGCGATCTTACGGCCGGTACGATCCATTCGTACTAGCAAGTCAAGCCACACAAGTCTACTATTGTCCGTACCCTGGACCTCGTACTGATTGGATATTTGTCTGCAAAGTCAAACCGAGATACTTGGTGGATGAAAAAGATACTACTGAAGATGAAGTTCCCGTGTGGCAAGAGGATAGCATAGAGACTCAAATGATTGTGCAAGTAGATGATGATCATGTCATGTTAACTGATGACACCGGTACACTGATGGAAGTGGCTGAATATGAAGAAGAAGATGGAGAAGAAGATGAAGATGAAGCTGAAGATGAAGATGAATGATGTTGTTAATTATTAGACAATGTTATCTAACATTAATTTTATAAAATATTAATTCCTTATATTCTAGTGTTAATCGTTACAGTGATGTTCATATATATGCTATTTTAATTGTTACAATGTTCAACGTTAGTAATGTTTTAATGTTCATTTTAACAGATGAGTGTAGGGGTGGGCATTCGGTTGGTTCGGTTCTGACCTTTTTTCAACTGAATCGAAATAACCGAAGTTTTAAAAAAATGAACCGAACCGAACCGAAATTATATAAAAACCGAACCGAATTACAATTCGGTTGGTTCGGTTTGATTCGGTTTAAACCGAATTTCTTCAATCTCAACTGGAAAATACTTTTTTTGCGAAGCCAATCTTGAGCATAAATGAGACATTGCACTATTATTTTAGGACTTAATGAACTCCTAAATACATCAAGCACTCTGCCGTGCTAAAGGCAGATTCTGAAACTACCGTTGAGATGGGAACAATAAAAATATCTTGAGCAATTTCTGAGAGAACAAGAAAAGCTACCATTGAGATGGGAACAACAAAAATATCCCGAGCAATTTCTAAGAGAACAGGAAATCTATGAGAATTCATTTTCCACCAAAATAATAGAATGTTGAACTTACCTCCATTATCTTCTTCGACTTCTTCATTCAATTTCTTCTGTTTAGGCAGAAATGGGGAAGAAACGGCATAAATGGAAATGAATGTTTAATTGTTACTGATAGATCGATTAGATATAGGGTTTTATTTATAAATATATATATATATATTTATTAATTAATTAATTATATTTATAATTCGTTTGGTTCGGTTTATTCGGTTTTTGTAAAATATAAACCGAACCGAAAAAACCGAAATTTTAAAAAATTTCAACCGAACTGAAAAAACCGAAATTTTAAAAAATTTCAACCGAACTGAAAAAACCGAAATTTTAAAAAATTTCAACCGAACCGAACAACCGAATAAACCGAAAATCGTCGGTTCGGTTCAGTTTTTCGGTTTTCTCAGTTTTTTGCCCACCCCTAGATGAGTGGACAGGGTCATGGGCATGGTCGTAGACATGGTTCTTCTGGACAGGGTTCTGGTCAGGGTTCTTCTGGACAGGGGCGAGGTAGAGGTAGAGGAGAGCCAGTGGATGAGACACCGACTGTGCCCATACCACAGGGTTTGTATATGCCCGATATGACCCAGATACTACAGTTGCCCCGGATGCCCGAAATGAACCCCAATTCCTATTACACTCAGGTGCCCCATATGGTTCCACATGCATAGGAACCATCCCCTCCACCGACACATTCGCCAGTTGGACCTCCGTCTGTCAGGACACAGGCCAGCATGTCGACTGATGCACTTGAGAGTCGCATTTTACTGTGGATCTACCTTGATACGTAAGTATAATATATTTAATTTTCATTAGACGTATGTATAGCATGTTTATTAATAACTTTTTATTATTATAAAATACGTGTAACAGGTTGATGCCTTCAAATTTAATTTCGAGGACGATCATACAGATTATGTACAGGAATATGGAGGTTGGTGCACACGCCTTTGCCAAGGTATCACCCGGTACGATACAACGGTGGTGGGATACATTCCAGGTATAAAATCACTTTACATTAACATTTTGTTATTTTGTTATATTAATTCATTAATTATTTTTTTGCAGACCGAGGTCACGTGGGACCCTGATGTCACATCTACTGCAGAGGTGTACAGGCTTTTTCTTCAAAGAGCAGCAAGTCGGTACACTAGCATGTTATCAAGAGTCAAGAAAGCGTGGGTGAAGGAAAAGAAGAGGCCGAGGTGGAATATCAATGTTTGGAACGACTTAGTTCGTCACTGGAACGATCCTGACACAATTAAGAAGAGCAAGCAATGTTGTAAGAACCGCTTATCCGAGCCTGGAGGTCCGGGTACTGGCTATGGTAATCATAAAGGCGGAGCTCGTGGAGCAGCAGAGGTCGCACGACGCATTGTAAGTATTTGTGGTCAATTATAATTAATTTGAGTTAATTATTTATTTTATTTATACGTATATGTCTTCAATTCAAAATAAAGGAGCAGAAGATGAGACGCCCTGCCCACGACTGCGAGATAGTTGAATATTACCATCGTTACGAAAACGGCACATACAATTATGGTTATATGGGTGATATACTTGTAAGTGTGTACATATATATATACATAACATTATATAATAAATATATATTTAATTGTACTTGAAAATTTTATTAACCCACTTTTAAATATGCACGTATAGGACCAGATACAGGAGGAGTTAACCAATCAATCAGGAGAACCGTCAGATGATCCTACTTCAGAGGATGGTTCCCAGGCCCCATCTATACCCGACATGTCTGAATTGTACTTGAAGAAGGTCGGCAGGTCTCATGGACGTGTTAGGGGCCTTGGACAAGTAGGCAAGAACAGACGGGTCTCCTCCGGTCCTGGCGAGACGTCAGCCGGTACGGCTTATGGACGATTCACCCATACCAACATTGACCATGATATTGCTGAAGAACGGAGAATCAATGAGGAGAGAGAGCAACGCTTACTCCTACAAATGCAGCAGACGGAGGAGCGCTTACTCAAACATTTTCAGGATCAAATGCAAATGATGATGAGTCAAATGGGTGGGATGGGTCAGATGGGTGGGGCGCCGAGGCCGTCGGGGGCGTCGAACAACGTTCAGGATGGTAACCAGGTTGAGGATCAGGGTGATCGATGCTGAGGATGATGGTGGTGATGAGGAGTGATACATTTTATATTACTCTGTTATGTGTGATGTTATTATATTACATTGACGTTGAAGATTGTTTATTTTAATGTTGTGTGTGATGTTATTTTAATTGACGTGAACATGCTAATGATTATAATTAATGTTGTTTGTGATGTTATTTTAATTGAAAATGAACTTGAGAATGATTTTATAATAGATGAAAATATTTTTAATTAAATGGATAAGTGAATTGATATTTTTAAATGGATAAGTGAAAATAATTATATTTAATGTTGTATGTCATTATATTGTTGTGAATTGAAAATTAGAATTTAAATGATGTGATTAGAATAAATTTAAATGTATAAGTGAAAATAATTATACTCAATGTTGTATGTAAGGATATTGTTGTGAATTGAAAATTAGATTAATGAATTTAAATGTTGAAAATTGAAGATTAGAATAAATTTAAATAGTGTGAATTGGTATTTTTAATCACCTAATGTTATTTTAGACTATAAATTAACTTGAGAACGATTTTAATTAAGATGAAAATAGTTTTAAATGGATAAATGAATTGATATTTTTAAATGGTTGCCTTCAATACCTGGGTTCGAAACCCAGGTTCTCATTTTATTTAAAATGATAAAAAGGCGACGGCCAAAATGGCAACGGATGTGGGCCCGTTGCGAAAAGGCGACGGATTATAGCCGTTAAAGGCAACGGCCTACACGCGCTCGCAAAAAGGCAACTGCCACTTGCCGTTGCAAAAAGGCAACAGATTCCCCAAATCCATTACCTATAAAATGGCAACAAGCATATTGGCAACGGGGGAAATCTGTTGCCTTTGTCGTTACCTTGATGAATAGTGAGGGGGAATCCGTTGCCTTCCCCCTCGCTATTTCGCCATTTTTTTGTGGTTAACCATTGATTGTTGACTTGGTTAAAAAAAAATTCAGTAACTTTTTTTTTTTGATAATTTTTTTTTTTTTTTGTAATTTTGTTTAAGGCATGTTTGATAGCAAAGATGGATTATCTTAGATTAGAATGATAACTAAACTTTATAAATTTTAAAGCATAATCTACCCTTAATCTAAGTTATCAAACAACCAATAAAAATGATATATAGTTAATTTAGATTTAATCTAAGCTATCAAACATGGCCTTAGTGTTACACTTTTCAATTGTCGTGACTTACATTTTTCAAAATAATATTTTCAGTTATATTGACATGCATTTTTCAGTAAAATTGTGTTGCACTTTTCAGTTATAAATTTATACTAACTTAACACTTTTCATTAAAATATTGTGTTGCACTTTTCAGTTATACTGACATGCACTTTTTAAAAATATTGTGTTGTAATTTTCATTTATACTAACTTGCATTTTTTTAGTTATAATGACTTATACTTTTCATTAAAAGTTGTGTTGCACTTTTCAATTATAGTGACTTACACTTTTTAATAATATATTGACTTACATTTTTCAATAGAATTGATTCTATACAAGACCAATCCATTATTTGAACATTTGTCATTAAATTCTTATTCTTTTTAAAATCCTCCCTCAAATATCTCTTATTTATGTTATTACTTTTTAAATACCATCAAAATATTTTTTTCGATAAAGTATAACTATCCATATTGTCCTGGGGTTTTCTTAGGATAGTCCAGGTGTCGCCTGGACTATTCATAATTCGGATGTCAAATTGCATCGCTATGTGTCGCCCTAACTTGATACCTGTAGCCTTTTTTTAATATTTTAAAATAATTATTTAAATTTTATTTTATTATTTACTATTTTATCCTTTATTAAAATTAATAATATTATTATTTAAATTAAACAATACAGAACGTAAAATTAGATTTTTTTTAACAGAATTTCAAAAAAAAATACAGAACGTAAAATTAGATTTTTTTTAACAGAATTAAATTATTATTTTATTTATATTTTATCTACACCTGCTCATTTAATTAGTTCACTCTCAAATTATTTTTTACTACGGTTATCTGTACCCGCTAATTTTATGAGTTCACCCCAAATCATTTTTTAACCATGATTATCTGCAATCGTTCATTTTATAAGTTCACCCTAGAAGATTTTTTTTTTAAATAATTACATTTTAAGGACTATATTATCCTTTTATTAATTTACACAAAATATAATAAAATCAACCCTAATTTGTAGGGTGATACTCGGGTACATGCAAGATACCAATACACACCAATTTTAATTTTAATTTTAATTTTTTTTATATTTTATCTACACCCACTCATTTAATGAGTTCACCCAAAAATCTTTTTTTTACTACGGTTATTTGCACCCGTTCATTTTTTGAGTTCACCCCCAAATTATTTTTTATCACGGTTATGTGCACCCGCTCATTTTATGAGTTCACCCCTAAATTATTTTTTACGTTTATCTACACCCCTCATTTTATGAGTTCACCCCAAAATATTTTTAAAAAAGTAATTACATTTAAAAGACTATATTATCCTTTTATTAATTTACACAAAATATAATAAAATCAACCCCAATTTGTAGGGTGATACTCGGGTACATGCAAGATACAAGTACACACCAATTTTAATTTTTTATTTATATTTTATCTACACCCACTCATTTAATGAGTTCACCCAAAAATCATTTTTTTTACTATGGTTATCTACACCCGTTGATTTTATGAGTTCACCCCCAAATCATTTTTTTATCACGGTTATGTACACCCGCTCATTTTATGAGTTCACCCCTAAATTATTTTTTTACCATGTTTATCTACCCCTCATTTTGAGTTCACCCCAAAATATTTTTAAAAAAGTAACTACATTTAAAAGACTATATTATCCTTTTATTAATTTACAAAAAATATAATAAAATCAACCTTAATTTGTATATTTATAATCTATAGTCGAGTCATTATCGAGTTACCGTCGATTCACCATCAAGTCACCCATATTTTTAGAAAAAAAATCGTAAAACATAATTTAAAAAAAAAAAAAACTATCAAAATTAGGCACAAATCTTGATTTTTTTTTTTTTTTTTAAGTTTTCTTCCCCTTCCTCTTTTTCTCCAATTTTCAGTTTTTATTCTAAACTTTTAATTTCTTCATTTTTTTCCTTTTTTTCATGTGTATTTTTTTAAATTTTAATATAAAATAATATTATAGGTATTATTTTATTATAGTAGTAATACCATAAATAGTAATCAGTAATACCATTAACAGTAATTAGTACGAATAAACACTTATCTTATTCAAAGTGAGATGGTCTCATGGTGACACTGTTCATAAATTAGTAGAAATAAACACTTATTTTTTCCAAAGTGTTAAAACGTCATTCTCAAACTATGTTTTGGAAAGCAGAATTTTGGTGAAATCAGAATAAAAAAACTTTAGGAAATGTGAATGGAACTATAGGAAAACGTCATGCTTAGACCATCGATTAGTTATAAAAAATATGTGTCCATATAATGTTGCTTATGAACATTGACCTAAAGTCCGATTTGTATAATGTAACTAGATTGTTTGTTACCAGACTTAAAAATTACATTATGGAGGACACGTTTTTATTTTGGAAGGAATGTTGATAGTAAAGTTTTTATTCTGCGAATAATATTGAGTGTTTCGATGACACGACTCCCATAAAGTTTCGAATAAGATAATTTCTTATTCTATTGTCTTTTGCAATGACGATAAATAAAAGTTAAAGGTCAGTCTCTTTTCATAGTAGGTGTGTAGTTGTAACCTCTAAAGTTAAGAGTGGATTAAACAATATTTACCTAGATTCAAATGAATAACAAATTTACAAATTTATACTATGGAGTACATATTTCAAATATTTTTTTTAAATGACAAATTAAAATTAAAATATATTATAAATTTATTTGAATTTCTTATGGGCGTTGCCCATTGTGACATTGTCCCTCCTTTACGTCAAAGAAAGAAGAATTTGTGATCGAGAGCAAATCGAGTAAGTGGAGACTTTTTGGGCCAACAATGTTAGCCCATTTAATTAAAAGTGAAGAATGTTTTGAGCTAGCATTTAATTAAAAGTAGGCAGCCCAATTGTTTTATCAAAGAAAAGAACCAAATTGACCCGTCCATTTCTTGAATTGTGCGTGAGCAATTAAGACCACGGATAAATGCCCCCTTATATTATGACTTCACCCCTTAGATGTCTTCACACCGTATAGTTGAGTTCACCCACCAGTTTCTTTCCAAAATTACCCTTTCCTTCTAACATAAATCCTAACCCTAATTTTATTCAATCATTCCTCATTTTCAACTGCCTCCAACTCTCCTTCTCCTCTTTTCATCTTTCTTTTGCCGTCGACCAGCGTCTCCACCCGTCCGCCGCTCGCCGTCTCCCTCCCTCCGCGCATGGCCCATGGCCTGACCTTTTTAATAAATAGGCCTGACCCGAAAGCCTTTCAAAGACCTTTTTTAAGTGTATTTCAAAATAAAATAAAATACAACAATTGAACCAGTACCACCAAATCATAAAAAACAATAACAAATGTTCAAAAAAAAAAAAAAAATAACAGAATGTTCTTTCACCCATTACAACTAAAAAATACATCAATTTTTCAAGATAATCTCATCTTCATGTTGAAACATGCTGAAATTTTATAATCAATGAACAAAAAATTCCTCAAAATTATTCCACACAATTGATGTTTTTTGCCTTTTCTTTTTAATGACAAAATTATTGTCATTTTTATTTTAGGTATTATTAGATGAAGTTGTGTCATCATTCTCATGATGAAAAGACATAACTGCAAAATATACATTAAAAATAAAATTAATAAATGCCAGAATCTTACTAAATTCATAAGTAAAATCCATAAATTTCAAATAAATCTCATAAATAAATATCCATATAGAAATCATACAAATTTTGAGAATACTGCGTTACCACAGATAGATAATTTTTTCTTTAAATCAATCAAAAGAAAAATTAATGAAATTATATTGAAAATTTGATTGTCCAGAAAAAACAGAGTATTAAAGAAACACAGAAAAAAATCAAAAGTTCAATTAGAAATCAGGAATGCTCAATATCACATATCAACAAGTTACCCAACTCCATATACACAGATGGATAAAAAATTAGGCGTACTAGTAATACTCATGATTCGACTAAGAATGAACAAAAAATAAAAAAATATAAATATAAATCACATAATATTAACCTGGATCGATCGAGCAGCGGATGTGCAAAAAGTCTGCAGAGAGTTTTTTTTTTTTTTTTTGTCAGAAATTTTGTAGGGTTTCTCCTGATTTTAAAGGTGGTATACAAAACACACAGATGTACCTCATATGTAAATATACATTAAAAATAAAATTAATAAATGTCAGAATCTTACTAAATTCATAAGTAAAATCCATAAATTTCAAATAAATCTCATAAATAAAAATCATACAAATTTTGAAAATATTCCGTTAACACATATAGATAATTTTTTTTTAAAATCAATCAAAAGGAAAATTAATGAAATTATATTGAAAATTTGATTATCCAGAAAAAATAGAGTATTAAAGAAACACAGAAAAAAAAATTAAAAGTTCAATTAGAAATCAGGAATGCTCAATATCACATATCATAACAAGTTACCCAACTTCACATAAAATTAGGGTGTACTAATAATACTCATGATTCGACTAAGAATGAACAAAAAATAAAAAATATAAATATAAATCACATAATATTAACCTCAGCGTATCTGGAGTTTTTTTTTTTTTTTTTTGTCAGGAATGGAATTTTGTAGGTTTTCTCCTAATTTTAAAAGTGGTGCACACCAAAACACACAGATGTATCTCATATATTATATTTTTCTACTGGGTTCGGTAAGAAGTTCTGTTTCTGAAGAAAAAAATCACCTATAAAAAGGCATAACACAAACTATCCCCAATTTTGTGATCTCGGATAATTTCCGGACTGTGCAAGTCAATTAGGCAATGAGAAACGGTTGAAGAAAATCAACACAATATAAATGAAAAGGTAAAATTAAACAGCCTGAGCATTAGTGGACTCCGCCGGTTGTAACCACTTGTACACCTCCAAAGACTATGATTGAGCAGTTAAAAATAAATGTAATGAAAAGATAAAATTAAACAGCCTGAGCATTAGTGGACTCTGCCGGTTGTAACCACTTGTACACCTCCAAAAACTATGATTGAGCAGTTAAAAATAAATGTAAAAGCTAGTAGAAAATTTTAATGTCAAATTAATATCTTGAATATGGAATTCAAAACAAAAATTTGTATAAAAAATTCAACTAAATTAATAATTTAACCTAAAATTCAATTAATTCAAATATCTATCTTAAACCCTAGATTTATCAAAACTAATTTGAGTAGAAAATATAGAATTGTTCATATCCGAAACTCTTCTTCAATGGAATTTTCGAATAAAAGAAGAAAACAAGAGAATCATATGTGCCGCCTAAGTACTGAATTCAAAACAGAATTTTGTATAAAAAATTCAACTAAATTAATAATTTAACCTAGAATTCAATTCATTCAAATATCTATCTTAAACACTATATTTGCCAAAACTAATTTGAGTAGAAAATATAGAATTGTTCATACCTGGAACTCTTCTTCAATGGAATTTTCGAATACCTAGATTTACCAAAACTAATTTGAGTATAAAATATAGAATTGTTCATACCTGGAGCTCTTCTTCAATGGAATTTTCGAATAAAAGAAGAAAACAAGAGAAACGTATGTGCCGCCTAAGTATTGAATTTGAAACAGAAATTTGTATAAAAATTCAACTAAATTAATAATTTAACCTAGAATTCAATTCATTCAAATAAAAAAAAGATAATTTATTGATTATTAATGATATGAGAATTAAAATAAAGATTATATATTACCAATTAATTTTTTTATTAATCATGAGGATAAATTTGTAATTTTATAATTATATATTTAAAATTATTAAATTTAATTTAAAAGTGTGATAGGGCAACAAAATACGATAATAAGTGCAATGCAAGACGATGGATTCTGCGACGCCAAATGCAACAGGTAGCAGGTCATCAAATATAAGCCATTAGATTTCAGATCTGATGGCTCAGATTACTGAACTGTTGATAGTCCAGGCGACACTGAACTGTTCTTAGAAGGTCCCTACTGTCCTTTCTAAAAAAATAAATTTATTACCTCTAATACTCCCCCTTTTAAGCTGTGACGGAGGGAGTATTATTAAATAATTTCTACATTACAATAAATATTCAATTAATTATGTGAAAGGGTTATTTTCGTTTCAGATTACTTACTAAGCGGCTCCTCATAATACCCAGAAGCCAAAACCTCCTTGAAAAAATCTGTAAAAGATACTCACATTTTAGCCAACACGTGAAATGCCCACGTGCACATCAGCGTGACCCGCACTCTTTATTCACCCTTTCCAAAGTTTTAAATCTATTCCTCATGAGCTTAATTTGAGAATGTACATTAAAAAATACTAGAAAAATTAGCTTAATTTGAGAATGTATATTAAAAAATACTAGAAAAATTAGATGTTAGAATTGATGTAATTGAGAAAGAGAAATATAATAAAATGTTGGAGAATAGTTTATAAAAAAAAGAAATAAATAATTTTCATTTAAAAGAATGAAAAAAAAAGTTCAGTAACTTTCATCGAAACAAAATGAGATTCAATTAATGACCAAATAATCAATTATAACCTCCTTTTTTTTTTTTTTTATTATTATCAATTCTAGTAAATATTCTATTCCTCATTTCGAAAGATTTTTTTTTTTTTGGTGTCCTACTATATGTATAATATCTATGTAATTAATATATGGATTTATAGTACATAATATAGCGGAATAAATAAGTAATTACGTAACTCTTCACACTTTTTTATGATGGGGATATGCAAAGCTAGCTAATGGTGAATTGCAATTACATTTAACTTTTACGCAAAATTAAGCAACAATAAATCACATTTTACTAATTTTATGATGGAGTATTTTTTTTTTAGCATTTTTAGTTTACAGTGGGTTCACTAATTTGATATATTACCCGACAGAATAATTATTTTATAGAGTACTCTCCCTATCCTTTAACAATTTAAAAAAAAAAAAATTGAACGGTTTCACAATCATTTTCACATTTTTAAAATATAAATTCTTTATAAACTACACCCTCATAATTACACAATTTTTTACACAAAATATTACTTCTCAAAACCTACTCATTGTTACACTATTTTATTATGTGTGTCATTTATCTATAAAAGTTATTATAAGACTAATAAAGTATTAATTTAAAAACAATATAATAAACCTCCGCAAAGAGATTCGTATCCATACTATAAAACAATATTAAATTCTAAATCAACACGCCTGCACGTGGAAATTAAGACTGAACCATATCATATCCTTACTAAGTTACTATACACACCTACACAAGAACTCACCCTTCCAAAACAATTAAATAGGTTTAACTAAAACAACTTGATTGCCAAAAAAAAAACTTTTTAATACTAATAAATACTTTATATATCAACCATCTAATAATACAACATGACCAAAGCATCTCGCCCCATTAGTCAACACGCCGACAAGCAAATTATGACTGTCCCATACACACCATGGTCAACATATGCACTCACTCTTGCCAAACTATTTAAAAATGTTATCATTTACAAATCAGATTTAAGAGTCGCACCTTTAATTTGACTATATATAAATCTACCTAGCTAGTTAACAGAGTAAGCTGCTCCACACACACAAATGACCACTTCTATATTTCCAATCTTCTTCTTACTTTCCACTCTTCTTTCATCTTTGTACGCTCAGACCACTCCGAAGCCCCAAGCCTTCGTATTCCCGATCAAAAAAGACGACAACACCAGCCAGTATTTCACAAGCATCCGCATAGGTTCCAATAGCACCAAATTCAATGTGGTTATTGATCTTGGAGGCAAATTCCTATGGTTTAACTCCATCCGCTACTTCAGAGCCGCTTCCTCATTCCGCCCTATCTTATGCGGCACTCAACAATGCAGCATCGCCGAAGGACCCGGCTGCACCTTCTGCTACTTGAGGCCTCCTGCCCCCGGTTGCACTAACAACACCTGCTCCGACGACGCCCTCAACCCCTTCTCTGGAACCGTCGGGTATAGCGGCCTCGGACTCGACGTGCTGCGTGTCTACTCGACACGCGGCATTCAGTACAAGGTAACTTTTTAAGGCAAATTAATTAACCCCTTCTTCTAGCAAGACTGTTCATAAACTAGCATAAATTAAAACTCTTACTTGTTGATTAATAGAATACACTACAAGAAAATTGATTTTTAGTGATGAAAATTCTGTTATTATAGCTTCTCTAGCTAAAAGTATTTAATGACATGAATTGACTTTTAGCAACAACTCCTCATTAATTCTTAATTTTATGTCATTAAAAACTTTTGGTTAAAGAAGTAATATTTGAGAAGATTCTGTCAATAAAAATCTATTTTCTTGTAGTTAAATTAAATCAGGCCTTTTTCACAACCTTCTTATGATTCGAATTGATTGAATTATCCCACTTCGTCGTGTATAGGGGTGAATGCGAGATGGAATAAAAAAAGTGGATGTGTTGTGGAAGTATGTGTTTGTTTTGATACTTCGGTAGGGTGAGATTTCGTTCTATGTCGTCAATTAAGTAGATGTGATATAGGTAAGTATTGAGTAAGTTATATTTAAGTGAAGTGTATTATTATTTTTTTTTTGATGGGGAAGTGAAGTGTATTATAAAGAGTACGTAAATATAGATATAAATGTATTTTTAAGTGTGAATTGATCAGTGAATTAATTTTAAATTTCGAACTCGTATGAGATATTGACCGCAAAGACCTAAGTCGTCTCGAAACAAACATAATCCTTAGATTTTCTAGCTGATATATAAATCTCTTTTTACTATTACAGGTGAACAATTTCCCGTTCCAGTATTCTGATCCGGTTCTAGGAGAAGGGCTGGCTAGCAGTACCTCTGGCCTGATTGGGCTGGGTAGGACTAGAATCTCATTGCAGTCACAACTTGCATCTGCTTTTAAAATTCCTCAAAAATTTGCTCTATGCATTCCACCTTCTAGCAATGATGGTAATCTGATCATAGGCGAGGCCACCTACAGAAAACCATTTCATATAATTTCCAAGTCTCTTTTCACCACACCCCTCATCAGAAACCCTGTGAGCAGTTACGGAAACAGTGTGATAGGCAATTTTTCAATTGAGTATTTCATCAATCTCAAGTCCATCAAGGTTGGGGGTACCTCTCTCGCGCTTAACAAGACTCTGCTCTCGATTGACAAGGAAACGGGAGGCGGAGGAACAAGTATACGGACTGTGAAGGCGTATACTAGTCTGGACAGATCAATATACACTGCTCTGGTCAACGAGTTTGTGAAGGCTGCTGCGAACAAGAGTATTAAAAGAGTGGCGTCCGTGGCTCCCTTTGGCGCTTGCTTCGATTCTAAGACGATTGCCACCTTGAAAACAGGGCTTGATGTGCCTGTCATTGATCTAGTTCTTCAGAGCAGCAGTGTTTACTGGAGGTTTTATGGATCCAATTCGATGGTTCGTGTTGGAAACGACGTAATGTGCCTCGCGTTTGTGGAGGGACAGCCGAATCTATCAGGACCAACGACTTCGATAGTAGTGGGAGGGTATCAGATGGAGAATTATTTGCTTGAATTTGATGTGGCTTCATCCACGCTCGGGTTTAGCTCTTCACTGTTGCTTCATGGAACAAGCTGCTCCCAGTTTGGAGCTGCATAGGTTGCCTGTGTCTCTACGTAATCTATGATCAACATGTGTGGGATTGTCATGTGTTTCATCATTTGATTAGTTTTATTACTCAACAGGTGATGACCTTACTTGATTTTAATTTTATTTAATAGTAATGTTTTGATTGAGTTAGTTCCTACAATCTTCTCCTTTATTTTTTTGTGTGATCGAATCTCAACGGAGAAAAAACACGCGATAAAAGAAATATAAAAATGAAAAAAGAAATTAGAAATTAGAAATACAATTTAACCCTTTTGTGTTGTTCTCGTTAAGTACACAAATTTGAAAATGGAGTAACACTTGCATGTACATTTTGCACGATGTAACTAGTGCAATTTTTAATATTATATATCACTTATCAACTGATATCAATAACATTTTACACACACGAATTAAATGAGAATTGCTACTCAAATCCAATCGATCCCCTGTTCGCCCGGACTAAGGTATTAGAACCAAAACCAGGAAAAGGTTAAGCTTCAGGGAATTGCTCTCGACGCCGGCGTGAAAAGTATTCTTCTAGCCATATGGGAGTTGAACTCACTCTTCCGTCGAGGACTATTTATTTCGTACCATTTGATGCTCCCCATCGGGATATAAGGATATTGAATGAATAATTTTTTGGACTTGAAATGGATTATTAGGTGAGAAATTGACTTTAATGTGTGATGGGACCAGGTTCCGCTCACGGTTGAGAGACGCAATTCAGACATGATGATCGTTGGAGTGGTGACCTGCACAAAAACTCGGACGGAGAAAGCTTCGACGACGGCCCTCGACGCTAAAGTCAGTTGGATTCTCATGGAAATAACAGTCCCTTCGCCACTTTATAATTGACTCGTTTACTTTTTGCACAAGTTTTAAAAAATATTGTATATTATTAAAATGGTATTATTGAATTGTTGAAAAGTGATAAGAAAAATAAAAGGTAGAGAGAGATATAAAGAGAAAATGTAGAGAGATAGTAAGATATTGAGATTATGTTGACATTTTAGAAAATGAATCAATTAGATTGAGACGATAAAAATAACAAAATGGGTCAATTACAAAGGAAATGAGGAAGTATAATTTAATTAGATATTTGAGAAAATATCACTTTTGGTCACCGAAGTTTACCTCTTTTCAGATTTGGTCTCCCACATTTAGTCACTATCAAAATTGATCAATCGGTTATTATATTCTATCAAAATGGATCATGTTGTTAGTCAATCTGTCATTGACTAACTTAGAAAGATTTTGAGTCAAAATCTCTTAAAATCACTTAAAAAATTCCAAATAAATAAATAAAATTTTGACATCTCATTTTCTCTCATTTAATTCTTTTCCCTAAACCATAATATTTTTAATTTCAACTGAATTTATCTTCTTAATAAAAAAATTCCACAAAAGGCTTGAGAGATTTAAGAGGCAAATAGTAAGACTGGATTAATTAACCTACTTCAATATTGTAACGAATGTTTAGCAACATTCATAATTACATCTGTAAGCTGGACTTTTATATTACTCATATTGCTATGTAAAACAAACATGTACTCATTAGGGGTAATTCTCATACCCCAAGTTCAATGAACCTTTTTGTGATACTTTTTTACACTACGATTTCACTTATCGTCACTAAAAAAATTACATTTTGTGACGATTGTCCGTATATTATTAACAATATCAAATTTTGGTGACGTCATTTTTTGTCACAATTAGATTAACTATTCGTCATATTTTGTATAATTTCGTCATGAAAAAATTAGTCTTTCGTGACAACATATTGTTCGTTGTTATATTTGTTTATATAATGACGACAACACTCGTCACTAAAGAGTATGATTTAGTGACAAAATATTTTACTGTCACAAATTATGTGGAAATTATGACAAATTGTTTTTGTCCCTATATTATGTTATTTAGTGACGAATATGATAATCATCACAAAAGGTTTTGGTACAGGGACGAATATGATGTATTTATCTTTAATATACTATATATATATATATATATATATATATATATATATATATATATATATATGTTACTTGTGGTATCTGGTAATTCTGGTTGATTAATATTTTAAATTATGGATGATGTGCTTGACCATCAAATCCAATTTTCTTCCTTGGTGAATACATATCAGGAGTCGTTGTCTATTTTTAAGCTCTGTGAAAGTGTGTGTGCGTGCGAAATCAGAGATGTTGTCTGTTGTGTTGGCACAATCTAGACAACACTATGCAGCGGAAATTAAATTGCACGTAGTGAAAATGGAAGTATTCAAAATTTGCGTAGATTATAAAATAATTTACGCTGTTCACTATATAAAAATATGTGAAACGAGTACAACCTCTTTGAGGTGTATAATTACACTACGAAAGTGTATAATGATTTACTAAGTTCTATGAAACTATCTTCCTCATAGATCTAATCACACAACCTAGTAAATAAGACTATGTTCTAACACACTACTATTCGGGTTTATAATAATGTGAAGAACTACAAGAAGAAACAAAGATATTCCTAACTAGAAGCGTATATAGCGTTCAATAGAGTAGTAGTCGATTTCAGCTTTTCTTCTTGTGTATCTTGTGTTGAGGGCAGCTTCTGTATTTATAGGCTTCATTCACGAACTGCCATCAACTCCCATGATCGCCTCAACCTTGAGATCATGAGGTTATAGAACTTCTCTCCACCACTCCTAGAATTTAGGAACTTGTTATACCATGGCCTAATAACTTCTCACTCCCACGCAGTGGCATGACTTGGTGTTGCCCACGTCTTCTAACTACTCTGGGGACATCATTAGACAACAAGCGTAAGATAAGAGTTAGTGAAAGAAGGAAGGGCAAATTCTGATGTTGTCATGAGTGTTGGGAACATTAAACATAACACTCGGCTGTTAGTGTTGGATCATTAAACATAACACTCATATCAACATCAACAATCTCCCCCAATTTGACCTTTCTACATCAACACAACTGAAGTTCACACAACAGAGATATTGATTAAGAAGTTTACACAATTGATATTCCAAAAAAAATTGAAGTAACAATCTGTATAAGATCAAATTAAAGTAAACAACATCTAAACCAAAAAACTTGTTTAGATTTAAATAACTAAAGCAAAAATAAATTCTAAATAATTACAAAATTAACAAAAACAGAGTTTGAGAAAATAAAAAACATAAGTACAAAGCTTTTACAACAAGGAAAGAACTGAATTTAACACAAGGGAAAGGATTGGACTGAAAATGTGTTTCAGCTGCATCTCCATAATCTGCATTTACTCCCCCATTGTGTAAGCTCTCCCCCTGTCTTCAAGCTCATCATTTATCCAGATCACCATAGAGATCCTGGATATCCTGTGCATCTCCCTCAGTCATTTCAGTGTCCACAACAGGTTCATCAGCTCGGCCAGGAACTGAATCCGGTTGTTCATCTACAGTAGGAGCAACAATGTTAGTGGGCTGATTGTGTGAACTGTCAGCTACTCCCCCTGTTGAAGTGGAAAGAAGATCCATCCAAAATTTCTTTTGGACTAGAAGATCCTCCACAGAATGCTGCAAGTTAAGAATAGAACCCTGCAAAATATCAATCTGCCTCATAATATAATGTGAAGACAAATAGATTGAGGAGGCAGCTCCTTCTGGAGGCAGTATGGTATTGTGGAAGGGATCATTTGCTGGAACACTACTGGGGCCTGCTTCATCATCATTCCTTCTCAAAGGAAGATCAACCACCCTTTCACCTTGGATGAGGAACTGATTTGAAATGCTAAAACTTGGGACATAGGTGCTTATGACCTCATCTTCAATTCTTTCAAATGCTTTGTCCAACATGTATGTGTACACAAGGCATGGGTAAGGCAGGATACCGCTCCCAGTCATGTCAGATTTAAAAGTCATCATGTTGGTGAAGATAACCTGTCCTAGGTTAAATCTTTTCAAGTGTCCAATCTTGTACATCAGGATAGCTTGTTCTAAGGTGAGAGTGGTGTTGTTTGTAGTAGGCAGCCAATTAAAACACACCAACTTATGTAAAACAGAATATAGACTTGTGAGTTTAGAGGCCAAAATTCTTCTTCTCCATTTAGTGATTACTCCCCCAGTCAAGATGCTTATCATCACATCATGATCAGTAACAACAGGATCCTCCATAATCTTAGTTTTAAGTAAAATATTGATCCTCCTAGGGGTAATCATATGCCTATTTCCTCTAAACCAAAAAGTACTATATCTTGTAGAGTTGGGATCACCAGCAAATTGAGGGATGTTTGCATAAAATTCATATACCCAATCAACAATATAGGGACAAGCAAATTGCAAAGCATGCAATAAAGATCTTTCTTTAAACAAATCAAGCAGATTCATATCCTCAAAATCAGAAGTTTTAATCAGTCTTTCACTTATAATCTGCCTAGTTCTTATGGTTCTATACTGTATGCTTGACTTATCATTGTAATCTTCATCAGAATCACTATTCCTATCAGAAGAGAAAAGTACCTCATGTTCATCCTCATCTGATGAATTGGATGACTGTTCGGGTTCTAATTGATCTGGTGTTGCCATCGGAGAGGCAACACTTTCGGGCTCTCGGAGCCTTTTCGATCGTCGAACAGGTGGAGTTGGTTCACTTTCCTCCTCTATTTCCTCAGCAACTTCGTCCACATCCTCTTCATTAACAGTCACCTCTTCTTCCACTGAAGGTGCAGGTTGTTCAGCCTCTGTTTCTGGTTCTGATTCAGAATCAGATACAACAATTGGCTCAGAGGCATTCCCATCCGTTCTGGGCCTTTTCCCTTTTCCAGTGTAATCAACAATCTTGCCCAGATTTCTTTGAGACTTTCTCTTACCACCAGGCCATTTTCGTGCAGGTGGAACAACAGCAGTTTTCTTTTTGCCCTTTTTGTGGCGATGAATTCTCTCAAACTTTGCGGCCAAGACTTCTTCATCTGAGGACTCCAGCTGAGTTTGCATGTCCACATCCCCTTTGAACATGACATTATCAAGCGTTTCTCCCTCAAGCACTAAAACAGGGTGATTTGTTTTCAGGCTTAGGGTTTCAAAAGCTTCTTTCAAAGTGTTGAACGGGGTGCCCAGAGGGAAGTGTAAGGTGACTGGGGTATTTTCTGGTACGGGAGCTTCAGATGAGGGCTCATCTGGTGGGTTGGAGGTTGGAATTTCTGTAGTGGCGTTTGAATTCGCGATTTCAGTGCGAATATCGTAGGGATTGTAAGGTACGATTTCAAGAGGGGTTGTTTGAGTAGGTTCTTCTTCAGAAGCGAAAGGAACCACTATGGTGCCGACGGTGAACGACGGTGAGTTGGATGACGCCATATCAGCAAGGAGATTGAGAGGGTCTGGAGAAATTTTGTTGCTTGAATTCGGGTTTGAGTGTGCAGCAGTGATCGAAGGAGTGGACATATTTGAACCTGTACACACAAAACAAGACAGCAAAATTAATTTTGAGACCTTTCGAATTCTGTATACACAATGTAAGGTAGAAATCAACTAGTGTGTGTCCAAGGGAACTGAATATACTTGAGTGCTACAAATATAATTAATATCTGTAATTACCAGGCTTAATTGTGTTAACAAGGCTTTTCAAGTATTTTCCAACACTGTAATGGAGATTCATCTTATATGGAGAGTTGAGATGAAGAAGTTACACGATTTTGGAGTGTGAGGGAAGTGAAGTAGTGGAAGTAACTTCCCCACTAAATGATCGTGGTTAACAGAGAGATTAAGAGATTCTGGAAAAACAAAATTAAATAAAAGCGGAATAACTGAAATAATAAAACAAGGCAAGATTAAGTCAAATTAAATATTTCAGAGAATAATATTTAATAATTATCAAAAATAACTAATTCCATGAAAATTGGGATAAGAATCTGAATTAACGAGTGTTTTGACTATTGTTGGCATTCTATACACCTCAACACAGTTTTTTTCATGATTTTTCATCATATGTGTTGCTCTAATTTCTTTTTCTTTTTATCACACTTCACATTGATCCATCTTTTGAAAAGAGTGCATCGTAGTAGCGAACTCCGTGCCCCATAGTTACTCAATGGATTTGTGAATATATTGATGCAATTTATATCACCTTTTGAAAAGAGATCATCGTAGTAGCGAGCTCCGTGTCCCATAGTTACTCAGTGATTTATAAAGCATCTAATATGTGATTTTTCTTTTGTAGCATTTGAGAGGTGTATAGGCTCTTTTAGTATTTTTTTCACAAGTTATTCAGAATACAAATATCAATCATAAGGAATTTCGTCAATTCAATAATTACGAAAATTAAAGCAAGGAAACACATAAGTGACTTATCTTAGTGTTGTCTCAAATATTACATAATCTCTTGATCATCAAGAGCTTTAGTGAATATATCAGCTAATTTTTTTTCAGTAGATATGTACTCCATCTTAACAACTTCCTTTTCAACAAGATCTCTTATAAAGTGATGTCTAATACTTATATGCTTTGTTAATGAATGTTGCACTGGATTTTTTGAGATATTTATAGCACTAGTATTATCACAGTACACAGTTAGAACATCACTAGGTAAGCCATAATCATGAAACATTTTTTGCAACCAAAGTAATTGAGTACAACAACTCCCTGCTGCAATGTATTCTGATTCAGCTGTTGATTTAGAAACACAGTTCTGTTTTCTACTGTGCCAAGAGATTAAATTGTTCCCCATATAGAAACAGCCACCACTTGTGCTTTTCCTATCATCACAGTCTCCTGCCCAATCTGCATCACTGTAACCTATTAAGGTGCAGTTTGTGTCTTTGCTGTACCAAATACCTAAATCACATGTACCTGCAACATACTTAATGATTCTTTTAACAACATTCATATGTGATTCTTTGGGATTAGCTTGGTATATAGCACATAAACAAACACTGAACATAATATCAGGTCTGCTGGAACTCAAATATAACAGACTGCCAATCATAGACCTGTACAGTGTTGAGTCAACATTTTGGCCAACACTATCCTTACTCAGTTTCTGAGTAGATCCCATAGGTGTTTTCATATGTTTAGCACTCTCTAAACCAAACCTTTTTACTAGGCTCTTAACATACTTACTTTGTGAGATAAAAATCCCATCTTTTTGTTGTTTGATTTGCAGTCCTAGAAAGTAATTTAAGTCACCAACCATAGACATTTCAAAGGTAGATGTCATCTCATTTACAAAGTGTTTAAGCATATTGTCACAAGTAGAACCAAATACTATATCATCAACATAGATTTGAGCAATCATAATATCATTTTTATCATGTTTGATGAATAGTGTTCTATCAGCTTCTCCTCTTACAAAACCAAACTCAATTAGGAAATCTGTCAACCTTTCATACCATGCTCTAGGTGCTTGTTTCAAGCCATATAGAGCCTTTTTCAATTTATAGACATGATCAGGAAAATCAGGGTTTTCAAAGCCTTTAGGTTGTTCAACATAAGCTTCTTCATTTAGAATACCATTTAGAAAGGCAGCTTTAACATCCATTTGGTGCAGTTTTATATCAATATAGCATGCAATGGCAAGTAAGAGCCTAATGGATTCTATTCTAGCAACAGGAGCAAATGTTTCATCAAAGTCTACACCTTCTACCTGTGTATATCCTTGAGCAACCAACCTAGCTTTGTTTCTAATAATGTTTCCCATTTCATCAGTCTTGTTTTTTAAAATCCATTTAGTTCCTATAACATTAATATGTTCTGGTCTAGGAACTAATGTCCACACATCATTCCTAACAAATTGATTAAGTTCTTCATGCATAGCTTCTATCCAATTCTCATCATCTAATGCTTCTTTAACAGATTTGGGTTCAATCTCAGAGTGATAGCATTCATGATTTACCTTACTACACATACATGACATGCATATTGATCTTACCACATCCTTTGAATTCATCCCCATTCTTCTTCTGGTTTGAACACCTGTAGACTGCTCACCAATAATTTGGTCTTGTGGATGATATTTCTGAATCCTTATGGAAGGAGTTTTCTGGAGATTATACAGATTTTCAGGATCTATATTATTAGATGTTTCCTCTGGTATGTCATCATTCTTCTCAACATTCTGAACCTGTTCAACATTTTCAGTAATGATTGGTACATTAATCAAGTCTGAAATGTCTTCATCTTCAATGCTTTTACCTGTAATGCTTGTATCATCAACAAAAACAACATTTACAGATTCTTGTACAGTATCAGTCCTAAAGTTATAAATCCTATAGGCTTTGCTGTTTCTTGAGTAACCAAGAAAGAAGCCTTTATCACTATTTGAGTCAAACTTATGTAACTGATCCCTGTCATTCAAGATATAACATACACAGCCAAAAAATGGAAATATTTCAGATTTGGCTTTCTATTGTTCAGAATTTCATATGGAGTTCTAGTAGAATCTGTTCTAATATAAACTCTATTAGCAATATGACAAGCAGTATTAAGAGCTTCAGCCCAAAATCTTTTAGATAAGTTCTTAGAACATAACATGACTCTAGCCATTTATTGAAGTGTTCTATTCTTTCTTTCTGCTATGCCATTTTGTTGAGGAGTTTTGGGAGAAGAAAACTCTTGAATTATACCTTTTGATTCACAAAACTCAGTAAAGGAACTGTTTTCAAATTCTCTTCCATGATCTGACCTAATTCTGCATACTTTAGAATTGAAAACATTCTTAAATCTTTTATACAGAATTTTGAAAATGGAAAAAGTTTCAGATTTATCTTTTAAGAATTCAATCCATGTGAATCTAGAGTAATCATCTACCACAACTAAAGAATACCTTTTACCTCCAATACTTTCTGTTTCCATAGGACCCATAAGATCCATGTGCAGTAATTCGAAGCAATGTTTAGTTGAGCAATGTCCCAACATTTTGTGAGACACCTTGATCTGTTTTCCTTTTTGACAAGGTCCACATACCTTGTTATCTGAGAATTTCAGATCTGGTAAACTTATAACAGCTTTTAATCTAACAAGTTTATCAAGTTGTCTATAGTTAGCATGTCCAAGTTTATGGTGCCACAAAATACTATCATCAACTTTAGCCTTATTGCAGATAAGTTCAGATTCAATAAGATAACAATTATCAGCAGATCTGTTTCCCATCATGATACATTTAGAGTTTTTGTCTAGCACATAACATGAGTTCTTATCAAACTTAACATGCAAATCATCATCACATAATTGACTAATACTTATAAGATTGGCCAGTAATCCATCAACATGCAAAACATTGGATAACTTGGGAAAACCAGGAACATTCAATGTCCCTTTACCAATAATTTTCCCTTTTGATCCACCACCATAAGTGACATTACCACCATTGTAAACAATATAATCAGTAAGATAATCAATTTGACCTGTCATGTGTTTAGAACAACCACTATCAAAGTACCATAATCCAGGTATACATGCTTTCAGAGACATATGAACAACATTACAAGATGTATTTTCTTTTGGAGTCCATGCAGAAATACTATGTGATCTTGAATGTTGAGTCATTCCAGGCAATACAGACTGTTTCAAATCATTTTTCTTCTTCAAACAGTGAGGACTTTTATGACCCTTTTTGAAACAGTAATGGCATATAACATCTTTTGCAATAATCTGAGTTTTAGTAGAAACACTAGGATTGTAATTCACTTCAGCTTTTACAAAAACAGTAGGTTTCTTAGATTCAGACTTCTTTTGGTTCTTACCTTGGTAGCCAATACCTGTTCTTCTTGAATTGTTGGTCATAAGAGAGTCTTCCAGTTTGTTCTTTCCATCAGAAAATCTTTTGAAGCTTAGAGAGGCTTCCTTCAATCTCTCTTCAAGTTTAGATATCTCCACATCTTTTCTTGTTAGAATGCCTTCAAGCTTAGTAGCAGATTCTCTTAAATCAGAATTTTCAAAGTTCAGAGACTTAATGATGTGATTAAGTTTCTGAGTTTCAGAAGATATATATTTTGCAAACTTTCTCATTAGTTAAAGGTTTTTCATAGGAATATTTCTTAAAATCAAGAACAGACACATCTAGCCTTTCTTTGAGTTTAGAAATTTCCTTATCCTTCTTTGTTAAAAGACTTTCCAGTTTGAAAACAGTATTAGACAAGTCTTGAATGTCAGCATCTCTTCTGGATAAACCTGCTTTATTTGATGTACCTGTCTCATTAACAGAACTTGTGAAACAGTTAAATTCTGGTACTTTATTATTTAGTGATTTCTCAAATGATGGCTCATTTGTCCTCACATCATAATAATCGTCCAGATCATCATCAAAAGTATCATCATACAGAATTCTAGCAGAGAAAGCTTTTTCAATATCTTTTTCAGGATTATGATCAACATCAGACTCATCACTTAAAGTAACACTGAAATTAAGTTTCTTTTTGAGAATGGTGTTAGCACATTCATTAGCATAATGACCATATCCAGAACATGCATCACATTTAACATTCTTCCTATACTCTCGGTCAGATCTAAGCCTGTTACCTCTTTCTAATTGTCTAGAAGGATTAAAATTGTTCTTCCTAATAGGCAATTGCTGAGTATTATTAATCTGAACCTTAGGTTGAATGTTGTCCTTAATCCTATTATTCTTGTTTTTCATAAATGTCTTAAACTGTTTAGTAATGAAAGCCATATAATCAGGATTGTTAAGGTATTCCTCAATATCATCTTCATCAGAATCAATTTCAGTAACATAAGGAGACTTTCCAGAACCCGATGATACAGATGATGAGGCATCACCTTTGAAAACAAGCACTTTCTTTTCATTATCAGTCTTTTCAGAAATGTTCATCTCATAAGTTTTCAAAATACCAACCAATTCATTTTGACTTATCACACCAGTATCCTTAGCTTCTTCTATAGCACATATCTTAGGTTCAAAACGTTTAGGAACAAATCTAAGAATTTTATGTACTAACCTTTGATTTGATATAGGATCACCAAGAGAATGAGCTTCATTTGAAATCTCAGTCAGCTTTTCGTTGTAAGATGAAATTGTTTCATCTTCTTTCATCCTCAGGTTTTCGAACTTGGTTCCAAGCATACGTAGTCTGGTCCTTCGTACACTATCTGATCCTTCACAATATTCTTGCAGTCGATCCCATGCATCCTTCGAAGAAATGCAGTTTGATATGATTTTGAACATGGAGGCATTAGTTGAGGTGAAGATTGCATTCAACGCCTTTGAATTGTAACTCGCCGTTGTGATTTCTTCAGCCGTCCAATCGAGCTCTCTCTTGATTCGAGCTTCATTATCTTCATCCGCAGCAGTTCTTGGTTGAGTCCAACCAGCAAGAACACTCCTCCAGGCTCGTTCATCAATGGATTTGATGTACATCCTCATCTTTGGTTTCCAGAAAGCATAATTCGTGCCATCTAGAATAGGAGGCTTTAGTGCGGGTGAAAGTAGATACTCCATTTCAAATTTTACACACTCTAAGAAGAATCTCTACTTAGTGTATCGAGTAGTTGGCTCTGATACCAACTGAAAGTGTGTGTGCGTGCGAAATCAGAGATGTTGTCTGTTGTGTTGGCACAATCTAGACAACACTATGCAGCGGAAATTAAATTGCACGTAGTGAAAATGGAAGTATTCAAAATTTGCGTAGATTATAAAATAATCTACGCTGTTCACTATATAAAAATATGTGAAACGAGTACAACCTCTTTGAGGTGTATAATTACACTACGAAAGTGTATAATGATTTACTAAGTTCTATGAAACTATCTCCCTCATAGATCTAATCACACAACCTAGTAAATAAGACTATGTTCTAACACACTACTATTCGGGTTTATAATAATGTGAAGAACTACAAGAAGAAACAAAGATATTCCTAACTAGAAGCGTATATAGCGTTCAATAGAGTAGTAGTCGATTTCAGCTTTTCTTCTTGTGTATCTTGTGTTGAGGGCAGCTTCTGTATTTATAGGCTTCATTCACGAACTGCCATCAACTCCCATGATCGCCTCAACCTTGAGATCATGCGGTTATAGAACTTCTCTCCACCACTCCTAGAATTTAGGAACTTGTTATACCATGGCCTAATAACTTCTCACTCCCATGCAGTGGCATGACTTGGTGTTGCCCACGTCTTCTAACTGCTCTGGGGACATCATTAGACAACAAGCGTAAGATAAGAGTTAGTGAAAGAAGGAAGGGCAAATTCTGATGTTGCCATGAGTGTTGGGAACATTAAACACAACACTCGGCTGTTAGTGTTGGATCATTAAACATAACACTCATATCAACATCAACACTCTGAATAGTGGTATATGTTCAGTTAGATTATTAGCCATTGTCATGGTTCAATTATAATTTTGAGTCCCATAATACAATCCATTCTCTTTTGTCGGCTTGTAGGTTATGAAGCGGATGGTGATGTTGCATGATACAATATTAGAAAATGTTGAGTAGTCGAGCATGCTACAGTAGATATTTCTAATGGTGGGGCTCAGACGGTGATGAATCACCTTATTGTAGCTTGGATATCGCATCCATAGATGGGGCTTTTTTGTGTGGCGACGGTTATGGTCTCAAGGATTCTAGTACTCCCGTGTGAACAATTAAACGATCATATTGTGATTCCAAGTCGAGTGATACCACCCCCATATGCCTCGAATAAGGTAGTATTGCCTTTTCCTTTTGTTTCAATTGTCGATTTATATTACTTATTTTCAAACATACTGCTTGATGAAACCATGAACGTTACTGACTGAATTTGTTTTCTTGCATATGCATTTATTCTATTCGAGTCTATTTATTTTCTCGTTGCATGATACTTGTTGTTTCATCTAGTATTGTCTCATTTAATATTATACGTATTATCTTATTTGTATATAAGTACTTAGATTGATGTTTTAGGTGTGCACATGTGCTAGATGTGAATCATAGTTGAATCGCAAACTACGTAATTTTTAGTTGCAACCACTAACATCGTGGTAATTTTTATTTGTTATGATGAATGCTCTAGTTCCACTTTCATAGCGGTGATACCTGATTTCTTTGTTTTATTTCCATCCATGTTTGTTAAGTTTTTTTTTTTTTCAAATTTATCATAGTTTTTATAATGTCATGGAATTGAATTTGAGTATGATGATGCACTGATAATTTGAGGTTTTGTTAATGTTTTTCTCTTTTATTATATGTATGTGTGTTTCTGTTTGTATATAAGTACTTAGATTGGTCTGGTGACTTTCACTTGATAATCAATTAGCACTTGGATGTTAATGGGTCAAGATTGTCATGTTCTAGTTTTGTTTATTAACATCCCTGGCAAATTTCATTATAGTTTGAAAATATGTTTGTTGATGATGTCAAAGAGGACTAACAAGTCAGGTAATAACCTTGTAAAGTAAAATCACATGTTTACTTCTCCATTGTCTAAGCAGGAATTGAATTTAAAGGTTTCCTTTGCTAATGATGCTAAAGAAATGAACCTTTATAAAATTATTTTGTTAATCTATTGCTTCAATGTTGCAAGATTTCAAGCTCTTGTATAAATATTAATCAAACAGAGCTCAAATTGATGTTGACATTGCTATCTAGGTTATTTGTGATATCACCAAGGTTATTGTTGATGATACGGAGGTCTAAATGATGTTCTGGAGGTTGATTTGTAAATTAATTAAAAAATTGATAGTTTGGCATTTATCTTCTTTTTTATAGCTATTTGCACACTTTGTTTAAATCCATATGGTTGTGTTTGGATGGAGGGATTTAGGTATGGATTTTAAATCCATAATCTAAATCTACTCCACTTGTTTGGATTAAAAAGTAAACACTACAACAAAACAGTGAAATTCCAACAGAAAAATTCCAACAGTTTTTTGCATTTTTACCGTTGGAATCAGTGATTCCAACGGAAATTCCAATGAAAATACGACCATTGGAAAAGTGAGCGTTGGAATTGCAAAATTCCAACGAAAATTCCAGCGGAAAAAAATTCCGACGGTACATTCCAACGAATCTTGATCGTTGGAATTTTCACCTATTGAAATTCCTTCCAACGTAAATTCCATCAAAAAAATCCAACGGTAATTTTCCGTTGGAATTCTTTCCAACGGATTTTGACCATTGGAATTTTGGTTCTTGGAAATTATAAATGTGAATTCCTACATTAATTCCAACAACAAAAAATTGTAGGAATTTTTATTCCATCGTCAATTCCAACGATTATTTTTTATTTTTTGTTGAAAATTTTCATGTATCTTCTTTTACTGAAATTTATTTTTAAAAATATTAATTTTTTATTGTTATATTAAAAAGTCCTATCAAAATCAATTGAAATTAAATGGCATATAACAATTAGAATTCAAATATATAATCAAATATAAAAAAATATATAATAACTTCAAAGTTAAATACAATTTAAAATAACTAACATCATAATAAACACGGTAAACATGAATGTATATGTGTTGATCACCCTTTCAATTCACATCACCAATAAAAATAAACTAATTTATAACATAAATATTAACTCCTAAAAATCGTCATCATCATCTTCAATCTTCATCATCATAATCACCATCATCAATACTAATGTCATGATCATCCTCGATCTTCCTTCTCATTTTCATTATCATCACTATCTATGTTCTCAACATCATGAGAAGACACACCTGTAGAAGTTGCACTATGGTTAGCGTTGAATGAAGTGTTGTTCATCTTCTAAAGAAGATTGTTTACATAGGCTAATTCACTCTCAATAGTAGACTAAAAAGATCTTAAGAAAGAAAGAAAAACACATTTTTTGTGGAGGTCACTTAATTTGTATAATTAGTAAACAAATGTGACAACTGGAAACATAGATGACAACAACATATCAAGAATTTTATATGATCAGATCATGTTAAGTGCTCCGACATATGCATTTTTTCCTTAAGAAAAAAATATGATCAAAAGCACAATTTTTCTCATTTTCTAAAAGAACTAGAAAGTCTCATCTATCCATCGAAATTACAAGCTTAAGAGATTCAAATTAATTTCGCTCACAAATCCATTAAGTTAAAGTACAAACAACTCAATATTCTTTTCTTCTAATAAATTAATACTCCAATATTCACACACACATATATATATATATATATATATATATTGTCAAAGTTTTAAATAAGAGCTCCCCAAAGGAGCTTTACTTATACAAACAAAAGTTAAACTTCTTCTAATCTAACATGGATACAATTAAATACAATATTATGTACAAACTAACGAATTTTACAGTGCTATCAACGACTTAATTGTTATTTTAACTCCACCCGCATACATAGATATATATATATACTCACAGCACACAACACTTGTATAGGTATATATACACACACAGAGCATTTATATATATATACACACTCACAATGTCACGCAACACACATATATGTATATACACACGATAAATATAATATATACTCCGTATATATATACTCACACTGTAACGCATCACACATATATACGCACACAACACACGCTTATACTCTCTCAAAGAGATATACACACATAGAAATATATATGACAGTTTCCCCCAAATTAAAAATAATAATTAATTATAATAACACAGTACAATGAAGAAAACTAAAAAAAGAAAAGAAAACTTACCTTGTTGTGCGATGAGGAATTACGTATCACCCGAAGAATCGACGGTTTCAGAGTGACTTGAATATATAAAAAAAAAATGAGAAGAATCGAAATGACAGACGGAGGCGGAGTCCAAGGGTTATTTAGATATATGAAAAAAAAGAAGGAATGAATAAAAGTATATCTTTCTAGAAAATTGAATAAAATCATATCTTTAAAACTTTCCTAACCAAAATTTTAAAAATCTCGATCTTATATATCTTTAGAATTTAATAATAGTAAATATATTTATAATATAAATAAATACTATAATTTATTAAATTCTAATTCAAAATATAATTATTATTTTAAAAGACAAATCATATATATTTTCATATTTTAGTATATATTTTTATATTTTTTGTATTTTTAATTAATATATTATTTTTTAGAATTTATTAATACGTTATATATTTTTCAGATTTGTTTAGTATTTTAAAATAATTTAATGATGTTTTAAATTTTATCACTAAATTATGAGCGGTCTAATATTGATGAAAATTCTATTGAAATAATTAACATAAAAATCCAACTATCTTAGTCGGTTGGTTTTTTTTTTTTTAATTATATATAAAAATATCATTTGATTTAGAAAAATTATTCCAACAAGTGTCAAATAGAATTTTCGTTGGAATATTTAAAAAAAAAATCCAACAATAATATCCTGGTGGAAAATTCGTTGGAATTAGATATAAGAATATAATTTTATTTAGAAAAATCATTCCAACGGTCTAGCACCAATGAAATTTCCAGTGGAATAATTAAAAAAAAAATCCAACAATATTTATGTCGTTGGAAATTTTATTGGAATTATATATAAAAATACCATTTAATTTAGAAACCAATTCCAAAGGGTGAGTCTCAATAGAATTTTCGTTGGAATAATTAAAGAAAAACTTCAACAATAATATATATGGTGATGGAAATTCCGTTATAATTAAATATAAAAAAATAATTTTATTTAGAAAAATCATTCCAATGGTCTTGCACCAGTTATACAAATGATTCTCATCGACTAATGATTTGTCATTTTGGATTGGGAACAAAGAAGAATAATTATTATGGTGTGATTTTTTTACCTTGCCATTCAACTTGCATGTAGTCTTCTTTGCTTCCGATGTAAGTCAATAGTCTATTTGGCTATTCTACATAATGTATCTTGTTGTAGGTAAAACTATATATATATACATATATGTATTCGTTTATGGAGGCAACACAAGTTTATAATGTGGATTAATTGAGTTAAATTATACATGGGTTTAAGACTATTAGTACAATAACAACAAATAAAAAGCTTGTTAAAAAAAATTGTCATTTAACTTTTCACTCAATTGTGTTTTCGTCATAAGTCATAAGTATATAAACCCGTTCTTTCAATTTAAATAAAGAGTAACCATTTTGATTGAGGAAGATAGAAATGATGTGTGGAACTTTAAATGATAGGAATGATCTGTGCATTATAAATTCTTAATTTTATGATATTTTATTATTGTGTCATGTGTGTCTTTTATAGGACAATGAAACTCAATCATAGACAACACTTCTTTTATGCAAATTATTAGATAAATGTCCAAATCCATTTTTTAAATGTTAGCTTGTTTAGATCATTTCTTAAACATATTTTGTTTTGAATCAATTTTAGATGACATTTATTGTTTTTTTTCCCTTGGTATGTTACATTGTTAGTTAAGCTAATTTGGAGAATTATTATTTTCATAATATAAAATTATTGGATTATTATCTTATATTCTTAAGGTTTTTCAATGTATGTATAACATAATTAATTGTAATAAAATGAATGAGTTATTTCTATATATTATTTATTCTTATTAGCGGGTAAATGTTACAAAATATTAGTGGTAAATCTAATATTTTAGTACTAATTAAAAATGTGATTTTAAGTAATTTATTGATATTTTATAACATTTTGTAATGAAACTTTAATCACCACAATTAAGGTTTTTGTAAAAAAAAAAAAAAAAAAAAAACTGAAAGTGTGTGGTGTGGTGTTAAGTGTATGTATATGAAGTGTTTAAGTTTAAGTAGAATAATGTTGTACTAAATGTTGTGACAATTGGTACAACACTGACTCTAGCAGAATTTTGCTTGTAACAGACTGACTCTAGCAGAATATCAGAAATTATGATTAACACAGCGGAAGACTTGAAACACTAAAAACAAACGTGACACAATGGAAATAATTTTCACATAGATTTTATAAATAAAAATCTATGCTAGCCTTACGGCGAAAAACAATACTTATCTTCAAGTATAAATGTTGTGTGAAATGTTACAGCATTAACATTCACAACAGAAACTACAAACGAGGCAGGTGCCTTGTTCTAAAAATGAACTAAGTGTATAATGTATACACTGTCGAAATGCCTAGTCTATCTAAAGATTACACTCTCAATAGATAAGAAGACACACAGCCATACGGGTGGGATACGAACGTATGATCTAAAAGGTAGTTCTACTGGCCACAATTCCTAACAGGGATATACGCTCGGTCTAGGAAGTTGATCGAATAGAGTACACTTATTTGAGAAGCCTTCCATCGGTATTTATAGTAGTGGGGTGCTGATTCTAGAGGCTTCCACAATGAGGTCCTATTTTTTAGGAACTCAACTTCCATGATCTTTCTAGATCTTTCTTGAATGCTCCAGGTCGTTCCAAATGGTTCCAGGTCGTTCTAGCATGTTCTCCAATGTTCTGGAATCTTCCAGGTTCCAGATCCTTGTAGAAGCTTCTAGATCCTGCCAGAAATGCGACAACATTTAGATCAACATTTAATGTAGCATTTCAGAAAAGACTTAGAAAAAATCTCGGAAGGTCAAATTAAGATGTTGTTGATAATGTTAAGGCATTTAAGGATTAACAACATCTACAATCTCCCCCAATTTGACCTTTCGACTACAACACACCTGATGCACATATACTTCTATACATACTCAGTATTATGTACTTAGTTGAGGTTAACATCATTGCTAAGCACTAGTCAAGACAATACCTGTTGTAATCGTTCGATCAAATCGAATGAAGATCAAGGATAATTTTACAATGATCCGTGCCATAAGATCAAGATAAATTTTATCCAAAATAGAACAAGTATAAACACTACACTTATTCACAACATAAGTAACTTTACTTAAGATCATAAGTTAAACTGGAAGAAATTCAACTTAGAATCTAAGTAAGACACTAACAAAAAAAATCAGAGCAATAAAAATAATAAAAAAACAAACAAACATCAGAGCAAAACATAATGTAACAAGGAACAAAACAAAACAGAAACTACACTATACACAACCTGCAATAGTAGACACATGATAATCTGCAAACAAATTAAGCAAGGCAGTAAACAAATATCAAGTGGAACTAATAAACAAGTTGCAGTAAACATCCTACCATCTAAAAACAGTAAATAACAAATGTATCATGATTTCAGAATTTCAAACTTAAACATTAGTTACAAAGGTAGAACTGAACAAATGGCTTATATTGCTGTGGTAACAGCTGCAGCATCATCTTCCTGCACCATAGCCATTGTGGAATTCAGGTCTCCCCCTGTCTAACAGCTTTCTCCAGGTAGATCACCATACAAGGTGTCCATTTCAGCAGCATCATCATCATCTCCTTCATCAACAAAGTAAGTAGATGCAAGGTGTGCAACTACATCAGTAACAGCAGCATCTCCAGCAGCATCAGGTCCATCACCAGCATCAGCAGCAGCTGGAACTCCATCATCATGTATCTCCTCAATGACTACACTGGAGTTGGATAGTGGTGGTACTCCCCCTGTTGTAGGTGAAAGTAGGTTGGTCCACCTGTCCTTCAGGAACTGAAGTTCATCTATTGTTTCCTGCAAGTGTTGGAGTTGGAGTTTGATAAATTCCTGTGAAAGATACACATTACCAGAAATGTTGATACGGATGTTCTCAACATTTGGGGTTGCATTTCTGTGTCTTGGTCTGGATGACTCAGGATGATCAGTAGTTGAGGGTCTGGTTGGTTCTGGTTGAGCAGAAGTAGAGGGTCTTTGCTGATGTTCAGTACCAGGAGCAATCAAAGGCAGATCAATTACTCTATCCCAGTGAGTAAGGCAGGAGCTATGGCCAATAGTGGAACTCTCCCCCTCAACACATCAGTGTTCTTGGCAACAAATCCATGATGCCTCAAGTAGTTAGAAATCAGAACAGGATAGGGTAAATTGCCTTTTTCAGAAACTCTCCCAGTAAACCTCATCATGTGTTGGAAAATAGTAAGACCCAAATTAAACTTCTTAAGCACAGAAATCCTATATATCAAAACAGCTTGGTCCTTAGTGATCTTGGTGGTATTTGTGGTGGGAATCCAATTGTAGATAATGAGTTTGTATAACACAGAGTGTAGGGAAGTGAGGTCTTTGGCTAGCATGTGTCTAGTCCATTTAACTACCCTACCAGCAGTTATAGCAGAAATGACCACATCCATGTCAGGTTCTTCATCAACCTCAACATTGGGAATTTCTAAAAACTCATTTATCAATTCAGGAGTAAAAGGAACATCCCTTCCCCTAAAATTAACAGTCCCATACCACTTAGAAGATCTCCTACCAGTGCTCTTTTTCAAACATGCATAGAATTCATATGCCCAATTTGTCAAGAAAGATTCACCAAAATTCACAGCATGCATCAAATTCCTTTCTTCTAAGAAACTAATCATGCCTTTACTATCAAAATCAGGTATATTGATCCTCTTCTCTATCAGTAGTTTTCTCTTAGAATAAATGGCCAGTCTATTCTCTAGAGTATCAAGATCATCAGAAATACCTTACTCTTCAGATGCCAGGTTATCTGAGCTGGGAGTAGAGCTTTTAACAGAGCTCTGTTCAGGGCTGCTTGCTGCACTGGAAGAGCTATCCCCACTGCCACTATCTTCAGGTTCTGGTGCAGCTCCCTTTGCAGCAGCATTGTGCTCAGCATTTTTCTTTAGAGACTCCAGAATGTCTCTCAAGCATCTTTCAGAATCAGAATTGGATTCTGACTCAGCTGGTTCATTTTCAGTGATCATCTTTTCTTTGCCTTTTGGTTCAGCAACAAACTTTCCTTTCCTTTGCTTTTCAGCATCAACCTTCTTTTTGGATTTTTCAGCAGCAGCAGTCTTAGCTTTCTTTGATTTCTCAGCAACAACAGGAGCTTCATCTTCAGAGTCTGTGAACACTTGGATAGGTTCACCAGCATCAGCTCCAGCTTTCTTCTTCTTCCTCATAGATTCAGAGTAATCTATTCGGGTAAACACACGGTTTGACCTCCTCCTTCTTTGTACAGGGCTTCTCTGTCTTTTCCCTTTTTGTGCATTCTTCTTTAGAGGAATGGGAGCAGACTCATCAGAGACAGAGAGTGAGGAATTTGTACCATCATCAGAAGCTTCAGCATCCTCCATTTCGACATCCTCAGAATTAGATGCATCAGCACTAGCTTCTTCTTCAGCAACGGTTTCCACATTCCGTTCCGATGCAGCTGGTTCAGTAGGGTTTGAAGAATTGGGGGTTTTTGCAGCAGCAACCATTTGGGCAGTTTGTTCGGCCAAATAGCTCGAGATATCCACAGTAATATCTCCAAACTTCATCACAGGTAGATGACCAGTAGTCCGAAGAGTGTTGGATACCTCTTCAACAGCCCTAGTGAATTCTTCAACTGTCGAATCTTGTGGGATGAGGGTAGTTGGAGGAGTGGTTTGAGGAGTGGGAATGGTTGTTGATGGTGTTGCAGAGACATTTGAGTCAGCATTTGAAGCAGTAGAGTTTTGTGAAGCCATGGAAGCAAGAAGATTGAGGGAATTTTGGGCGTTTTGATCGGAAGATTCAGGAGAAGAGTGTGAGTGAGAGTGTGATCGAGGGTGGTTTCCAGCCATTAAGAGGGATCGGTTGGGTTTTCAAGGTAGGTTTGAGGAGTGTATACACAAACTTTGAGAGATACACGGCCAAAACAATTTCTTCAAACTTAGTACTCAACAAAATCAAAAATCACAATTAGCAAATAAATGACATCTTATGTTTGATATTTATAGAGAGAATAATGTAGTTGGAGATAAAAGAAAATAAAACAGAAGAATTAATCTAGAATTTTCGAAAGTGCTCCACATTTTTAGCCACAACCTAGATCATGGTTAATTAGTGGGAAAGATCAATTAATTAAATTAATTAGATAATTAAGAAAATTAAGAAGCTTCCAGAATTAATTAATTTCGCATAATCTGAAAAAATAAAGATGTGGGTCATTAATTAATTAAATAAATAGAAATGAATCTCAATAAATAATTAAATAATTACACAGATAAAAATAAATTCGAATCAGGCAATGTTGTGCTCAAAACTGTTACAAACACCTCGACACGGTTTTTACATGAATTTGCTTCATTTGTGTTGCACCATATTTTTTCTTTTTGTGTTATAGCATCTAATTTGTATTGATCCATTGTTCCTGTAGAGTACATCGTAGTAGCGAACTCCGTGCCCCATACTTACTTAATGGATTACAAATATGTTGATGTTTTTACCAAATATCACCTTTTGAAAAGAAGGCATCGTAGTAGCGAACTCCGTGCTCCATAGTTACTCAGTGATTTGGCCGGTACATCTTTTAGTATGCTAATAACATTCTCATTTTTATGCATTTGAGAGGTGTAAGACATGTTTATTTTTGCACTTCAATGTTCTTAGATTCGTAAATATTTTACAAAGGAATTATTTAACTAAGTAAGAAATAAATTCAACTTATAAAATTAATACAACCCATGATGTTGTCCCAAATGCTGACGCATTTGTGACAACATCCATCCGAATTTTTCAGATAGTGCTCATGCCAAGAGATTTCCTCAAAATAGAGAATCTCTCATGGTCTAAGGCTTTAGTAAAGATATCAGCATTCTGTTTTTCAGTAGGTACATACTCCAACTTAACAATATTCTTCTCTACTAAATCTCTCATAAAATGGTGTCTTATGCTAATGTGCTTTGTGAGTGAGTGTTGTACAGGATTTTTAGAAATGTTAATGGCACTAGTATTATCACAAAAGATAGTAAGTATACCATTCTCAATACCATAGTCATGGAACATCTTGCTCAGCCACAAGAGTTGTGTGCAGCAGCTTCCAGCAGCAATATACTCAGATTCTGCAGTGGATTGTGAAACACAATTCTGTTTCTTGCTGTGCCATGATACAAGATTGTTTCCCATGTAAAAACATCCTCCACTCGTACTCTTTCTATCATCTATGTCTCCAGCCCAATCAGCATCACTATAGCCAATCAAAATGTTGTTGGTGTCCTTAGTATACCAGATTCCAAGGTCACTTGTTCCTGAAACATACTTGATGATTCTCTTCACAGCATTCAGGTGTGATTCCTTTGGATTTGCTTGGTACCTAGCACAAACACACACACTGTACATAATATCTGGTCTACTAGAGGTTAAATACAGTAAACTACCTATCATGGATTTGTAAAATGTTGGATCAACATCTGTTCCAGCACTATCTTTGCAAAGTTTCAAAGTAGATCCCATAGGAGTTTTCATTGGTTTTGAATTCTCAAGACCAAATCTTTTAACCAAGTTCTTAGCATACTTACTCTGGGAGAAGAAAATACCATCACTGCACTGTTTGATTTGAAGACCTAGAAAGTAATTCAAGTCTCCAACCATACTCATTTCAAATGTTGCAGTCATTGCCTCAACAAAATTACTCAACATTTTATCACAAGTAGAACCAAACACAATGTCATCAACATATATTTGTGCAATAAGTAAATCTCCTTCAGTGTGCTTAATGAACAAAGTTCTATCAGCTTCTCCTCTAATAAATCCATATTCCAAAAGAAAGTCAGTAAGCCTACCATACCATGCTCTAGGAGCTTGTTTAAGACCATACAATGCTTTCTTAAGTTTATATACATGATCAGGATACTGTGGATCTTCAAATCCTTTAGGTTGTTCAACATATGCTTCTTCATTCAATATGCCATTTAGAAATGCAGCCTTTACATCCATTTGATGAAGTTTAATATCAATAAAACATGCAATAGCTAGCAGTAATCTAATAGATTCTATCCTAGCAACAGGTGCAAAAGTCTCATCAAAATCAACTCCTTCAACTTGGGTGTAACCTTGTGCTACTAACCTAGCCTTGTTTCTAACAATATTACCAGATTCATCAGTTTTATTCTTGAATATCCACTTTGTTCCAATGACATTAGTATGACTAGGTCTTGGAACAAGTGTCCATACTTCATTTCTTTCAAACTGACCAAGTTCTTCATGCATAACATTAATCCAGTTTTCATCAGTTAAGGCTTCTTTAGCACTCTTAGGTTCAATTTCAGATAAATAGCATTCAGCATTTACAATGTTGCACATAGAAGACATGCATATTGTTCTTACCACATCTACCTTGTTTGATCTTACTCTTCCTCTTGTTTGCACTCCAACTGTAGCATCACCTATGATCTGGTCAGAAGGATGACTTTTACCTATTCTTGAAGAAGGATTCGTTTTGGGAATGTACTGGTCATTCTGTGAGGTTACAGCTGTCTGTTCTGTAGATGTTGACCCAGATGTGTTAACATTTGGTGCAACATTCTCAGACTTCAGTGTATTCTCAGAAGTGTCAGTAACCTGTGATACATCTTCTTCATCTTTGTCATCTGTAAGACCTTTATCATCATCAAACACAACATTAACAGATTCTTGAACAGTGTTAGTTCTAAGGTTATATACTCTATAAGCTTTACTATTTCTAGAATAGCCTAAAAAGAAACCTTTATCACTTTTAGAATCAAACTTATGAAGTTGATCCCTATCATTCAGAATATAACACACACAACCAAATACATGAAAATATTTCACACTTGGTTTTCTGTTGTTCAAAATCTCATAAGGTGTTTGACTTGTGCCAGAACGAATAAAAACCCTATTAATAACATGACATGCAGTATTCAATGCTTCCCCCCAAAATTTCTTAGCAAGACATTTGGATGTAAGCATAACTCTAGCCATTTCTTGTAAAGTTCTATTCTTTCTTTCAACAATTCCATTTTGTTGTGGAGTTTTAGGAGATGAATATTCTTGCAAGATACCCTTTTTATCACATAAATCATTAAACATGCTGTTTTCAAATTCCCTACCATGATCAGTTCTAATACGGCCAACTTTCAAGTTAAACACATTTTTGAACCTCTTATAAAGAATTTTAAATGCAGCAAATGCTTCAGATTTGTCTCTTAGAGACTCTACCCAGGTATATCTAGAAAAATCATCTACCACAACTAAGGAATACCTCTTTCCTCCAATGCTTTCAGTTTCCATAGGACCCATCAAGTCCATGTGCAGTAATTCAAAACAACGATGTGTAGTACAATGTGACAGCATTTTGTGCGACATTCTTACCTGCTTACCTTTTTGGCATGGTCCACATACAGTTTTGTTGTGAAGACTTAGTTTTGGAATTCCTTTTACTGCATCTGCTTTGATTAGTCTGTTCATTGCTCTGTAATTTGCATGACCCAATCTTTGATGCCATAAGACATTTTCATCATATTTTGACAAGTTACACATATTTGTTCCAATAAGATAGCAATTATCAGCTGACCTAGTACCAGTCATGACACAAACTTCATCTTTATTAAGAACATAACATGAATCTTTATCAAATTTCACATGCAAATTATCATCACAAAGTTGACTAATACTAATCAGATTTGCAAGTAAGCCATCAACATGTAAGACATTTTTAAGCTTAGGAAAACCTTTAACATTCAAAGTTCCTTTACCAAGAATCTTTCCTTTAGAACCTCCACCATATGTAACATTACCGCTATTCAAGGTCACATAATCAGATAAGAAATCAGTACGACCTGTCATATGTCTAGAACAACCACTATCAAAGTACCATGAATCAGGTAGACATGCTTTTAAGGAGGTATGAGCAACATTACAGGTAGTTTTTGGTTTCCATGCAGATTTCATAAACTGTTTACCAGAATGTGACAGTTTTTTATGCAGCATTTTCAAAGTTCTCTGTTCTTCAAACAATTTCATGCAGTAAGGACGAATATGACCAACTTTAGCACAGTAATGACATATATACTTCCTCTTAACCTTGTGAGGGTCTGATTGTGTAGATGTTGCATCAAATGTGACAACATTTGCATTCACAAATTTCACAGGTTTTCTAAATTTATCAGAAATAGAAGCAGTAGTACCATCATAACCTAAACCATGAGTATTAGACTTACCAGTAGCTATAGCTTATTTACCTCAAAAGCACTCTTGGAATATTTTTTGAAACATAAGGTGGAATTTATCAATTTTTCCTTTAAGTTACAGATTTCCAGATCTTTTTTGGTAAGTATAACTTCTAGCTTGGTGATTGTGTCTTTCAGATCCTCATTCTCTTTATTCAAGGAATTAAGAGTGAGTTTCTGATTGTTCCAATCATCTAACAGCTTCTGGTGTTCCTTGTCATCAGTCCTTTTTCCTGCATCATCAACCAAACCATTAAAACAATTCAAATCTGGGTGACTCTGTTCTGATGTTGCTGTAGATGTTGAAGCATCAAGTACAACATCAGAATCTGTTTCATCCAGATCATCATCTGAGGAATCATTATAATCA